>JBAMCG010000037.1:9542500-10742500 GCA_037075325.1 Drosophila mayaguana | reverse complement strand
CAATTTAACTCAGAGTTCAAGTTGTTATTGCTGAAGTTTGGCGTACTTGAACCCATTTCACAGCAGGGCGAGTGGGCACGCCGCATGCGGCAGACTCGAAAATTGTTTGTCATTATTTTATTATGGGTGTTACGGCGAGCTCTCTGCTCTGCAGCTCTGCAGCATTATTTTAATCATCCGAATGTTAATTGCACAACACAGGCAGCAAATCTGACGCCAATTTAGCATTAAGTTACTTTTGAAATATTGCCTCAGAGCTGAGAACTGTGCGCCGAGTCGCATCGGAATTACATATGGAAAACTCAGCGCAAGTAATTTTCTCAGCTCTAACTCGGCTTTGATAATAACTTGATAATGAGCCCATCCGCTGCTGATGGCTGTGCCGGCTGTGCAGCTAGCCGTAAGCTGCTCGGCTGGTCTCGAGTCTGATGCACGAGCTGGCCAACAGATTGTGACACAAATGGCCAGGCTCGATCTGCAGCTGAATAGATATTATTTTGCAGCTGTGCCTGAGGTATTTATCGAGTGTTTATTTGCTAACAGCTTCTACTAATGCTGCAATAACTACTCACACACACACACACACACACACACACACACAACTACACATATACTTATCTATGTAGTTTCTTGAGTCATCAACTAAAAAGCACTGAACCCAGTCGAAGCGTAGCAGTAAGAAATTCATTCATAATCTTATGAATCTGATCACATTTGATACACGCAGGCGTGGGACGTCAACCAGATAGATCGTAAACAAAAAAATAATAAATACATATCTGCTCTTTGGTTATATACGATATCGATATATATCATATATAAGGGCATCAAGGCGCGACCGGTTTGGCAGCTGCGTCAAGTAAAATTTGTGAATTAAACATACTGAGGATGCTGTGTTTATTCACATACTTATGCAACTGCTAAATAAGTTGGTCAACCGCCTTTTTATAGTAAGTTGTTTGTATTACTTAATTGCTGTCAATTGCGGGTCAAGGCTGCAGCTGACTCATCAGCTGAGCGTTCGAATAATGGCAGTAAGTAGCGCCGTTATGCAGAAGCTGAATTCTGACGAGCTGACAGCAATTTTCATAGCTCAGCCAGCTACTTGCATAATCATGAGCAGCTATTAGAAGCAGTAAAAAAATAAAACAACAAAAACCTGCAGCAAGTTTCTCGCCTAAGTCTTTCGTTTTGTGCCCGCTGACTGCTGGTTACATGTGGCTGCACAATTAAAACGCTAAATTACATCAAATGCCAGCTCGGCCGCATTCGAAATGAAATGCAAACATGTTATTACCGAAATGTCTGCCAGAGTCACTGAGAAGCAGCCAACTCATTAACTGGAGAGCGGAGCTATTAAAGCGGCTGCTGAGCATAAGATTCAATGAAGTTCAGGCCAATGCAAAGCGTGGCCAAGAAAATTGTTAAATAAGATAAACAAACAACTGGAAAATATGTGTGTACTTATACTCTCGTGTGGGCCACCTGGTTGACTGGCTGACTGGCTGACTGCCTGACTGCGTTGGCTGACAGCGTCACACTTGGCGGCATTTTGCATTTCCTTGTTGTTGCTGGGCTGCAATTACATCATAATGACAATTAAAGTGCCACCAGTGCCACAGACTGCTGCAGCCGCATGCCCGTATGCTGCATTTTATAGTCAATAAGTGCCATCAAAGCCAATGGGTATTAAGAGGCCAGAGCTTAGCATAAATATGATCACTAAAAAGGCGCTCCCAACGCCTGCAGCTCAGTTTATTAACGCGCCATTTGAAACCCAATCAACATAAATGCTTCATACAATTTTAATAACCACAGCCTCTCTCTTTGTCTCTCTCCCTCTCTCTCTCTCTCTCTCTCTCTCACTCTCTTAACTCTTTAGCGCACGGAGGAGCGATCCATTCAGCTGGCGGTGCGTGTGCACAAGACTCTTGAACTGGCGGATGATAAATTTTATGTGATTACCTGTGGCAAATCGGGCTACTCTCGGTAAGTTTGGCTACCTCAGCCGTAGCTGTCTAGACAATTGCACTTACTACTGCTGACTGCTCGTATGTAGATGCTTGTAATTTGGCTTAGCTTCCGTCAGGCCAAAGTGCTTCGAGTGTTTGTAGTTTTGCCAGCGTTCGCCAATTTCAGATGATTTCACGAAACTCGTTTGCGGCGTCGGCGCAAAACAAATGAAATCAAAGATCGAATTATGCCGACTGATATATACATATGTATATATATATATATCATATATACTCACATAGGTACTCGTAGGTGTTTGCCTTTCTATAGCACTTTTTTTTTTATTGATCTCTCTATATACGAATCAGCGCTAAATAGAACTCAAGGCCATTAGCATTTGTTTCCATGGAATTCTTTTCTGCTTTTGCACCCAAATTATTTCACATGAACAACTGGCTCAAATGAACGGTAAATTATTTATGGTAGCTCTCTGAAAGATTACAATCTGTAGTTGAAGAAACAATTTAATTTGCCTTCGCCTCATTTGCATAATGCCAATGACTTTGCCACAATGCTGAATTGAGCAAGTTCGTTGTCTAAGTCTTTCGTCCAATGCAAATAGAAAAACAATTTAGAAAAATATTTGCTTTGGTAACAAAGCCAACAAAATCTGCAAATTGTTGCGCTCTGTTAACGGCACACAGGAAAACACGAGCTGAAAGCCCAAAGCAAATTAAATCAAAAATGAGCAAAATGAACAAACGAAAAATTGTCAGAAATGCAGAAAACGGGAAACAAGGTAGTGAAAATGAAAACTATTCATATAATATGGTATATGCTGGTCGCTGTCGCAGTCCATGTCGCTGTCGATGACCGTCTATTTGGCATAAAACGCAACTGTCTATAACGCAATGGCCGGCAATTGCATAATGCACAATGAAACTGCAAGCGAGTCACAGTGGACTGCAGCTTTCGGGTCTATTGGCTGCGCTTTCAATTAGCTACTGCGCAATTGGGGAAGTCCACGTAGATAGCTATTAGCTAATGTGCCACATACATTTCTATTTCCATTTCCATTTCCATTTCCCTCTCCATTCATTTGCACAGCGATGACAATGCCCATGTCATTCTCAAGTTCCTGGAGAACGATCACCGCGTGCGTGAAACAGTCTACGGCCACAAGTACAAGATACGCGCCGAGTTCTCCAAGCCAAACGGTGGGTAATCAACGCAGTCCGCTCACTGCCAACATGGATCACTAATCAAGACTCCCTTTAATAATTAGATACCTATGGCCTGCGTGTGGGCAACTGCTTTGCCTTTGACAAGAAGAACATCACCCTGGAGCTGACAGACGATCGCGGGTAAGTGCAGCGCAGCCTTCCACTAGCCACTCCAACGGCAACTAACGGCTTCGGTTTCATGCACAGCTGCCCCTATGATCCCAACATTATGAGTCGCTTTGTGCCCACAATCGATGGCCGTGCGGCGGAGGCAACACTGGACTCCATGTTCAAGTTTCCCGAGGGTAGGTTGAATCGTAGATTGCACCTAGACGAAGAGCTTTATTATTATTTTCAAATTTCTTGACAGGATCTGAGGTGCACCTGCAATGCGATGTCATTCAGTGCTATGGACGCTGCGTAGAGATCGACGATTGCAGTCAGGTGGCTCTGGCTGGCTTCACAAAGGGCAGCGGCAATGGTCCACGCAAGTTTGGAGCCAACGAGGAAGGCTCCAGCATTGCGGGCACAACGGTCTTCGTCTTAGATCCCGCCGAGGCGCGACGTAAGAACAAATCAAAAACAACTGTATTCAAATGATCTAAAATTGACCTTAAATTATTATTCAACTTGCAGTTATTTCGTCAAATTGCGAGGATGGCATTCGACCCAGCTGGCTGCTGTGGCTGGCCATAACACTCGGAGTTCTGTTTCTCATCATGCTGCTAATGAACATCTTCCTCTGCACGGCCATGAGCTGTAGCTGCGCCAATACAGAGGTAGCTGTGGAGTCTCCTCTTTACTAATATAAGTAAAATATGTCATCTTCTTTCTTGCAGATCATTGAGAAGGAGCCCTCGATCATTGAGGAATATGATCCCTATCGCAGCTGGCATGGCAGTCAGTATGGCTCCCGGTACTCGCTGCATGGCCGAGATGCGCACAAGGGCTATACTAGCGGTGGCTCGACGATACACTCAAATAGGTCTGATAGATATTAAGCTGATCTACAAACGACACACAAACACACACACAGACACAAAGCTCTATTCTACACTTGATATGCATCTGCTCTGCTCTTCAATGTTTCTCTGGTAGCCAACACACACACACACACACAGACACAAACATATACATATATAAAGCATGTCTTAACAGCCTTGTACCGTATCTATGTATCGTAATTTGTTAAACTCGTATCTATTGTTAACTCTACTGAAGTCTACCTGCCCTGCTGGACAACATCTACAACAAAACAAAAACAAACAAACAAAAAAGACAACTTGTGTTCACAAACAAAAAGTTATAAATGAATCGAAGAATGAATCTATTTTGTGCCTTGTATTGCAACTGTAATTAACCGTTGATAATTTGCATTTTCAAATTCAAATTATGACTAACCTTAACTTTAGAACTTTCCATGGGCCCACACCCGAAGACACTAACCGTCCTGCTCAATGATATTTGCTAACTAAACTGTTCAGATTCTCTGCTGAAATATGCCACATACATATATATACAATATATATATATATATAATAATAATTTTGTATTGAACTTATCAACGTACTACTTCGAAGGTCTATTCCAATTGATAACGATTATGCAATTGTACATTCCCGACCCGGCTCTAGACATTCATCCACGTTGCATGGACAGCGTGCACACCGCGGACCGCCCAGTAATATATGAGATCCTAATGCTTAAGTCAAAAATGTGACAGTTTTTTTAATGTTTAACATAGTTTAGTTATTGCCCACTTCAAATAAGTCTCAAATGTACATAACTCAAAATATTACAACTGTCTGTCAACTCTATTCTAAATTCTTCGATGAATCTGATTTCGCTGTAAAATACTAAACGAAAAACAAAAAAACAAAAACTTTATATCATTAAAACTTTCCTAATATTTAAATAACAATTAAACATAAGTCATTAGTCTGTCATAAGTTCGATCGAATGTGTACGAGTTTAAGTGAAGAGTTTTATTTTAATATGAAAATCCAGAAAAAGAAAACCATGAAAAATCACTAATGCGAAATACAACAACTTTTTGCGAGTTGTCGAAGATAATTGCAGCAAATTTCTGAAATTTCGTTCAATGTAAAACTTATGAATTGTAATTAATTAATTTAAAATAAAACATAAATTTAAATTACCAGTAAAATAAAATTCAATTATTAAATGAGATAATAAAGTAACAAAACTTAAAAAATGAGTGCTTTTAATTTAGTATAATTTTAATTATTTATGGATCTTTCAACAGCTCAAATACTTTCGAAATATATATATATATATATATATATATATATATATATATATATATATATATATATATATATATATATATATATATTTCTATAAATGAGATGAAGCTAAGATAGGGATATGTACATATTTTCACGAATAATAATTGATTGTATTTAAAAAATAGCACGAACCTCATAATCTAAACAATATCGGTTTAAACAAGCTCTAATCCAGACTCCTCAACCTCGATATGACCTGAGTCCTTCGGTGAACTCATAACCCAATAATGACATTTATATGTGTATATTTTCCCAATTTACTATTAATAAAAAATAAAAAACATGTGCATTAAGGCATTTAACTAGATTGTGGATCCCAATTTGAGCTTGTATCGGAAGTGAGTGGGTAGATAAAAACAATTAAACAGATGGGCATTAGGAACGATTGCCATCGAACGATTTGTATGCCTTCGAAGTAAGCAATATTTATAGTGTATGTTGAGTCTAATCTATGTAAGCAATGGGCATAAGTAAAAACAATTGTAGTATCCCTAAAAGTATACAGTATTTTACACAGACCAAATACAATCTTAACTGCCCGTTCATTTTGTTTTGTTTACCTGCTTTAATTGCTTTGAAACCCAAAAAAAGGTTTTGGTATTTTACAAATCTGGAAAATGGAGGTTCGCAGCCCATGTTGAATGCCGTATGGTCATATTCTACCCTTGTAAATTGTAGTACAAAAGTGTTACTAAAACGATTCGCTTTTATATATAAAAAATAAATAATTATATATTTAAGAGCTAATGTCATATAAACTTGTCAGCATTTCAGATTCTATATCATATGAAAAGATTCTATATAATTAGGGTTATTTTCCTATATGTTAACATATAAATGAGTATGTTGGCATTTTGAAGATAGTTCTCTTTATTTTATTATTTATTTGTTATATTAGACTTAATATAAAACTAAAGCTGCATACAAATTAGACACTAACAACTGGGCACTTCGTCTGGTTTATCTTTTATATAGCCGGTTGCTTAGTCACATCAAGAATGAAGAGAAAACCTGATATATTTGAGCAAATTTCAGCGCCTACCACCAACCGTGCCAAATCCCACCCTGTGCTTGGCTTATCGCCATTCTGCGCTCACAACCAGTGTCGCTCTCTCTATCGCTCCGTCTCTTTCTCTCTCGTTCCCAGCTACATTGTCGTAGGTATGGCATGGGTTATGGTTTCGCCACAGCTGCCGGCAAAGTGTTCCCAGCTCTGTTGGTATTTTCGCAATGTAGTTTCAGTCTGAATTGGTTGGTCGTTGAGCGCGGAAGTGCTCAGAGTGCGACAGAGAACGGGCACAGAGCGCGATTTGTTTGAATGGCTGGTACGTTTACGCTCGCGTCCATTTGTATGTGATTGTGTGTGTGTGTTTGTGTGGGTGAAGAATAACAACACCGATATCGAAATAGTGAAGCACAAAGGCCAACCAAAGAAAGAAACACCAAAACACAACAATAACAACGGTAGCCAACAGTCAGCGTCACCGCCAGCGTCAGCGTCAGCGTCAGCGTCTTGTATTTTTTTGTTCTTTTATTTTGGTGAGTTCGAGGTGGAGTTGCTGTTGCTGTTGCTGTTCATACCTCGTGTGCCTGGGTCAGTTTAGTTTCCATATTCATGTGACTGGCGCTGTAAATTAAAGTTACAATTTGCATCTGTGTTAGTTGTCCATAGTAAGTGCTATTACATGATTTAATAACTGTGTAAACAATCGGCCAACTCAAACAGCTAACCCATACTTAATCTCTATACGTAAGCGCCGCGTGACTCTCAAATTGCATCCGGTTGATGCTTAGCGTAGTGCGAAGCGAATCGATTTCAACTCACCTAACACAAAGTTGGCAATCTTAAGAGAACAGTGCATAATCTTCCAAACTCCCCACAGTAATGCGTACTAAAAATTACTTCTATTTACGTAAATGCTGACTGCACTATATGAGTGAAGGTGTCCCTGCCTGTGTCTGTGTATGTCTGTGTGTGTGGGGGGTCTTTGTTTTTGTTTGTGTGTGTGTAGGTCCACTGCACGCATTGTGAGTCATCCGCGTTGGTCAATATGCAATCTCAGCACAAATTACTCCAACACATAGAAGTTTATTTTTAACCCTTGGCCCTCTCAAAATTTGTGCCGCATGCGAATTTCGACTAGACGACGCCAGCGACGCTCGTAATGAATTTTAAAAGTGCGCCGCGGCTATAAATACCAAATTTGTCAACAAAAAAAGATCTCGAAATATAATATAAAATAATAATACAAAAAGTGATTTAAATGCCGCTCGGGTGCGCTCAGTTGTCAGCAAGTTCATCAAAAGGCAAATGGCAATAAAAATATCATTATGTAAAAACCTTTGCCTTCTACTAATGCCTGTACATAGTTAGGCGTATATATGTGTGCGTGTGTGAGTGTATATGTGTGTGCATCAGTGCTTCTGTTCTTCTGAAAATATATACAAGTTGAAGTAGACACCCTATATATATTTAGATACTCGGCGATCTGGCAGCAGTCGCTAACTTTTTTCATTAAATGTCATTAACCTCGAGGAATCGGCGAAGCGACGGATCGACGAATCTACGAATCGAGTTCGAATGTTGTCATTCGCATTGAAATGACGTGAATACAAACTTCTCATTTATTCAAATGATAACAATTTTCACGTGACTGACTTGACATGATAATTTGATTTTATGCGCCATTTGTTTTTCCAGTGCCATAAAGCACTTGCTCTAGACGGGTTTGCTATAGACGCCACGAAACAATTGTAGACAACTGAAGAGTTCAACATATATATCATGTATATATATGCATGTAGCTGATGACACAGTTCTCGCTGTATTGACTGTGGAATCTGCAAAAAATGTGCAATGGAGTACTTGGTTTTCGAGTGTCTCTTGCAGTTGCAGCCATCGCAATGAGTAAATAATAAATAAGGTCAGTTTGCACATAATGTGGAAAAGTGATTTGCAATAATAAATGGTCTATGTTGCCATTCGATAAACCGCATTCATTGAGCGCCAAGGAGAGGAATGCATGAATGCAGCTAGAAATATAAATCAGGAATGCTCACAGCCAGATACCCTGCAGTCTGATTCTGATGTACTAGAATATAGATAATATCGAATTTTTCACATATTCCATGTAGGTCTTCTGTAGGTATTAGTGTAGAGCATTAATATGCACTAGTATAAAAGTTCATTCGCCAAGCACTATGATTCATGCAAACATGGAATACTATATAATCGAAGCTTTCATCGTTGCCTAACATACCCTGTTATACAAAATATACCCATAATGTAATTCAATGAATGCAGCTCAAATTTAAGTAACAAAAGCAATCACTTGTTCACTTTTAAGCACTTTAATACCCTGTTTTCAATTTTGTTATGGATATACTTGTGCTGACATATACATGCATGCATATATATGTATTGTATATACATGACCCAATTGACACAATCTCGATTTATTGCCATTGTATGCGAATCTTGTATCAGACTTCGTCTTCTCGTAACTCGTTCTTTGTTTCATTCGCAAGGAAACGCCAGTTATACAAGAGTCAAGTGAGTCATTTGCTTATCAAGAACATATTCAGAATTCGCTCGCGCCTAGCATACGTATGTTATTTATGTACAAATTAATACCCTAAATACCCACTAATCAGAGTTGATCACGCTGGCAAATCGAACGCACACGCATGTCGTGAGCCAGCTAAGTATATAGCACATCAGATACGCTGCCTCGTAATCAACAGCCAGCTTCAATATATATGATTAATAGCATTATGACTATGCCAATATTTTGATTTGTTACTGATTTATGAGTTAGAAAACCAAATGAATAATAATAATAATAATGGAACGGCTGGTTTTGTGTACAAAGTTCTACCAATTCAGTCTTTATGTGCCTCCAGTTCCATTCGTAACACAAGTCAACAGATGATGTCATGATCCAGACCTAAAACCAAAAGCCCGGCTCACACTCGCACTTACATATACACACTCACACTTACATACACTCACTCACGCATACTCAATTTTTTGAAGTGCTGAGCTCAGCTCTTGCTCAGCTGCTATGTCGATAATTAGCTCACCGGTTGCCGAAATGCCTCTAAGTTTTATCTGTTCTCTTCCATTCGGAAATTCATCAACTCGCTCTGCTCACTCAATTCTGACTTTTCCCACACGTAATCGGAGCTATGAGCTCATCTCTGATCACCATTGAGTACACCATTCGCGTTCGTCTCGCCACATACGTATATACTCACATTTCCCTATACGTACGCAGAATACTAATAAACAGAGGTAATACTTAGGCTAACTTGAGCAGTCGTGAGCGACATGGGGATGCCCCATGATCACAGTTATCTTTTGGAAAATCTCATGTCAAATAATTATCCCAACTGAGAATCGATAATTATCAAAGCTGATTTTCTAAATTGTGAGTGTTCGAAAATGAGTCGTCAAGAGAGCAACAAATTGAAAATACGATGCATACTTCGTTTTTGGATGTTTTTATTTTTTGTTTACCAATTCAATCAGGGTTTAAATATGGTAATCAACAATCGATAATTATCAAGGCAGGCATATCTTCCAAATTCCTATTATTTGAAACCCAGACGTGAATAAAACAACAAACTGGCAATGCGATTCTTACTTTCCTTTTACTTAACCAATGAATACAGGGTATAAGCACTGCAACCTTGGCCGTGACTGAAAAGCGAATATTTGTTGGTCATTAGCAAACCAACTCTTTGATTCTTACTTCATAGTTAACTGCGTGCCATTTGCAATAAATACAGGGTATCAGAACTATAGAATGGCGGCAACATCTTACGATTCCAATTCCAACTCGTTTATTTGCACTGACCCTCGGTAGACGCCTTCAGCTCGAATTGTTGCTGCATCAATGGCATCGCCCACACGCGATCTGTCAGCGCCAAACATGCGTCAATTTCTATCACATATACAGATTTGCCATATACATATATATCGACACTTTGGATGAGCTTGGAGATACTCTATGGCTGCCCGCAATTTGCTAAATTGCTGCAATTAATTTAATCAGCTTGTAACTGTTGCCTTCTGAAATGTTAAATAGAGTGCAATGCATGCAGCTCGTTTGTGTGTTCCGCGTTTTTAATGTCGCATGTTTAATTGACTTTTAGCTGGAAATATCGATTTGTTGACTTTCAAATGCATTATTATCGTGGCTGTTGCCATGGTTAGAGACGCTCTAAAAACAACAGGTGCAGTTAGCATTTGCAAGTTATATAAGAATTGTAAATCTAGACTTGTTCGCTTAGATTTTGCTCTCTTTAGTAAAATACATTATATATCTTCTGTTTCGCGCAGAGATCCCTCCTGCTGGCTACGCCCCAATGAAACACCAGCAACATGTGTATCTATCAAAATTGCGAAGTGTGATAAAGATAACCAAGTGACTTGAAGAACAAAATCTGAAATCTCAACTGCAAATATACACATATATAAAATAAGCCAATTAGAGACAAGTTGCGAAAATGACAATCACATATACAGGTGAAGTGGCCACATGCCGTGGCTTTGGCTGTTTTCTCAAGCTGCTGCTCAGGTAAGTGATCAAAGTTATATACATAAGATATAATATATATAGACAAATATATACGTAGGTGACTTATTCGTATTCAATAAACACAACAAGCAAGAGCTAAAAGACTTTTACGACTGTTTTTGTTGATTACTTTTCGTTCTTTTATCAATTAAAAGGCCAAGATCTTTAATCACCAAAAGAAAAAGAAAGTATTAAATGATTTTATTGGTTGATGCTTACGGGTATATTTCTTTAGATCGGCATTAAACTTGTTTTGAAAGTGGCTCAGGCAAATTGCTAAAGTATGTATATTTAGCAATTTAGAAAATGACTGACAAATATTTGACTTAGGTTGATCTAGTTATGTATGCATACATATATATAATGATCATCAACATTCCATAAATCAGACACTTCGAGTTCGAATTAGAGTCCTGAATAGCTTTATCAAATCTTCTCTATTATTTAGCTCTATCAGCACTTTGTAGCATAAACTTGAATCTGCAGAAAAAGAGCTCGACAAAAAATTAGCTGAACGTTGATTACAAAATCCTGTTGGCCTGTGTAATACATTTCAATTAAAAGGTTTTCAATATAGACGAAAGCTGTTCCAGCCAATTCTTTGTTGAGCCGATTTATTAGCCGATAAAACAAAATAATCTTCAGATTGCAAGATTACAAGACGGAATATGATGATGCGAATATGTGTGGCAATGGAATTAAGTAAGAAAAGAAAGTCAATATTAGATTAGCTCGGGCAAGGCCGGGCAACACACGCGCTCAAGCTTCTATATCATATTGCTCTGTGGGTGTACGAAAAACAAGTTGTATATTTACGAATTACAGTGCTAAATGCGAAGCGTGTAAAAAATTGCAAGTCCAGTGCTAATTAAAGAACTGGCACAGTTCACGCGAGCTGGGCAATTGAGCTAGTGACAGTCCTCAGACGACAGCCAACAATTGCAACTAATGCAAATAATAGAATTTTCCATGCACACACAGCGAGCACGCAGCGTACAGCGAGTATTAGATTGTAGTTCCGCTGATAGCAGCAACCACTCCGCCCACACTAGATACCCCTGCCACAGCCCTTGCCCCTGATACCCTGATACCATTACTGATACTGGTATACATCCGTATTTACATAAACAGTGACTGCTGCAGTGTTATCTGCCGCATTTGACATCTGTCAGGCGTGTAATTTGAATTAGAATTTAATAATTGGTAGCAAGTGCTGCTGGCCATATCTATGAGCACATATCTACACCTGTGTATGCACATATATGACACATACAAGCTGGTAGTAGTTCATTTATTTGAATGGTCCGCTGATAGTGTCAGTGCTGCTGCTAATCAATGAACCGGCCAGCCTAGATTGATGGTAATCAAATGAATCTAGCTAATTTAATACGTTATGCACTTGATATATGACTGCAAATAATTAAAAGAAATCATGCCAGTGGTGAATTCTTCATTTTATATCAACTCTAATCTCTAATCAATTAATTAATTATAAGAAATATCGCATAAGTAAACCCATTTTATATAATTTATAGCAATTTCCAGTTTTTTGAACTCAACTAAAAATTGAATTAAATTTATCAGCTAGGACAGACCTTGAAATCTTTGTGGCCAACTGATAAAAGTCAAATTTTGCTTATGATAAATGATTACGTGTTTGCTTTTTATGTTTTTAACACACGAATGTTTGATAAGAATTTACTTTATAATTAGCGGGATTTTCATTTCATATGATGGCTGGGACATTTTCAAATTTATATAGTATACATATACAACATATAGAAAGGCCTATTTTTATGACGTGTAGACGGTGGCATGATTATGGCCCAATATCAGGCCAATGACGCTGACAGCTTTAGGAATATTGGTAAACACATGCCAGACTCTGTGTCGCACATTATTAAAATAGAACCTTACGTTCGATTATTGAGACTCAATAGGGCCCCCATAAATGATGGAATTTGAGTAACGTTACTAAGAATCTACAGCTCTGTAGATCTAATTATAAGTATGATCTGATATGTCTTAAGCTATAAGCCAACGCTCTGTATTCTTGTAGGTGGCGCGGAAGTATTTACAAATTAGTCTGGCTGGATCTGTTGGCCTTCCTCACATTATATTATCTACTTAATCTGGTCTATCGGTTTGCGCTCAACGAGGCCCAGAAAGAGTAAGTGAAGCTTGGAATGTTTACGCTAGTTCATATATTTATTGTAGTCTATTTGCAATGTAGAACCTTTGAGGCGATCGTCGCCTATTGTAATAGTTATCGTGATCTCATACCGCTGTCTTTTGTGCTGGGTTTCTATGTATCCATTGTAATGACTCGCTGGTGGAATCAGTACACTTCCATCCCCTGGCCGGATCCCATCGCCGTCTTCGTCAGCTCCAATGTGCACGGCCAGGACGAGCGTGGTCGAGTCATGCGTCGCACGATCATGCGTTACGTGTGCCTGTGTCTGACCATGGTCCTGGCCAATGTGTCGCCACGCGTCAAGAAACGATTTCCCGGCCTCAACAATCTGGTGGAGGCGGGCCTGCTCAACGAGAACGAACGCACCATCATTGAGACGATGAACAAATCATTTCCAAGGCCCTCGAAGCACTGGCTGCCCATTGTCTGGGCGGCCAGCATAATTACGCGAGCAAGGAAGGAGGTAATAATAGAGAGGATATCACTATAAGATGTGTTAATTTATAAATATCATATATATGTATGCGTGTGTGTATATAGGGCCGCATAAGAGACGATTTTGCTGTAAAGACTATCATCGATGAGCTGAACAAGTTTCGAGGACAGTGCGGATTACTGATTAGCTATGATACGATCAGTGTGCCCCTGGTTTACACACAGGTAGTCACGCTGGCTGTATACTCATATTTCCTTACCTGTTGCATGGGTCAGCAGTGGACAGATGGTAAAGTCGTCGGCGGCAGCAGCTACCTGAATAAGGTGGATTTGTATTTCCCAGTGTTCACCACGCTGCAGTTCTTCTTCTACATGGGTTGGCTGAAGGTGGCCGAGTCCCTGATCAATCCCTTTGGCGAGGACGATGATGACTTTGAGGTAGACCGATCTTCTGAAGTGTTCAATCATGTAATAACTGATCTGATCCTTAGGTCAATTGGATGGTGGATCGCAACTTGCAAGTTTCCTATTTAATTGTAGATGAAATGCATCATGACCATCCGGAGCTACTGAAGGATCAGTACTGGGACGAGGTGTTTCCCAATGAGCTGCCCTACACCATTGCGGCGGAACGGTTCCGTGAGAATCACCCGGAGCCCTCGACTGCCAAAATCGATGTGCCGAAGAACGCGGCCATGCCCTCGGGCATGTCATCTGTGCGAATCGATGAAATGGTTGGTAACAATGGCAACGTCACCTCTGGGTCGAAGCCGACTGCCACTGAGCAGCCGCAAGGGGCAACCATGCAGACGGTTACTTATGACCTTTCCAAGGCTGCGCCAGAGGAGGAGGTTAGAATCAAAACGTTGGCAGCATTCTCTAGCGATACGAAGTATTGGCACCAACTAATCGGCTATCTTAACTAAATGTACATTCATGGCGTGGCGGATAATTCAATTTGAAAACAAAAAAAAAAAGAACAAAATAACCCATGCAATAATCAAATTTGAACCTATTTTCTAACCTTCTTCCGTAATGAACTGAAAAATGTATTTCATATGGGATTCAAGTCGGTCATTGGCATTTCAAATTACAACGGTGTTTGGTAGTTATAGCTAAGATTTATTTAAGACTTAAAAGATATACGATTGAAAGCTCTAATGAAATGAACAGTGGATTCTATGAATATTGCAATATTTTGTTACATAGTTATCAAAGTTGTGACAACAAAACCTACTATATAACAGAGTCACATTCATATAGAATCCGCTGAACATTATCACTAACCTAGTTGTAAATCTATTGTGGTGTTTGTGTAATTGTTCTATAAGCTATAAGACTGCATACTAACTTTTGATTCTAACAATAATCTGTTTGCCTACAGCCTCTAACTGCACTACGCTCTGCACGGCTTTCAGTTGCTTTAGTGCACCCCAGAACGAAATTTGCACCAAATTGGTTTCAAGTAACCTATGCTCACTTTAAATTCTCCCTCTCTTTCTCGCTGCTCTCACTCTCTGAATACTTTCAACTAATCTGCCCTTTCCCCATTTCCAATGGTAAACGCAGGCGGACGATGCCAGCGGCATACACTTCTCAGCAGGCAATGGCAAATCGCGCGTGGGCCTCGGCTCCTCGCCCAGCCTGGTTAGTGTCTCGGGTACTCTTTCGCGGGTGAACACTGTGGCCTCGGCACTGAAGCGCTTGCTCAGTCGCGACGAAAGCCGTCCGAGCTCCGCTACGCCCAGCGACGATCCGGGCAAGTACCGTTTCCCGAACAGCGCCAGCACTGCCAGCTTGACAGGAGCCAACGTTGGCTCATCGGCTGTAAAGCCGGCGGGCAGCATGCGCATCACCCAACAGGTCATCGAGGAGGTGGACGAGCAGGCGACCATCACTTCGACGCGCCCCCACGATACACGCCCCAATGTCAAAGACATATTCTCGCCAACCACCGGCGAGCCACAGCAGCAGCCGGGCGGCCAGCCCCTGCAACCGCCACCGCCTGCAAGTAGAGCCGGTGAGCTGCCGGCGCGCTCCCAGCCAATGGACATACCCAGGCGCTCGCCACAATATGAGCGCGCTTACTCGCAGTACGAACCGACGGCATCGCTCTTCCCGCCCGGCGGTGTGGACGCACTGCTGAGCACCTCGGCGCCGGCTGGAGACGGTCCTTCGCTCTTGGCAGGAGACACGGCGCCCAGCTCGCCGCAGGGCGACAGCAGCAAATCGTTGTTTGAGCCGAACAGGGCTGCCAGCCGAGAGACAGGTAAGTGATCGGCCCTGGCCATGGAATGATGCCCACAAAGCCTTCATTCTCCTGCTTTCAATATTCATATTTAACATTGATCTTCATCTATTCACATCCATACACACACACACACACATCTCGATCTTTCGACTGTTAATACTTAAAGCGAGTGAGAGACCCGATGCACCGCAGTACTTCCGGTGGTTCGTGACGCCCGGTAAAGTTCAAGCATTGGCCAAACTAAGTTTAATTCGTTTCTTAGCTTATTCTTCCGCATATTTGTTGCCAGTCCACAAATCATTTTTGTTGGAGATTTGGTATCGTTTATTGTTTTCAGCTCTCTTGATCACAATTTATTATTGTTATTAGTTTTGTTGTTTTTTTTTTTTTTTCATAAATCCATGTACTAGAATTACTAACCATAGCTTAGTCATAATTTGCATCCGTAGTTTGTATTGTGTTGCATTAGATTCGATTTTGACTCTTCGGTTTTAGATTGTCGTTAAGGTAAAACTTTCTTTACAGTAAAATTTATATTAAGACTTTGCCTAGCCGTATTCCCTCTAGCCTGTGCACGTCTTACTTAACGCTCATTAATCCCTGATCAGTTTTAGTCCACTTGAAGCTAATACAAATCTCTGTCCTTGCAGTCGAAAATCTCGACGTTAAAACATCGGCCGACGTTTTGGCCAATACAGCTGCCGAGCCCGCGCCAGAGACTGGCGATGACTTCGAAAAACTACGAGCTGCTCGCGAAAAGGAGAAGCTGGTGCGCCAGCAAATGAACTTGGCGCGGACGATCAGCACCGCCCCGGGCGTGGATGCCTCCGGAGTGCCAGTTGTGGTGCCAGTGGCGCTAGTGGCACCACCCGCGTCTCAACCGGCCGCCCCAACCCCGCTGAGAACAGTGCCCTCCACTGCTGATTTGCTCGCCGGCACTGATCCAGTGACCAATTCGACCATCAAGTCCGAAGATGCCACCACAGGAAGCTGAACTGACAGTTAGCGTTTTACATTTGGGCGTACTACAGCGGGAGTACGCCGCCTGTGCTGTATACTTTTTCAAACTACCTTTAAGTTGATTAGTTAGCGTTAGTTAATTTATCTAAGCTGCTAAACTTAATACCTTAACAAGCATAATAATACAAAAAGAAGCAGAAATAGAAACTAATTAAGAATGCTCATAACGTTAAAACGATCTTGAGTGACGGTGGACCCATTTAGCGCAGTTAATATTACCTATTATTTATCAATTAAGTCAACAGTGATTTGAATCTATACAATAATATAAGTATTTTCTAAATGGCCAATCAATTGTGTTTTATTGATTATAAAAGACAAACTGAGTGCTCTAGGGGGTCTGCCCTGACTAACTTGATATCACTGATGCAAGAGCTGATATTCTATAATTTTTCGGTTTGCCGAGCATTTCCATATACATTTAGTCCATACTGTTGGAAATCGAGTAGTTATAGAAAGTTAAATGATTTAAATTCTATATGAAGGATGTTGATCAGACTTTTAAGAACGATTTCGTTATCCAAATGTGTCTCAAAGTGTAAGTTTATATTTCATTCGTAATTCGGCATTGTTTTTACGTATTTCATAGCTTGAAAGACCACGCTAATAAATCAAAATAGGCTGAGCTATAGAGCAAAGTAGGTGTCATTCACTTTATGCAGATATACGCAATCCAACAAAAAATATAAATATATAAAATATACCTCTCTTTTCTTTGGACCCAGTATTAAAATTAGTTGCAGGGAGTAAACACACATCAACAATATTTAAAGAAGCTTTTCAGTAATCCATAATAATATAAAAATTAATTCAAGATATTCTGACTTTTCCTGACCATCCTAAGGTTCGTGGATTATATGTCGAGGCGAGAAACTGATATTAGTATAGGCCGCTCCCTAATCATTCTTATGCTGTGTGTGGCCAACTAAAGCTATATGCTATATGCGATAAACTTGTGATTATCTGGGAGCCACAAGGACGCACGTGGCGTAATTTTACATTGCGTAAAGATTGTAGGAACTTAGTTTTGGTCTTAAGAATTTGCAATATATGCCAAAGCTTTAAGATAAAATAATGCAAATTTATTCGAGATATGCATTGCACTAAGTTAGTTGATCATATGGATGAAATGGGAAAATTAAATAATTTGATTTTAACGATATTTAAATTGTATTCATTTCCTAACTCTTACAATCCGTATGCAAAAAAAAATTAAATAAATACAAGTGATCCACGTTCGAACTTAAGATTCAACTTATGAAAACGTACATACATTTCCAAACAGCATTGTCTCATACAACTTAATAAGATTACATACAACACTTGATATAAATTATATATCTATTGATATTTAATATAGTTTTAGATACTAAGTCAATACAACTAATAGAAATTAACATAAACGCTAAAAGCGTTCAAGGAAAAATCATCAAGTTTGTTGGGTTAGTGCGTAGACAGGATTATCAGTTGGCTCCTTAAATGTGTGTGCTAGCAGAGCAAGCTAATAGCGTGTCACCTGGCCGCCATAACGGTCCTGTGCCGGGCGACTGCCGCCGTACATTCCACCAGCTCCGCTGTTACCTTGATAGCCACTGGAGCGTTCGTTGTAGCTGCGATCAAAACGGCTCTGTGTCTGCATTGGACGCCAGTTGTCATCGATAGTGGCCGACTTTTGCCACGAATTATTGCCATGCATGTTTGATGACATTCCATTGTTGCTGTAAGATTTCAATGGGCCCCCGCCACCTCCCAAATGAGCGCTGCCACTGCCGCCACTGGATGGTGCCCATATGTTGACGTTGTTCGAGTTGCTGCCATAACCACTGGTTGCTCCACCGCTGGTCGAGTTATCGTAACGTTTGTTGCTACTGAAAATGCCAAAAATCCCGTTCAGAGTGTCTTCAATTTACGAATGTTCATTTGTGGATTTACTCACTGTGACATGTCGTCGACGCCACCACGTCTGTAGTTAGAGGTGTTGCTGCGGTCTGCGTCATTGTAACGACCACTCCCACCACCAGTTCCACCACTTGTGTTGTTCTTGTGACCGTAGGAGGTGGTAACGTTGCTAGTGTTGTTCTTGTGCACATATGAGCCGGCACCGCCGCCCGTGTTGCTCTTGTGAACATATGAACTACTCGAACCACCAGTGCTGACACCACCTGATGAAACCGGCAAGTGGCGAACCTCAACGTCGCGTTTGTAATCATCGCGCTTGCTGGTGGTGGACGACGAGTAATCATGCTTTGAGCTTGTGCCATAATCATTGCCAGAGCGCTTACTCGGCACCGCAGCGTATTCATCAATGGCGCCACGCTTAGTACCAGTGGAGCTGCCGTAATCGCTACGTTTATTTGAGGAGTATTCCAGGCGCTTGGAGCTCGAATAGTCATCAAGTCCACGCTTGGAGGCCGATGAGGTGCCATAATCATCATGCTTCTTGTCATAAGTACTAGTGCTGCCAGAAAAAGTTCGGATTAATGTCAATCTACAAGGCGGATCTCTGATACGTACTTGCGTGAGCTCACCAAAGATGTGTCAAAGCGTGGCGGTGGTGGAGCATCAAAGACCGCGGAGCGCTTGCGGTCGGAGACATCGGTGTAGCGATCATCGGAACGCTTGCTCAGCGAACGCTTAACGGGATCATCACGTGATTCCATAATCCTGGAGTGGCAAGTGGGGAAAGATGAAAAGAGCAAAGTATAACATATTAGAAATATTTTAAAGGAATGCAATTCAGATTGTCACATATATGTAAATAGAGTTTAGACTAGGATGCAGTTCGTTTGCAGTTGCATAAACATACATGAATGCAAAAGCATTTGCCTAGACTGCCCGGCAGTTTTGTAGAGGTTGAAGAAACAACGTGGCTGCTGCAACTTAACACACTTAGCTTAATTTACAAGGCCAAATGCCTTTTGAGAATATGTAAAAATAAATATGGTGTTTGTTGTTTTTTTTTTTTTTTTTTTATAGCATTGTGTGTGCAACGCTGTTACGTTTATCATACTTCATCTGTTGACGCTTCAATTCAAGGCGCTCCAGCTCGATTTTCTCACGCTCCAGCTTCTGACGCTCCCGCTCCATACGCAGCAGTTCAGCCTTCTCACGCTCAAGGCGCTCCCGCTCGATAGCCAGCTTGCGTCTTTCTTCGGCCAGGCGCTCCTCTTCAATGCGCTGGCGTTCACGTGCTTCGCGACGACGTCGCTCCTCCTCGCGTAGCTCACGCTCGCGTTCACGCAGGCGCTGGCGCTCCCGCTCCTCACGAATCTTCTGATAGGACAGCATTTCGCGTTGGCGTCGCTCACGCTCACGCTGACGTTGCTGAATCTCACGGTCATCTCGCGGTTGGCGCGCCGAACGACGCTCGTGGGACTCATCACGATGCTGAGACTTGTGACCCGTTCCAGAGCGGTGATCACGCTCGTGGCGCTTATCACTGCCCGTCGACGACTTATCCTTGTCATCACGCGATGGCTTGCCGTTGCGGTCCTTGTCCTTGCCGTCGCGCTTGTTGCTAGATTCCCCACCTGCGTTCTTGCCATCCCCATTGGCGTCGCCACCCTTCTTGTCATCACCCCCGTTGCCCTTGGCGCCCGACTTCTTATCATCATCCTTCTTCTTCGAATCATTGCTGGACTTGCTGTTCGTCTTGTTATTACCCTTGTTGCCAACGTCTTTGGATGAGCTTGCGCTGCCGCCGATTTCATTCTTGGTGCGCTCCACTGATATAATTCGGCCGTGCAGCTCCGTGCGATGTAGATTATCAATGCAGCGCGAGGCATCTCCGGACGAGGACATGGTTACGTAGCCGTAACAGCGTGTGCCAGGAGTGCGAGTGTTGGTGACCACCTTTGCTCCAATCACCTTGCCGAACTTCGAGAAAATGGCCTTCAAGTCGCTAGCGCGTGTTAAAGTAGACAAACCGGATACCCAGAGATTGCGTGACAGCAAGGCCTGCTTGCCAGCTGCACTGGACGAGGCACCAGCTGCGCCTGCACCTCCGGCCGATCCCGACTTGCTGTTGGCAGCGGCACCCGATGATGCCGAAGCTGCACCTGCTGCTGTTGTCGATGTTTTCTCTGCAAGTTCCATGTAAATAATAACAATATTGGAAGAGAGTTATGGTCAGAGCTGTGAGTGGCTGGAAAACTGTTTTGGTATTTGGTATTGTTTTTTATCATTGATCGTTAAGGGAAGCACTTTAAACGTACACTTTGTAGCTGCTGATGTTTGCTGTTGTATTGTAAATTATTGTCATAACGAACCTGAATCTGGCTACATTAAAAGTACATCGTGAGAAACTGCGCACTATGAAAGCTAAAAGAGTGTGAATTTGATTGGGTTGCTGCTCATGATTCCACTGTCGCTGTTTTGTCGCCCTCAACGAAGGATGTCAGGCAAAAGTGCTGCCAAAATCACCGCGCTGCAGTAGCCATCGTGAAGATCTTTCCAATTGCCAGGTGTGATACGTGCTCATCAGATCGACGCCACTCGTCTCATCGTTTAAGAAGCTGCTGCAAGTCCACTAAAATGCAAATTGATTCACCGTCAACATGTAGATGGTATGCAGGGAAGAGCAGTCCACATTAAAGGCTGATTAAAAACCGCTGTGCAGGCCTCGCCACGATAATTGAAGGGGATTGACGAATATCGAAATGTCTTTTCTCCAGAGGAATTCACCTGCTGTTTCTCTGCGAAGTAATTGCGTAGCGACACTGTACTTCATGCAATTAACCCAATACAATCAAATCGATGGGCAGCTGAATATCCAGAAAAGCCTTCCGAAGCCTCGCATCCAGCATGATCAGGTGTTTGCCAGAGGAATTTCTGTGTGTTACGTCTTACGTGAGCTGTGTACAGATCAGAGAGGATTCCTCCAAGTTGAATTGCTGTGCAGTCAGTTACGTCCACTCCACTCCCAACCAAATTCACACTCTCTTACACACTGTCTTACAAGTGTGCCGCATATGGTGTTTTTCGCAAGCTTTTACTTAGTTCATGCGTGGCCTAACCAACTTATATGTATAACCTTTCAAGCACACTGATCTTCCTGGCGCAAAAGTAACATAAATTACCTTTCTCGTCTTTTTGGTTCGACGATTTGGAAACCGATTTTTGGTCGCTATGTGGTCCAAAATATATATTGAAAGTAAAGTGAAAAGAAATTTAAAGTGATATTAGTAACTAGATTGTAACAAATCATAGACATGAATTAAACTAAGCCCTGCCGGCTTTTATAAACCAACCTAGAATCCTTTTTATCAGTGGATTTGTCATCCTTCTTCTTTGAACGGGCGCTCTCATCATCCTTGTGTACCTTTTTATCTCCGTCCTTAGCAGCTGCACCCAATTTATCAGTTTTATTTGCCGGTTTTACTGAAAATCGCCATCAGTTAAATTCTTTGATCAATAAATCTCACAAGATAGTCCCCTATATTATTAAAATTTAAATCTATCCTATTTGGTTTATTATGCAGTTTAACTAATGATATTTATTTTTGTAGTTCAGCCCACAATTGCAAGAAATGTGTTCAGACACTACAAGATCTGAAAAGCGGCATTGACACACTTAAAACCTAATTTAGCCAGTTTAGTATAGACGCTCATGACAGTGTGTGTATATAGTATAGTTATGATATGCGTACATGCATTTAATATAGGGGCAGACGAAGTAGGTGGACTTACCCGACTTAATAGACTTGTCGTCAGGGGCCTAAAATGATAAAAATTTATTTAGAAGGCAGCCAATATTATGTTTTTTAAAAATTACCTCATCGTGTAATAGTTTCTGTTCTTCCTCACCAATTGTCAAATTAATGGACTCGTCATTGTCCATGTTTACAGTATCGCCTGTATTCTCCTCCTGCATTTCCTCATCGCCTGCAGGCTCAGCTTCGCCTTCTTGAGCTACTTCTTCTTCATTGGCCTCTTCAGTGCCATTCTTCGACTGATCGTAAGCCTCTGCATCCTCTTCTTCATCGTCATCTAATATAACGCATACATCGTCGACATCGCCAACTTGGTCTATTTCATGACCGTCCTCGTCGGCGTGATGAGCACTGTCTTCCCCATCCCCATTTCCTTCAAATTCATTACCCTCTACTTGGGGCTCCTCGGTATCAACTGGCTCCTCCTTAATTATAACCTCGCTTGTGGATTCGTCCATTTGTACCGGCACGGGCTTCTTTGGCCTAGCAGCCGGTTCAATCAAATGTGTGTTTGGGTCGACGCCCTCCTCTTTTAGTGCCTACAATTTTACACACTGTTGTAGTGGTACTAGCCACTTTCGAGAAAGTCTAACGCGTACGTACCCTTTCAAGACGCTCGATTAGCACAGCCTTTGGACCCACAGTTTCCAGCTTGCGCTTTTCTAGCTCATCTTTTAAATCGCAGACTCGCAACTCGTTAATTTTCTTGCCGATCTCGGGCATTTTCATTAATTCTTATGCACAATTATTACACAATAACCGGTTTGTATGAACAACTCTCTTAATGTAGAAATAAATTTTTAAAATTTTTCGACTCTACAATGTGTGCTGGTCCGTATGCCAACTGAGAATCTTTCACAATTTTTCCTATAATCAAAATGGCGACATGAGAAAAATCTACCAGGAATCAAATATCGATAAGCGAGGGCTACTCAACTATTGCTACATATCAGGGATAGTTCGATTTTTTAGGGTTCATTAAATTATGGTATATAAAAACATTTAATTCATTAATTTTATAATTTCAATATTTGTTTTAATAAAATGTAAGCTTGATGGACGCCTTTCTATATCAGCAGGTAGTTGAAAAAAAGTATTTTTCTTATATAGCAGGATTATCGAACAATAACTAATCAGTATATGAGCTCACTAGTATAAATTGAACCATTTTAAATACGAATTTAAAATTAAAATTTATTATATATATATATATTTATAATTTATGGCGGTGAAATTCCAATTATAATTTATTCTTATTATTTATGTATTTTTTGGATAGCTGAGTACGGTCACACTGTTTGTGTAAAGCACTTTCCTCCCGCTTGTTTCTGTAAATAGTTGTGGATTTTAGCATAGGCCTACTATGTCGGTGGTTATTGAGACCACGCTGGGAGACTTAACAGTTGACTTGTTCACGGACGAGCGACCAGTTGCCTGCCTCAACTTTATTAAACTATGCCAACTAAAATACTACAACTACAACCTGTTTCATACTGTGCAGCAAGGATTCATAGCTCAAACCGGCGATCCCAGTGGCCTTGGAAATGGCGGCTCTTCCGTTTGGGGCGTCGTGGAAGGCATACAGAAGCGCTTTTTCGAGGCCGAATACATACCGAAAATACACCACTCAAGCGCGGGCATGCTCTCATTGGTCAGTGCCGGCAAAAATCTAGTTGGCTCACAGTTCTTCTTCACACTCGGCGAAAACCTAACTTCGTTGGATGGCAATCATTGCGTTATTGGTGAAGTTGTGGAGGGACACGAAGTACTACGAAAGTTGAACGACGCCATTGTGGACGACAATTTTCGACCCTATCAGGATATTCGCATAACGCACACGGTCGTTCTCGAAGATCCATTTCCAAACCCGCGTGGCTTTCAAGTGCCCAGCCGTTCTCCATCTCCCAGTGCCGAAAGACTCCAAAATGGACGCATCGCGGCCGACGAGGACATTGATGAGACCAACGGTAAGACCATGGAAGAGATGCAAGAAATGTTGGCAGAGCGCGAGGCTAAGGCACGTGCTACAATCCTGGAAATTGTGGGTGACTTGCCAGATGCCGAAATGGCACCGCCAGAGAACGTGCTCTTTGTGTGCAAACTCAATCCCGTGACTACGGACGACGATTTGGAAATCATTTTTAGCCGCTTTGGCGTTGTGAAAGGCTGTGAAGTGATACAAGACCGCAAGACAGGTGATTCCTTGCAGTATGCCTTTGTAGAGTTTGAGGATCAGAAGTCATGCGAAGCGGCCTATTTTAAAATGGACAATGTTCTGATTGACGATCGCCGCATACACGTGGACTTCTCTCAGTCTGTGTCTAAGGTAACCTGGCGTGGCAAAGGACGAGGCGTCGTTGGTGATGGTAGTCAATTGGACTTTAACAACTTGAGAGAAAACAATGGTAAAAAGCACGAGAACAAACCAAGAAAACGGGGACCAGAAGATCGGCGAGGTCAAGGAGATCGACGTATCGATAGATACCGAAACGACGAACAGAAGAGTGAAATGACCTCTGAAGAACGGAGAAAGGCTCGTGAGCAACGACATAAAGAGCAAAGGGAACACGAAGATCGTGGCCGACGCAATAATGCACAACGTTCTAGATCAAGAGAAACCAATGTTCGATATAACGAACGATACGAAAGACGACGATCGAGATCGAATGACCGAAACGTAGATCGTAGAAGGCCGACATCGCCTTACAGAGGCTCGCGATACTCGCCTGAGCGCAGACGCGATGAAAGCCAACGTGATGGAAGTGTGGACAGACATCACAGGTAACTAAATTATTATTATATGTAAATGTTTTATTAACATTAATTTAAACGTCTTCATTTAGAACCCGGGTGAACTCACAAAGTGAGCGACGGCAAGCGGAAAGAAAGTACAAGGAAAAGCAGTCAGAAAATGCCTCAAGAGATAGAAAACGCATAGTTGTGGAAGAGGAGCGAATATCTAAGAAAAAATCTAAACGAGCAAAATCCAGCAGCTCGGGGTCGAGCGATTCTTCTGACGACAGTGAATCATCTTCAACTGACAGTTCCGACGAAAGCTCTTCAGATGAGCGTAGCAAACGCAAAAAACACAGCAAATCGAAGCAGAAAAAGAGCAAAACTAAGAGAAAACACAAGTCGAAAAGGAAACATAAAAAATAATGTGGCTAAATACATATAATTTTAGTTAATCTAGTTTGCCAATAATCACTCAGCTTATTTTATTTATTGCGCGCGTCTACCTCAGCCTGTAGCGCTGCCATGGCTGCTCCCCCACCACAGCAGCCTGTTGATTTATCGCCTCGTCGTCTGCGCGGTGCCTCGATGACAGCATCGGAATTGAAGAGTACGTTGTCCAGGCGAGTTGTCTCTGGCGTAATACGAAGCTCTGGAAGAATTGTGGCCTTGAGTGAATTGGAATCTATTTATGTAATATTTACTGACCGAAGACGTTGTCTTCTTTTTGTTTAGCCTGTATAACATTCGTGCGCAGCTCGTAGTCTACTTCCTCTGCTAATTTAATCATCTACAATTAAAGATAACAATATAAATCTAGTCTTAATTACTAAAATGCATATACGACCTTTTTAATTTCCTCTTCATTGGTTTCGTTACGGTTCTGCTGAAAGGATTCGTTTATTTTATTCCGCCCAGCCACTAAGGCCCTGTCATCCCCATGAAACACATACTGCCTCGTGCGATGCAGTTTCTTGAACGCACTTAGCACCTGTAGATGTCATAAAAGTAAATATTACATTCATTAATCAAATAAAAATATCAGTAACTTACCTGGCGCTTCAGCGGTTGGGACATTTTTTACGCCATTAACAGACAATCAGCTGGTATTTGAGTGGGATAGGCAGCCCTAAAGCACTGCAGAGGCGCAATCAGTTAATTTATCGATTGTGTCTATCGTAAATTCTGTCGATAGTCATTTGTTTTTGACATCTCCAGTTCAGTTGAAATAATTTTTTACGTCGTATAGTAGTGTACGACGGCCGTTTCGGCGCGAACGAAAGAGTAGTGGGCATAGTTAAAATGCTGTACAGCTAAAAAGTCAAAATTATTTTTATTATAAAATTGTATAAAACGGCAATGAAAGCAAACACGAATTTAACCAATAAGCAATTACAATAAGCCTCTAAATATCTATCCAGACTGCGGTCGCGAGCGTACGCGTGAGAAAAGTGAAATTATTTACTATTGGCCATTTAATTGTGTGCGTGCCTCACTCAAGAGCCGAATAAACTGTTCCTAGGCGTGGGCGGGCCTTGTAAAATCAGCACGAAACTGGCTCAAAACGACAAATTAAGCTTCTTCCTCAAAAACATGGAGGAAGAAGAGGAAGAGGTGACAGATCTGAAGTTGCAATTATTCCACAATACAGTTCGGGAGCACATTGTAAGTAGCATCAACTACTGTGACGTCACATTACATCAGTGCCACCACCAACTCCACCCCTAACGGGACGCAGCTGCCTACGTATTGTTATTGTTGCAGCTGCAACAATGATTGTTGGTACAGCAGCGTACGAGTCGGAATCACAGTTACAGCCGAACGAACACTTGCATATGTGTGAGTGTGCGAAAGTGTGCGTGTGTGGGTTTCGTTTTGTTTATGGTTCTTATCAGCTGAGCACTGCTCGATTTACGAGGCGAAAATATAAAATTAGTGATAGTCGCCGACATCTCTGTTACTATTTAAGTTGGCACTTAGCTAATTTCCTGCTAGACAGTTAAATGCATGACCAAATGGTTCAACAGGTGACGTCTGTAAAAATTTAACACCTGAAAAATAAAAAAATGAATAAAAACGGCACACGAGAAAGAGGCGCGCAGCAACAAGTGAAAGTGTTTCGGTATATTAATAAACATTTTGGCTTGTAATGAAATCTATAAGCATGCAGGCATACATATGCATAAATGTTTACAAGGCATTGCGCAAACGAAACGAAACAAATTTGAAATAATTTCGAAAAATTGTTGCACTTGCTAACAGGTTCAAGTGCGGGGCAAATGGCCGCGATTCGTGCCCAATCTCTTAAGTTCAAGTGTGCCAGTTGTCTTTTGTTTAAACAATAGCAACCGCGGCGGACAATTCACAAATATACTTCAGTATTTTCAGTTGACACACTATACACAGAGAGTCAACACGAAAGTTGATGTCTGCCAGCACGATGTTTATGCATCTAAAAATAAACATTTCATTTGATTAAATCGTACAATTGTTTAGATATGCTATATATACATATATTTATATATATACGTATGTACACATAATATTATTATTATTGTATAGTTTTAGCAGTTTAGTCAAAATTTAACAGGAAACCTATAGCCGTTTGTTGCTGTAACTGTTCTTTGTTTACACCGCATTTATTAACGAAAATTGAATAATGTCATGCGGTATGTGGGTCAGCAGCAATTAGAGTGCGTGTGTCGCATTCACAATGCTCTCCCCAAAAACCTGGTCAAGCGCCCATAAATTATGCAAGAACCCCTCAAAAAAGAATCGAAAATGAACCGAAAAAGAACCACATTTGGTGGCATGCCGAAGCTTAAATACTCTTGCGGCGTTTCAGATAAGTTGAAATACCATTCGAGTGTTGTTATGTGCAGGTGTCACATCATACATGTTGGGGTTGGTCAAGAGAAGATTTTACTTATAGAGAATTCCGTAAAAATACTCTCGACCTGTCAAGGCTAGGCTATGCAAACTGAAAAGTAAAATATGCTGCCTCAATTGCGTCAATTTCGGCCACACTGAGAGAAAAAATGCAGTGAAACAATCGCAATGGATTAATACAATATTTGCAAACAGTTTGAGAATAAGTTGGAGATCTCTAGAGCTAGTAACTAAAAAATGTTGCCATCAGATCTTGTCTTGAATTTGAGATGGAGCTCCAAACCTCTAGACCCTTTATAACTAATGCAAGCCCATGATCTCAATATAATCTATGTGCATTTCCAACAATAATGTCTACATAATATCGAAAATTGCTTAAAAAGCAGCTTGGTTAATTTTAAGATTGAACTGCAAATCTGTATAGCCATCATCTCATATATAAGCCAATGTTCAATGCCAAGTTACTTTGAGCACTTTGACAATGTTGCTTAAGCGGACACTTCTCTGAAATTTAAACAAGCCTTCGCTGTATCTGCCCATTATTTCTAATTGTTTGGCTGGAAAATAAATAATAGTTTATTTGGCCATTTGCAAAACATCTTTCACTTAATGGAAGAGCGCGAAACGTATTTGTGGATCCACCATTCACCGGTAAAGTTGTTGCACCACAACATCAGCGGCATGGCAACAGAAATCACAACTACAACAACAGCAGCCGCCTAGACAACATTTATGATTATCGCTGCCTCTGTTCGTGTTGCCCCTCTTCATTCGGAATATATGCAACGCTATTTATAGCCAAGTTTTGCGTCGTCGTTTTGGGCGTTTTTCATCTCGAGTTCATGCCAAGTCATTGACTCGCTGCGTTAACTTGGCCAATGCAACTCGCAGAACTTGTTGAGCCCATCAGCTCAAGCAGGCAACGAGAGAGATAGAGGTATTCCAAGAAATCTCAATGAATACGTGACTTTATAGACCTACTATTATTATGTCTTTATATCTAAGTATGCTAAATATTTTTCTATTTAAATGTGAAAAGTTTCTACATCTGGAATGCTGATTACAAATTCTAGCATTATAGAATATATGTATATCTATAAGTCTATACTCCAGCAATTGTTAATTCGGTGGGGTCTCCAGTGCAGTATAATAGTTTTATAATAGAGTTGTCTTATCCGAACACGCGCTAATTCGTTATTATAAATAGCCTATAAACATTACCATAATTAATGCATTCATTAAACCCTGAACTCATTGGAAATGGGGACTTTACGGCTTAATAAAGTATATATTTTCTAGATCATGACAACGGCTGAGTCGATATAGCCGTGACCGTATGGCCGTCTGTATACATGTCTATGAATATACAGAACGTGCTTATCAATTTTTTCCGATAACTCATTACAATTCTTTATAATTAATAAAAAGTATTAATTTTCCCATAATTTCTAACAAATAACATAGCTAGATAATTTCTCTTTAGGTGGTTGTAAGATCTCTTCATTATGGGATTTCTTAAAAGTATTTTAAATGCTTGAGACTTGTGCTTTAGCAAATATCTACATATGTTTGCCATTATCATTCGCTAGAAACTTCAATAAGGAAATGTATTTAGAACATGTGGTCTTTAAGAATCAAGTACCCACAGTAAAACCCATAAGCCACAAGTTCAAATATATGTATATAAAAGAAGCGTAGAATGATATGAATATCAGCTCTTTGCAGAACTTAGGACATTTATTATTTGGGCAGTAAATATTTGATATTTAAAGTGTATTTTTAATTTGGGCTGGGGCGGACTATACTGTCCTTTATAAAATTTCTAAAATCTGATACTTTAGCTTTTGGCTTTTTCATTATCATCCAGAAGACATCGATAAGTCAAGTCTTTCCCTAAACTAATTCGATTGACTCTATAGCTTCGAAGCAATTCACTAACTGTCTCACAAGCTATTAAGCCATCTATGAAAAGAAAGCTTGGCCTTCTGCTGCTGTGTAGTATATAGTGGAGTCGTGTACGCTCGCTTGTGCGACTAGTGAGCTTGGGTAACAATACGTAATAGATTTCCGTAAGTGTTCCCTAGCAACTAGGCACAGCTGCGCTGCGGTCTGTTCTTGTGAATTCCAAATGTGCTCGTATTGCCTTATTGAAGCATATTCATTCAGTAATCGTGCCAGACCGAGACTTGGCATTTAATAGCGCTTATCTCTGTGTTTTATTTTAAAGCGGACTGTGGGACGTTTCATGCGTTCCAAGTTCAACAGCATTGAAATAAAAAGCCAAACGTCATACAATTTTTCACATTACATAAATACTTTTGGGTTTTTATAAATAAACTAGGCACAGTAATAATTGAGAGAGAGGGAGAGGAAAAAAAGAGAGATAACAATATATATATAGTGCTATAAATAGCTAGAATAAACGTAATTATTCTTTTAATCAAATCAATCGATCCCAATCAACGCTGTTGGTCTCAATGAAGCATCAAATTAATTGCAAGCTGTCATTTTTCAGCCTTATGCATATACTATTACTTGTATATATATACATATGCATATTTCTATATATATCTCATCTATTGTTGTGGTATTCATTATATGCCAAGAATCAGGGAACGTAATGGTAGAAGAAAAAACAAACAAACAGCCATTCGAGACATTTTGTATTTATTGTTTTTTTGCTTTGTAGATTTTTTTTTCTGCTTCTCTTCAGAACATGAAAAAAGTCTTTTATTAATGATACTTGCATATTAGTTTTTTTTTTTTGTGTACATAAATTCTTTTGTATTTGTTTTTGTTGGTTTCTTCTATATTTTTTGTTGTCTTGTTTTTAATTTTTCACAGCGTAAAAAGCAATGACGTGTGCTCTACGCGCTAGGCGTCTGTTTTCCATTTATTCATTTAGTGTCGCTCGTTATCTATGTGTGTTTGAATACATTTTAGCTATTTTAAATTGGCATCTGAGTATAGATTTTAAGGAAATTGTCGCCAAAACAAATTGATTGGCGACTGCACTGAAGTGGACCAAGTTGATATGAATTGAAAGAAACTGAAAATAATAACTACTTGAAATGAACTTCAAGTGTATAGAAATTATATTTATATCTATATTTGTTCATATTCAAAGTTATCTTTGAAAAGTATCAATCAATGGTAACTATTTAAAATATGTATGTATGATATGTATTTCCCCTCTGCTCCGAATTTACTTTTACTTTTATTTAATTGGGCAATATATTGTTTATAATCACTTATTTATGTAAAGATGCATTCAAAGCTGCTACTTCTGATCGTATAAATGCAAAGCAGCTAATGATATTATGAAATTGATGGAGGATATTTATCAATGTGAACTCAACTCCTACCTATACTAACTAAACTTGGAACTTAATATACATAATATACGATTGTATATATCAAGATCGCATAATAGTAAAGGGCAGCTATTATTTATATTTTGACAATCACGAAAATTGTATACACTACAGCTTTTACAGTTGATTAACTGCTGTCCATCTATTAAAATTTACCTAAAATAATCATTAAAACGATTTTTAATTTAATATGATTTAAAATGCAAGAATATATTTCACATAGGCCATAACAGCGGATATTATTAAAAATTCTATAATTTTGCTATTATTTAATAATTATATTACAATTATTATTATAAATACAACTATTAGATTATTATCGTAATTACTTAATCCTAAAGCTTTAGTGGCACTCTTTCATTTCATTCAATCTAATCCTTATCAATATACAACGGTCGTCTTGTCGTCAGCTGCCGATTAGAAATATCTATTTTGAACTTTGATCACAATTTTGTTTGTTTATATTGATAATTGTGTTATATACAAAAGCAATGAACATGCCTCCGAGGCCGGAATTCCTATTTGATAAATGAAAATTCTTTTATGTAAACAAATTTTAATTTATATTATTTGTTTGCAATCACTACAATTTGGACTATTTGAAATTTTTATTTATTTTAAGTCATCTAATAGTTGTAAAATAAATCCTTAATTGTTTATAAGTCGCCAATAATAATTCATTTATGAACATAAATTTTAACAATAAATATCTTGGTTTTTCATTGTTAAACTTTGTATTATCGCAATTTAGTTTTAAAATGCTTCTAATGCTTCTAAAATAAATCCTCAATCATTTTTTAATTGTCAAGCGGAATATTACATTCCTTAATTTGATTTTAATTTTAACAATTATATTTAGTATTTACAACCTTGAAATAATCATGCAGATTCTAGCATTCAACTATATAGAAGTGCGAGAAAAATATATATTTTATAATTGTTGCATATGTTAAATATCATATATAAATTAATATTAACATATTAATTATGTTAACGATCTAAAAATAACACAGTTGAAAAAACAACAAAAGCTAAATGCAATTATTAATTTCAATACAAATTTATACATATATATCATATACGTATGTACATATATATATTATATATGTATATGATTATAAAAGTGTGGCTCAATTTCCATATTCCATTATAAAAGGAATCCGCATTATATTTTAAAAGTACTATTATATTTTTGAAAACAGTGAAATACCGCTTCTCCCTGTGCTATTTCGCTTCCATATTTATTTACCTTTTAGTAATGATTGCACCTGTTATTGATCGCCTACTTTTCTCTTTTGCAGATATTTTTGCTGCTCATCATTTTGCTTTACTTTAGCTCCTATGTGGTTGTCTCTCGCTTCCGACGACGCGATCGCGACGATCTCTACTCAAATGACGAGGACGAAGTTCTGGTCTATCGCATAAGGTAACTCTCTAACTAATTGTAACGCTAATTGTAATGCAATCGATTCGCATTCACCTGACAATATCCTTTTCAGCTTTTGGTTGTGCACCTTTACGTTGGCCGTGGCTGAGGGTGCGGCTATGCTGCTGCCCGTTTCCATAGCAAGCAACGAGGTGCTGCTACTGTATCCCAACAGCTACTACGTGAAGTGGTTGAACAGCTCCCTAATACAGGGTAAGTAGAGAGTGTTATGGAAACTACGAGAATTCTATTGATTATTAATATGTTTGTGTTCTGTTGCAGGTTTGTGGAATCATGTGTTTCTTTTCTCGAATCTATCGCTCTTCATCTTTCTGCCCTTTGTCTATCTGTTCTCTGAGTCGACGGGCTTCGTCGGCCACAAGAAGGGCATCCTAGCCCGAGTCTACGAGACGTTCATAGTTTTCGTTCTAATGGCCATCATTGTGCTCGTGCTGACCGCCGTACTGAGTGCAGTGTTTGGCATTGAAAAGTTCCAGTTCTTTTGGTTTCTAAGTAAGTAGGAGCGAGAGCTGATTGAAACGGAAACAGTTCCGCTTGATCGCCCAGCGGACTGCACCCACCACATGTAGATGGCATCCAAATGTAAATGCATTGCTAATTTCCGCTCTTTACGCTTCACAGATTTGGGCAGTGTTCACCTGCCGTTCCTTTATTCGTGTGTCTCATTTCTGGGCGTAATGCTTATGCTGAGTAAGTACAATGTATTTAACTAATATTATTATATTTTTTCATCAAGCTGGCCGATGAATTTGTCGATGTATGCCAGCTGCTGGGGGTTGTGCAGGCGTGCCTGGTTCACACACTCCTCGAACAGTTCGGTATCGTTCTGTTGCTTGTAGGCGGTGGCCTTGTACAGCCAGGCGCGCAGATTACACTCCTGCAGCTTGTCCAACACATATTGACAGTCATCGATGGCACGTTTGTAATTGCGTAGCCTGCGAAGCAGATTTCGTTAGCAACTCAATTCACATTCGCATATTAAAGGGAATCACTCACCGGAGGAAGCACAGGGCTCGATTGTTATAGGTGATTGCGCTATTCTTGACGCGTTCTATTGCCTTACTGTAGTGCAAAATAGCCTTCTCAAAGTTGCCATTGCGAAACGCCTCGTTTCCCTGACTGAAGAGCATATTAGATAGCTTTTATTACACACGTTGTATCCAATGATATATGTATACTTGCCTGCGCTGTAGCTCCGCCTCATATTCACGCTTGGCACGGGCCTGGGCCCGCTCATTAGCATCGCGTTCCACCTCCTTCATGAAGCTCTGCTGATCCGAGGTGTAGGACGAGGCCGGTTCGACGGTCCGCTTATTGATTACAGTGCGATCCTCGCGCACCTTCAACTTCACTTTGTCCACATCGATGTGTTCGAAGTCCTCAGCCGTCTTCGCTTTGGGCGGATCATCGTCTGTTTCGGGCTCGCCCTTTAATATTTGGTCGATCTTCTGCAGAGTCTGCTCGAAGTCAGTAAAGTCATCGTGGTCCTGTTGCTGCTGTTCCATTTTGTGACTGTGAATATTGAAACTTGTATTGTGAATAAAATATTTCGACTCGTTCACCGCTTGCCGGCAGCTGTAATTTTAGTTTGTTTGTTTGCTGTTTGCTTGTTTCGATACCTTGGAAACGAACTAATGGTTTGTTATATTTCGCTCCGCTTACTACGATTTACAGTTTGCACGCCGTACGGATTTGTTCGGCTCTTTGGTGTTGTCAACCAGGTGCTGGTGCGGCCCATGCTGTTGCGAGACGTGAACGAGGAGTTCAGCGCATTCTACATGGAGGAAGCGAGCGTAAAGCGCAAGCTCGCCCACATTGAACTTCACAATGTGAGCATTTCGGATGCGACAAACGGGAGTCGCTTGCCTAATACCAATGGCCTTGGTCGCCCAGCAAGCTATCTGCCGCAGCCGCAGCCGCTGCTGCAACATTCTCTGGCGCATTTGTATCAGCGCAAAACGCTTGCCGGGAATGTCAACGAGCATCAGATGCTAAACGAAAGACTGAGAGAGCTGGACAGTGAGCGCAAGGAGTTGGACAAGATGCGCAAGTCGAGCACCTTTCAGCGCACCTTCGTCTATCCGCTCGCCATGCTGCTGCTGCTCTTCTGCACGGCCGTCACAATACTCCTGGTGGTGCAGAACACATTGGAGCTGCTCATAGGCATCAAGGCGCTTCCGCTGAGCACAAGGGTAAGGCCTCTATTTGCAAGCTATTGCTTGCAATTTAATTTTATTTAAAATTAATTATTTTTCAAATTTCTTTTAGCAATTCACTCTGGGCATTTCGTCGCTCTCAAAACTTGGACCTGTTGGCGCCGGCATGGAGGTGTGCCTAATTTTCTATCTAGGTGCCACCTCTGTGGTCGGCTTCTATAGCATGCCCTTTATGAGCAACGTGCGCCCGAAGCGCCGCCAAACTTCGCTGCCGCAGCTAATGTTAAATTGCGGCTTCATGCTAGTATTGTCCTCAGCACTGCCGCTGCTTAGCAGAATCATAGGTATGGATTGAGCTCTGGTATATTTGACCTTTGTGCTTTCGCTAATTCATAATGTCTATTTTGTTTTAGGCATTACCAATTTCGATTTGCTGGGGGACTTTGGTGCCATCGAGTGGCTGGGCAACTTTCAAATTGTCTTGCTGTACAATCTCGTGTTTGGCACAACGACTGCACTCTGCCTGGCCAATAAGTTTACGGCGACGGTGCGACGCGAACTACGTGCACGGTTAGTGGAGAACTATGTGCTCTTTACTAACTACATGAGCTTCATCAACTGATATTTAAGACGGCGACGCAACAAAAGCTGGCCCTGTCAGCGGCAACGCTACGCTGACCAGCTGCTCAGGCGCTTTGTTGAGTCGCCTCTGAAGAGTCTAACTAGTTTATATGCCAATTACTACGATCTGAGTCGTAAGAGCAATCGCAATAATACCACCGCTAGTCGCCAGGCAAATCAGATGGACTGTTGAGAGAGATGAGATAAATGTGGAGGTGAACCTTCCAGCATGAATATAATACACTTTATACAGAACTGATATTGATATTTAAATGTGGCGCTGTTTATCGTTGTGCTTAATTGTTGTAGTTAATAGTCCCCAGAGGTGTACGTGCCGCATTTCAATTTTGTGTTTCCCGTTAAAGCGCGTACACCCATCCACACCACATACGCACCCACTCCCACACATACAAGCAAATTTAATTTTATATACAATCTTCGTGTACAACATAAACTGCAGTCAACAGAATAGGTTTAGGCTAAATTGTAGGCGTTTTTTGAAAATTTTATTGGTCTGAGTCAATAGTCAACGTCAATGCATTCGTGTTGATAGCCCATTTGATATATTTATTTAGTAATTTTCGTACATCTACTAATTTAAAGCAAATTAATTTACGCTTGCGTCTCATTGTCATTTTTAATCATAAACGAATAATTTATAATATATATATATATACATATGTATTTTAACAATAATGTTCCTTATATGGCGTACATTGGGATGCGTCTCTCATCATTTTTATAGCATACTAAAATCAATCAACTAAACAAAACAACAACATATATGCATCTAGAAATTATGTGATAAAATTTAAATAAAAATAGTTTAAAGTTAAACTTCTCCAATGGCATTTTCCTTTCAGCAGCTTTTTGCCATCATTGATCTCTGAGATCCAGAATTAATCACAAATTTTTATTTATTTTCAGTTTGACGGCTCTATTTTTGCTAGCCTAATTTCCAAGGCTCGGTTTCGACTGTTGTAAACTGTTTAATTACTGTGATCTTACAATAAATAGCATAATTTTGTAAATAGAATTCTTATTTTATTTCTTTCGTCTAAATACTTAATATGTATTCCCTCACAAATTCTCGTTACGAGTTGAGTGTTTAAATATCTGTACTAAAAGTAACTATATCATATTTAAGGCACGTTGGCATGCCTCCAAATTGTTGAGTAAACAGTACAATCGATATATTCCAGGGCTGCAAAAACGTATAGCGATAGTTGCATTTCTTTATATAGTGGACATCACTAATTTTTCCGGTGGCGTCGTTGTCGCATAAATTTCTTATTTTTAAATTAGAACTGCAATATTTTCATAAATATGTTGAGCCGTAAGCGTCGCGCTAGCTCAATATCAAGTCGGCAAGACGAAGATCCACTGTTGCTTGACGACTCGACGCCAGAACAGTCACCGGTACAGCAGACACAAACGGCGCGAAAAAAGCGGCGCCTAGACCCAACAGAGCTGTGCCAACAGCTGTACGACGCGATACGCAACATTAAGAAGGAAGATGGATCAATGCTGTGTGATACATTCATAAGAGCTCCCAAACGTCGTCAGGAGCCCTCCTATTATGACGTGGTGGTAAACCCCATCGATTTGCTAAAAGTACAACAAAAACTGAAAACAGATTCTTACGACGATCTGTACGACATGATGAATGACTTGGAACTGCTTATAAGCAATGCAAAAGCATTCTATAAGCCTGACTCCACCGAGTTTCAGGACGCAGTTGCTCTGTGGCAGCACATACAGACGCATCGACAGCGCATTATGGAAGCGAATGGCTTCGCGGAGGAGGAACCACGTGCTAAGCGCGCGCCTCGGAATGCGCGTCGGCTAACGAGCAGCACTGAGCCAGGTGCTGGGGACACTGAAGAGGAATACAATCAGTATGAAGAGCTCTTTGCATCTATCATGACGGCTACTGATCCGATTGGCGACAGGGCTATGCATCGCATGTTCCAGCTGCTGCCGTCCAAGAAAATTTATCCGGACTACTATGATGTTATCGAGCATCCCATCGACTTGCGCCTGATCGCCACCAAGATACAAATGAATGCCTACTCCTCGTTGGTGGAAATGGAGCGTGATCTGCTGCAAATGACCAAAAATGCGTGCCTCTTCAATGAGCCCGGATCGCAGATCTATAAGGATGCCAAAGCCTTGAAGCGCATATTTACGCAGCGACGTTTAGAGCTGGAAATGGGCAAAGCAAAGCCAGTCCGACGACTAAAAAGCTTGTCAAGTGCTGCCATATCAGGTATGTTGGCCAAATCAATTAATTTTTCCAAGTAAACGATATATCTTCTGTATTATAGCACTTAAAGAAGAACTGGATAGCTCTGACGATGAGGAAACCAGCAAGAAAGGCGAGGGACCCATGTGGGCATTATTTGATCATTTGTACAATGCTCCTGGCACCTCAGAGCATCCGGGAGTCACCGGCCCACCGCTAGGCAACTCTTTGTGGAAGCTGCCAGTGCGTCGCTTTCATCCGGAATATTTTGAGTTGATCAAACGCCCCATTTCCATGAGTCAAATTCACACGAAGCTGAAGAAGGGCGACTATGCGAATATAAGTGATCTCACGGGTGACCTGTACTTGATGTTGGACAATGCCAAGAAAGCATTTCCAGTCACGCACCGCACGCACAAGGATGCACTGAAAATGCAAAAACTCATGAATGCAAAGCTGGTCGAGGAGTCACTGGAAGAAACCAGCGACATGGACGAAGATGAAGCTGATGAAACATTCACGACCAGTGTGCAGCCAGAGAAACGCAAGCCGGGCAGACCACGCGTCAATTCCAGTTCCAGTACGGCGCACACGTCCAATAACTCAAACTCGCCAAAAACGAATCGCATTGCTATAAACGCGGCCATCAAAAAGAAAATTCTCAGCATTCAAAAATACTTGGTGGACTACACAGTGGGCAACCGTCGGCCAATCGAGATGTTTATGGAGAAGCCGCCGCGCAAGGTATATCCGGATTATTATGACATAATACAGAATCCCATTGACATGAACACCATTGAGCATAATATACGGGCCGATCGTTATGCCACTGTTGAGGATGTCGTTTCTGACTATCGACTCATGTTCTCCAATTGCCGACAGTACAACGAGGAGGGCTCCAATATATACGAGGATGCCAATACTCTAGAACGTGCCTTGAATGAAAAGCTCAAGGAATTTCCTGGTCTGGTTGAGGTCAAGAGACCGCTTCAGAAATATAAACTGGGAAGGAAGCCAAAGGCAGCGCTGCTAGCTGACCGCGAACGTCTCTGGCAGTTCTATGAAACGCTGCGTGACTATCAAGAACCAAAAGGCAAGCGGCAATTGTCGCTGATTTTTACAAAGCTGCCGTCCAAGAGCGACTATCCGGAATATTATGACATTATCAAAGATCCCATGGACATGGAGCGGATTGCACAAAAACTGAAGCAGGCTGCATACGAAAGCGTGGACGAAATCGCCGCTGACTTTCTGCTTATGCTCGAGAATGCCTGCAAATACAATGAGCCCGACTCGCAAATCTACAAGGACGCATTGGTGTTGCAGCAGCTAACGTTGCAGCTGAAGCAGCAATTGCGCACTGAACGCGATGCGCTGCCCGATGTTCAGTTGGCTGTTCAGGAGCTATTTTTAACTCTCTTCTCGACGGTCTACAACCATCAGGATGAGGAGGGACGCTGCTACTCGGACTCTTTGGCTGAGCTGCCCGAGTACGATGAATTGGGCGAGGGTGCGAAGGTTCGCGGAATTTCCCTGGATCTGATAAAGAGGCGCCTAGACAAGGGCGCGTATAAACGTTTGGATGTTTACCAAGAGGATGTATTTGCCTGCTTGGACCGAGCGCGTAAATTGTCGCGCACCGATTCGGACGTCTTCCAGGACTCCATCGAGCTGCAAACGTATTTCATACGAAAGAGAGATGAGCTGTGCAAGGACACGTTGAGTTCGCCTGCGCTCTCATTCACAGTGGATAAATTGCTTGCAGATGTGGAGGTCATGCGGCTACAAAAATTGATGCAGGAGGAGCAGGACCAAGAGCAAGAGAAGGAGGACTTCAATGCAACCGCTAAAGGCGAAAGCATGACAATCAACCAACAGGTTTACTCGCCTGGCGACTACGTGTACGTGCAGATGCCAGACAATAAGATTCCCAGCATTGCATGCATCGAGCGGCTGTGGACTACTCCGACCAATGAGAAGCTGATGCAGGCCTCAATATTTCTGCGTCCCCATGAGACCTATCACGTCACGACTCGCAAGTTCCTCGAAAAGGAGGTATTCAAGAGCAGCATCTCACAGACCATATCCATGGACAAGGTATTGGGCATGTGCTACGTCATGCATATCAGGGATTATATTAAGCTACGCCCGGATGGGTTGCCCGAGAAAGACGTGTTTGTCTGTGAGTCGCGCTACAACCTGCAGGGACGCTGCTTCAAGAAGCTCAAGAATTGGCCAACGTCGCGCGAGAGCACCAACACCTCGGTGAGATTTGTGCCGCGCGAAACGCCATTGGAACTGAAGCGTGTGATGTCCGTGTTCAAGGAACGGATCGAGAAGCACAAGGGTGAACTGGAGGAGCTTAAGCTGCAAGAGGTATTAATCGAAAAGGAGAAGCCCAATGTAACGTGCGACGCGCCACCAAATGCCCAGGACAACAGCGTGTACTATCAGCAGTACAACACCATTTGCAGCGGGGTCATCAAGACCGGGGACTACGTATATGTGGCCACGCAGAGCGGCAAGCAATCCGTTGCCCAAGTCCAGCAAATATGGGAGATAAATGGCAAGTCGTACTTTAAGGGACCGTGGCTGCTGTCGCCTAGCGAAACAACGCCGGCTTTGGGCAAGCAGTTCTACCGCCAGGAGCTGCTTCTCAGCACTGTTGAGGACATGAGCCCTGTCATCAGCATCGTGGGCCGATGCGCTGTTCTGGAGTATGCCGAGTTCATTAGCTGCCGGCCAACTGAAATCGCTGAGAGTGATGTATACATATGCGAGTCTGTCTACGATGAACTGAAAAAGGCTCTGCGTAATCTGGTAGTTGGCAATCTGCGCAAGTTCCAGCACAGCGCAGAGGTTACAGAGGATGAGATCTTCTATTTCAAAACGCCTATTAAACCGACGAAAGATGTTAAAAACGAGTTGAACGAGCTGGCCATGCTGGAAGATTCCATGGATGGCGACACACCGTCCCTGAGCTCAGATATTGTGGCAATATCGTCCCCAGCACCGTCGATCAACTCCACACCGCTTACCTCTAAAGCAAAAGCCAAAACGACCAAGAAGAGCCTCACCGGCTATATTCTCTACTCCAGTGATGTGAGAAAGGGTACGTACTAAATGGCTTCAACTAGTTCCTCTAAATAAACGGTTTTGTTTCCATCTGCAGGTATAAGTCAGAGCAATCCGGATGCCACATTTGGGGACATTTCACGCTTGGTGGGCAACGAGTGGAAGAGTCTGCCAGCCAGCGTCAAGCAAAGCTGGGAGGATCGCGCCAATAAGCTAAACGAAGAGGCCGCCATGCGTCGTGAACTTGACGATAACCAAAATTGCGGCAGTCCACTGCCTCAGCACTCTATGGCTGGCCAGGAAATTAGTCCACCGCTGACCTATGAGTGCCAATGGGACAAATGTGACTTTCAGTTCGAGGAAATGGCCGACTGCACCGAGCATTGCCTGTCGGATGGCACCGGGCACATAAACCGGCATCCGCAAGCGGGAGTAGAAATGGAGTACGTTTGTCTGTGGCGCAATTGTCCCCGTATTCGCAAGTCAATTCAAGCGTTCCCCAACGTACTGCGTCTCGTCAAGCATGTGCGCGAGGTGCATCTGAGTAAATGTGGCAAGCCGCTTAGCATCGCAGAACGCAGCAAGAACTTTATACCGCGCAAGCAAAAGAATCAACCGCAATTACCTGGAGCGATGTCATCCAGCAATGTCATGTCACCGCGAGCGCCGCTAAATGCGGAAATATTGCAGCAACAGCAGCACCAAATGCATCTGCAACAGCAGCAGCAGCAGCAGCAGCAACAACAGCAACAACAGCAACAACAACACCAGATGCAGACCATTGTTGCGGGACCACCTCCAGAGCCTATATTCGTTACTGTGCCACCCCGTGCCAATCGTGTCATCCACTCCGAGGCGTATATTAAGTACATTGAGAGCCTGCAGACGGGCAGCCATTTGAGCGTTAGTGCCTGCAACAACAATTGGCGGCGATCACTAACCCACGTGCATCCCAACCAGGTGGGCAACACGAAACTGCCGGAGCACTGGCTTGGCCCCGATGTACGTGATCGAGAAAATGTGGTGCAGGCCCTGTGTCATTTACGCAATTTCATGTTAGACGATGTACTCGAAATCCGACGCAGCTGCAACTAACCTCAGCTCTCCATTAAAATCTCAGCTTACATTTCTGTCAAAAATATGAAAACAAACAAATAATGTAAGATAACTAAACACTTGTATTTATATGCATGCATATATACTGAAATGCATTTGTTAAACTTGCATATAACTGTCCTATGATTTTTGCAATACAATCGATATATCATTTTTACATATGGTAAGAAGAAAAAAAAAAAAACAATAAACAACTTGTTCTTATAACGCTGGCCTACTTGTTATGTCCATTCTGAAAAATACCCGTTTCTGATTAGGAGTACAAGAAAGGAGTAATGCTTTTTATATATATCTATTTCGATACATTTTATTTTCATATTTAGGACACTTTATTTTGAATAATATTTAGGTATTACAAGTGTTGGGGTTTTACATTGCTGAATTAAGAGTACAGGCCTTAGACATCTTACATTTATTTATTTCATTTAAAAAATATATTGACGTACCGAGAGTCAACAAAAAACTACAAAAAGAGCTAAAATATAATATAGAATAGGATTGAGAAATCACTGCAACAACTATGGCAACGTAATATATACCAGTGCCTGCTTATACCTGGGCGCTGCGAGTAAGCTAAAAGCAAGTATTTTTTAATACATATATAAAGACATTTAAATATAATATAATCACGATGGGGAAGCCCATTAATTTCTAATTAATTTAAAAACTGAACTAATGTCTACTGAGAAGGTAAAATTATATGTTGTATGGGTGCAAATGCACTTACGTTTATATTATTTATTTAACGGTGTCAAGATGGTTTTCTAATTCAAAGTTGGTGCGCTAAATAAGTATAACATAACAATTGAGCCGATGATTTTAAACGAAATAAATAACCGGGACAAATTCATGTGGCATCTTAATATAAATGCAATTTGTTTATACCATAAATTTTAAATTTTGATTTTCAAAACTTGTATAATTCATTATTGCTGGTATTGATATAATCAGGGTTTGAAGCATTTAGATGCCCAATTTTTTCCATTCTTGAATAATGACATTTCGTAACTCAATTAAATTTCCAAACACGTTTCCGTTGACGCAAACCATTTGAGTAAAGATACCTTAAAGATTTTCTATCGGATTTAAGTGCGGGCTGCTTGCTGGCCACTCCAAAACATGAATTTCGGAGTCTTTAAAAAAGTTCTAGTGAACTTTGCTGTGTAGATGGGCGCATTATTCTGCTGGAAGATGCTCTGCAGATGTCATTAAAGACTCTCCGTGACAGTTTCTGAACACGTGGACTTTTTTTTGGTGCTGGCACAAGATCGCCGCAGGCATCACTTTGTGTCCCAAAATATGTATTTAATGGCAAACTGCACTCAGCAATCAGCTGTAAGTCTTTTGGAAGTAACTGCTTCTTTAGAATTTCTTTTTCGAGCTATTCAAGACTTGCAGCACACGTCTCGTGTATATCGGCAAAGAAAACTTACATACTCCGTATTTGAGATACACTGATATTATCTTTGGAATTATTATTCTTCTTTTGAGCCGCTTGTCAATCGATGGTGAACGACCCGGGCAGGTCTTTGAGTAAGCTTTCCACAGTATTCTCATTTATTCCCATCATCTCAGAAATGTTACGAATTGACATTTCTATGTCCCTAAATTCCACAATTCTTTCACGGTCTTCATCAGTTAAACGGGTGAAGCTTGACATTTCTCTGTGAAAAATATGATTAGAATTGCATCAAATATTAATTTGAGTTAAGACTCACTTATTTGTGGCACTTTTTATAGTTTAAACCAAATTACTTATTAAAAGCTCAATTGGTATGTCGTTTTCTATCCACTAATGAAAGCAATATGTCCCATTTTGCTATTTCGCAAGACTCACCGTTATTTCTAGGCTTAGCTTTGTCCCATTTTCTTATTTCGCACATCTCTATCGCTATTTTGCTAAGTTGGCATGGCTGGTCGACAGATTGAACAGACTGGTCACTCTAATTGCTAAATACAGCTGTGTTTGTTTATTTTGGTATTGTGTTGGAAAAATTGAAATATGTCAAGTGAGGAAAAGAAAAAAAGAGGTAAAAACTTTACGGCGGAGGAGGAACTAGTTCTCATGGAACTCCTCGAGGAAAGGAAGAATATATTAGAAAATAAAAAGTCAGATGCGGCTACGTGGAAGCAAAAGGAGCAGGCTTGGGAGGAAATGGCAGACACTTTTTATACCAGAACAGGCATACGCCGAGAATGGAAGGCTTTAAGAGATAAGTTTATAAACATGAAACGAAGGTCCAAACTCGAACTGGTAGACGACAAGAATCACAGCTTTCGCAACGGCGCAGGAAAGTATATTGGTGTAATGGGCGAATCAACTGCAGGCTTGGGCAACCAATTTGACAGCGACGCCTGTAAGTATTATTTGAATTGGGTAAAACTCTCTAAATAAATTAATTTCTAACAATTCTCTTATAGCTAATGTGCCAAATGACATCAATTTCGAAGGAGACGATGACATGTTTGGAAGCTCCGCCGATGCCCACGACGTAAGCGCAGATATTTTTAGATGTGCGTGATTTAAGATATGCTTTGTTTTTAGATCCCCAATCTGGTTGAACACAAAGATGTTAGAGCAAATATAAGTTCCGACTGGCCGAGCATGAATCCACGAACACTGCGCAGCTTGGATGAGGAGAAGATTAAGCTAGTGCTGCTTCAGCAAGAATTTTATAAAGGCGAAAACCAACGAGCGCAGGAAAAGCATAATCACGAAATGCTCAAAGAGAAGATAAAGCTGGACCAAGAGGTCCAAGAGGGAAAACTACGAATCGAAATGATGGAATTGGAAATACTTGAGAAAAGAGCCAAACTAGATTTATAATGTGAGTACAATGTTTTTGATAGGCTTTAGCCATATATTATTCTCAATTTATATTATAGAGAGAGAGAGAGAATTTCATGTTTATTAATTTAGAAGTTTAAGCAACTTCGGATTGCCGGAGATTGAATGTCTTTGCAGATACGTAACCTACCTAAGTGCAATCCGGTTAACCTAAATTTGTTAACTGCTAATCGTATTAACAATACCTTATATTTTGGCTCAAAGCATCATGTCTTTTATTATTTAAATTACGCTTTCTATAATAAGACAATAGACCGATCGTTTCTATAACAACTCTTTGCTATAAAAATACGATTCGGCCGATTGCGACATAAGATTGTACTGGTTATAAGACCTATTGGTTTCAGTCCCATCAATCGTTAATCCATTCAATCTGATGAAATTAATTTAGATAATTTATTATACAACTTTTATCATTATCTAAAATATTTATTGTTCTAAATTATACAAAGAAAATGTAAAAGTCTAGTTTATATTTCTGCAAGAATATCAATCTTCGGCTGACCTAATGAATATATGTATGTATATTATTTGTATTCTTTCAAGCAATCACAATATTGCTTGAGTGACTTTGTATATTATATGCCTAGTGAATTAAGTCTATCGCTAAGCCTACAATATTTTTTAAATATTCTGTAATGATATAAAAGATTTGTTTTGTGTAAAATATTTTTATAAAAATCATGTAAAGCAGACAAAAGCTGGTATATATATTAATAATAATAAATATAATTAAAAAAAAAAAACACGTTCATTGATATGAATGTTGCTTTAATTTTTATTTATTGTTAGGGTGACACTTAAATTATATTTGATTATAATAAAAAATTTTTATTGTGAGCGTATTATGGTTACTGAAATATTCAATATTCGGATACAGTCGAGTTCGTTATATAGCTATTTGAAACTGGTCACCCGAAAACTATCGTCAAATGCGTTTATGTGGAATAATCGGAATCTGGCAGCCATGACGTCATGGCGGGGTCTTTTCTCGCTTTTGTTTTGCTACGGCAGTACGACAACAAACCGGTTCTTAATTGAACGCTGATAATGTCACTTTGTTATTTTGGCCACGGTTATCTAATTGGCTGTCCCATATACTGCTCACCCAATCTCTGAGGCGCTCGCACGCTCTCTTTCGATACATTTCCGTTTCTGCTTTGCCTCAAAGCTTTCACGGTGGCGAACAGATGTCATCGTTCAGTTGTAGTTCGTCTTTGGCGCATTGCAGACGCTAGTTTTCTGTCGAAATTAACATTTACCAAATTGAGTAGCAACAATGTCCGAGGGCGAGTCTAAGTTTGGGTTCAAGGACATGGAGAAGGCGTTGGAGACGCTCAAGCTACTGGAGAGCCATGACATGCAGTACCGCAAGCTGACAGTGCGGGGGCTGCTGGGACGCGCCAAACGTGTCTTAACGAGTAAGATTCGAACGAATCTCTTTCTATTTACTTTTAACAGCAACTATCCATACCATATCGATTTCCATGAATAGTGACAAAGGCTGCAGATAAGGTGAAGAACATAAACGATGCCATTGGTGTGTTTGAGAAGTGGCTTGAGGAGAACGGAGGCGGTTCTTCTAACAAGAATGCTAAGACTGATGGCGATGACAAGGTGGATACCGTGCCTGGCTTGGGCTTTAAGGACAAGGCAGCAGCACTGGCAACCCTCAGGTAGATGCGATTCACTATGCATACTAATAAGAATTAGCTGAAGGTCATCATCGCCAGCGGCACTTTGACGTTGCGGTCACTATGATGTCATATCACACTTTTAGTGTTTGATGTGAACGCTCCCTCTTTCGGAAGTCTAATAATTTGGTTGAGAGACCGCCTATCGACTTCCCTCTCTGACTGTCGCTCGCTCTGTGTGTATAAATGTGCAAAGCATTTGGCACGCTACGCGAGACGCATTCCACAGTCTGTCTATAGAAATATTTATATTCGTATATGCGTGTTAAATTAATGTATCGATACATTTTAATTGTAGCATTTTGGAGGAGCGTGACCCAGATTACCAAAGACTAGCAATCAAGGGTCTGATTGGCAGTTCGAAACGGGTGCTCTCCGGCACCAAGAATGAGGATAAAATTAATTCTATCAAGGAGGGCGTGCAAGTGCTTGAGGAGTTCCTTGAAAAATTCGAAACAGAGAACCGAATCAAGGAAAATCGAGCGTATCTGGCACATTCATTGATAACCAAATTGCCTGAGCCGAAAGATAAGCTCGCTGCCGAATTTCTTGCGGCTTATGGGGGATCTAAAGCGAAAGGAAACTATAAGCATCTTCGTACGATGTATCCCAAAGACGACACCACTAGTTGGGATATAGTACGCAATCGCAAAATAGTAAAATTGCTGGAGAAGATTAAGAGCGAAGATGCTAAGCTGTTCGACAAAGAGACAGGGGCTCCCACTGACATACATTTAGAGCTGATACACTGGGCCTACAGTCCGCAGCAAGACAAGGTAAAGAGCTATGTGGAAACAATCGCCAAGAAGTCGCCAGAAAAACGGAAAATTGACACCGACAGCAGTAGCGCTGATAATAGTTCCAGCAGCAACTCGGAGTCGGAAGAGAAATCTGTGCCCAAAAAGAAAAGGAAGGAAGAATGAGGAAAACACATATGCAAAACGGACTGCGCTTTGTGTAACGAACAAAAACTATATATACTTTATTTAAATTCGCCAACTGAACTTCAAATCGATTATATTTTGTGGTAGACACTTTTTGTATATATGAATGTAATTTGATGTATGTGTGTATATACTGCTGATAAGGCCTCGCTTAGATGAGCTATGCATCTAACGCTAACCATCTAATAACCAAATATAACAAAATAAAAATGATTTGCTTCATCGTTTGTATTTAAATTTTAGGCTAACTGCTGTGTGGCTGTGATCGATAAGCGTCGATTGTTTGTGGTGGTCTAACGATTGTTACATCGCTGAACACCACTTGCTTGCCAACACTAGCTTTTATTTATTTGCACCGTTACAGCCAAACTGAATTGTAGCAGCGCGTTCCTCCCAAACACACACACACACATATATATACACACACCTACACGAAAATAAATTACATAATGTACATGAGATGTGGCCAAACCCACACAATGGTGTTCCCACACTCCACCTACTGATACTTATGCAAGCCACTGTCATAGTAATCCACAGCCGTCGATTTTTGCACGCGAAGTGGTTGCGAATGCGAATGCGACTCCGGTGATGATTTGGCTAGCGACAAGGCCAGCTGATGCTGTTGATCTGCCTGCTTGCTTGTGAGGTGGCCATAGGCCATGTTGAAGAGCGCGTCGGGATCACAGACAAAGCGATAGACATACCGTTCACCATTGACCTTCTGCATTATGCCCTTCTCATAGTAATAGCGCAGGCTACGCGACAGCTTGTCATAGTTCATAGCCGGTCTATTCTTTTGTATGCCCCATCGCCGTGCCACCTCCTCCGGCTCGATGAGCTTAAACTCCATGCCACGTCCTGTCCACGCAATACAGCTAGAGCTGAAGGTACAGCAAATGAGGTGATAGTATAAGGTATGTCAATCTCGTCCGCACTTACCTAGTCGCGGGCTCATCCAGAAGAGCTACTAAGAACTGCCATAATTGAAGCGAGCCACGACGCTGGCTAATGGTCTGCCCGTTGCTGCTGGTGGATATTGAATTGCTGGCATAAAACTGATCTAAACGCAGCTCCGCATCGCTCGAGGTCGTGGAGTCAACTACAGCGGGGCGCAATGGTGGCGGGTAGGTTGAAGATATAGTGGCATTATACGGACCACTCTCGTACTTAAGATCCGTCTCGCTACCGGTGGCTAAGCTGGGTGATATATCGCGATACACTGTAGCATGCGAGTGGTTCTGCGGTTGCTGCTGGTGGGTATAGTGTGGTGCTGCTGCGTAGACAGCAGAGCTGGTTATGACCGCCGTGTGGCTAAATTTGAAAGCGGAGGCAGCATGCACCGGGGTCAGGTGTGCGTGTCCCTGCTGATGTGTATTCTGCGACTGTTGATGGCTCTGGCTATGTGGATGCAGTGAATCATGCTGTTGGTGTTGCTGCTGCTGTTGTTGCTGCTGTTGCTGCTGATGCTGTTGCTGCTGTTGTTGCTGTTGTTGCTGCTGTTGTTGCTGTTGCTGCTGATGATGCTGTGCAGCAGCGGCTGTCGTTGTGGAGTCGGCATGCTCGATCTTGGTGTTGTGCTGATGAAAGTGCTGACCAACAGATACATCGTTGCAATATACGGCAGCTGCCGCAGCGGCGGCGGCAGCAGCAGCGGCGGCTGCGTCTAAGACGAGATATGGGCAGAGGAATTGACAGAGCCAAATGAAAGCCGCTTTCACGCACGTTTAACCAAAGAGTTTAAGAGTGAGGACTGAGTACTAATTACGTTGTATATATATACTCTTTTTGCAAAGAGTACCTAACATATTTGGATCATTGTGTTATAATAAAATCATTTTCAAGATACTTAATTTTTGCTCCGCTCTTATAATATTAAATATCAACTAAAATAAACTACAAATCAAACACAATATATGCATACATACATATATAAACGAAAAAAAAAAAATTAATTTTAGCTCTCATAATAATGAAACTTTAATACCTCATTATTTTAATTCTTTATATCAAAATCTATATATTTATTTTTTGCTCACTTCCACCTTAAAGAAAAAAGTTTTAGTAAATTAAAAATCAAATTAAATAAAAAATTATTATATATACAAATTAAGAATATATTATATATAAAAATGAAGAATAATTAAATAAATATTAAGAAGTCGCGTAAAGCAACACTATGTTTAGTGCACAAAAATAATAATGAACTTAAGATTTGATCGCTACTAGGGGTTCAACAACCGGGAAATATTATATTCAGTATCTCAGAAATGCTATCGCTTAAAATGATGCTATATCTTCGAATGTATTGGAGTTAGATCTCTTAATTAGGACTGTTAAGTTAATATAGCCTTCTTTGTAGGTTCTTTGTTTTTTAATCCTGAATGAGGTTTATGCACTCGGGCATTAGCCCGACAACCACTTTCTCAGTTTTCAGCTTTCAAAATTCTTGCCTGACCAAATGATATATATAATGGACGTGTATAGATAAATTCTAAATAAAATATATAATTAAATGTAAAATATGACTAAGTAAAATAAGCCGCACATGGCATGCAGAGAGTATATGTAAATAGACTTTGTTCTTGGCGAGCGCATTCGCTCGTTTCACTAAATGGCCAAGGTATTTAGCACACATTAATTATTTAGGCAACCCACTACAGGCCCTTGTAAATGGCCAATATGCTGCAATTTAAGGGCAAACAACAGCAGCAGAGTAACCCCCGCCCAGCGGGCTCGCTTAATGCCGTTTTCATTAGACGCTCCTGGTCGGAGCTCCTTGGCCGTAGCTCAAATCAGATCCAGCAGGCAACGCGACTCGACGCTGGGCGCATTAAAAATGCACGAGATACCTCTGCATAATCCATGAGAAAGTGTCGACAAGTAAAAACATCATTGTCGATAGCAAAACAAACGAGCAGCGGACCGAACTGGCAAACCTGTTGGCTGCCAAAACGTACTGCCAGAGCACGGATTTTCCAGTTTCCAGTTCCCAGTGGTGCAACGCCCACCCTCATGCTTACCCCCACCCCAAGCAGCAAGTATGTGTGCTCAACTCAATCCACTCAACGGCTGGTGATTGAGTCGCTTGTTTGACTGCAACCCACCCAGCCCATCCGCCCAAACAGCCCAAGCAGCAGCCGAAGGCCAACTAAGAGCATCGCATTGCCGAGCTGCTGAGTTGCTATCAAATTGAATTTCATGCCCGTGCCACCAATTGGATTAGCGGTTACTAACACCGCGGATATTGTTATTGTAAATTATGCGCGCGATTTCTTGCGTTTCGCTCAAAAAAGAAAAATATAATAATAGATACATATTGAAGTCATCTGGTAGAAAAACAAATTGAGTTATTGGCAGCACATTTGAGAACTATATCTACTTCGATGTGGAGCTCAGGCGCTCAGTCTGCACGTAGCTGAGCCTAATTTAAATAAATGATGAACGCATGCCTTAATAATTCTTTTCTGATTCTCAAATTCTCATTTGCTTACCTTCATCGCTCTTTTTTAAGATGCCCGCAGGTGGCGATGGTGGAAACCTGGAGGCGGCGTTAGAGGAAATATAAGAAAATATTGAAAATTATACAAAAAGTTGATTGACTTAAAGTCGCCTTCTCTCCCAGCTTCAATGTGCCGACTTGTCTTGTCAGTCTCCACCAGCCAGTTCCACTTCCACTTACCTGTAGCAATAGGGATGCGGATGGGTGTGTGGATGCGGATGAGAGTGCGGGTGCGGGTGCGCGTGCGGGTGGGTCACAGCGGGTATGTCGAAGAAACTTGATGTTCTTTCATGGCGCACGCCTTTGACATTCACTGCAGATCCAGAGCGGCATCGGACAGGTGGGAGCACAAGCAAAAGAAACATTTTTAATGTGATTTTCCGGAGTAAATGCTAGGTAGCTTGACTTTTGTTAGATAATATTTCACATTACGGCTCGCACCGGGATATCTTTGAGTCTGCAAATCGAGCTTGTCACATGCACATACCTAGAGCTCCTAAGTAGACAGTCATGCAAAAACACTTGGTACAAAATAGTTGCAAAAACGTAACACAACATCAACGATAAATAAATAAATAAAAGTATTGCTGAGACTATGAAAATTTGCATCAAAGTCTTAGTGCCTTAAAGTTCCAGATTATGCAACTAATTTTAAATTGCCATGCTAATTTTCATAGAACGTTTCATATTTTGATTGAACAAAAATAAAATCGAAATGAAAAATATTTTAATCTTGGTCTTTAAAATTGTATTTTATTTGAATGAAAATTAACTTAAGTCCTTTGGTATAAACGCAACCATATCTTTTTTTTTTTTTTTAACCAAAACATAATTGAATCGTTTCAATCTGTTTAGAATAATAAGATAAAAACAAAAATAAACGCTATTCCAGTGCAGCTCTTAATATAGTAACGCTCTTAAGCATAAAAAATCAAAATTATAATTGATATGCATTCATATTTACATATATCTATTTGTCACGCTATAATTGCATTTAAGACTAAATAAAAAAAACTTTACTCGTTTTGGGTCATTTGGCAAAACCGTAATCATAAAATTCTTTACTGGTTAGAGTACAACAAGTGACAGTAATACAGTGAATTATGGAGATGGTGAACCAGTTGGCGGTAGTAAAATGAGCTTATAATAGAGCTCTTGTAATAGCTATAGAGACAACAAGCTCACTCTCTGCCTCTAATTAAAACTGATATCCCAGAAACTTTACTATTTAAAGGACTAGAAACTGAAACTGAAATTAGGTATATACTTAAGTTGAGAACCCAAGAATAAAAGTATATAGTGGATACATCAATTTCTCTACATCAGTTTCTCCTGACATTTACCGAAAATAATTCAGCTGTTTGTGAGCCGTGACTGAGTATTATTCATTCGGTACCGTGGGAGAGCAACATTCTTATAAAAACATTCTATCAAATAAAAATGAAAAATAAAAATAAATGAAAATAAAAAAATAAATGAACATAAAATATGTTATAGAAATATAAATATAATAATATATATAAATAATATGGCAATATAACATATATAACGAAAATTTCATTAAAACTTATACAAATAGAATATAGGACTGTTTAATCGTTCTATACATGAAATCTAATAGAATTTGTAAACAATTTTTTATATTAGCTTTCAAATTTAACACAACAAGTCAAATAAAACTTAAAAGAGAGTCAAATCTATTTCCCCTTAAAACTGTTCTTTTCTTTCAAATCCCTTCCGTTTTTACATTTCGTAATTTTTAAGCAACGTTCAAGCGAATGAAAATGTCTTCAGGTTAAATCAGTCCACCATATATTTTCTTAATAAAGTGAAAAGTTAAACAAAATAAAACAAAAGCCTCCGGGCTGAAGTGAGCTGAGGCTCAGCAGAGCGAAGCTGATGCCACACCCCGATTTGATGGCTCTGCCCAAGTATATCAGAAAACTCATAATAGGAGTTAATAAACAAAACGTGTAAATAGCAAAGGCAAACAAGAGGTCGTCGATGCTCTGACCATCGAGCTGCATCCGGGTGGCCAAGGACGCTTACCATTGTACCTTGCGTTCAAGTAACCCTCTGTGGATGTGTCCAGGCCGAATTTGCCAATGGCGGCTGCCGCTGCCGCCGTCGGCGCTGGTGCCGTGTACATGACCAGCTCGTCCGTCAACTGGTGATGGTGATGGTGATGGTGGTGATGCGCATACCAGGACGATTCGCGCACAAGATCTGCTTGGATGATGGACATTGGTCAGTAGAGAGTCTTACTTGCGTCGCGCGCTCCATGTTAAGTCACCATTGCATAAGGATGTGGCGCTTCCGTTGGCGTTGCTGGCCAGGCCATTCATTAGAGCTCCAGCAGGTGGCGTTCCATTTCCGGCCATCGCCAGGCAGCAGGGCGGCGACCTTTGGCCATGCGTGGGCAAGGGAAGAGTGCAGATGGCTTCCATAAGTGTGTGACTCACGTCCATGTCGCTGTGAGTGTGACTGTGGCATTTCTTGCGTTCCGTTTCAGAGTTCTCACAACTGGAGGCCGAGGAGGACGAGGATGTGGCCTTGCCGACAGCCGGCAATGTAGAGGTGACACAGGAAACCACCGAATCTGTGGTTATAGTCGATGTATTTGGCACCGTGTGGTACAGCCCATGGTGATGTGGATGCGAGTGGGAATGAGGATGGTGATGATGATCCAAGTTCGTCAGCGTCTGCTGTAGCTGCTCAAGATGCGACTTGGCCTCGCTGTAGTCGGCCTGCCAAAAAAAGGAAATGAACCAAGTCGCAGCAGGAAGTTATTATGAGTTTCTTCGATTTTGGCAAATGAATTGCCAAATTGTGATTTTGTTTTTGGGGTTGTTGGTCGGGCTTTAAGTGACTTTAAAGCCACCTGCTGGGCCGCTGCCCGGGACGCTGGTCCGGCACACAACAGGTTACGGCTAGAGCTACGGTCACGGCGAACAGTTTCAATTACAGTTACAGATACCGGTACAAACAGAATGGAAACAAAGTGTTCGTCACATTGACATACTCAAGTGTGAAGAAGTTTGTGGCAATTAGCTTAACAGCTTCTAGCTCCGGCCTTGCTCCTCTGCACGGCTGTCCGTCTGTCTGTCTGTCCGGGTGTCGATTGTCTTTTGTTGTGCTTATGACCGTGTCATTAAGTAATGAGCTTCGCTAAAGTATACAACTAACTGGAACTGGGAATGCAATTGGAATTGGAAGTGCCGTTGGGGCAGGAACAGGGCCATTCATAGTGTGAATAGAATAGCACAACATATGAGAAAGACAATGGAAACCTGCGGTTTATTGACACTTTTACACTTAATGAGCTGCCTGAACTGAGGAGGTCAGCCAAGTTTATGGGGCGGTGGCATCTGCCACTCTCTCCGCTCATTACTGCTGGCAACATCATTTCACTTTCTAGCTGCTCATCAGCAAGATCTAATGATGTTGCCGGCAACTAATGCGTTGATCTGACATTTCTGTTGGCTTTCGAGTCAATTTGCAATTGGCCATTGGCAATTGGGTTTTGTTTGCTTTTCGGTTTTCTGTTGCAGGCTCTATTGGCACTTGACACTTGGAAAACTGGAGCACAGCAAGCGTTGCGCATCGCTGCATTTGAGAATCATTTGTACCATATGTAAGTCTTTGCATCAAATTACAAACATACATGCAAACCTAGCTGTGTATACCCATATATACCGTATACTCGCAGTTTAACTTGCCCAAGCTGCAGTGTCTTTGACTTCATGCGGAAACGCAGAAAGCGGCAAGTTTCTCAGCTAGAAGGCACAGAGAACGTGCAGCGTGCAGCTTTCTCCCCGGCTATTTTCGTAGAAAATAGAGCTAAAGGTTATGTAAATTTTGGTACATTAAGCTTGAAATGTGGCATTACTTTTGCAATGTTCAAATACATACATACTTATGTATATAAATATAGGAAATGGTTAGCCATTTATAAATTGCAAAATATGTCTGCAGCTGGTAACGACGTTGTGCTGTATTTAATAAGTGCACGCCGACAATTTGTTAAATCAAATTACAGACATAATTTACCGTAACCGTCAAGCCGAGCCGGCGAAGCGTTGCCACCTGGCACGCAGCTTGTGCAAATGCAAGAATTATCGAAACTAATCGTTGTCTTTGTTGTTGTCTTTGGAAGCAATTTGAGTGTGTTGGTAAATGTCGAAATTAAACGACGTTTCAAAGTTAATGTCAACGCATAGGCCATGTCTTGTAATAAAACAAAACTTGTTGATAATAGTGCATTCAATTAGCTAAAAAGGCAAATGTGAGCACCTAAGTGACTTGTTTGCTGGATCGATCAACTCTGAACTTTACTCAAATAATTTAAGTGCGGGTGGCTAATATTACGACGCATGCGCTCCCGCAACTGGCATTACGAAACGCAGCGTTGACGTCGTATTTGCTTTGGGTTTGTAAGCCACTTTGATCTACTTTGCAGCAGCAACGGCAACGGCAGCGGCAGAAGACAATGCTTTTCTTTTTGGCTTTGTGTGCGGCGTTTTTTCCACGCTCGTGTGCGTCGCTGTGCCTGGCGCTTGTCGTGGAAAACACTTTCACTGCACATGATGAGGCAGTGACACGACTTCGGCGTTGTCTTTCTCGCAGTCGTCGTGAACTTCTTGTGGGTGCTGCTGTGTCTGCGGCTGTGTGTGTCTCCGTGTGTGTGTGTATGCAAGCGCGACCGAGCGAGTTTGTCGGTTTCGCATGCGTTGCCTCCAGAGCTGAGAGCGCATTTTTGATTCAACTGTGGACCAGATCAGGTGGTGTCTCTTCCGCGTCTATTTAACATATTCATCCCTTACAACATTTCAATGTGCTGCAAGAGCCTAGCATCATGGCAGTACCAAGATCAGACTGCTTGAGCAGAGGGAATAGATTCGTACGCTTATTCTTAATTGCAACACTCCTCCAAGGTGAGTGGCTGACTGCCAAAATTTATTTAATTGACCTAGTTGACTCTCAAGTGTGATTACAGCTGCTGTCGGTCAGCCTTACCAAGCGCCGCATCGCTGTTCGAATCGTCTGGAAAACGCGCTCGAGCATATGCGCCGCCGCAGCGCTCAGATCAAGGGATCATCTCGAGCTCGCTCGCGCTCCATGTGGGAGCAGTCGCAGTCCCCGTATCAGTTATATAACAGCTTCTACGGCCAGCAAAGTGAGCCCGAGGACGATTTCTACAATGTGGGCGGTAGCATGAACTATGGGCGTGGCTACTATGCCAAGCGTATTCGACGCACTGGACGTCCTTATCAATTTGGCGAAACATCTGACAGTGGCATTAGCAACAGCGCTTTAGAGCTTGAGGAACTGCTTTCCTCCCACCAACAAAAACAACACCAACAGCAGCAGCAGCAACAGCAATCACATTATCAGCATCGGCAACCACACAAATTGGCCATATCACGAGTGGAGGTAGAGGATCTTAAGGTACGGGTGCCGCCGGCAAAGGCCTCTTCGCGCTGGGTGGAGATTGACAAATGCAAGTTCAGTACCGAGAACTCCACTTTGGATACGCGTCTCATTTTTCCAGACTTGACACTCAGCGGGAGGATAGTTATGCAGCCCACCGGCGGACGTTGTAATATGATATTGCGAATGAGGCATGCAGGAATCGAGTTCCGCACAGTTCCGTTAGGTCCCGCTGCATCGGGACCCTCGTATGAGCAGTCCCGCAGGTTGGGCGCCGCCTCCGTACGCACAGACTCGCATTTTGCGGAGCCTGGCTTCATTTCCGTATTTGCCCACGGCTGCCAAGGACTGACTGGCATTAGACTACGGCAAAATTCGAAGCGACGGTTTGGATACGGCGAGGGCACTGCACCACAGGTCGAGCTGGGCGAACCACAAGTTATTTTGGGTAACGCTGGCAAGTATCACAAGCCGGATTACGATATTCGGCTGGAGCAAACCACCCAGCGAGATCAGCGCCTGACCTTTGGAAGCAATGAGGAATTCGGTAATTCGAATGAGTTCTTTGATGTGAACGGCGATAACTTCTACCGACGGCGACAGTTGGGGAAGCGCCGCCGACGGCGTCGTCGCAGTGTCGATTTTTCGGATGAAATCCATTTCAATGAGGACGTTCTGCATTTTGAAGATGAGCAGCTGCAGCAGATGGTTGAGCCAGACGCCCGTGCATTTGCTGATATATTTAGTGGCAGCAGTGGCATCAACGCCAACGACGACTTTGTGAGCGATGCCATGACCAATGAGCTGGAGAAGCTCTTTTCGATGGGCGTGCGAGGCTTGCTTACAACTTACATGCAGCGAGCTCTTCAACCGGCGATTAAGGAGACGCTCATGGAGAATATGGGCTATACGCTTAGTTATGGATAAGACTTGTTATATAAGTAAAAGTGTGAGCAATGTCTGAATGAAATAAAGCTTTAAGTACTTAAGATCGAATTATCGATCGTTTTTTAAATGTCAACGATATATTGGAATTTATTTCATGTCCCTATTGTCCTTACCAGTTTAGCTGTATCCATGAAATTGTTCTGTATAACTGTTTCTTAACTGAACTTTAAACACACTGATGGATGTACTCTTGAACTTGGCAGTTTTTTGTCATGCAGAATTTCACTAATAGGATTTCACTTTATTTCCGTGCATCAATAATTTTGAATTATTAATCATATCATGGCATTCACTTGTTACAGTCTGCGATCGGCGCATTCCGTTAATACCGTGTAACGGTTATGAAGTAACCGTGGCGACTGTGTGCAGAAATTCTTAGCACACGGTCAACGTTCAATGTGATTTATGTGATGGTCATTAAGGGTTGAATAGGCAGGTTAGGAGCTGTGACACAATGCGCAGACGCAAAACGCCCACCAGGACTGTAATTGGTGTGCAGCCAGTATCTGTAGCAACCAATCAGGGCGCATTAGTTATACGAATTGGAAAAAGAAACAAAAATTATGCGTTTCAAATGCAAGTATTACTAGAATAAATTCAGGTGAAAATTATAATTTAAAAAACACATCAAGCATCAGATTCAGGTGAAAATTATAATTTAAAAAACACATCAAGCATCAGATATAATATTATTAAATAAATGTTTACTATATTTATAATTATTTAATATGTTCCGTTCAGTAAAAGGGGGTTAATTTTTATTTTAAAAGTGCCGCGCATTTAGTCCAGTGTGTACATATAAACATTGCTCTAGTGTGAAAATAAATACCTGCGGTATTGTTGTCAACATATCGATGTGTAGTTACATATCGATACATTAAATCATTAAAAATGTTTATTTTAAACTGTCTTTTAATCTTTTTGTTATGTAATTGAAAAATTTATAGATTTTTTATCTCCTCGACACAAGTAAGTCAATAAGAACTGTATAGTAAAATAGAAAACCAGCTCATGATTAAACAATAATGTTTCCGTTTGAAATATCGATTGACCGATATGAAAACAACATCAACAAAAATAATTGAACAGGGTGGGTGCAAGTGTAGGTGTCTCAATCATCAACAAATATTAATATACGCAAGTAGACTTGACATTGGACTACCGCGGAAGTAAGCCATATCTGTATTGAGAAAAAATCAAATTAGAAATTCGTCGACTACGCACTTGCAGGGTCAAAATTGATAACAGTGGTGATGACGCGGTCATTCAGTCAGGTGGTGATGTAGTTGGTTGTGTCTGTACGCATTATATAATTAAAAACAAATCTGTAAACATATGGGTCCAGGTAATCCGAAAGACCCTAATGTCAAGTGAACAATAACAATATTTAAAACAAGGGGCACAAAGTCCAAAAACAAGACAATGGATATATATTAGTACGCATGCATCGGAGCGTTCACCTTGGGAACAAAATTATTTCGTTCAGTCGCCTTTCCTTTGCGTCAACTTAAATACATATGTATATACCATAATGTTATATTTTCCATTTCAGATAGTCCCACATCCACATTGCACATAGGAAAGCATACTTCATGCGTGCCCGGTCGGTCGGAAATTGTCAAAGAAGGTTAATGATGCTGTAAACAAAGAATCAGAAACGGTTTAGCTGATTTCGACATACGAGTGTCTCGTTCGCTTCACTTGGTACTGGAAACGCATGCAACAAGCGCAGGTTGCCGAGCACACGGTCTCCGACAGCTGTTCAAAATACAGCTAACAAAATGTCGGAAAGCACCGGCGTGACTATGGAAGCCAGCGGCGATCTTGCCGGCCCGAGCAGGACTAGCGGAAAGGAGGGCGCATACATACGGACCATTGAATGGGACATGATGAACAAGACCAAGTTCTTTCCACTTTCTATGCTGAGCTCCTTTTCGGTGCGATGCTGCCTATTCCCGTTGACGGTGATAAAGACCCAGCTGCAGGTGCAGCACAAGAGCGATATATACAAAGGCATGATTGATTGTGCCATGAAAATTTATCGATCTGAGGGAGTGCCTGGTCTGTATCGTGGTTTCTGGATCTCATCAGTGCAAATCGTATCCGGCGTTTTTTACATCAGCACCTACGAGGGTGTACGACATATACTCACAGACTTGGGCGCTGGCCATCGTCTCAAGGCCTTAGCTGGTGGTGGATGTGCATCGCTTGTTGGCCAGACCATTATAGTTCCTTTCGACGTAATATCACAACACGCCATGGTCCTAGGAATGTCGGCACATGCCGGCGCAAAAGCCGATATTAACCCACTAGGTATTAAAACGTGGCCTGGACGCAGCCGCCTTAATATATCTATGGATATAGGGCGAGAAATATTGCGACGTGATGGTTTCCGCGGCTTTTACAGAGGGTACACTGCCAGCCTCATGGCCTATGTGCCGAACTCTGCGATGTGGTGGGCGTTTTATCATTTATATCAGGGTATGTTGCATTGATTTTACCCATTAGATATGTTTTATATCGATTTTTTAATTCTAGACGAACTGTGTCGGATATGCCCCGTTTGGGTGTCTCATCTTTTCATCCAATGTGTGGCTGGCAGTTTGGGTGGCTTTACAACCACAATATTAACAAATCCATTGGACATAGTGCGAGCACGCCTTCAGGTAAGTATTGGAAATTATTACGTATTGTGCATATCGTTAATCCCGTTATCTTGCAGGTTCATCGCCTAGACTCCATGAGTGTTGCCTTCCGCGAACTGTGGCAAGAGGAAAAACTGAACTGCTTCTTCAAGGGCCTGTCCGCACGCCTGGTGCAATCGGCAGCCTTCTCATTCAGCATTATTCTTGGATATGAGACCATCAAACGCATAGCGATAGACGAGCAATACAAGCATCAAATACGCTGGTAACAAACAGGACGCACAAATCTAAATAAAACCCAAATCAAATCGCATCTGCATTTACGCAACGTACTGAGGAACCACCAGAGATTTGTTACTGAGCCAGCTGGAGCGCAATGCTCGGTGCTCAACCTTTGTAAATATCTGACGAGATGAATAGTAAAAAGCACAGGTTAATTAGCTAAATTCTTAACAATTATGATTATTGTTAGGGCGTTGAAATGTATCTTACAATTAGTTAAAAACAAATTTGTTACGCTCTGCAATGTTTACGTACATAACTAATGCAATTTAACTTAAAAATACCCAAAGTGTTGTAGCTTAAAGAGTAGATTTTTGCTATAGTGATTTTTTACGTTATACATACTACCAGTGGCAAGAGAAAGTTGATGAAGATGATAAACAAAAATTCATAGAGCACATGTATACATATATATATATATATATATAGCAGTCTTGTACATTATTATTCTAAGATATGTAATTGATGATGATGTTGATAATAATGTTACAATAATACTTTTATAAAGCCAATCTGGACATTCTTACACTAGTACTTACCTCATTGTCCTTTCACTCACAACGGGGCGCCGAATCACGGCACTTTTTCGATGTGTGTTTTTGAAAGCCAAAAACAAAACTAAAACATATTAATGTAGTCTTAGCATGCATTGTAATAAAGTACAAACCAAGAATTTATACATTTTTGGCACTGTGAAACGTGAATTTCATATGTGTTCAATGGTCAATGCGATCCCAGCCTACAATATGTGAACCTGAAATCTAGTTTTATTGATTAAGGTAAATTTTATACATATTACGTAAATAGATAGCATGATTTGCAATATTTGTTATGGTCATGGTTAGGCAATCCTAACCAAAAGTGGTTTTTATTTTATGCGTGATATCTTTAGACAATTAGGCAATTTGTTTGTTGCGCATAATCTGTTCGCATTTAATCAGTTAGATTCGTTTTAGATGTGTGCAAATAGGTATGATAGTATAACCGTAATGTCTATGTTCACTCTGTTCAGAACGCCCTTTGGATCCGGAAACTTATAAAGGCAAAAATTAATAAAATGCAAAATTGTATACACAGTCATATATATATATGAAAAATGATTTTGATATCGAATAGTTGTGGATAAATATTTACTTGTGCATCAACAGCTGTAGACAGCTGAACAGGTGGGTGTATAAAATGGCATTATATCATGGTGTTTTCTGTGCACATATTGCGCTATTACAGTAAGTTAAACCAATCAAAGGAATTCTATAATCATTCAAATTCTTTACGTGAATGAACAATATATATATATATATAAACATACATAATATATACGTCTTACTCAACATTATTGAGTAGGGTTTCAATGATTGCGTACCAACTGATTACAAATTTTGCTCATTTGTTATGGTTCTATGAAGTAATAATTGCTGTAGACGATGACATTGCGGTCAAGTTTATGGTCGATAGATTAGAGCTACTTGTAGATTTGGTGTACTCGTATGTCTTATTTATCAATAATTCAGCACTGTAGAGGAAAGAGCAAAACGAATAGAATAAATCTGTTTATTTACCTTCAAGAGAGCCATATTAGTATTCGGAAATGAGTTGAATGAGAAGTAGGCTTAATTTAATTGGTTCGACCATTAATTAGGATAAGCACCAGCACACATTAAAAACTTAGGAGACTACAATGTACAATTTAAAAAATGCAAGTGGAATAAGCAAATAATAAGAGGGGAGAATTAGGAGAGCATCTTGCGAATCATATAGTTGAGGATGCCGCCGTTCTGATAGTAGGTAATATCCACCTCGGTGTCGAATCGCAGTATAGTCTCAAACACAGTTCCATCAGCCTGAAAAAGTATACAAATTAAGAAAATCTTCAATAACCATTTAGATCTCTACATACTTCGACTTGAATCTTCTGGCCTGGCTTCAATCCGGTTTCGGGTAGAGCAATGTTATAGACCTCACGACCGTTCAAGTTAAGTGTCTCAGCACTTTGACCAGGCAAGAACTGCAGTGGAATAATGCCCATGCCGACAAGGTTAGAACGATGAATGCGCTCGTATGATTCTGCAATGACAGCCTTTACACCCAATAGGAAGGGACCCTTTGCGGCCCAATCGCGAGAGCTGCCACTGCCATAGTCCTTGCCAACGACCAGAACCAACGGAGTGCCTTCCTCGCGATAGCGTTCGGCTGCATCAAAGATGTCGAGCTCCTCTTGGCTGGGTATGTGCAGGGTGCGTGGGCCGGTCTTTGTGACCAGTTTGTTCACCAAGCGAATATTGGCGAAGGTGCCGCGTGCCATAATGGCGTCATTGCCTCGACGCGAGCCATACGAATTGAAATCTCGGGGTGTCAAATTGCGTCCGGCGAGGAAACGAGCTGCTGGCGAGTTTCTGGCGATGGAGCCGGCGGGTGAAATGTGATCTGTGGTCACAGAGTCACCCAAGAAGAGCAAGCAGCGCGCCTTCTGAATGCTTTGCAGCTTAGGAAGCTCTCTAGTCATTCCCTCGAAGAAGGGTGGACGCTTGATGTAGGTGGAATCAGCGCTCCAAGGATAAAGCTTACCATCGGACACCTTCAGCGTTTGCCAGTCCTCTGAGCCCAATTCAATCTTGCCTATGAGCAGACAAGGGTTATTTCACATTCAAGATTTTAACGACCAATAGACTTACTGTAGACTTCCTGGAACATTGCGGGAATAACGTGCTTGTTCTCCACTTCCTGAATTTCAGTACGCGTTGGCCATATATCGCGAAGGAAAACATTCTTTCCATTGCTATCAACGCCCAATGGCTCCGTCTCAAAGTCAATGTCCACGCGACCAGCAATGGCATATGCAATGACCAACAATGGACTGGCCAGGTAGTTGGCACGGGTGTTGGGATGAATGCGACCTTCGAAGTTACGGTTGCCCGACAAGACGCCAGCACAGACCAAGCCATTCTTTTCAATTGTGTTCACAACGTTTTCCTCAAGAGGACCAGAGTTTCCAATGCATGTCATGCAACCGTAGCCCACAATGTCGAAACCAAGCTTTTCCAAATAGGGAATGACGCCCGATTCTCTCAAATAGTAGGTTACGACACCAGATCCAGGCGACAATGAGGTCTTGATATAGGGCAAAATGCTAAGTCCCTTCTCGACCGCTTTCTTGGCTAGCAAACCAGCACCCAACATCACCGAGGGATTGGAGGTGTTCGTGCAAGACGTAATTGCTGCAATGACGACGGATCCGTGCTGAAGCTTGTAAGTCTTTCCATCGTCCCACTGGAATTCGCCGCTGGCCGCGAGGGCTTCTGGCGCAATAGCAAATCCCTTGAAACCGACCTAAAATGTGGCAACAATGGAAAACGCTGATTACAATTGTGTAGGAAGAGAAGTCAATTGGGCGTTCAATGACCCCGCTCTGTCCGAGCTATTTGTAGGTCAGTTTGTTTGCGGAAGCGGCGCGTGAGGCCCCATCGGTGCAGGCCAAGCCGGGCCAGGCCCGGGTTCAGAACCCGTTCAAGTCCACTGAGGTGCATTAAAAACAATAGCACTTCATAATTTTAGAAATTCGGCATAAAAATATCGAGCGTGCCAGAAAGTAAAGCGCATTCTCAGCGAATTTTGGTAATAACTAAAACCGATCAGCCGCTGCTGCTGCTGCTGCTGACGCTGTCGATGCCGCTGCTATCGGAAACTTGATGCGCTGGCAGCGGCCATTGAACGCAACGGTGCTTATAAGAGCAAGATGGCCAACAGCCAGGTTTCAGTTCTGAGTGTTACGTGCTGGTGTATTGGCAATGCCGGTGGTCCGGCATTTCACAACTAACTGCATTGGTGTGCCCGCTTATGAGGGAATCGCAATCATAAAGCTAACACATCAATGCAATTCGCTGTGAGAGATTGATCCGAGTGATGTATGTAGTAGGTCTACCGTTGAAGCGATATCAATTTATATCGAGTTATCTAAGGAAATAGTAGCCGTGATTTTACATTTCAACCGATTACATATCACAGTTGCTGTTTCTTTTAGATAGCTCTTTTGTAAGCAGCCTAACAATCGGTCGCGTTGCGGTTTTGAACTTAAGATTTGAAATGTGATAGAGGATTTCAATTTATGGGATACACTAAGTTCAGTTTTGTCACATGTTCAAGCATCACTGGGCTTTGTTTATCTCATAAGAGCGAAATTTGTTCAACTTACGGGACTGGACAGGCACGACTTGAAGTCTGCGGGCATGTTTGAGACAGAAACACGATCGTGCGGCCGTTTGGGTCCCGACACAGAGGTCACTACAGTAGCCAGATCCAGAGTGATGCTCTGCAAGTAAGTTCACACATAGATAAGAATTTGGTTGAGTTTCAGTTGTGCAATTTGCTAACCTGAGTGAATATGGGATCTTGAGCTTCATTGGCGTAGTTGCGCAATTGCTGGGTGGCCTTCAGATACTCACGGATGATATCAATTTTCTTCTCAGAGCGATCTAAAGTGGCAATAATTCAATGAGTCAAAAAATAAAGATCTAATTGCATAAACTTACTTGTTTGCTTCATGTAGCCGAGCGTGTTTTCATCAATGGGGAAATAGCCTACGGTAGCACCATACTCGGGACACATGTTACTGATTGTGGCACGATCCGCAATGCTCAGCTCAGCGACGCCTGGGCCATAGAACTCAACGAATTTGCCGACGACACCCAATTGACGCAGATGCTTGGTAATGGTCAACACCAAGTCCGTGGAGGTGGCCAATGGGCTCAGTTTACCAGTCAGCTTGTAGCCTATGACTTCGGGCAGAAGCATAGAGATGGATTGACCCAGCATCACAGCCTCAGCCTCAATGCCACCCACACCCCAGCCCAACACTCCCAAACCGTTAATCATGGTGGTGTGCGAGTCGGTGCCGACAACGCTATCAGGATACAGGATTTTGCTGCCATCGGCCGCTTCGGCTTCAAAGACAACACGCGCAAGATACTCCAAGTTCACTTGATGTACAATGCCTGAGCCGGGCGGCACAATCAACATATTATTAAAGGCACGGGCACCCCACTGAAAGTCAACGCAGATTGTATTTCGAAAATAGTTTGTTAATGTTTATGTAACGCAATATTCACCTTCAGGAAAGTGAAACGTTCCTTGTTTCGCTCGAACTCCAAGTTCTGGTTCTTAGCCAAGGCATCTGGGACACGGGCAAAGTCGACTTGCACGGAATGATCGATGACCAAATCGGCGGGGCAGATGGGATTGATTTTCTCGGGATTGCCACCCAAATCCAGGACAGCATCACGCATGGCCGCAAAGTCCACAACGGCAGGCACGCCCGTAAAGTCCTATGAACATTTCAAAAAGACAATTATTAATATTATAATTACAAGGCAGAATATGCAACCAACCTGCAGAATGACACGGGCTGGCTTGAACGAGACCTCCACATCATTGGAGCCCTGCTTCAGGGCGGGCGTCCAGCTCAGAATGCTCTGTACATCCTTCTCGAGAATATGGAAGTTGTCGCAGTTGCGCACCGCAGATTCCAAAAGTACACGAATCGAGTAGGGCAGCTGGTCTGTAAGCCAATCAGATTTTTGTACGATTACATTTAATGCACAACATATTCGATTGTGTAAAGAAACACATAGCGAGCACTCATCAGGCAATAATAGGTTTCTTTGAGGCGTTTGTTTTTCAGCTAGCCACTTGCCCTTTGTGATTGGGTAACAAATCTAGCTTCAACAGCTCTCATCACAGGCGGCCAGAATCACGCGTCAAACTTCAAAATATTCCGCCTCTATGGAGATGCATAGAGAGCTCACACACACGCACACATACACAAATTATGTTTTTACACTCGGATGTCTAAAGCATCAGGCCACGAAATCGTCCGATATCAGCAGTTTGAATTTGTCTTGTTGCTACTGATAAGTGTCTACTACATAATACAAGAGCTTTATTAACGTACAATCTAGTGTAGTTGGACCTTATCAGAGCACGCCGGTCTCGTCGTGTGCCTGACATTCACAAATGAACCTTGCCGATCTCTGCCCTTTGTTTGCCTCCTAACATTAATAACTTTCGCTTTTAGCTAAGTGCTAGGTATGCACTGGAAAGCTGAGGTGGAAATAAAGCCGACCGAGTCTCACCTATCGACTGCTACTGCTTCGACTTGCAAATTAAAGCGGCCGCGGTTGGGGGTCAAACTTCAAATTGTTGCTTTATGTATTAAATATATGCTTCTACATACACACATATGTAGGTATTTCCGTTTCTTTAGAAAACTTGTTACCACGTAGTCAAGTAAGCGGCAGTTACACATATGACTTACCATATTTGTTATCAATGGAAGCCAGATCAAAGTACTTGTACACTGTACCATCCTTAGTGAAGGATTTCTCGAATTGCGCAAATGGATTAGCACCTGTAATAGAGTATGTGCCCTTATAAGTAATTATGTAACACCATAAACTAGCTTTATACTATAAGTAAGACTTACCAGACATTGTTGTGCTTTCTAATTCAGAGAGATTTAACCTGAACAGCGGGCGTTTACTTTGTGGAATGAACAAGTTTTGGAGGCCTTACCACTAATATGTTGTGTGTGCTGTGTGTATTTTAGTTACTATTCACGAATGTGAAAAAATACCAAGTATTAATTTTTGCGATAGTTAATCTTTTACCAGCTGATTAAGTATGTGACACGAAATGAATGTTATGGCGTTAAATAGTACACTATATAATTTATGAAATAAATAATTATTCAAAATGTATTTCTAATTAATGGCATAATATTATGACAATTCAGCAACAGTCAAATGCTTCAGTTGACCAGCGTACCGTCTTGAAACCTGTTGATTCGATATTAAAAAAAAAAAAAACAGTGTGACAGTACTTGCGATGAGTATGTGGTAAATCAAATTCGCTCCTCTCTAATTAGTTTTTTGTTAATGCTCACACGTTGTTTGTTCGGATTGATTAATATTGATAATTACGATAAAAATGAACAAAACAAATACTGAAAATGATGCCAAAGTTAAATTACGAGAGATGCATTGCAAATTCAATCCGCTCTCCCGCTGCGATGGCTCCGTCATGTATAGCCAAGGTTGGTTACTGTTGCCGTGTTCTGTTAGAATGCCGGTTGAGACATTCACATTTTGTAGGTGCCACAGTTGTCATTGCCGCCGTGCTCGGTCCCATCGAGGTGAAGACACAGAATCTGAGCATTGAAGGTAGCTATCTGGAGTGCAACTATCGCCCCAAAGCAGGCTTGCCGCAGGTGAAAGAGCGCATTCGCGAGGCAGCCATACGAGATGTGTTGGAACTGGCGCTCCTGAGTGAAGCTTATCCTCGGGCGAAAATGTCACTACAGGTGCAGGAATTAGAGGATCGTGGAAGCGTAAGGAATCAATATTGTATTTAAGAGATGATTCTCACAACAATAATATTGCAGATAGACGCGTGCGCTTTGAACGCAGCTTGTCTAGCCATGCTTATTGGAGGTTTGCCCTTGAAGTACAGTTTTGCGGCCGTGCACTGCATCATCAATGATAAAGGCGACTTTATTCTAGACCCTGAAGAAAGTGAGACGCAGCATCAGAAAGCCTGCTTTACCTTTGCCTTTGATTCTGTTGATGGAGACCTGCTTTTGGTGCAAACAAAAGGGGCCTTCAAGATTGCACAGTTCAATGATATCCAATGTATTTGCCGCCAGGCCAGTGCCGAGATATTTGACTTCTATCGGAGTAACATAACTAAATACCATAATAAAAGAGAGGATCAACCCGCGCCGACTAGTGAAAACGCCCGCAGTGAACTGTCAATGGAAACGTGATGTACAATAAATAAGTTCAATTAAAATTCTCTAACCACTTTACTGGAACAGTTCTTTATTCAACTTTTGTTTGCTGTCGTGGTGATGTCCGATGCTGCTGACGTGCAAAGGGATCCCCTTCAGGACCTGCGAATTGGATTCCACGATGCGTGCAACCACAAAATCGCCCACACTTATATCTTTCGCGGGCTCATTCGCATTGGCTGTGGGTAGAGATGCTGCGGGAACAATTACTTTTATATTGGCATCGTTGCGTCCAAACCAGTGACTGTCGGATCGCTTGCTCTTGCCTTCGATTAGGATGAGTTGTTCCTGACCTTCGAAGCGTTTGTGCAGTTTAGTGGCCCCTTCTCGGAATGCCTGCACCATGCGTTTCAGCCGATCGGTCTTAACCGCAGTTGGAACGTCGTCCACATAGCGTCTATGCGCCGTGGTTTTCTCGCGCATGCTGTAGGCGAACAAAAAGGCCACGTTATACTGCACGCTTTCGATGAGGGAAATTGTATCCTCGAATTCGGCTTCGGTTTCGCCACAGAAGCCGCAAATGAAGTCACTGGACAAGCCCACATTGGGCAGGATTTGACGAATGTGCTCAACCAGCTGGAGGTAGGCCTCGCGCGTATATCCACGGCGCATTCTGGCTAGCACGGCCGTGTTGCCCGACTGGGCGGGCAGATGGAGTTGCTTACAGACATTGGGATAGTCGCGAATGACGCGCAGTACTTCGTCAGAGAAGTCTTTGGGGTGTGGCGATGTGAAACGAATACGCATTTCAGGCACAGCCTCGGCCACACTTTGCAGCAGCACTGAGAATGGCAATCCGCCTATTTTAGGCTTGTAAACTGTGCTAAATCCGGGTGCTGTATTACCAACAGCTTTGGTCAAATTTTCTGAGGTCCTATCTCTATAGGAATTGACATTTTGACCCAGCAGCGTCACCTCCTTGACGCCCTGCTCCTGCAGTGACCGCACTTCGTGCACGATTGATTCGAGCGGCCGCGAACGCTCGCGACCACGTGTGAAAGGAACGATGCAGTAGGTGCACATATTGTCACATCCACGCATGATTGAGACGAAGGCAGTGGGCGAATCCGAGTTCAAGCGGACGGGCATGACATCCGCATAGGTCTCATCAAGAGACAGTAACACGTTGATGGCTGAGTTGCCATAGTGGCGAGCAACGGCCAACAGTCTCGGTAGGTCTTTGTAGCTGTCTGGCCCAGCGATCACATCGACGCATTGCTCCTGCTCTAGCAGCCGCTCCTTCAATCTCTCCGCCATGCAGCCAAGTATTGTCAATTGCAGCGGGGCTCGTTTTGAGCCGCGCTTCTCCTTTAACGCTCGCAAGTGGCGCAAACGGTTCCAGATCTTCTGTTCGGCGCCTTCGCGCACCGCGCATGTCACAAGCATCACGACATCTGAATTGGCTACATCGTCACTTCGCTGGTAGCCGTGCTCCTTCAGAATGCTCCACACAACCTCTGTGTCGTTCGTATTCATCTGGCAGCCATATACCTCGAAGTGCACCCGTCTCCCATGACCGTTGTAGTCTATTGCATTTAGGTAAGGTATCTCATTGCTAACGGCATCCGTGGTTTGCTCCTCCCTCAAATTCCGCTTGGCTTTCACAGTGAAAAAGTCTCTCAGACCCGGTCCGCGTTCTATGCGCTCAACGAACGTTTCACGTGTGTTGCTGCATGCAGGTTTTTTGGTTGATGTCTGTGTTGCAGAGTTTCCTGTAACTGGAACAGGTGCTGTCACTGTGACCGCATTGCTTTGCTGGCGCCAGTGCTGACGCAGACAGCTATTGACTATCTGCCAGCGTACTTTCATGGCAGTTTTGTTTAAATCGAATCCATTGTTTGGAAATTATGTCACAAGTTAGTTGATCAAGATATTTTTATTAAGTATCGATAGGACACTATTTTGAAATTGTAGAGCAACATATTGCTCGATACTGCCTATCGATACTTAACGGCGATTGCTTCACAATAAGTAAAATGAAGTTATTTCACAGTTGAGAATTGAGTTAGTAGGATTGTTGTTAATGCAATTCAGATATGTATTAATCATAAATATGTATTAATCATTTATGATGCATTAGAAGCTCTTAACAAAAATCATTAAGCATATAAATGTATCAATGTAGTTACACGAATACAGTTTGAAATCCAATGGGAAATTAGGTGAAAGATTTGACCGCTAGAGGCCGCTATAAAGTGTCACAAGTGTGACAACTGTTTAGTACATATAATTTATTTTATAAAATAGGCGCTAGAGGGAAACAGATATTGAAGAAGTAGAATACATAGTACATCAAATAACCGATAGATAGCATTATAGTCTTTTCATTGCAAATTCTGTTCCCGCACAATAGAAATGAATTATTTTTCTAATAAAATTTCAATTGCCGTTTAATTTTAGTATATTATTATTATGGTTTTTATTTTGTTATGTACAATATGATATTTCAATTGGAGATTGGGGCATATTTCGCTTTATATAAGAGCAACTACCGCGAGCCAAAGAACCAATTTCCCACTATAGCTGGCTTTAGAGCAGACGAAGCAGTTCCATAAATATACAAGAGATGGCGCAACCTCTTGACACGCCATCTATTAACAAGCGAGAGAGAGAGATGCTTCACAGATATCTCCGCCGATGTCGTTTGAATATAAATAATATTTGTTTTAAATCCACTGAGTTTAACAAGTAAAGCCAATTGTATATGGAATGCTATATATGGAAATATATTTGTACCGTCCTCATATAACCCATTTCTAATAGTGAGAAGGAATTGCTTACTAAATCAAATTTACTTTGGATTCAAACTGATTGTGGGTCACCTGAACACAGCGGTCTACCTGCTAATCAGGAATTCCCCACTAGGATCTACTTGCCCATATTTATATTAATAACTATAACCATATTCAAAAAGTGAATTCAATTCAGAGTAAAGGGACAAAACATGTAATTCTTTGAAAAGCATTTAATAACTTGCCTATATGTCTTTATACATATGGTAAATAAATGTTGGTCTACTCGTATTGCACATAATTCAAACTAATTTAATTGTAATGAAGTCAATAGAGAGGTGATTAAATAAACGTATTGCTATGAGTGCAATGCATTCGAGTTTGTTTTGCAAAGGCAAACAGAAACCGAAACAGAAACGAAAGCAGAGACAGAGATAGATATAGAGAGAGAGAGAGGTGCAGAGACAGCGAGAGATACAAACCCGGATACAGATGCAGAAAAGACCACACAATTGGGGCGGGCAGTTATCCGGCCTCATTATGAGCTTATCGTGGTCGAGTTAATAATGCACTGGCAAGAAGAGGCAGAGCCCGGTGCAAACCAGGCCAAGTCCAGAGCCAAGTCCGCATTGATGCTTTGCGGCTTTGTGGGCCAATAACTGAATAATTGCGTCAGCAAGTCGTAAATAGCAGCGGGTTGACCTGGCCTGGCCAAGTTGCTCAGTTCTCAAGTTGGCCAAGTTGGTAACTCGGTTTGGATTTACAAGGCTCATATCTATAGGTTGTATATAAGGATATGCGGGTGGGCGTAGCTCGGCGTGGACGTGGGCATGGGCGTGGCGTCTGGCATATTTGTAAACACTTACTGGCAAAATATTTTAATGAAAATGAAATGAAAATTCCGCTTTTGGCCAAAAGAATTTCGTAATTACAGCGAAAAAATTCGGTAATTAAATTCATGAAGTTTTTGGCACTGCGCAGCGAACCGTTTGCAATTTTCAGCTCCCAGGAGAGGACCCCAAGCATCTGTAAGTGGGATCCCTTGCGTGCGTGTGTGTCTGTGCGTGTTTGTCTCTGTGTGTGTGTGTGTGAGCGTCTGACCGCCTTGTTGGTTAAGCATTTTCTTGTGTTTTGTCGGCACTTTTCCGCTAAAGTTATTTTCGCATGGGCTTCGCATCTGCTATAAATCTTGGCCGAAGTTTCACTGCTCCACTGCTCCACAGTCCGGGCCGGGGGTCTCCGATGTGGTGTGGCGTGGCGTGGTGGGGGCGGATAAAGATGGAGCCACGCAGCCTAAGCTGACTTGGCTATTTCGTTCAGCGTATTCCGGATTGCTCGCAATTTTAAAAGTCCTGTCAATAATAATTCAGCGCCTCGACTTTTCCTGCTTATGATAATTGTTTATGTTCCGTTTAGTTTTTGCAATTAATCCGACAAGTTTGCTCTCCAACACGCACAGCTTGCCTGCGGTTATCCATTCACAGATTATAGAGATTCCCAGAATTTTATTTGAGCACGGATGACTGCCTCAATGCTGCAATGCATTGCACAACTATTGTGAATTGATCAGCTTTGAGTCTCGGCGCGAATCGCAGGAGTGCAACAGAAGTGTTAGATTACCTAGCTAGAGCACACAGAAGGTAAAGGGGGTCCTCACTCCCGTTGCCCTAGCGCTATATATTAGATAGATTTGAACTCGCTCAATCCACAGCTCGTCGCTCTGATCAAGAATATGTTTACGAATGAATCAAGAATATACTTCGTGGTGTCTGCCATGCCTCTTTGTGCCTGTCGCAGAGATTTAACAAGACTACTATAGCCTCATTTCCCCTTTTCAATGGGTTCAGGGCTTAAAAATAAATAAAAAAAAAAGGTTGGATCAAATTTGTAGACACGAAGTAACTCAATGTTCACATTTAAGTAATTCAATACGAGTTAATATAAATCTAATTAATATTACTAAGGGCCGGATTAACTCTCAACGCAACTCTATCCAATCAGCGATTTGGCGGCCCTTTTTTCACGCCCATTCCCTTCTTTTTTCGATTTCAAAAGACTTTCATTTTCGGGGGTTTCCAATTCTGGGGAATCTGCCTCTTCTGCATGCTTGACAGTCCGCCCTGATATTAAATTAATATAGGAATTTAATATGTTATTACCAATATATATTAATCTCAATAATCTCGTAAGATTTATTTATAGCATCTTCCATGCCTTTATTCAACTGGGTTGGTTCATACATACATCAGTAATAAGTAGTATCAATTCCAAGTGAAATATTGTTAACCAAACTATTTTACCTATAGGATGATATATGTATATACTATATACATATGAACTATATAGAAATAATAAAAATTTCAGCAATTTATCACATCTGAATATCTTAATAATAATAATGAATATGAATGAAGACTAATAATAATCTTAATAATATTAATATAATATCAATTAATAATAATTACTATTAATCGAAGGTTAAATATCGTTAGCCCAACTCTTTTATTTATATTATATATATATATACTATATAGCAATAATAAAATCTTTAACAATTTATAATATCTGCCACGCCCCTACAAACTCAGTTTGTTCATGCATTTCTTTATTTTACTTTATTGTAATTAATTATGTAAACTACTTTACTTTTAGGATGATGTATAAATATAACTTGAATCCACTTTTACTTCTGCTTTGGCTCCTGATTGGCTTCGCCAAGGAACTCCCGCCGGCTTATTTACAGCTGCCGCTCGATGCCTCCCCCTCTGCGCCGCCTATGGCCAACATCCGACCAGAAACGACTCCTGAGGCGCCATAACGTGGCTGTACGCATAATGATCCCCTGAATGGCTCAATGCGTGGCGTGCCCGTGCCCGTGCCCGTGCCAATCGCCGTGCCAATGGCCGTGGCCGTGGCCTTAAAAGTACCAAAACTTTGCTTACAGATTTCCACATTTTCGGAAAACGATTCGCTGCCTTTGCCTCCCTTGGCCCGCCGCGATTGGGGGCGGCTGGGAGTGGCTGCACAGTGGTGTTAACGGCACTGCTGAGAGTAATTCGCTATTCAAAACAAAGCAACGGGGGCGACAAAACAAAAAAAGTAACCCAATGTTAATAGAAAACTGCGCGCTGCCGTCGCCGTCATTGTCGTTAAATTGAAATTGTCGCGCAAATAAAAATTTGCATATTTTAGCATTGATTTTGTGGCGCTCGCTGCTCAGCTCGCTGCCTGCAGCCGGAGCTATGTGGCAGTCCCCTTTGCGAGGCCCTTGGGAGACGCGTCGTATGCGCAATGTTTGAGTGCAGTCAATAAATTTAGGGTAAAATCGCAAAAATTGCTCAAATTAATTACAAAACAGTGCACAAAACACACACACACACAGACACGCACACACACACGCACACGCACACTCCTTTGGGCAGACTCTAAACTATGCTGCATGCCATGGCTAGGGCGCACGGGCGGATGGGGCGTGGCAGCGAGACCTCATTACTGCCTGCCAGTTCCAGTTGCTGTCCATACTAAATCCTGACGCTGTCACAATAAAATCCACTCAAGCTAAACATACGTCAGCAGTGACGAGCAGCAGGCCGAGGTCAACTCTGAGGCTGTCTGGATCGAGCACTGTTCCAGCTGAGCTGCGTCCGTCTCCAAGGCGAGCTGCATAAATTTATGCGTTGCTCCTCAGGCTGCGCACCAATAAAAAAGAGACAAGAACTGCGCCCCTGTCACCGACTCGAAGCGAAGGCGAAGGCGCCGGCTGCAATACAAAACGGCTCATTGATTTATTTACGAGCTCAGCTGATGTTGACCGACCGCCCCGACCCAGCTGGCCCACCCTGCCACAGTGGGCGTGACCGGCAGTACGCAAAGTGCAATATCCAGCGGATATCTAGGCTTGAATCCATAGAGTGGAACAGTCATTGATAATATTCATTATATTTTGCAGGAGACCTTCAGGAGACAGAGCTTATACTGGGCTGTCCATATTCGACATACCCAGCTAGCAGCTGTTCATATTTGAGCAGCTCATGTTTATTTTCGATTATTTGGTTCAAGTAACTTTTTGAGTATGAAATCTCTCAAATGGTAGCCTGGCCGGCGTATTGCGCCTGTCGTTCCAGACGTTTCTGTCGCATGTGGACAGCCCTGTATGTCTATAGCTGTATTAAATTAACATACAATATGTTGCTTTACATCTATGTCAACACTATATTGTATTGATGTAGATGGAATCATCATCATTAATCATTAATCAAAAGATTTTTTGTTATACTTTTTAAGATATTTTATTGTAAATTTTTTAAATGTATTCTAATTTATTAAATGCTCAAAAAAAAAAAAAAAAAAAATATAAAAAATATTTCATTTATTAAGTTCATAATTCAGAAATAATAACTTGGAAAGATGTATGATATTCAATGTGTTCCTCTCTTCCGTAACTGCAGAACCCGCTTTAGAGAGAGAGAGAGAGAGAGAAAGGCGTTCTGCTGGCACCTTCCGAAAATACTAAAGACTGACGCGATTCTTTTGAGGAATAAGCGATTATGGCTACAATTAATTGCAACCCGTTTAGCGATACAGCTATCGAGCATATGATCATATCATATCATTAATCATATCATCCCTACTCAACGCCGTCCTTTCCAGTGCCTCAATTGACCTTTTAGAGTAATCTATGTACAATATCTGAAACTGGAGTACAAGTGTCAGTTCTGATTGCTTGCTAAGGCGCGCATGAGAGCTTAGCTGGCACCACTGTGCTTTGAGAACTCCTGCTCCTAAAGAGCTTGGCAGGCTCGCCGTCTTTGCTGCTCTGCTCCGTGCACTTACATAAACTGAGCTCGGCCTCGACTTGGGCCTCTATTCGTTTGGTTTGGTTGCCCCCTCTCGGATCGTAGATCTTGAAGAGCAATGGCTCTTGACACTCAATATGCTCATGCGGGGGCGCTTCAATATTTATGTTGCGATGCGTTGAGCAGCTTTAAAGGGTGTCTGTTGCTGGTAATTTTCATTGTCACGTGGCGGTAATTACCGGTGTTGCAGACGCACACATACACACACACACACACACACACACGCTCGGTCAGAGGACATGGCTTTGAACTGCACGCCAGTCAACACTCAGGAGGAGGCTCAGCAGGCATCCCTGGGCAGTGTCGCATCGCGTCGCGACGCGCTTTACAATTTCAATTCATTGAATTTTAACGGCGCCTACAACAGCAACGCATGTCCGCTCTCTCTCTCTCTCCCTCTCTCTCTCTCTCTCTCTCTCTCTCTCTCTCTCTCTCTCTCTCTCTCTCTCTCTCTGGGCAGTCCAGTTCAGGGCTAGTCTCCCGTGTGGCTGGCCTTAACCAAACTTTGTAAAACGTTGTATGCAACATTTGGCGAGTGTCCTGCTGTCTGCTGCCTGCTGCCTGCTGCCTGCTGCCAGTTGCCTGCTGACTGCCAATTGGCAACTGGCTGACTCCGACTGCAGCCGGCCTTTGTCAATATCCATTATAGGCATGGCGAGTGTGAGTGTGAGTGTGTGTGCGTGTGCGTGGGTCGACTGCCCGGGAAGTTGTAGCCGGAGTCGGAGCCGTAGTCAGAGTGAGCCCTGATATTGAAACGTGTTTTATCACGCGCCAGCATTTCGCGGCCGGGTATTCATTCCAATTGCGGCCAGATTGCACTTTTCAAGTGCCTGTTAATGCATTTGGCCCGCACCGCTGCTGCCTCCTGCTGCCTGCTGCTGCCTGCTGCTGCCTTCTGCCTACTGCGTGCCATTGGCCAAGTTAAAGCTGCGCCACTTTTGCTTAATTTCTAGTCACAAATTCAAATTACAAAACCAGCTGAAAATGTCAACAAAAAGAAGTCGACGGAAAGGGTTGATGAGAAGCTTTGTGCACATTCCGGGCAGCAGCTGCCGCTGCCGCTGCCGCTGCCGCTGCCGCTGTTGTTTGTTGTCCTTTGCCGCCATTTTGTGCGTGTCGTGTGTGTCCCGTCTCTATCTCTGTAGCGCCCCCTCGCCCTCTCCCTCACTCTCTCTCTCTCACAGGGTCTCTCTGTGTGCTTGTGCTTGTAACATTTTCGTTTTGCAATTTCATTAAATTCCAGCATCCGCCATAAATCTTCCACTCTTCAGCACGGCTTCTGTGCTTTGAAGCGATAAAGGTACGTCTGGCACTGTGATGCCTGGCCCCGAAATGCCAAAAGCAACAACAGCAACAACAACCAGCATTGGTTTTATATTGGGCCACACACGCACACAACAAGAACACACAAAATGGCCGTTGAAGTGGTTGAAAGCGATTACGTTGAATACCAAAGGTTGATGTGCGTGTGTGTGCGTGTGTGTGTGCGTGTGTGACGGTGTGTGTCCCGTAACTGTTTAAATGTTGTATGAATGAGCTTTTTTGGGGGACAAACTGAGCAGCAGCAGCCGAGAGTTATGTGGGGTCTCCTTTTGGGGTTTTGCGCTCGAACTACTCAAAAGTTGTGTTGTGCAGTGTAAAACATAAACTCGGGTTAGTTACACTAGCACATGGCCTATTAACTTGTACACTTTGGCTCGCCAGCTGCCATGTGTCAGCCACTTAAAGCTGCCCCATAAACATACTAAATACCTAATAGGCTGAGACATCATAACTGCAAAATGCCTCAACGACAGTTTTCCTTTTCCCTTTCCCTTTCCAATGCCAGCTTCAGCTGAATCTCCCTCAGAGTCTGCACCGCAGTTGAAGCCCTTCTTTAATCTTTGCAAGCGCCTTGGTCAGCCAACGAGCCAACGTTCGCTTAATGCCATGCCAAAACTCTTGGCCGACTTTGTCCAGGGCTCAAGACTGAATGAACCGCAGCTGTTTTGGCCGCTCTGCCACTTATTAAACTGAAAAACTCGCTTCAAGTCAGTCGCCGTTGTTACTGTTGCTCCTGCTACCACTCCTGCTGATGCTGCTGCTCCTGCTTCTACTGCAGTTAAGCATTTCTGCAACCGCCGAGCGACTTATTATTTTATTTCCTTTTACATTTTGCATTCTCTGGCTGACTTTGCTCAAGTAAATATTGCCAGAGCATTACTCAGGCCTACGACACACCCACATCTCAATACGCTACAATGCGTTCATTAATCTATACATTTTCATTTGATTTTCAATATTTTTACATATATTTTCGCATTATCTAGGGTTATCCTCTAGAAGGAGTATATATATTGTATAATAATAAATAAATTCCTATTTTATTATATTACATTACATTATGTTATTACATTACCTTACATTATTAAATTACATTACATTATTACATTACATGCGATATTCGTTAACAGTAAAATGTTAATATATATTTATATATATTTTAGTATTTATTAATTTGTTTCCTCTCTGAGTTCTTGTCTCGTCCACGTTCCAAGTAAAAGTATTCAAAAGCTTTTCGGCTGCCCGAGAGAGCTTTTGAATTTGTATGTGTAGATCGAGCTTTTTGTTTTACAGCTTTTTCTTTTTACAGTCAACGTAGACGAATAGCGTGTTTAACAGAACTTGGACTACATAACCCGTGCTTAAAAGGCGTGACTATATAATTTTGAATGACCTGCACATATCTGATCCTCAATGTTAACAAATGGCATGTCCACGATCTCAGACCTCAGATGGTTGAGAAGTCACATTCTTTGCTTCCAGTTTTAAGACTCTGAAAGTCCGTGAGGATACTATTGGGTATTTGTGGCATGGTTTAAGTCTTCTGTTCCATTAGCAGGAAACTATTTTGCATATAGACAGACAGGTGGACAGACGTGTGGACAGAGAGTCTAACAGACGGACATTGCCCAATATCTTATAACTTTGCGAATAAGAATAATAATGAATAATGAAAATAAAATACTAAATACCAAGTGTGTTTTCAGAAAGGATAATTATAGTTATTTTGATGAAAACGATTTCTAATAATAATAAATAAAACCTAATTTTTTGTCAATAATAACTGAATTAAATTGTTTTTGAAGAACGTATTTTAATTGTTTAGGTTGCTAATCTTCATTCAAAGAATGTCGGAAATTCAATAAGAATACACAAATTATATATAAATAAATATAAATGACCTGGCACACAACACCAATAGGCGAAGGTTCAAAAGGCTGCACCCTCTGGATCGGAGAAATATATAACAAATAAATAAATAATGTAATCATTAGATATAAGAAGTAATTACTGGCCTCTAGCCTATATATAGGTTAAGGTTTAGTGATATTGTCTAACAATTTAAACTCATAAATATTTGCATAAGTTAACTGTCGAGTATACCAGAAAAATTCCACATTCTATGTTTAAATTATTCATTAAAATTGTTAATGTTTGCTTATTATTAAGTTATTAATTATATAGATAAATTATAATAATTATTATTATTATTGTATAAAAATATAAATTCCTGAACTCATATATTGCCCACATTTTTTATTTCAAGCAATTATTTTTGTTTACTTATTAAATTATTAATAGTATACACAAATTATTATTAAATTGTGTAGGAACATGAATTTATATATGAATTCAGGCATTCTTTACATTGTAAGTTCATTAACTTATGCAAGTATTAATTCGCATAAGTTTCTTGTAGAGCATTCCAGAATTCATCTATTGCCTACCTCCCAAATGCCAGCTCTTATTTTGTATCGCAGCTCTCTATATAAATATATTTTTTAATTCGTTGCTTCTGCTGCTGGAGCAGGAGCTGGAGCTGGAGCTGGAGTTGTAGCTGTAGCTGGAGCTGTTGTTGGTTGACAATTTTATAAGCCATCGTCGTCTCCTCTGACCCGGCTGTCGCAGCTGTCGCTGCCGTCTTTGCTGTCGCTGGTTGCTGTTGGAGCCGCAGCTCGTGGCACTATAATTGAATGTCTCAGGTGTTTTGTCAGACAGTGCTTAAGCCTTTGCCGGGATTTTCTTCTATGGCAGGGCGCAATGATTCCTCGGGTCGCGCTGCAAATGAATGCGCCCCTTAAAGCTCTTAAAGTGTTGCATGCTTTTTGCGAGTTGAGCTTGGGTTGGGGTAGGGGTTGGTCTTGGAGTTGGGGTTCAGGCCGGGGCTGGGGCTGGGTCGCGTGTGACATTCAAATCCGCGCTGTTTCACTGCCTGGCCTGCCTAATTAAAACATTCATCTTCATTTTCACCTTTTGCCTAATTAATTCACACAAAAATCAACTAAATTAATATGAAAAGAGCCAAAGAAGCTGCCAAGTTGCTGACCAGGTCCCAGGCCCAGGGCCAGGCCCAGCCCAGGCCCCACATCCTATTACAGTTGTTGCCATTGTTGTTGTTGTTATTATTGTTGTTGTTGCTTTTCGGACGCTAACGAGAATTAATGGTTTGCAGTGTGGCACACAATTACGACAACGAAAATCTTAGGTAAGCAGCAAAATTGTCACCACGCGCAGCAAAAACCTTAGCTACGTAATTGGCTTTGTGTAAGGGTGTGGGGCTGAATGGGCGGGGGCGGGTGGCTGCCAGTGTCAAAAACTGCTCAATTTACGTGTCGTGAAATTAATTTATGCCCAATGCAATAACCTCGCCAACGTCAATAAAATACATTACACGAATATATGTATGTGGCCTGGCTGCTCGATGCTCGATGCTGGATGTTGGGTTGCTCGCAGTGAGACAAATGCCTTCATGACGCACTGCCTAATTGTGCTCTGTCAATTTGAAATTAAAATTGTACGCCACACACACACAGACATACCTATATACGTGTGTGTGTGTGTGTGTGTGTGTGTGTGTGTGTGTGTGTAAGGAATACGCCTTGCGAAAAATTTCCATAATTTAACGTTCTATATGCAAGTAGCGCAATTGAAGCGTAATTAGACTTTGGCACTTACTCACACACGTACACACACAGGGAGAGAGACGCACACACATACACACACACATAGACATGGACACATACACGAAATTGGCAATCGTCTGGTGTGGCGCTAATTGGTTTCTGGTCAGCAGCGGAGCAGCTAACGTCGCCATCTTTTGGCTCTTTGGCTGCCTTTCAGCGGACGCCAATTAAAAACGTGCGCATATTATGCTTTATTGAGCTCTCACACTCTCTCCACCTCGCCGTCTCCCTCTTCCTCTCTCTCTCTCTCTCTCTCACTCCCTCTGTGGACACAGCATTCGGGGTGTACGAAAATTCAGTGGGTCGATTGTGGACCTCCCCTTGTTACCTGCTCCTTGTTCGTGGTGTTCCATTGTCTTGCATTGTGGGCGTGCCTTTTAGCAATAATAACGTCCTCTGTTGGCCATAAAACAAATCATACAACTTTATGGTCACCTTACCGATTCCAATGACCACCTTCTGCCAATGTCCACTGCGAACTTTATCTTTTTATATGCAGCATTATTGCCACAGATTAGACACGGGATTTGGTACATTGTACTACAGTGCTGCACGAGTGTGTGTGTGTGTGTGTGTGTGTGTGTGTGGGTGTGTGCGTGTGTGTATCTGCTCCATGTTGTTGGAGGAATTCTCTATTTTTTTCGATTGCCAGCAGAACGAATTAAATATGACCATTTGTATAATGGGCGAGACTCGAGCTGGGCAAACGATAGTCGTGTCTATGTAATATGTGGGCAGCTGGTGTGTGTGCGAGTGCGTGTGTGTGTATGGGGGGAGGGGGCGTGGCTGGGTCATTCATATTTGAATACATATTTGTTATGCTGTGGCCACTGCCGAATGCAAAATGCATGACATTTTCTGTTTAATTTTCAGTTCTATAAGTGCTCCGGCTTAACTCGAGCTCTGGTCAGGAAGGTTGGCATGAGAGGGGGCACAGAGTGAGAGAGAGACAGGGCACGGCATGGGCCACAGCCAGAGCCAGCAAAGTGCGAGCCTTTAGGCCATTGAGGATTTTAGAGATAGGCACAGCATTTGTACATAGGCCTGCACCTGGCAGCGCTCTGACAGCCCTGGCCCGGCCATAAAGGACGCCAGTTTGTGTCCTGGGATCGTTTTCACACCATAAAGTGCTCAGTTGCTCGCAATGAATGCTGAAATCATTGGAATATTAAGGAATTATGTTGAAATTTTATGGATATACAAAAATATACGAAAAATCAACTCAAATGCTTTTTTTTAAATAAATTCTGAATTGAATTTAAATTAAATATGAAATTGATGGAGGAAAGCCTCTGTTTATATATATCTTATATTTCCCTATATATTTAAGTTATATTTTATTTTATAGAGGAAGTTTCCATACATATTTTATAATATATTTGTGTCCTATTTTTCAGATAACAGGCGAATCCATGTGATTGTCTGTAAGATTGGATTAATCTGGGGCAGATCCATTATAGCCAATAGGTAAATAAATGAAATCAATAATTATTCGACTCTATTATTATTTATGATTATTTGTTTGCTAAAAGAACAATGAAGATTCGAGTTTAGAATTTAAGCTTGGGTATAAGTTCTATATACCTATATATCATTGCCGGAATGTAATGTTTGTTAGTCTTTGACTCTATATAGAATTTATCTCTAAGCTCTAAGCAGTAGGTGTACCTATATACATGTAAGTATACCTGCAATTTATTTTCTATTCTATCTATTATATTCTTAAAATATTTTAGTTGATTGATTCCCGTTCATCGAATGTAATCTTTTCAGTCTTCGCCCTTTATTGGTAGCTAGACTATAGACTACCTTCGATGTGCCCTCAGTTTATCCGCGTATATGGAGCTGTATTTAAGTAAGTATTTAAAGAGCCTTGCACTATACTGATGAAAATTTAATTAATGTGCTGTTGCATATTTCATAATTCATGTTCTCTGAATTTTAGTAAATATTACTATCTGACTAGATTTTTCCGAGACTTGATTCGAATACCAGAATATGTCAATCATGTTAAATGTTCGAGATATTTCACAGCAAAAATTTACTTACTGTAAAAAGATTAATTTTGTATCGGTCAGTAATACTAATTACTTCCACAGCTGATTTACATTTATTAATATTGAAATCTTCGCCACTTAGCTTTCAAAGACATGGTCAACGGACTGAGCGACTGTAGCTGCAGGGCACTTGATCCATTATACGGATAATATTTCAGGGAGAGAGAAAGTTTATCCTAGTCAGGCTGTTTGTCTCTCTCTCTAGGCTCTCTAGGTGGTTTTTTGGCTGCCTCGTGATATCAGTTTGCAATGTTTGGCATCTAGCAGACTCGCTCGATAAAACAAATCTTCTGTTTGGTATAATTAGGATGTCTTTAGAATGTATGAATATATGCGAGTATGTATAAATATATGCGAGTGTATATGGATATATGCTCTGCTACACTTTAATATTATTTGTTCACTTTATCAAGTTCGCAAAATGCGAGCTGAAATTTTTTGACTACAGCCAGTGTAAGCACGTACAGGGACAGCAGGCGAAAGTAAATTAGAAGCCAACAGAAAGTAAGTAAAAAAAGAGAGAGAGGGAGAGTGACAGAGAGAGAGAGAGAGAGAGGTATACAGCATGGCTGAATCTGATTGCGGATGCTTCGCGCGGACACCAGTGTGCGGCATTTTATTTCGCATTAAGAGATTAAGATCAAAATTAAAATTTAAATTACCACGCGACACGCAGCGTGAAGTTCCCTTTCCCCATTTATGTGTATGTGTGTATCTTGTTTTCTTTTTTAATTTTTTTTTTTTTGCTGTTGCCTTAAATTGTTGCAATGTTTTGACACTTTAGTTGAGGTGGAAGACGCGCGCAGACGCGTATTCAGCTGCGAAACGTTGCAAGATGCCTTAATTAATTAATTGGCATGTCAGACAGACGTAGCTCACCCAGTTGGGGCTATGGCAGTGGCAGCAGTAGCAGCAGCAGCAGCAGCAGCAGGAGGAGGAGTAGGAGTAGCGGCAGTGGAAGTGGAAGCATCAGCTAGAGAATGACTGACAACTTAATTGGCTCTCTTTGAAAAACTTACCATTAACAAGCCAAAGTCGTTTGCAGAGCACAACAAGCATGCATAGAGATGTTATGCTGTGTGCGTGTATCGCGGCATAGAGACAATACAGAGGAGATGTATGTGTGTGTTTTTATATGTGTCAGCAGCAACAAAAACAGAGCTGACAGCCACGAATTAAAGCGAGCCAAAGCATTGCAAGCCAAGCCGACTTTTTGTTGATTGACCTTAAGCAAGTTTGCACAATGCCAGCAACAGCAGCAGCAGCAGCAGCAGCAGCAGCAGCAGCAGCAGCAGCAACAGCAGCAGCCACACGTCCTTTCGCCCCTGGCCATGGTCCGGCGGAGGACTGCAAGTGACGCCAGCTAAGCCGCAGCATAGCAGCCCTACACAAATTTATGAGCACTCAAGTTGATTCAATTTAAAAGTGTTGCGCCCCCACCAGCCTGGCCACAAAATGTGACGCTGACGTTCCTCTGTCTTTCTCTCGCTCGCTCTCTTTTTATTTTTTTAATTAGGCTAAGCCCGTGCCTAAAGCCACGTAGGCAACTGTGCAGCGCTGCTAATTGTGCACAGCACACGGCATAGATGAGGAGGAGGCGGCAAAGCCCTCTGCTGCTGCTGAGCAGCGCTTCCGCTCTGGCCATGTCACAGGTCAGCCGGCAAACAATGCTCAACTTTGTGGGCAGCTGCTGCTGCTGGCAGAAAACAATAACAAGGCTGCACGAAAAAAATATATATATATGTGTATATATATATATATATATATATATATGTAAAAAGGCAGCGAAATGCAGCTTGAGCAAAGTTTTGCGCCCTTTTGAGTGGCATCAATTTTGACATTTACCTGCAGCGAGGCAAAGCAAAGTTTTCGCAGCGCCTAAGCCGATTGCACACTGAAGTTGGCCAGCCAATTCATATGCAATGAGTGCTACACACACACACACACACACACACCCAGTTTTGCTTAAAATCCTATTGCAAAACTTTGTTGATATACAAAATCGGAGCAGCGCCTCAGCGTATGCAGTGGAAAAATTATAAAACTCTGTGCGGCCAGGATGTGTCCAGGATGTGTGTCTGCAGAAATAACAATTACTTGTCTATGTGTGTGTGTGAGAGAGTTGAAAAGTACTTTTTTTTGGCGCATAGACTAGAAAGTTGCAGGAGGCGGGCGCCACTGGAAAAGTGCAAAAGCTCAACCGGAGCATTAAAGATGCCATAACTGAGAGTTTGTTGTTGTTTCTCTTGCTGCTGTTGCTGTTGCTGTTGTTGTTGCGTGTGGCCGTCAAAAGTTTGTTAAGTAAAACCTCATGTGCATCTAATTAAAAATATAAACAAGTTTATTTTAAAGCCGCCGAAGAAAACTTTTGTCTCCAACGGAAACGAGCTTGAGTGTGTTGTTTATGCGCTGGCAGGAAGCGGGCGCTGGCGCTGGCGCTGTGTGTGTCATGTGAATATTCCGCAACTTGTTTGGCATGTTTATCAGAATGAATGCGAAACAGGGATTTTTGCGAAATGCGCACTCCAATTGGCATAACTTTGCTGGCAGCGAACTTTTGCGTTTTCGCATGTTTAATTAGCTTCCTGCTGGAAGAGCAAGAGCAACGAGCATGCTAATGCATTCAGCAAAGATGCAGCTCAAGTTAAAGTCTTGCCAGGCGCTGTTTAAGGCTCACTAATGAAATACCCATCAGTCATGGGAGCTGCATTTTTTGCTCCGCCTAAATACTTGCTTAATGGCCTGGCCAACGTCTCTCGGATGCACACAAAACGCAGTTTGACGAACGCCCAGCTGCATGCACTGGCAGAAGGTAACTGGGTGCGGCAGCTCGACTACAAGTCAAGAGCTTAATGGTTCGCCTGTGTCACACACGCCCAATGCCCAATGCCCAACGACGACAAGGGCGAATACGAAAAATTTGAGCTGCCAACTATCCAGGAGTCGAGCCGAGGAAGAGGGGCATATGCAAAGCCAGAGACATGCACCACAGCCAGAATTCGTTACCAGAAAATGGCTCCACTGACAGCCACAGGCTCAGTCCCATTCCCAGCCCCATCCCCATCTCCAGCCATAGCCGCAGCCAGTTTGAGCGACTGCTTCTGACTTCGACTTGTGCGTCTCCGGTCGCTGCTGATGTCATTAATGCAACTAGCATCTCACACAGCCGGGCGTCACCTTAGCCCCGGACAAACCGAAGTGCTTTGCATGGACGCATGTGATATGAGCCCGACTCAACCCCAGCACCAGCACCAGCCCCAGCTGACCCTTCGCGGCGCACAAACAGGAGGAGGCAGCAGCAGTAACAGAAAAAAGAAAATAACAAACGAGCACAACATGAGCTGAAAATAAGATTTTTGAGTCATTTCGTTTTGTTGCGTTTATGTTCGTCCGGGCTGTGACTGTGGCTGCGGCTGCGGCTGTGGCTGCCTCGAGTCCTGAGTCCTGCTGCTGCAGCCTGTGCTCTGCTGTCGTCGTCATCGTCGTCTGGCTGCCTCTCTGTACATATCCCGGCCTGGCCTCTGTGCTTCACTGGCTGATGTATTCATGAAATCGTGTGATTAATGGCTCGCACAACATTTGCACACACTACCCGGCTGGCGCTTCCTCTCCAGCTACAGCTCCAGTTGCAGCTTTGGTTGGTGTTCCAGCTACCACTGCTCGACATGCGGCGTATCTGTCTGAGTGCAGATAAACATGCCAGTCCCCGGCACCGCAAGACCCAATCTCAACCCAACAAATGCTGCGCATGCAAAACGGGCAAAGAGCACGAGCTGCGACCTATGAAGGAGGCAAGCAGAAGGCGGCGGGCAGCACGAACGATGGCGACTTTGGTCACAAAAATTTTCCGGCTCTGCGCGTTTCACTGCCATTTTATCTGAGCCGCATGAGGCGATGAAATTAACAAACATCCTGGTGCGCTGCTGAAAACAAAAATGCGTCGTAATTAAAGCGAATTTAATTGCTTTATCCTTATAGACTTGCACACCAGGACGTCCAGGAGCCGGCGCTGACCCCTCACACCCCCCGGCCAACCTTCGACACTTTGCGCGCCTATAACTATGCCATAATCTTTGACACTTTTATTGCGGCTCTAAAAGTTCTTAACTTGATTTAATAAGCAACTCGGACAACAAGCGTGACTGTTTAGCATTTTCGAGTTTTATCTGAAACTTTGTAGCCCCAAAAGAATTTGATCTTAGCCCAGGCACTGGCAACGTGGCTTTAATTAACTCATTTTTCATTGGAATTGCCAACGGCAGCGAGCGGCAGCGAGCGGCAGCGAGCGGCAGTGAGGTAAGGGGGCTGACAGAGCTTAGGCTGTTATCTTATCTCGCCTGGAACTGGAGCACAAATGTCTTGGCATGGCCATCACTCATCCCGTGGCGCAAGCCTTTGTCTAGCTGATAAGCCTGCGATGGGGCCACCTTGCGGGCCATTTAAATTTTGAATTGAAATTGACTTTAGACATTTCACATGAAATTATGCGCTGCTGCGTAACCAAAGCCTTGGCCTCCATTGATTCCGCCACAAAGCGTCGCACTTTCAATTATGTTGCAAGTAATTTCCTTTATGGACTTATCTGGCTGCACAACAGCAATTTCGCCTGTAACATCAAGTATAATTTTATGATGGCCCGCAACTTGAACTGAAAGTCCTATAAAGCGTCCATTGGCAGCGGCCCGGATGCCTCCCCAGGGCTGGCCCGAGCTGGCCCGAGCTGGGCTGAGCTGGCCCGAGCTGGGCTGAAAGTTGTTTCATTTTTAATCAAGTTGGCTGCTGGAAGTTTTTGCATGTCTTCAGCTCGCCTTGGCAGCGTCTCGACAATGCTTGCCATTTAGTTGGGTCAAAGGTAAATACGTCCCAAGTACGACCGCAGCCGGCTTTAAGCCAGACGCTTTTTATGGCCCAAACAACAAAACCTCAAAATTGCAGATTTAATTTTATTTCATTGCACTCTCGCTTCGGTCACAGGAAAATTGTTTCTTTATATTGTGCTCAGTCGACTTGCAGCTTTGTTTCCTTGATTGCCCTGGCTGCTTGGAATTTGTCCTTTGAATCTTTCATTTCAAATTCAACACAAAGAAACTGGTCAAAAAATTGCAATTGCAATTGCGATTGCACCTGAGTCGTTCTCTTTTGAAAGGAAAGCAAAGTCAATCAGGAAAAACGTCAGAGCAAAGGCACCTCAATCTCAATTTTATTTATGAATGAATGCATTTAGGGTCAAAACTTGATTAAAGAATTGCAATTATCAAGGCAGAAGTAAAATTAAAATGTGTATTGGTGAATTCATATATATATATATTGATATTTGTGTAGTTTCTCGTGTGTCCATAAATGGAATCAAATATTTATAGCGTGAACAAATGCTCGACAATCCACCTTTAGCGAGCTATAAAGAATTTCCTGTGTCTGAGCAGTTGCATGTTGTACTTAGGTATAAGGTTCCTAAATGGATGCAATAGAAGTAAAGATGTAGTTCATTTATCTCTAAGTCCTCAGTCGTACGTGTGAGCTTCTCCAAAGTGCTGATCCAAGGCTAGTACCACCTGTAGATGAAAAGATATTAGGAATTCAGTTCCATTATGTGGATTATTTTCTAAGATGCTCGTCCTATATACACCTAAGCTCGGATTGCGCAGACCGAAATTTAGTTGATGACACCCTAAAATCAAGAATGTATCTGTATTCTTGATTCAAAATATTTTTAGCTTTTAGCTACTATAGAGTATAGATAGGTTACTAAATAACAGTAATCGTAGTAGTAAATAATGACACAGCATAATTTATGAATTCTTGAAAGTCTTTTGCATTAGTTGCTCAACGTACCAATTACTAATAATTAACTTATAATTACATAAGTAATTCTAATTAACCAATATAATTGCCATATATTGCTTTAAAGTTCTTGCAACAGAGCTGAATAGAAAAGCTCCTGCTGCTAAACTCTTCACTTTCTTTGAAATCTCTTCAGAGAGAGAAGTCTTCTGAGAATCCATACAATCTTGTTGTAGACATTTCGTTGTTATTGTGTGTTATTCGCCTGGATGAGTGCACAAACGATGCTTTGCCTGCAAACGATGATGTCTCATTAATAAACATAAGCAAGGAAAGAAGTTCAAAGCTGAGGCAAAATCCGAATCCGAATCCGAATCAGAATCAAAATCAAAATCAAAACCATTTACAACTCCAGTGAGCAACGTAAAAAAGAAGCGAGGGACTTTTGGGGCCGCAATATTTGTAATCAAACGCAGTCATAATAATCAAGTCGTAAAAAACAAATCCATTTTCGCGCTTCAATGAACGCCGAGAGCCAGACTACAGCCAGAGAGCTGTAAAAACAATAATAGTAATGGCAGCGGGCAACAACGTTTTTACACCTTTTGCAGCAGGAGCCGCCAGAAAGGATCAAGGATAACAACGACAACGACGACGCTGACATTCGATAATAATAAAGACCATACTTTGTTTTAGCCAAAACGACAGGGAGAGAGAGAGGAAGAGAGAGAGAGAGAGAGAGAGAGAGAGAGAGAGAGAGAGAGAGTGGTGCAACCGACATGGCCATAAAAAACAAATAGCTCAATGACTCAGGCAGAGTTTTATGAGCTGTGTAGTCTATATACATAGATGGAGCATGTTAAGATCTGTCGAAGGAGCAACCTGTAAATTTTTGCGGTTTATTTAACATTTTGTGGAGAGGCATTGACAAATCTGTGACTGGCCCCATTAAATGGCTGTAAAAATCAAACAGTAAGCGCTGTAAATTATAATGTAATAGAAATATAATAAGCGAGTTCATCTCGATGGCCGGGATAGCATTGAGCGCATCGTAAAATCGGCGAGCTCGTAAAATCCGCCAGGAAACGTCAAATGAAAAGACCGGCGCTAGTTTTCACACCAAGCTGTCGGATGGCTTGGGCCGAGCCGGGAGCTGGCATCATTACACTTGAGTGTTTTACAACTTCCGTTAAGTTTGCCGGGGCTATAAAGCGTAATCTTCATGTTTTTATTACAAGGATGCGGCCACCCGCCCGGCAGCCCGACTCCTGCTCAGCCCAGCTCGACTGGCAGCTGTGCTGTCAATGTGGCAGCATCGAGGACATCAAATTGACAGCTCCTTGGAGTCGTAAAACTCCTCACTGCGGACTACTACATATGTTGTTGGCGCCCCTTCTCCTGCAGGCCAGCCTCTCCGTCTACCCGCCTCCTGCACTAACTGCCAACTGGGGTAATGATTGTCACCGGCTAAACAATTAAATTGAGGTTAGAATGAAACATAAAAAGCGCATAAAAAGGACATAAAGTCCGGAACAGACGAGGCGACGACCAGCTATGCGAGTCCCGACGATGTCGTCAACGCATCGTAAACGCTTTAAGCTACAGTTTATATCCATTTCGAAAGGATAACAACGACAACAATGGAATTAACATGACCTGTGTGTGCGATCTGTGGCCTCGTAAAACTTCTGCTGATAAGACACTCGCCCTTGGTAATGATAATAAAATTATAATTTCGCCTCTGCATATGCTTGCCCCAAAGTGTCTATGTGAGTGGCGATAATGCTGGGATTCGGATTCAGATTCTTGCTGGCTGGAAATAGGACTAGCCTCCTGCCTTCTGCCTCCCGCCTTCCGCAAAGCACTTCAGTCTGGCATTTCGGTTTTAGGGCCCGCCGCCATGTGAGAAATTGTAAATTGCGCTAATAAGCATTTAAAATTAACTAAATGCTCGACTCTTGGGCCAAGCTTGATGACTTGTGGATCGAGGTCTGAGTTCTGGGGTCTGGGTTCTGGGTTCTGGGTGTCTGGTTTCCTGTTTTGGGTATGCTTGTATTGCTCTTCAGCTGGGTTATAAAATGCGCAAAGGCGTCAGACGAGCTTTAAGTGATGGAGAGATGCGTTTTTCATGTTCGCTGCGGCAGTAAATGCTAAGAGCGTGGGCGATGCTCCTGATAGCGAATAGTCGAGCCAATCGTAATGGATTGGCTAATCCAATTGGCCATTTGGCGGGGCACAGTTGCTAGTGGAACATGTGGACATGTCAACACGTTTTATTAGGGTACTTGCTCAGACTCGACATGGTGTGGCAATTATTGAGCTCTTGTATAATTTAGGAGCTATCCTGGGCTGGGCCTTGGGCTGATGTGGTTTGCTTCTAATCAGAATAATAGCATTTATGGCTAAATAATATTTAATCTGCAATAATGAAAGCAGTAACGCAAGGTAATGCTTCAAGGCGATTATTCATATAGCTTAATTATAGGCATTGATTGGCTGAGGCTAAACTAACTAAATCCAAAATAAAAACTGACAAATTATTAGGCAGAACTTAGACTTTAGTTTAAATGAACTGTTTATTGAAGTTTTAAATGATATCAATCAGTGTGATGGAATTTTATGGGATTAAAAAAAAAATATATAGAGAAAAGTAAGTATAAATAGATTATGTTTAGTTACCATGGCTGTCTTTATGAGTCATTCATATCTGCGTTCGATAGTATTGACGATAATCATAATAAATGAGTATAATTACTATTTGACTTTGTTATTAAAAAATATCTAAGCCATACTTATATGCAACAGATTTATTTTTTACGTTTATATAAATATTTCAATATTTCTATTTTAATTAAATATAGAAATATTTATAGTTTGATTTTATTAAAACACTAATACTTATTTTATTTATGGGATTGAAATAATGAGATGCGGTTTTAATGGGCACAGCTCAAAGCTTCTCAATCAAATTGTTGTTCGTGTATTAAGTTGAGGTATTAAAAATAAAAAAAGGACATTTTTAACTGAGACTTGAACTGGTGGACAAATGATGTGTGTTGAAGTGTTGGCTCTCATCATATGAGTCTGGCATTCATGCTCTACATATTAAGCATTATAAATGTTATTCATAAATGTATTTAAGTATAGAATTCATTCCTTTTTTATATTTTGTTAAACGCTTTGAATGTTGCAACAAAAATATATTGGAGTGTAAGACATACGTATGGTAAAAGCAGATAATACAAATTTATTAATTAAAAGATAAAAACATTAAAGCTATTTAATATGATATTTTATACTGTTCATATTTTCATTTTTTGATTATATTTATTTTAAAGCAAGCATCATATCATAACTGTTTTATACTCGGTTTTATTTTTATATTTTTAAAGAACTGCTCTTTAGGCAAATCTAATTTCTGCTCCACTTGCTGAATAAGGCTATGAGCTGATGTACTCACTCGCACTTAGCCACATGCACACCCCCATAAAGAGGCGATTACTTCCGCCATTTTCTATGATGAATTGCTACTTTTGCTTAACGCACACACACACATATTTCTGCAGAGAGAGAGACACACACACACAGACACATCCACATGCACAGAGCCATTAAGCAGCAGAGAGGAGATGCGCAGACATCCATTCAGAGACCGGGGACAAGGCAGTTAGCGACACAGACCCACATATACATGCAAGGCCAGAAGCCCTCTATCTGTGTAGCCGTGTATCTGTGTATCTGTGGATACACATTTATCCAGTCGTCGACGGCGTTGACAGCGCCAACGCCAGCGGAAAAAGGTGCAGGACGAGCCAAGAACGCCTCACAGGCAATGTAAAGCAGGTGAACTCGAGGCAAGCTGCGCAGCTTAGTTGTTGTTGCTGCTGCTGCTGTTGCTGCTGTAGCTGGCAGCAATTGGTGGCAAAACACTGAAAGGACACAGGAAGTGCACTTTGCCAGCACACATACACACACACACACATACACTCATGCACACGCACACATTCGCACAGTTTTATATAGAGAGGCAGGACACCCTTGCCGTCATTGGGGTGCTTTTGCCGTTTATTTATGCCTGGCAATCATAAAGCGCGCCCCAACACTCACACACACATGCACCCACCCACACACACACACACACACTCACACAGAGACACTATAAGGGAGAGTGCAGGTTATGGCTTTCTATAACTCAGGTTCTGTTGTCGTGCCGCCTCTTTCTGGCCAACGGCCGCATCGTCTGCTGCTGATGTATTCCATACAAATTGCAAGTTTTAGTGCTTTTATTTTTCGGCACTCTCCGGCAAAAGAATCATCCATCAATGGCATTACGAGCAAGGACACAGGGACGGCAGCCAGCTAGCAGACGCGAATGCTTTTTGAGTGCTGCTGACGTTTTTGTGTCGCTGTCGCTGCTTCTGTCGCTGCTGCTGTCGCAATCGCAATCGCAGACGCAGACGCACCCATTGCTCAACAGGACACACAAGAGGATAACAACCCTCCTTTTACCCATTTTTTTCCTGGTCGAAAGCATGCGGCGAAATTTGTAAATTTTTCGCTGCAAAACAAAAAGAAAGATTCTTTGGCCAACACAAAAGGGGATAGACTTTAGTGCCTGCTATCTCCCTCTTGCTCGCTCGCTCTCTCCTCTCTCTCTCTCGCTCTCTCTTTCTATCTCTCTGTCTCTGTCTCTCTCCTTTGGTATATCTCGCTCAGTGCTTGTGGCTGCGTTTGTAGAATAATAGCATAAAATATTGTTGTCCTTGAACAATTTACTTTTATTTTATTTTTATTGCCTACATTGTGGAGCGCTGCCGCTGCTTCTGCCTCTGCCTCTGCCTCTGTCGCCGCCTCTGTCTCTGCTCTGCCTCCTCCTGCATATGTGTGTCGCATATGTGCCTGCGTGTGTGTGGGTGTTTGTGTTTGTTATGGTGTCTGCATTGTTGTTGAGCCGCGTTTTTGGCTTCATTAAATTTATGTTGCAACGAACCGTTGCGCACTCCCCCCGCCGGCGCCCTCCCCGACCAGCCTCCTGGCCAATGTGCTGAGCCTAGTTGCACGTGCCGCGCTGCCGTAAAACAGATCGTAAAAGTTTATTACTTGCGGCTTTCTGTTTGTATGTGTGTCGCGGATACTGTTGTTATTCTCTTGTTGTTGTTGCTGTTGTCGCTGTAGCTGCTGCCGTCGCCATTGTCGCTGTCAGCTGTCAAATTGAATTTGTTTATATTGCCAACACCAGCTGAAGCGGCAGCAGCAGCAACAGCGGCTGCGATGCCGTCGAGCCACAGCCGCCATTCAGCTCCAACAGGTTTCATTTTCACTTGCCGGAAATCATTGCGTCATGCTGATATTTTGTATTTTAACGCCCCGACGACACCACGCCCTCGCTCTCGCCCTCGCCCGCTCCGGCTGTCATTCTCAGCTTTGCGTTTAGGCTGCAAAGTCGATTTTTGTTGGTTTAGGTCAGTTAGTTTTTGGCTTTGACAGCTCAAAGTCGAGGTCAACTTTTGTATGCCCATCATCAGTTGGCGTGCTGTCTGCCTCACTCTCTTCTTCTCTCCCTCCCTCTGTGTATGTGTGTATATGTGTCTGTCTGCGTGTCTCATATTTATGCGCCCGCCGGTCGAGACGCGTCCCAATGGCCAATGCGACGCGCCCTCGTCACTGGACGTTGATATAAAAAATCGATTTTATTATAGCCGTTTGTCTGCCATCCTATATAGATTTTCTGTCAGCTGCGATATTGCCTTTTGTCTGACTGGGCGCAGCTCTGCCACTGACAGGCTTAAATTTGGCCCGTGTCTCCCGTTTAGGTAAGCCACTTTAAAGCCTGAAAGTGAAAGCGTTGCGTATGCGTAATATTTTGAATATTTTGCGGAAGTGATTGACTTATGGAAGTTATAATTGCGGAAACTGTTCAATTGTATAAGAATAATTTAGGTAAATAAAATATATGAGAGTGAGTATATCAAACCTATATTTACAAACCGCCAAACGGAAATTTACAATAGAAAATTTTTGAGACTATAGAAACATTTTTTTTGGAAATTTTAATTTAAAATAATTTATTGATATAGCAGAATTAAATTTTATTGAATTGTGAAATGTCTAATATAAATAATGACTTATTTGAAATAAAACTAAACTTTTAATAGATAAAAATTGTAAACAAGAAATGTTTCAACTGTCTATTCTTTGTTCTCATTGGGCTGCTGATATTCAATGGAAAGTAGCATTTAATTATATTTAAATTTTTGTATTTAGATAAGAATAAAAATAATGTTGAGTCAGAATTTTCTTGAAAATCATGCAATTACTGAATATTATTTTATTTTGTTTAGTTATTTTATTGTTTTTAATATTTAGCAGAATAAATAACAGTTATGATTTTTTCCAATAAAAAAATAGTATATATATATAGTATATATGTATATATATAAAAACACATATTTTTATTTATATACTTCGTTAGTTATTTAATAAAAAATACAAATGTATTTAGGTATTTAAAATTATATATTATTTAGTAATGGAAGTTTGAATTTTGTATTGTAACTGCTTCAATATGTCTTACTAAACAAAAATATATTATTGCTAAATATTAAATTCTGCTTACAAATTTTTCAAATAATTTTACTATTATTTATAAAATCATATTTTATAACTTTCAAAGCTACATTTAAATAAATTTAATCTAAATAAGGTAAAATAAAACTGAGAACAAATTTATTGATCTAAGCTTTTAAAGCTTAAGTGCAGCAAAAGAGCGAGAGAGAGAGAAAACGAAACCAAAACAAACCCGAAACAAGTAATATATAAAACCTAATCAACTCACGTCACGCTGAGAGAGCGTAAAGCTCGCTCAGCACGCCATCGAAATATGAGAACGAGGGAATTAATTAATAAAACATCTAGTCAAATTTTTTGAACAGCGCTCACTTCAGTACGCAAAATGTTGTCAATGCAGTTGGGTGGACGGCGAAAGCTCAGTGCTCGACTCTTCGAGAGGGCGTTTGCCGGAAAGGTATGTATACTCATAGATATATATAATGATATATTGTATCAATCTATAATATAAACCCAATGTTGTGTCCAGGCCTCTGCTGCTGCTATAGATGCGACTCCTCTAGAGCAAGCCAAACCCTACTCGGAGCTGCCGGGTCCCAGCAAATTCGACTTTGTGCGATCTTTTCTGCCAGGCGGTGAGTGAGCGGAAGCTTTTTAAGAGCTCCTCTCTTTAGTCGCTCTCATTTACTGTACGCCCTTTCCATATATCTCTCTTTGCTTCGACATTTCTTTCTTATCACCGACCAATCGCAGGTCGCTATAAGAATGTTGCGGTTCACGAAATGTTTTTGGATATGAGCAAGCGCTATGGCGATATATTTCGCATGCCTGGTGTGACGGGCACTGATATTGTAGTTACCTTGAATCCGGTGGACTATGCCACGATCTTTCGCAACGAGGGACAGTATCCGTACAGGCGCAGCTTCGAGACCATGGATTACTTTAAAAGAGTCCATAGACGCGATATATACGAGGGTGCTGATGGCTTAACTTCCGGGTGAGTTACAAAAGAAGACTGATGAGCTTTTGGCTCTAATAGATGTATCTCCCTGCTTAGAAATGGCCCCGCTTGGAGCAAGATGCGAACTGCAGTCAATCCGATTCTGCTGCAGCCACGGAATGCCAAGCTCTATATAAACAATTTGCTACACGTAAACGACGAGTTCCTGAAACGGTAAGTTCAAAGATCTAGGGTAGATTCCTCTCGAGTCACAAGGGAAGTTTCTCCTTGGCAGTATTCGAGCCATTAGAGATCCAAGCACTCAGGAGATGCCAGATGATTTTGGCGAAGATATTCGTCGCCTAGTCCTGGAGTCCATTGGATCTGTGGCGCTCAATACGCGCCTCGGCCTTCTCGGCGAGAACCGGGAAAGTGAGGAGGCAAAGGAGTTGCTCAAGGCATTGGAGAACATAATTGAGCTGGGCTTCCAATTGGACATAATGCCGCCAATTTGGAAGTATCTGCCAGTGCCCATGTTCAAGAAACTGATGCGATCCTTGGACACCGTTACAGACATTTGCTATAACCACGTGCAGGAGGCGCTGCACCGCATCGAGGAGGACGCGCGGGCGGGCCGTCTCACCACTGTGCCGGGGCAGGAGACTAGCATATTGGAAAAGCTGGCGCACTTTGATCGCAAGGCGGCCGTGATCATTGCCATGGATTTATTCTTAGCCGGCGTGGATCCAGTGAGTGCTCCAAATCCATTTGGACTTCAAAAATTAGTAAAGCTTCTATATCTTCAATCCTCCATTTCAGACCCTCGTCAGTTTGACTGGCACTCTGCTGAGCCTAGCCAAGAATCCTGCAAAGCAGGCCCGCCTGCTGGAGGAGATTAGGGTTGCGCTGCCAGAGAAGAGCTCAGAGCTAACCATGGAGAACATGGCCCATTTGCCCTATCTGCGTGCCTGCATCAAGGAGGGCATTCGCATGTATCCCATTGGACCTGGAACCCTGCGCCGCATGCCGTGTGACGTGGTGCTCAGTGGCTATCGGATCGTGGCTGGCACCGATGTGGGCATGGCTGCCAACTATCAGATGGCCAACATGGAGCAGTTTGTGCCGCGAGTGCGCGAGTTTTTGCCGGAGCGCTGGCTACGCGACGAGAACAACGCGAATCTGGTGGGCGACACGGCCACGCCCTTCATGTACCTGCCCTTCGGCTTCGGGCCGCGCGCCTGCGCCGGCAAGCGCATCGTAGATATGCTGCTGGAGGTAGCCGTGGCCAGGCTGGTGCGCAACTTCCAAATGGGCTTCGACTATCCGATTGAGAACGCATTCAAGGCCCAGTTCTTTGTGAAGCCCAACATGCCGTTCAAGTTTAAGTTTGTGGAGAGCTCCATGTAATACCTTTACATTTGTGTATAAATATAAAAGAACCGTTTACCAGTGATATCTTCAGCATATGGCAAGGAAACACCCTCAGCAGCTCCTTCAGAGCCAGTAAACGCCTCTCAAGAGCTCCAGTTCCAGCTCTCGCCCAAGTGTCCCCTTCAGCCAAGTATTGCAGCAACAACAGCAGCAGCTACTCGACTCAATTGATTTGGTCGCTGGCCCACATCCCTCAGCCACAACACATCGCCGGCTCCTGTGGATCTGTCAAGTGCACTTGTCTGTGCCCGCAAAGGAACAAGCACTTGACTGCCTTTCGAATGTTAACGTGTCTGCGACGTGGCGTATCATGGACCCTGCCTTCTGTGTGGCATCTGAAGAATGGTTAACGAATTGAACTCAAGTGCGAAACTATGTGCTCTTGATTTGTGTGCTCAAATGGGATTTATCTATCCTAAGATTGAGGCAGTTCAGAATGTAATGGCATATCATGTTTACATATTTATATAAATAAAATATAAATAATTATAGAATATATAATATAGAATATAGAAAATGGAGTATAAAAAATGGAATATAGAATATAGAATATGAAATATAGAAATGTGAATTATTAATACTAGGATTATTATAAAATTATTATATTATAAAATATAGAATAGAGAAAATGGAATATAAAATATAGAATATAAAAAATGGAATATAGAAAATTGAGTATAAAATATAGAATATAGAATAGTTAAGAAGGCCATATCTTCTTCAATTTAAGATATAAGTTGTAACTCAGCTACAGTAAAGTATTTTAGATTTATATATATATTTTTTTTAATTGTATTTTATTATACTTTTTATTAATTTTTGAAACTGTATATCTTATTCCAATAAATCCGTTATTTATTATAAGGTTTGAATTATTTTATACCTTACCCAACTATTAGCGATTTTCTGACTTGATGTATATAACTTATGGTATACTTTAGGGCTGCAGCATTAAAATGGTTTGTGACTTCGGCGTAGAATTAAGAGCTGTGGAATGTGGTGTAGCCCATATCTTAGAGATTTGTTTAAACTGTCCATAGAAAATGGATTGGGTTCGTAAGTGATTACAAATATATAAATGAAATTATTTATTATAATGAGAATAAGTATTACATATTTCTGGATACCTCCTCGGAAGGAGTACAACACACTACCTAATAGGGCACTCCTCAGTCAACAGAAGTTAGAGGGAATTTAAGGAAAACATAGATTTCTTATTTAAATTGATTTGTTATTTGCTGAAGCAAACAGAATTTCGTTCATTTAATTCTTAAAGTCGTTTTCATTTCTCAGTGGACTTTGCGGGGAGTTCATAAACTTTTCGTGTTTGTTTCTTTTTGTGCAGTTGCTTCGTTATCGGAGCAACAAATAAATGCGCTGGCATAAATAATGCAAAAGTATTCATTTTGACATCGAATAGACATAGTCGCATTTTCCAACTACGTTTTGCTGCTGGCTCTGAGTCTCGCCACCTTTCCTGCTGCCCGGAGAGCTTTTCCATTGTTGTTGTTGTTGACGATGGCTGTACGAGTGCTTGGGCGGAACTTGGACAGTCCGGGTCTTATCTTTGCGCACTCCGCCGTTGCCGTTGCCGTTGCCGTTGCTGTTGCTGTTGCCATCGCATCGCATCGCATCGCAGCTCTCGTATGTCCTGCATTTTATGCCACTTTACGCTGGAGTCGTCGTCTTGTGCATTATTAAAACTATGTTCTCTGCTGGCGCCAGTCCTGGTGAGCCGCCTTCGAGGAGCACCTCCATCGAGTGCTGCGAGGCGGCACCACTTGAAATGTCAATGCTGGCCGTTGCAGTGCATAAACTTTTATCGTGTCCTGGGATGGGAAGGAGTGGGGATCTCGGCCTGAACTGTGCCCAGGACGATGGCCGACAAACAAAATGAATGGAATTCATTATTCGATGACTGGGCGAAGGCGCAGGCGGAGGCGAAGGCGGGGCTGAGACACTCTTAAAGCTGTTGCCAAATTGAAAATGCATGTCAAATATCAGACTCACACACAAATCACAGTGCAGAGCTCCAAAATAGAAGCGCAGCTCGCATGTTGCATGTTGCATGTGCCATGTGGCATGTGGCATGTGGCATGTGGCATGTCTCGTTGCCTGCTCTTAGGTGGATCGGCATGCATTTGCACTTTATGACATGCAGCCTCCCATAAACTGAGCAATTAGACATGCCCAGCATACACACACACACACACACAGACACACAGACACAGACACATATGGAAGTGCAGTAACATCTTGACATTTGGAATTTGGCTTTCGCATTGAACTTTGACCGGGCCATCAAAGCCCGTTGCTCCTGCTGCTTCTGCTGCTCGAGCCTGTGACATGACACGGCCGTCCATTGCCGAGCTGCCAATTTGCAGTGCTGGCAACAGGACGGGCGTGACCAACGGACCACGTCTAATGATGGCATACATAACCTGCCTGCAGCCAGCCTTCAGCCTGCCTTTAGTCTGGCTCGAGCCGTGCCCACGCCCACGCCTCCTGGCAGAGGCAGGGCAACTGCTGTGACCGTGTCCCTGGCTCCCTTGCAAGTGTCATGTCACAACGCACTCGGCTTGCTTGTCAATTTCGCAGCTGGGCGTGGCTGTGCATGGGCACGAGCATGACTTGAGCCCCAGTGCCAGGCATTAGCATGTAAAAGGCAAACTTTAAAGCAGCAAAAAAAAAAAAAAAAAAAAGAAGAAGAAGAAGAAGAAGAAAAATAAAGCAACATTGCAGCGCAGGACAATCAGCAGACAGACGACGATGACGCTGGCTGCCTCCTCCTAGTCACACCCCGGCCTGTGACCCGCCCTGACAGGCGTCCATGATTAATGGTTGTCAATGGCATGTTGTTATTGTTGGTGCTCCTGCTCCTGCTCCTGCTCCTGCTGCTGAATCCCGGCCCGGGCTGCATATAAAAAGTAATTTTGTTATTTTAAGAAAACACCCAAGGACTAAGGCTCGATGGCTCAATGGCGGCCTTCTTTCTTTCGCTTTGCAGGAAATTGATTCGCCGTCGCATGCGGCGCACTCTTTTCCAGACCGTTGCCGCAGGAATTCCCCAACTGGCAGCCAGTCGCGTAATTTCGCAACCTTTTGCGCCCCGCCAAGCGACTTTAGCTGGTTGCCGTATACTCACCGCCCCGGCTCCTGGCCCCCTCCCGCTTCCTGCCACGGCCCAGCTTCCGCCCGCGCATTGACTGTGATAATGGCATTGGCAATGGGGCTGCAGACGGAGAACGCAACAAATTTAATTTATTATTTCGAAGAGCTAAAGCATTTCTAATCGAATTGTATTCTAAATACGCCACGCATACGAAATTGAAAAATTGAAAAATTATCCCCGATTCTATTGAGTCGCTCATTGTCGTTGTTTTTGTTGTTGTGTTGGCATTGCTGTTGTTGTTGTTCTTGTGTATATCGCTTGACTGGCTGTTAGTTAAATAGAAAAAAATTTGAATTGTTTGCTTGGTCTATTGCATTACGGCTTGCTAGGGAAATTGCGGTTATCGAATTGTTGACATTAATGATGTGTCTGTGTGAAGAGAGATAGAGAGAGAGAGAGAGAGAGAGAGGGAAAGTTGGTGCAGATTAAAATAGATTATGTTATTGCTGAAGTTGCCTCACGACTGTAGCCTGGAATTAAGTAGCCATTGAATTAATTTCTTCATAATATATCCAAGAACTAAAGAAATTGCTTAATTTCCAGAGACTCAAATCAATTATTAGGGTCTTTTGTAATACATACATATTAGAGTAAAGTTAAATATTGTGTTCTTTCGGCTTACGTATAATTTTTGTCATCGGAAAACCCATTTTTCAATCTATAGCTTACCAATTACAATTTTTTAATTTCAATTTATATTAAAATAAAAAGAATAAGCGAATATTAAGTTAAGCACTTAAACATATTCTAATAAGATTTTAATTAAGGAGCCGGGCCAGCCCAGTCCGCCGCCTGTTTATCCTATTATATATAAGAGCTAAGGACTTGAAATAACTATAACAGTTGAATATCATGTTTGTTGAAACTAATTGGCGGATTATTCTTTTAAAAGAAATTTGTCATAAATGTTATAGAGCTTTATTTAAATATTAAATTAAGCAATTGGCACTCTGCATAAATCTAAAATAAATAATTAATTTTAAGCTCATATTTCAAGTATCAAAAAAGATGTATAAACTGAAATCAGCTACAAGAGTATATAAAAAATTCTTAATAGAACATGTAGATCATATGCTGAAAGTTTCATTGAAATCCTGAATATCCAGTTTTTATGAAATGACCCACATGCAATAGAACATATTGATAACATTCTGAAAGTTTAATTGAAATCCTATACCTAATATCTTGGACAGATGTTGTATATATAAATTTGTATTATATATGAAATTACAAGTTTCATGAATCAAATTGATTAGCGAGGAATTTGTATTGTTGTTTGACTGTGAGCGAAAATAATGTAATCGGCTGTGTCTGGCTGAAATCATTTTATTAGAGATGCAGCTTAGGTTAAACACTAAGAGAAATAAACATTATTAGTTATTATTATATAATTAACTAATAAAAGAAATAAACATATATATATAAATAATTTAATAAGTGATTAAAGTAAGTAAGTTAAATGTCATCAGACCTTGATTCTGTTTGCATATGAGTAATATTTAAAATTGAGTTTTTATTTTGAGCGAAGTATGTTTTATTCTATTTCATAATAAGCTAGACAGATTCATTCTGAATTCACCTTAATTTGTGGATAAATTGCCGTAAATTTTCAGTTGTATAGTCAGTCAATGTATATGCTATGAGATTCATGCCTTACATTGTTATTTAGTTCATATCACATTGGATGGGATTCAGCCGTCTATTCATTTGTGTGGCATAGAGCTCATCATAACTGATAACTGGAAGTAGAGCTGTGTAAAACATTTTATAGATTTTGCTGATTAAAGTATTTAATCCGCAAATCCTTTCCCTTTGCATCACATGAGCGCTCACACCCGCATAATATTCCTTTGAGCTGGAGCAACAAAAGCAGCTCGAATGAGTTTTTTTTGTTTCTTTTTTCAGCATGTATATGGTGCGCATATATTTTTATTAATTTTCCAAATGAATTCCTGGCAACGGCAGCAGGACAGCTGGACAGACAGACAGACGATGCCAGACACCAAGCAACGTCACAGAAAAAAGCGATACAAAAACAATGGTGGCTGCCATTTGGCTGGATTGCAGAGCCGAAATTGTCCAAAAGCTGGAGATGCCCGCTTTTTGGTAACTGTTGGCGACATTATTACGTTACATACTTTACGCCATAAATGTGCTCTTACGTCATGGGCACCACCACCGAGCCCCACCCGCACACATAGTGCCCTTTAAAGTTGGACAAAACAAAGCCGAATGTCTTGCATGCTGTGTGTGTGTGTGTGTGTGTGTGGCTGCCATCATTGTTATGTGAATGTGACGACTTTGCGACTTCCGTTCCGCTGATGTATTTCCGCTTCCTGTTTTATGCAGCGCTCATGTGCTTTGTTGTGTCGTTTCTGTTTTTTTATGTGTCGCTGACGAAATACAACAAGGATAATATCAACAACAGAATCAGCAGCAACAGCAGCTGTTGCAGCAGCAGGAGCAGGAGCAGTAGGGCGACAACTGAAGCTGAGCTGAATACGGCCTGACAATTTTACGCTGAGTTGATTTGCAGCCGACAACTCGACTGCTCCAGCCTCCAACTACAGCTCGAACTGTTTTCCGTGCATCCTCAATTTCCTTTTTATGTTATTTTAATTTTATGTTATTGTTATGACACAATGAAAATAAAATTGAATTGACACTGAAGCATCTCGACAACGGGCCGCCCATCCTTCTGATAAGTAAGACCCTCAACCAAGCTGTCTCTCTGTGTGGGTGTCTCTCTATGTGTGTGTGTGTGTGGGTGTGTGACGGTTGGCAGTGACGTTTTTATTGCCCGGTCACAGGATATTCAAATGGGCCATAAGTGCGGTTAAAGCGCTTCGTTCGCTTCGTTCGCTTCGCCAAATCCCAATCGCAAGAACTTTCAATTTTCGATGCTGCCAGCTGACGGCGTGACCTATTCAGTGCCCGGTGTAACCCTCCGAGTGCTTCGGCTGGCAATCTTATTTGTCGCGCAGGTTCAAAACAATATCATAAAGTAATTTATATGCCAGCTCTTGGACCAGAGGCGTGGGCGTGGCTCCGATGATATATGGGGGAAATGGCTTTTTAATGACAACGACGACAACAGCAGCTTGAACAAATTACACACACACACAGCCTGGGTAATGTACGTGCGTGTGTGTTAAGGGCGTGCAATGGAGGGAGGGAGAGCAGGAGCAGCAGCATGAGTGAGAGACTGTGATTGACCAGAGAGCGAGCGAGCACGCCCACCGTTAATTTTGATTGTCTTTGGGGCTGCCTGATAAATGTGTCACACATACATGTGCGAGTCCCTAATAGATGGCTGTTGTGACGGCGACTTCATCAAAAGCTGTGGCCGCTTTAAGGCCAAAGCATTGGTCATTGACCATTTTGGCCATTGATGGGCTGGAGATTTTTCTGCTTAAATATTCATTTAGCCTGGACACGAGCCGCGCTCAAGAGGGCCTGTGGATCTGGCTTTGCCACTGACTCTGACTCGTACTCTCATTCGGACTCTGCCGCTGTCGCTGTCGCTTCTGCTGCTGCTGCTGCTGCTGCTGCTGCTGCGGCTGTTGTGTTGGCTTTGCGCAGATAAGAGAATTGTCCTGTCAACTGGAATGATATATGCGCCAGCGCATTCAAATTGGGCTAACAGACGAGCCCGCCAACCAACGAGCTGGCCATGGGCTGAGCTCTGGGATTGTGGGAGACGAACAGCGGACGGAGGGCGGTGGGCGCTGGGCGGGGTGCGACGGACTGCGGGCTGCTCCAGCCAGGCGGATGTGTTTTTCTCGCACATCAGCGTGCGTTTCCTATGGCCCAACGATGATAGTCGTCAGCCAGGCAGTCAGCCCCTGCCCCTATGCTCTCTGCTTCGCCCCGCCCTGCCCCGCCCTTTCTTGCACTTTTCTTTCCATACATTCATATATGAAATGGATTTTTTGCCGTGGTTGTTGTTGCTGATTTTTATACTTTTTTGCGAGCGGGTTTGTCGAGTTGAAAAATTGGTGTGAAAATTCAAAAGGAGTTGCAAGTGCCTGCGTGGGGTGTTGCGAAATTACTTCGTGTGTGAAATTATGCGAATTGCGTACCGAGAGAAGGAGAGAGCAAAAAGAAAGACACAAAAGCGAGAGCAGAAAAAGTAAAGTAAAAATGAAAAGCGACCAAAAAGGTGCGCGCATATTCATGCACGTAGTTCACGTTATGGGTGCTCGGGTGGTGGGGTGGTTGGGTGGCTAGGTGGTTCGGTTGTGCGGAGAGCAGGTATGCTGCTTGGCATCTCACTTTTATTGCATTTCAACACTTGCGTATGCGCGCATGTAGAATTTCTCATAATAAATGTAATAAATAAAAATGCGAGTTGAAATGTGACAGTTTCTGAAAGAACAAGCGTAAGAAGTGCGCCCATCCCCTGTCCCGATCTGAAATGAAAGGATATGCCAGGGATTCGGCTGGCATTTGCGAATGTGAGTGCGATGCGTGACAGTAAAACAGCTGCGACTTGCCAGGGCCAGCCATGCCATGCGAGTGCCATAAGATATTAACAAGCCTGGCATCGAAATGGCAATGTCTTGCTACAAATAATCACAGCATTCGCAAGAGCTTCGTCTATGACTCCGGGACTCGGAAAGGATCGCTATGCTTATGCATAAATATTTCTATAACATCTTTAACATACACAATGCAGTTTTGAATAGATATCGGAAGACTTGTTCACAAACTAAAGAAATGATCTTTGAATTTAACAATATATTTTATTCTACGATATAAGCAGTTTGTTGCCATTGGAGCTGAGACCTGAAATATGCCATATAAACCAGCCAAAGAATACATTAATAATGAAAAATAAGCAGATCAGAGTGAAATATTGCGCTCCTGCAGTATTTTCCATATGTTGAATAAGAACTTTTTGTATAATATTAGTGATCTATATCTAGAAATTGTATGCTAGTTTGACTTCATTCCCGCAGGCAATTACAGTAAGTATTGCTACTAATGACTCATGACTACTGGCTGCCACGCACCCTCTTATTATTTGCTGCGGTTCTCTGACTATTAAGTTACACCCTGTCAAATTTGTCAAACTGCGCAATAATAGCAAAACAGCAGAAAAAAGACAACAACAACAACAACAACAACTCGTTCCGTGCCCGAATCGGAGCATGGACCGAAAACTGGAAAAAAGGCATTGACATCAAAATCGCGTAATGCAAAATCAGCACAAAATTTTCAACGCAACGAAAAGCAGCGTCATCAGTTACAAGACACCAACAACAACAACAGCAGTAACAACAACAACATAGACGACGACAATGAAATAATTGACGCCATTGATGCGAGCTGGGGTTAGGGTATCTGGGATTGCTCTAGGGATAGAGGAGTACGAGTATGTGTCGCAGCAACATTCTTTGAGAATTGAGCTCATTATGGCATCACGACTGCCATGCCACGCCCCCATTAGTGTAAAAAGCATGCCCACGCCCACACGCACACACACACACACACACTTCAATGCCTACGCCCTCGACCAGGACTGAGAGTCAAAGTGGGTGTAAGCGCTTGGTCAGATCACAGAAATGGGCGGGATGCCATGGCCCAGCTACTGTTTCAAGGGATGTGGCTCCGAAACGATTTCAAATTGCGTCAAAGATGAAAAACTACGACTATGTGAATGTGTGTGTGTGTGTGTTTGTGTGTGTGTGTGTTTGTGTTTGTGTGTGTTGGTTTTGTGTGTGATTTTTGTGCGCGACAGCGAAATGAGCGCCAAAAATGTTGCTTAGGCATGAGATTGATGCTGGCATCCATTTGAGTGCTGCTTAGGTACCACGGGGTGTGGGCATATCGAGGGATATGCCTTCTGGTTCGGCTTAGTGCCAGGCTCAGTCGCTCGATGTGCAGCCTGTCCGCTCTGTGGGGCGTTCAGGCTGAATAAATGGGTGTAAAGGGCAAACAAAATGATTAATTGCTCTGAGCTTTGATCGCCTGCATGCACACGGCAACAGCAGCAGCAGCAGCAGCAGCAGCAGCAGCAGCAGCAGCAGGAGCAGCAGCAGTAGTAAACAGTGAAAAGGATGTGCCCAACAAAGGGTGCAAACTTTGTGGATGTTAATGTAGATGTAGTTGATGCTAGGCAAGGGGTTCGGCTTTGGGCTGCCGCCACCGGCGTTGTAACAGAACGACTTTGCTTCCGTTTGAATAAACAAACACGGAAACGTAATGCTCACATTTGAAGTCAACAGCAGGAGCAGCAGCAGTAGCAGTAGCAGGAACAGCTGACCAGGCCAAGGAACAGTCGAGTAGCCAGCGGCTAGGCATCTGGCCATCGGCCACACCCTCTCCTACGGCGGCTTGCGCCAAGTATCACTCAACAACAAAGCGTCCTGCGTCGCGTTTTATCCTTTCAAATCCTTTAATGAGAAGGGTTGCAAATTTGCTGCGGTCGCTGCTGTCTCTGATAACGTGGCCGGGCACTGGACTGGCCAAGCGCTGGACGGATAAAAGGATAATGCGGGTCTGCTCAGTCCACTCCCCTCCGCCTCTCTCTCTCTCTCTCTATCTCTCTGTAAGTGGGTGTAATGTAGCATATCGTTCTGAGTCCGTTCGGCCGACTGTTTTTTTTAAAATTACATAAAAATTGCTGTGTATTTAAAAAAAGGATTTTCAGGATCAGGCTTGGTCTGCTGCGCAATATGAAGCACACAGTTTACTGCCATATTTACAGCTGGCATCGTAAACTAGTTAGAGTCAGGTTCATCCAGCATCCTGAGCATCAGCAGCCAGACCAAAAGGAGCGGCAAGAATTTAATGAAAAACGTTGCGCCCATAAACATTAAGAAATTTTAGTCCGCTTGCGTAGGCCCACTCGCTCCCATCCCCAGCCCCGTGCCCATCTAGCTTGGCCACGCCCCTGGTTTTGGTACGACCCGGCGATAAGCAGACAAATCGCTAAGAAAAATACGCAATTTAAATGCATAACACACACAGGACATGCCTAATGCCAATAATAGAAAAGGAAATCCCGTCACAAATCCTCCGAAGGCAACGTTCCGAGTATGAGAAAAAAATTATGTAGCTATATGGAGCACATATGAGTGTGTGTATGCATGTGTGTGCATGCGTGCGAGTGTATGTGTTGGCCAGAGCAAAAGACGTTTGAAAATATAGAAAGTAATCTTGCACAGACACTGGAGCACACGGCCCAGGCCCCGGCCCCGGCCCCGGCAACCACCTTTGGCGACATTTTGTTGCAGATTAAGTTCTATTCGCACATGGCTGACTTGAAATACGATACACTCACACACATATCTGCGTGTGTGTGTGTGTGCGAGCGAGCGCTTGTGAGTCTCAAAGTAATTGGGACATCCTGCGAGCATATAAAGTGGATATAAAGTAGCAAAAATCGGCCTCAAGGCACAGCGTCGCACCGGCTCTGGCATTTTTATGCGTTCAAATGTCGTCGTGCCTCATCCGTCGCCCTTACCCTGCCACCCCACCCAGCCCATTGCCCACCAACACCGCCCAATCCTCCTGCCAGAGCCCCGCTATTCGGTTTGCCGGAATTATTACAATTTCATGCTTCTTTTTTATTTGTTGTCGCGGGGAGCTTATGATTTCTGATATATGACATGGGGCCAAGTTCGAGTTGCAGCTTTCGCTGAAATATATTAATAATGTTTCGCACATGTGTGTCCCCACGGTGTGTGCTCCCCCTTTCCCCATGTGTGTGTGTGTGTGCCTTTTCTTATTGAAAACGTACAAATGTCTTAATTTTTTCGTACTTGAGGGATATTCTTTTCCTCTAGAAAATACTACAAACAATGCAGAGACGATGAAAGTGTGAGCGAGTGTCTCATATTCAGGCGTATTGATGTTAACTTGTTTTATATCATTCGTTTTTCAATTTTATATTATTTTACATATTTATTTTAACAAGTAACAAAGGAAAAATTTGTATAAAAATATATATTTTTTTATTACTATTAATATTACAAATGAATAGAATATGTACATAAATTTTAACAGCATTTGGTTAAGTTATTCAAAGATAACTCCCTTTTTGAAATTTATTATATTAATTCATTAATGTTTTTGATTTTTAACATATAATTTTAATTTTGATAAATTGAATTTGATTTATCATTATGAGAAATTCATATTAAAATTAAATTACCCGAAACTAAAGCTTATACGTTACTAGTCCTGTACCATATCACTTTAGTATTACAATACTTTAGTATGTTTTAATAACTGTTAGTATTTATTTTGTATATTATTTATATAGTTAGACCACTCGAACCTGCTTAATTTCCATACTTTTGTAAACATAATGAATTATATTTGTTTATTTGAAATTATCAGTTTCTAAAATTGATTTGTAGTTTCCTCTAGTAGGTTCAAAAAATTTTCTTAATATGTACTACAGGTCTCCATCTTCTAGGCAATGTATTCTTTCCACTTTGCTAACGACCAAAGGGGATCTTTCAAAATAACTAAAATAATAATAATATAATAACTTAAGCTCAGGCTTGTAGTTTTTTTTTTTTTTAATTTTTAATTTGAGAACAACTACGAATATATTCTCAAAATTGTTGGATAATATTTTTAAATGTGAAGCATTAAATAGAGATATACCAAATAAACCCTCTAATTTATTTGTACAGATTTACAACATGTTTTTGAATATACCTAATAAAATATAATATAATTAAAAAACAAAAAAATAATAATAGATTTACAACATTTTTTTGAATATACCTAATAAAAAATAATATAATCACAAAAATAATAATAATAGTTAAAATCGAAAAATAAGAGCCTATTCATTATGTTATCAAACAAATTTAATTTTTTGTAAATATAATATTTAAATATATAAAGAAATGAGATTCCATTTATTATGTTTTTCATTTTATTCATTTTATATTCATCCTTTCACCTAAGTCCCCTTGAGCGTATAGTCACATGTTTTATATTATCACTCACACACACACACACTTTGTGAATGTAATTGTTATTTTTCAACACTGAGTGGCTGTAAAGTTTCGTAATGAAAAGAAAGCCAGTATATAACCATTATTATTATGTAGACACAATAAACGAACAAGATTTCCTTAGATATCTTTGGTCTATTATATACTTTTTGGAATGCTCCAAAAAATTCTTCAAATATATATGCTTGTATAATGTTGATAGCTTTCATACACGCTGCCGCAGTCCTCTTCCCCAAATCTACTTAATGCAATGTGTCCGCTTGTGGAGCTTAATGTCAGCTGTATTTGTCGCTTTTGCTGCTGCTGCTGCTGATGGCTGGATTGCTGCGAATGGCAATATGCCGAATCGGGATCGGGATCGGGATCGGGCTGCACAAAGGTAAATATAATGCAATGCGATGCGCGCACAATAGATGGCATTTTTATCACATGTAAAACAACAATGGATGTAAAATGCAATTGCTGAGCATTTGGCAACACCACAAGCCGCCGAGCCTGGGAGCCTCCAATCCGGGCAAAGCCAGCAGGCCCAATTCCAGATCCCTGTCCTGGCAGTCCTGAAACAGAAGCCATTTGTCAAATGCGTCGCCATCGTCCGTGGTTGCCGTCGGTGAAGCGGAGCGTCACTGGTGCGGTGGTGCGGTGGTGAGGTGGTGGGGCGGTGCGGCGGTGCCGCGTGACGGCGGCAGTGCCAAATGCGCGGACGCTGAGCCACAGATAAAACCGTTCGGAAAGCACAAAACAAACATCAAACAGGCAAACAAAAAGTACAACAGCAACAACAACAAAACATGCGCGTGCATGAATATCAAATGCGACACGCAGACTTCAACAACAACAACAACAACAACAGCAGCAGCAACAGCAACAACAACAATAGGATGCGTAGCAATATTTTTTCTCGCGCCGAGATATATGTAGAGATAGAGGCGGAGCGAAAGAGTGAGAGTGAAAGAGAGAGAGAGAGATGGCGAGTGAGAGTGAGAGGGGCATTGAGAGGACTTGCCGGCATATCCTTGCGCCATAATGGGATTATGGCCGATTAATGCATTGACATGTAGCGATTTTCGATTGAATTTATCGTTTTTCGGCGGCTCGAGCCATTTTATTCATTTACGCCCACATGTATGCAACAATATTTGCACGCACGCACACCCACCCACACATGCACACACACACACACACACACACTCTCGTGATGAGCACATGTGTGTCGCTGCGGGTGTTAGAAAACAAAAGCGGCATTGAGACAAGCCAACACACAGCGAGACAATGGACAGGACAATATGCAAAACAAAACTAACGCCAAATGCTGACGCTTCTCTTCATGGGCCAATACGAAACACTAGCTGTAGTATACCCTGTAACTGGAGTCTACGAAGGCATGCATCAACTTTGGCTTGTTTTTGATACGTAAATAAATTACTCACTATCTCTCCAAGTATCTACCTATGGTGCAATTAATATAAAATATGTGATCATATAATATAAAGAGACTTATACATATTGATATATCTATCTATCAATTCATGTACTTATCTATCTGCTTATCTATTTATCTATATATGAATGTATCCTATCTATCTGTCTGTCTCTCTGTCTATATATCTACCAAATATTATGTGTATATTAATATTATTATACAATATAAAATTTACTTATATATATCGATATATCTATCTGTTAATACAGGTACTTATCCATCTAAACATCTAAACATCTCTTATCTTCCTATATGTCCTATTTATCATAGATCGTTCCTTCTGTTCTATATATCTATCTATCTATCTGTATATTTCTCTATCTAGGAATCTATCCAATCTATCTATCTGTCTCTCTATCTATCTATTTAATACGTAGATATTTTCTGTGTCATCTCTTTATCAATTTATTAATCTTGGATGGCATAAAGTCTACCGTGATATTTAAAAATAATACTTAATTATTTAAATTTTAAAATATTTATATAGTCAAAAAGTTCTATAAACACACAAATTTATATAAATCATTATTTTATGATATATAAATACTAAGCAAACCTTTTATTAAGGGTATAGCCAGAAGTATGAATTGAGAGCTATAAAACCCGCTGTGTAGTCCATGGAAAGTCATGCTGTTTGTTGTTTCTGCGGCTGCTGGGATTGTTTGAAGCTCTTTTTAGGCAATTAAAACTAACAAAGCGCGCGGCTGGTCGAGAGACAAAAGAGACAAAAGACGAGTAGCGCCGGCTGTGATTAACACATGTAAGCGACGCAGTTGGCGAGAATCGTCGGGGGATGCAGGATATGCAACAGCAGCAGCAGCATGAAAACGGTGGAAGGACGTGCAGGGATATGTGCACCCTGTGCCTGTGCCCGGGATTTGACTTTATCAATTGAGCGTCATAAGCTTGGCCAGGGTGGCTCGGCTGACTCGGCGGCTCGGTGGTTGGTGACGGTAGCTGCGGCTGTGGCTCGATTTGGTTGCAACTGTCGCCACTGGCGTCGATTAAGTCGTAATTAGATTTAAGGATATGGCACCAGCGACACAGCAAGATGATGAATTTCTCTAGCTCGCATCCTCGGCAAGTGCACCCCACGGGGCCTGGGCCAGGACCAGGGCCAGGGCCACGGCCACGGCCACGGCCAAATGAGCAATCCGCAGACAGCAATCGGAGCCGGCAGCCGGCAGGCGGCAGTCGGCCAGCTTACGGCATGTTGTGCGACGTTATCAGCAGGAGTCGCAGTCGGTGGACAGGGGCAGGACCAACCCCTGCCGGCGCTGGCGCGTGTGTTAATCAGCGTAATGGTACGTTAGTCCTCTGCTCGCATGAGGGGGGGCTGCTTCATGGATGGCCTGCTGGTGAGCCGTAAGCTTGGCCCGATTTCTTGGACTTGCTTGCGCATTATTAGCAGCGGCAAGGAGTGTATGCTTTGTGTCCTTGCTGGTGGCACTATTAGCGCGCTGTCTGTCGCTCTGTCGCTCTGTCGCTTTGTCGCTTTGTCCATCTGGCGGTCTGTTCCTCAGTCCGCCTGTCGCTAGATTTATTGCAATCATTAATCTTATTTGAAGCTCCCCCTTGCCACACCACCCCCACGCATGTGTTGCACTTGTGTCTCGCAGTTTATATTAAATTTTCATGTTGCGTTCCCTCACTTTGATTTTATTAATTTGGCCTTTCTGCGTGTGTCGACGGACGAAAATGTTTCTATTATGCACTGTGGCTGGCTTGTGATTGACGCATGCCAGAGATTCTTAATGTTTCGCAGGCTTTAGCTTATAATTGCTCAACACTTCAGCTCAATCCCTGACCCCCTGCGCCATTGTCCGAGGCCCAGGCTGCGCCTGACCCAGAGCCCTGCCTTCGGCTGAAATGACTTTCCTCCATTAATCATGCCGAGTTGCAGACATCACTGGCTGAACTCTAATGCACGCTGCATTCAGAGCTCGGCGTCTTCAAAAGACAGCCAAAGGCTGCAATGAGACAGCACATTCTTTGACTTTGTAATAGATTTAATTATCTGCATTCAATTTAATTGCTAATTTTAAAACTCTATGAAACCCAATTTGATGCATGAAAATATTAGAGGCAATGAGATGCACAAAAATCTTGCTGATTTGCTATTTCACTCTCTATCGTTTGACATAAAATGTATCTGTGTCTCTTGGGGGCGTGGTAAATTAAGCAAGTTTAAATTGTACTGAGACAGCTAAAATATCAAATGAATTTCATTGGGTTAAGGGTATACAAATGCTTTTCAGGAACTCAAAATGGCTGCAGATTTATTGAATTTGACCTTCACCTGAGTCCCTCAGCCTTTATGTAAAGTGCTAATTGGTTACTTTATATATACTTCATAATGCTTTTATTTATAAGAATATTAGAAACATAATATAAATTTCAATTATTGTATATTTAAATATGGATTATGAATATTTATTCATACAAAGGCGCAAAAATAAGTGAAAAAGATAAGAGTAAAATTATATTAAAAAATTCATAATAATCTTCTAAATTTAGGTAAATTATAATATAATTAATATGACATAATATATGTTAATGTAATTAATTAAATTAAATTATTTAAATTATTTTAATAAGCTAAAATAGCTTAAAAAGTTAAGAGTAAAATTATATTAAAAATTTCTAAAAACTCATAAAAATCTTCTAAATTGAAATATATTATAATATAATATATTTGATATAATGTACTTTAATGTATTTCAAAATGTTTATAAATAATGATAGTATAAACTAAATATAAAATATTTAAATCATTTTAAAGTGCTAAAATAGCTGAAAAAAGTATGAGTAAAATTATATAAACAATTTGTAAAAATGCAAAATAATCTTTAAAATTTATTAACAACTTTAAATAGATCCAGAATTTTAGTCCCAAATCACTCAAATGATATGTAACAATGTATAATATGTATAATATAAATAAATAAATAAATATATATATATATATATATATATATATATATATATATATATATATATATATATATATATATATATATATGTATAATATGCTGTCAAATTATTATATATTGTATATGTATATAATAATAATATATTGTATATATATACATATGTATATGTATATATTTATTTTTGTGGAAATGTCGAGAATTTGGTGCTCTCAGCATTTGGTGGCTCAACGCCATTTGGCTCAGGTATTTATAGGCGGAAATGTTGTGCGTAAAATTTATTTGTATATAGAATGTTGGGCGCTTTTTTCAGTTGTATTGTGTTTGCAATTGGATTGTGATTACAAAAGCGTATCGCGGGTCATGATGTGTGCAAACATTAAATGGCGTCGTTACACGCTCCCATCCTGGCTATCCTGGCTATCCTGTCTCTCAATTCAGTTCACTTACCGAGCGCACGGATATATATGATGCGTATCTGTGAGATACATTCCATGTAAATACAACAAGAGCGGGCTGTGTTGTTGTGTTTGTGTTTATGTATAGCTGGCAGCCTTTACATTTTAACAGCAACAAACATTACACGCATCGCTGTGCGTGCGTGTGTGTGTGTGAGTGTGCCAAATGTGCGTGTAATTGCAAATTCAATGAATTGTTTACATTTCTTTGCGCTTGTTGGCATCACAGTCCCCTCGCATCAGATGCCCCACTCTCGCTCGCCCTCAGCTGGTCATGTTTTGTTCTTCTGGTTGTTGTTTTTTATGTTGCTGATTTCATTTATAATTCGTGTGCAAAATTAAATTAAAGCCAACTGACAGGCAACGGCACAAGCAACAACAACAACAACAACAACAACAAGAACAATAGCAATAGCAATAGCAATGCCGAAACCTCCCGCCGGCTGGGCATTGCGTTTTAGCTGGCAATCATTTCCATTAGCCGTGGCAGCCAGCAAATTTCACATAATTCACAACTGGAAAATTGCTGTCAGTTGCGCCAAGAAGAAGAAAATTTGAGTCGAGCCTTGGCATGGCGTGGCATGACTCCGGCACGCATGCATCAAACTGCAACAGCAACAACAACAGCAGCAACAACAACAAAGGGAAGGCGCGCACTGCAACAAAAGGCTAATTGCAATTTGACTGCGTTTACAAAAGTTTTGCAGTCGCGCTTCAAATTGCTTTTTTGCTATGAATAATTTAACTTTTTCAGACTTTCGATTTGAAGAAAACACGAAATCACGAAACCCAGCCAAAAAAAAAAAAAAAAAAAAAAATTAAGAGAATTATAAAAGAAAGAAAAAACGAGAAACCGTAGCTGAAATACTTTTGACATTGACAGCAGGACGAAACGCAATTTATTCGCCTCGCACTAAAAACTGAAATCTGAAATTCCGGCCAACCTGAGGTCGGACTAGAGCGTAATTGAAAAACTATTTCATATTGCGCAAGTTTCGGTTTTCTTAACAAATTGAAGCAATTTGCCACACGCAGCAAATTAAACGACGCCTGGGAAATTGCACATGCTAGAGCTATATATATATATATATATATATAGAGAGAGAGAGAGAGAGAGAGACATATATGTATAGGTATAGCTATGTGTATATATATGGCAGTTGCACATATCGGCTCTTGGGGACTTCTCGTGGACGGCGTGAACCCTTTGCTGAATCATTCATCATTCATCATGCTAAGCGTTTTATTACACAGTGCGCATCAGTCTCTTAGGCTTGGCTCAAATCCCATTACGGTAATTAAATCACATCCATATGGAAATTACATAATTACAACACACACACACTTACGAGCACTTATACATACGCACATTTATATACTCATAGTTCATATGCACAAGTCTATAAACATATTAAATATAATTTACTTAATGTCAACCCTGAGAGGCATTTTTAAACGCCAGGAAATGAAATTTAACACTTTGTCAATTAGTGCGCCCGAGTTGCATGATTCCTGCGCCTGGGCCTGGGTCTGGGCCTGGGCTTAAATAACTTTATGACTGCCTTGGCCAAGTGCAAAGGTTCAAAGGGTGAATTTGGCTACGAGTACACCCCGAGCTGACCCCGAGCAACCCTCAGCTGGGCGAGAGCGAGCGGCTGACGAGTCCTTCACATATTTGCACACATTTGATTTGCGCGGCATTTCGGTGGGCAGTGATGCCCCAAGGATTTCATAAAAACATCGGTAATTAGATCTAATTTTCCAGAGGGGGAAAAATTAACCAAAACTTTGCTTGCTTTGTCTCTGCGCAGATTGGAAAGAATAAAAACGAAAGAACACATTAATCAAGTGGGGATTGCTTTTGGAAATGGACATAGTTTGGGCAAAGCTTATTTCATTAAGGCCAATGAAACTTGTTTCTTGTGTTATTTGTGTTGCTTACAGAATAATTTAATTAACTATATTTATTAAGTTTTGTTATAAGAAATACGAATAAGAAAATGCATGCAGTCTTTGTATTGCTTAACTGTCAACAATATTGTCTTGGCACAGCTCATAGATAAGGTCGTAGATTTACCTTGCGTTCATTGCATTTTCTGTAATTCATCAGGAAATAATTTAGCTTCATCCAGTCAAAGGCCCCACAAGCCTTAAGGGAAGCCCTTTGCATTATAATAGATAATTGATACATTTCACTCTACCACAATACGAGCTCTTGATGACTTCAATTTAAACTTGCAAATATAGATTTTTCTGTGAATTCAGCTAAGCGCAGAAACCAGCTCTAGTTTCAGCCAATCCAAGTATACCGTGAATGTATTCTCTTAGAATATTTTTTCTAGCTCTAGCCTTAGTGCTCAAAACATTCAGCTTATTTAGTCTATTTGATTGAACTGCATCGATTGATGGGAAGTTTCAATAGAAGTTTTCCTCGTGCCATAAATAGAAGAGAACATGAAAGATCTGATTTGTGAGTAAAGCAACAAATGTAAAACCTTTTCAGCAACGACGAATTAACTCGGTGGGATTGAGAGCAGAGACTTGATTAGACGGAATATTAGATACATTATTTGCCCTATAGATAAATACTATTGGAATACTACAGAGGCAATACATGCATTACATATTTACAATAACATTTGAGGCAGATATTAAACAGCCTATGTATGTACAGGGCTCTCCATATTCGAGGGACCCATCTGGCAGCCCTTTACCTTTTGACAGAGACAGGGCACTAAACGCCATAGAGGCTCAAGGCGGCCATTTGGAAGATATCATATTTAGAGAGTGATGTCAACAAGTCTACTTGAACCAAATAATATGATTATCAACAAAATTGTATTTTTCATTGGTTAAAAAAAAATGCATGGGTCCGTCCAATATGGGCAGCCAGATGGGTCACTTGAATATGGAGAGCCCTGTATATATATAAAATAAAACTTCAGGCTGTAACTTGATGCAAATGCGCATTCAAAAACCTAATCATTTAAAAGCCTCGCAGAGCGTGATAACTCAGAAATGTTTATTATGGAATGGGCATGTCAGAAACGTTTTGCATTTGCCATTCATATCGGGGACGAGTGTTGTTTGGCCAAAACTGAAACTGGCAGACGAAGCCTCCAGGCAACTGCAACTGCAACTGCAACTGCAACAGCAGCAACAGCAACTGCAATAATAACAACGACAACAACAACTGCAACAGCCAATGCATACAAGCAACATTGGAGTGTCGTGTAGAGCGAGAGCTCATATCTTTGGGATACACTGCCGAATGACAAAATCATAATTGCTTTTGCACAAAATATTTTGTGGTGGAGCAGATATCGGAGTTGCTGCTGCTGCTGCTGCAGGGCCACAGACAGGGGCAGGTGCTCTCAAAAGCCAAACCTGACAATGGTTTAAATGTATTGATAATGCATTTTATGCGAGTGTAAAATTAACAGGCCAGCGGACAGCCGGGCAGCCGGACAGCCGGACAGCCGCATAGCCGGACAGCCGGATGGACAATGGGCCCACAGAACAGGGGCTGGCAAATTAGGAGAGGCGTCGCGTCGGTCGACGGGGTAGCTCGGCCCGAATCATCGCCGTCCAGTTAGGACTGTGGTTTTGCATACCCGGCCCCAGCGAGCAGGAGGCGTTTTATAATTAAACCACAGACAATTACAGACAAAAGCGTCACTCAGGCATCGAGAGCAATGGCATGGCCCATGGGTAGAGCCGATAATTGGGTTTTCATATTAAAATTGGTTTGGCAAGTGGGCGTTGGATTTGGACATTTCTAAATGTTGCGATTGGTAATTGCATTTCACAATTTAGCGACAGGCAATTGAAGGCCACGTTTCTCAGATGCACCGCCAAAGGAAGCGGCTGTTATTGTGGTTGAGGTTGCTGTTGCTTTTGTTGTTGTTGTTATTGGAATCGAGTCAACATCACTTTTTGCCAACCAGTCAGTCAAACAGTTGACAATAATGCTGCGAATAATATGACGAAATGTAGAACATAACCGCCGACAATCGACCAGTCGGCCAGTCAGCCAGTCAGCCAGCCAGTCAGCCGACTTTTGAAACTGGCCTCAAACGAGCTACGAGCTACGAGCAAACGACGATCAAACATAAAAATTTACGACAAAAATTGCTAAGAAACACATGCTCCACATATTTGCCGGACATTTATTGAAGTTAAGTTCGTTGTGCGGCGCATAAATAAAACATAATCCTTTGCAGCCGCCAAATGCCGCAAAGATCGAGCAAAAAACTCTTGCAAACAATGAGCCAACGGCCAGCAGCCAACAGCCAACAGCCAACAGCAAATGGCCAACAGAGTCAAGTAGCAAACGAGAAATGCTCGAAGAGAGAACCTGTGCGCATGTGCAATTGATCGAACAAGACTGATGGAGCAACTGGGATTACGTGCTGGCCCCTAGCCCCGTTGCCCCGTAGCCCCACATTCTGCGCCCCATCCGCACCCGCTAGAAGTGGTTGGCATCTACCATGAACTGCAGCTTTTGCCAATTGAGTTTGCAAGTTTTTGCTGCAGCGGCTGGCGGATGGCGGATGGCGGATGGAGGATTGTGGATTGAGGATTGTGGATTTTTTGCGAGATTAAGCCGACTGTGGCTCAGTGGTTTGGCTGGCTGGCTGGCTGGCAGCTCGGTTGGCTGAATTTATTTAATCTGCTGCGGCGTCGGCGGCGACTGCTCAAAGCCAGAGCAACGCATAATAATTTTTCACATTCGGCCAGCAATGCTCCACGATCGCTTCTAAAGCGCAACGAGGCGAGGAGGACGACAACGCAAACAACAACAACAGCAACAACAACAATGAGAAGGGGAACGACAACTGGCTACTGACTTACATACCCGAAAAACGCATTTATCAAAGCCCCAAACGAGCTGCCGATGCGTTCGACTGCCGCTCGTTGCGGCCAAAGCAACCTGACCATCCACTCATGAATGAAATGAGTCCATCCAAACCGAGGCCCAGCACCGAGAGCCTCAGCCACTGGCGGTGCTCGCACTGTGGCGGAAGTCGCCGTTAAGTGCTCCACTGAAAGCGTGCAGCGCACTTTGGGGACACAGATTGAGTAGTCATTAGATATGAGTAAGTGGGCAGACGGACAGCACTATGAACTACGGCGGGTAACTCGGTCAGGCCTCCGAGCAAAAAACATCTATTTGGGAGCAAATGCTAAAAGCAAATACCAGACGCTTGAAACATATTCAGCTGAATGGGAAGATTGAATGATTTGAGCTGAGTACAGCCAAAAGAGATCATTGATTAATTCATATTGATAGAATAAAATAATATGTATGGAATATAATGAAAACGGAGGTATTTCTGAGCAAATGTTAAAACAGAATAACTCATGTTGGATGGGAAGATTGAATGAATGAGCTGAGCCAGTATAGCCAGAAGAGATCATTGATTAATTCTTATTAATATAATAAAATAATAAGTATGGAATATAATGAAATCGGAGGTATTTCTGAAATGGTAAAGGGAATTCATAGGAGAGCAAATGTTAAAACAAAATTTAAAAATTAGCTGAGCTCTGAATACAGCCAAAAGAGATCATTGATTAATTCATATTGATAGAATAAAATAATATGTATGGAATATAATGAAAACGGAGGTATTTCTCGATTCAGTACGGTAATCATGTTATATCCATAAGGTTATCACAATAGATATATCAAAAGAAACTAATATATTAATTGCAGAAGTACACGGTTCGATACGGTTAGATCTTTCTAGTTATGATAAGTGAGCTATAGTAATTGAAAGAGGGGTAATTAAATGATATAATTTTGTTAAAACAATCACAAGACTGTTCAAAAGAACAAAATTTAAATATCTAGTACCGAGAAAACTTAAAGTCAAATTCCCATAGACTTAATCAATATATATATATATATATATATATATATATTAATTTATTTCTATGATGTTCATCCCATTTGAAGCGTATGCCAGTTGGGAGCTAAAAATCTCTTTATTTCTCAATGGTACATTTATTGTCGTGTATTCTCCAGATAAAATTCAGCTCGAACCGAAATTGTTTATCCAAAACAAAATGATAAATTGAGCGAAAGAAAGTCAGAAGAGAGAGAGGAAATTAAAAGCCATAAGGTTGAAACTAGATTACAAAATCAAACACAAGGAAAAAAGAAAAGAGACGTTGAGGAAAGGAACTTGCAGCAGCGGAAATGTCAGGCAATGCAAGAAAACAAAGGACGACACAAAAGGATAAAAGTAATTAAAGCCCGTAACACAGAGCGGAGCAGGAGCCCAAGACAGCAGTGCGAGAGAGAAAATGCCAAGAAAAAAAAAAAGAAAAAGAAAAACGAAATAAAGAAAAGTAAAGGAAAAGAAAATGCAGCCAAAGTCAACGACATTAAGTAACCAAATTCTATGCAAAACATTTTTAATTATAAATTATTCAAATTTACAAACATAAATCATGGCACGGCGGCCGCACGCACATTGCCCGAGAGCGATTGCGATAGCGAAGGGCGCGGATGGGCGGGGTTGGTCGGGTCGGGTATGGGCGTGGAGGGGATGTGCCTCTGGGTAAGCCAAGATCCCGTAGCGAGGGTTGGCGGGAGACCAAATATTAGTAAAAGGTGCTGGGAAATGTGGAAACTCTGTGAGAGCATTCGGCCTCATTGGCTCTAGCTCTGGCTCTGGCTTCGGCTTTGGCTTTGGATTTGGTATTGGCTTTGGCTCTAGCTTTGGGCATATCACACACACACATCGCGCCACATTCGCATAATCCTGATTTATTGCCGTTTTGTAGTGATTGCACAGATTACGCGACAACAAATAGATCCTTCATTCGGGCCTCAGTCACGAAATGTTAAATTGTAATCAAACAATGGACGGCAAAGAGAAAAAAACAAAAAAAAAAAAAACAAAAGAAAAAACCAACTCAACTCTGGCTGCTCTTAATTTATATAGCACAACAAAACAACTGAGAGTGCGGCTGGGGATGGAGCGGAAGGCAGTTCGCTTGGAAAATGAGATTTGAATTTAAAGATTAGGCGCATGTCCTGCCGCGCTTGGTCCTGGTCAAATGTGGCTGCAAGTTTTTAGCTCGTTTACCTTTTTGCGCACACACCAACACACACACACACAACACACACCAACACACACGCACATGCACACGCATAGAGCCAACAAAAAAGATAATGCCAGACAATGGGCAAAGTTGTCAGCCACGAGGACGCCTCCCACGTTCCAGCAGCGACTCGCCCAATGCGACTGGGCTGGGCTGATTCAGTGGCTCGGCTCCTGCCGCCAGATAAGCGCACAGAAATCATTAATTATCCTTGTTTCTTGTTTTGCTCGACTTCTGATTCGCTTTTAGCTCGTTTCCTTGTTGTTTCGCCGAACAAAAAAAATATTGATTTGTTTCTAATTTTAATGAAAATTTTGCCTTTTTTTATTTTTGCCGGGTGCTGGCTTAATTTAACTTTTTTGATGCTTGGCCAGCGATAGTCCTTGTTGTTGTTGTTATCGTTGTTGCTGCTGCTGCTCCATTCAGTGTCCCTTTACTTATCGCTGTCTTGTGCTTGGCTGCAGCGCCCCGAAAATGTCACGCAAACCATTTTCCATTTTCCATTCTGCGAAACTAATGATGGAAGGTATTTTAATTATATTCGAGCTGCTCTGCTCGCTTCTATTCTCCCTGGACTTTCCCTGTGCATTGCTGCAGAAATTTTCTTATCATTTTCATTTTGATTTTCATTTTCATTTTCATTACGCGCCGTCTTGGCTTTTGCTTGACTGATTCTCAAATTGTGTAAAGTTGTTCATTTTTTCTGTTCATTTTTTCTGTTCATTTTTTTTTCTTCATTCATTGTTTGAGATGCAATTTGCTGAGCAGCATCATTAGCAAGATTAATGAGCCAGCCCGATGGTAGTCGACATAACAGAGAGAGAGAGAGAGAGAGAGAGAGAGAGAGAGAGAGAGAGAGAGAGAGAGAGTGAGTGTGAGTGAGAGATAGAGAGAGAGAGTGAGTGAGGCAAGTTTTTAAGAAAAATAAAATAGGTACGCTTGGTATGAAGCCAAGGAGTTAAGTGTCCTCCACGTTGATTACAGTCGCACCACGTGCGAATTTATATGCAATAAGAATTGGAAAATATATGTATACGTGAGTGTGTAAGAGTGGGAGTAAACACACACACACACACACGCACACACACATAGAGCTGTGTAGCATTTTGCGCATTCGCCTCGCCGCACAACAAATTTGGCGGCGCGTACATTTCATGCATACCAAAGAGCTCGAAGCTCTGGCAGAGCCTGAGACAGAGCCCGAGCAGGAGCTAGAGACAGCGGCTGGCTCCGGAGCAGGTGCCTCGAAGGATAACATGCGCGTGCTGCGCGCTCTGCTTGGGTCTGGGATTGCGAGTGCTCCTTGTGCTTGTTTATCTATTTGGTTTAGTATCTTTTTGCTGCGTTCCTTTTTTTTGTTCTGGGTGTTTTAAGAAATCTACAGGATTAAAGCAGCGATGTAGCTGCAAGGTGCTCAGCTGAAATATTTCGTTTTGCACAAATTGAAATCCAAAGTGCTTTTCAGCCTCCACCCGAAAACCCTTCTGTCTTCTCGCCCCGCCCCAGTCATGGGGGGGGGGGGGGTTGAAGCAGCTCTGACAGAAATATTAGCATTTGTGGTTTTTCGGGCTATGAGTATTGCAAAGCAGTAGCAGCAGCAGCAGCAGCAGCAGGAGGAACACCAGGAGATGGAGCAGGTGATGTACTGAGCCTGTGGTCTTGGTCTGCGTGAGAATGCGGCAAGTGCTGCATCCAAATTCAGCTGAGCTAGCAACAAGATGTGTGACACCAACAGCAACATGCATAAAATTATTCTGCAGCACTTAAAGGTCACAGGAAGGTGAGAGCTGGCATATCAAGTGGATACGACTTGAGTACCTGAAGCAGAACTTGAGCAAGTTTTTACTTTTATTCAAATATTGGATTATAATAGAGTTAGAAACATATTTATTTATTTACAGACTGAGTGAATGATGACAGTCATAGCTGGAGTTGGACTCGAATTAAGGGCTGAATTTTATTTAAAGTTAAGTTTATATTGTTTTATTCATAAATTTAAGCTAAACAAAGCTATATAGTTTTTAATATAAACATATAAGAGATTTATTTGATTTGTATTAAATGTTTTAATGCCTCTTTCATGTGATTTGATCTATTCTATATCATCAATTGTGTTGTTTTAATTTAAAATGACATAATAATAAACATTTTTACAAATTTACAATTAGTATAACATTAGTTTAGAGTTATGAAATGAAAATTAAATAAAGCAACTGTTCAAAGGCCTGGCCAATGATCACTGCATAACTTAATATTTTAATTGTATGAATTCCATTTATGCAACGAGGTTGGACAGCGAGAGATTTGCACCGAGCAAGAGTGGCGCAGTTTTCATTACGAAAAGAACTGATAATCGAAATATGGAGCTGCTAAGGAAATAAGAAGAGCCAGGAAAAAATTTCGACTCATTGCACTCTGAGCTTCAGTGAATAATAGGATATAGAGTGGAGTCTGCTGGGGAGCCATAAGGGCCACAAACATCTCTGAGATAGACATATATAATAATATTGCATTATTGATTGATTTATGAGTTTGACTGTCTGTTTTGTTTGTTATAGTTATAAGATTTGCATAAGATGTGTTATAAATGTTTACAAATATTCAAAATTTGAATACAGTGGCTTTCAGCCAACAAATTTAGGAGTCTATTAAATCTAAATTATAAGAAACATAGATAATGAAAGTCTACTGTTCGAATTAGTTCACCTAATTTTTAAATATTTAAAAAATAATTGAAAACATTCCAAAGCAATAAAATTAGCTATAAATGCATTTTCATACTAATGCATTTATTTATATTTTTATTATTACTAATAACTTTGGCTTTCATTTCAACAAGAAACTTGAAAACCTCTTAATGACATATAATTAGCAAAAATGCATATAAAGCTAAATGTGCTATTAAAAATCAACAATTTATATTTATTAATTCTAGGCTTACCTGTGGTACAATTTTGGTTGATTCTTCAAGCAGCGCAATTGAGTTTTCTCAAATATTGTGCTTTCTAATATTTGTATTCAGAAGATTTGTAGACCATAATCTTCAATGACATTCACGTCTTGGGACTGAGCTGGTGGTTCTATGTGCGAACAGTTGAATCTGTCAGGTCTGTATATATATCAAGCTGAAATGATATAGATCTGAAATAGAAACATTTGTCTGGTTCGGCCTGGTGCAGTTGGAATTTATGCAGATTTCCAAAAGGCATTGGCAAAGACATCGTCGCTCCTCTGGCTCTTGGGCGAGACGTCAGAGGCAGTTGCTCTGCGCCTTTGATGTTGTCGTTGTCACTTCAGCGGCCATGTCATAATTACCAAAGTGAAAATTATTAATTTCGACATTTAAAACAAAATGCGCATAATTGCCAGGCCGGGTAGCATAGCCACAGCCACAGCGACAGCGACAACGAGAACGGCAACGGCATCCAAAGAGATTTATGCAAGCTGTGCAGAAAAATTGTCTAAATCGGCTGCGACTGCGGCAGAGGCAGAGGCAGAGGCAGAGGCAGAGGCAGAGGCAGAGGCAGAAGCTGAGGCTGATGCTGTGGCAGCTTCCACCGAATTACGCGGAAACGGCGGCAATGGCAGCATTTGCCGCGCTAATTGCGTACGCGATAAATCTTGTCAATTAAATTATAATGTTTGCATGCAGCGATGGCAAATGGCGATGGCGATGGCGATGGCGATGCCCATGACGATGGCACTGCTGAAAAATGCTGAAGAGGCAAGCAGCGGCTGCAAAACGATCTGTGCGATTATCGAGTGTTTTATCACCTCAGCAGGCAGCAGGCCCCTGCCCAATCTGAATCCCCTCACGCGCTCTCTCTCTCTCTCTCTCTGGAACTCGACAACTCTCCTTACTATATAATTAAAGTGTTCACAAGTGCCACATCGCATTGGATTGAATGCGACTGGGAAAGGAGCTGCAGTGACAGCGCTCGGCCGGCCGGCCAGCCAGAAAGCCAGAAGGCCTGAAAGCCAGATAGCAAGCCAGGCAGTCAGCCATTCAGAGAGTGGAGAGTCAGGAATTTTGAGGCGCATTAGTTGCGCTGCATTTGCTGCTCATGCGGGCTCCAACTGCAACTGCAACTGCAACTGCAACTGGAACTACAACTGGGCAGCCTCAGTCGGTGCGTTGCGGTGCGGCGGCTACTGAAATGAGCCAAAATTGTATTGGCAGCGGCGCCGGCTGCCATTTCAGGTTGCCTCTGTTCGCCGACTGGTTAGTTGGGCACATAAATTTCCAGCTTGTCAGCTTTTGATATATTTTCATAAATTGCTAGAGTGCATTAATTAATTAAGCGAAGCTGCAGCACAGATTTCGGCTGGGCTCCCCAAACAGCGCGTGGAGCTCTTCACTCACTCTTCGCGCTTGGGGCTCATCCTTGTTGCTCGCCCAAGCAGGAGTATAACAATTCTATTATGAACTGTGCAACATGCAGCAACTCTTGTGATGATATGCGAGGGTAGCTTGAAAGACTTCCATTATATAATGAATATATAATTATAAGTTAAGAGTGGATAGAAAGAAATACAAACTACTTTTGTATAAATGTTTGTATATATATACATATATTTATTATAAGCATTCTATGTAGTATTAATTTACAAATGTACATATCTTATATTTTATGAAAATCTTGGAAATAAAAAAAAAATTATCAAAACTTTAAATAAATAATAATAATGTCAATATATAAAGTAAATCGTAGTTAAACAAAATTTACATCTTAAAAGAAAAAGGATCTGACTATTTTTTTATTTATTATTGAAATTGTAATTTATTCCAAGCCATGTACTCCTATATTATTCATACATACATTCTTATAAATATTGCACATATACACATGCAAACGTATGTATATTTAATTATTTACATATGTAATGTGTTCTTCCCCCACTTTTCGCTTGCGCCCCGAAAGTATGCAGAAAGTTTTTTATTTTATCACTCGCTATGTCAGCGCCATTGTTTTTGTTGCTTTTGGAACTTGTTTTGAAAAGATTAAAAATAAATGAAAAAATAGAATGGAAATCAAAAACTAATTACTCTTGACATATAATTACAACTTTTAAATAACAATTTATATAATTTGCTTGCTGACTTTTGTGAAAAATAATAGTATGGGGCGCTATGACTGAAACTGAGACAATAAAACAGAGAAACACACATGCACACACACACACACTCACTCACACACTCTGACAATTTACTGCACGCGATGGTCAGCAGCACATATATGTGTATATGTATATAAAAACGGAGGCCGACTGTGAAATTCCTTTAAAGTCGTCAGTCGACATTTGAGTGTAATTTTCGAAACTGATTTTACATTGAAACCAGTTAAATTGTCAGAAAAATCAACTGTCAACATGTCAAAAAATCGTTGGCTATGCAAATGCACATACACACACGCACACACGTACACACAGGCATACGCAATGTGGCACACACTCGTTGCACGATAGTTCCTATGTACGTGTGTGTGTTTGTGTGCGAAGACGTGCACCGCCAGCATGTGGCAACAATGCTGATTGCACGCTTTTCGATTCCTCAATTCAAATTATCTACAGTTATTTCTTGCCATTGTTGCTATTGTTGTTGTTGTTGTTATCTTTGACTATACAAATTTAAAACTAATTGGCTGAACGTACGGATTGGGTTCGAATGGTGGAGTAAGGCAGCAACGGTCGGGGAGGGGAGCGGGCTCATGATGGAAGGCTTGCATTTGTAATAACACTGCACTTGGAAGCCAATGTTCAAATGTCAGAGTTGTTAGTGGACGAACATGTTCTATTCTCCAATCAGTTAATTGATCTATTAATATTTTCATTTTGCAATTTACCGGAAAGTTTCCACAATTATTTTTTTTTTATGTTTATATTATTTATTTCTTTGAATTTACTTATATATTTCATTACTAAATTGAGAAAGGCGGTTCAATAAAAAATTTTTGAAAATCATTTGAGTCTTTGTTGTTCTATTGGCTGAGATAAATATAAAATTTGCCTATATGCAATACTCTGCATATATATATGATTATTAAATTATTTCAAAAATATATGAATAATAAATATATAAACACGTTCATTTCTAAGTAGAAAAAGTTCAGTACGTACTTACTTATATGTAATAAATTGTAATACTATAAAGATTGAAATAAGTAAAAATAAAATACATATAGACAGGAAATGTAAGAACAAAATTCTGTGTGATATACAATATATATAACCATATATTATGTAAATATAAATGAAAACAGTATGACAACATCAGTTCAAGAAGAAGACAGTTGGAGAACAACACGGATGGAGTAAAGACGTCCATGCTGGTGATTAAATGTAGTATAAAGTAATCGCAGTGCTTTGAAGTTGTTTAAGTTGAATCATCAAATTCCCAATAGTCAGATACCAATACTAATATTAATACCCTATTTATAATAATAAACAGTAAGTATACCTTTAGTGTTACATACATACATACATACATCTCAATATTATAATTAATTAATATTACATGTTTTATTACATATTTCATACGTTTCTAGTATTTGTTGTTTGCGCTTGCTAAAAAATATGCATCTGTACTCATAATATAATAATAATTATACAAATGTATATTCTCTTATAATATAAAGGTTTAATATGAATTTATTTACATATATTGAAACAATATATTTGACTTTTTGGTGATTACTTTAAGTTGTTCACTTAAGAGTATTTTGATAATTATAACAAGTGGATTGACTGGCAAACATTGACAAACATTTGCCTAAATTCATTAAATATATACTTTAAATAATACAGCTCTTGTTTTTGTAATTGAGTAGAGAGCCAACAATCAAATATTATTTGTATACCTGCCAGTTTAGAGCGTGGTGCTCTTCTGCTTTTATTAAATGAATATTTGTTATTTTCCAAAAACCCGCATCATTTGCTGCTCTCGCCCACTCATGGAGCCCCCATTGATGTGAGGCTGGCTGTCGGCGGTCAATGTAAGTGCACTAATTAGCTATCATAGATACGCTGGCTGCCCACTCAAATTACCCAATTATGAAACGAGATATTTAATTTTTTCGATAGAATCAAAGCCTTTTGTTCGCCAGCAACAATGATTCTCAGCAACCGCAAACACAATGCCCGAAAAGAAACAAACATACTCGAAAAGCTGAACTTCATGCAACTGTCAAGACAAAAGGCAGCCCCGTTGACATGTTGAGCAGCTATGGATAATGCGAACCGCTGGCTGAGACCCAGAGCCAGACCCCATCCCAGTTGCAGTCGCAGTCGCAGTCGCAGTCACGGGCATGGGCATGGGCATGGACACTGCATTCAAATTGTTCAAATTGTGTGTGAGTGCGAGCTGTCAACAGTGTTTAATTTTGGGAGTCCTCGCTACTTAGGTACTGCCGCCAGTGCCGTGCCACATGCAACAATTGAATGAGCAGCTCGGCCGAAACCGCAATGCACTTTGACCAGGGAAGACCCAAGTCGAACCCCGGCCGAATCAAACACGGAAGCGGGGACTGGGAATGCATTATTATGTATGTACACACTCGCACACAATAGGAAGTTGAGAGGTCTTTGCTAACCGTCAACAGGCTCACAAATTATCAAGCTGTCGCTGGTTCTTCGGTCACTCGCTGGAATGTCACGCAAATGTGTTCTGTATCGAGGAAGCGCTTGAGCTCCGTTCGAGCTGTGCAACTGTGAGTGCGAGTGCGAGTCCTGCACGGTGTCCTTAGCATGCAAATGGCCGAATTGCGATTGCATTTGCTGTGCCTGCGGCTGTTTAATAGCCACACCTGTTCAATTAGTCAATGTAACCACAAATTCTGGTTAAATTATCGCATTAAAATGTTCGTGCTTAACCTCAAAATGTGCGTGCGTGTCCAGCGCTGTCCCGCTGTTCGAGTGTAGTCCATACCAAACGCCATTACCAGCCCCAATAGCTGCCCCCCCTGTCCCTGTCCCTGCCCCTGTCCTTTAGGGTTGCAGCTACCTTCGCTTTGAGCCCGTCTGCAACCGCTGCCAGTTAATCAGCGCCGCTGCCACTAACCACATGCCCCTAACCCGAACCGCCCGAGCTGCCTGAACTCCCGTAGCCTGGCCAACAGCAGAAACTGCGAGCCAACTCCGCGTACGTACAGTTGAGTGCGCGGCAAATTTAATCGCTAATTATCAGCAGCAACTGACACTTACACTGGCAACAACTTACGCATGCGTGTCCATGTCCTGGCCAAGCTTATGAGCAGCGAACGCATGTCATCATTAAAAGCCAACGAACTAAGCAACATTTTGAGCAGACGCTTCAATACCCTTTAGCCAGGATATCTGGCCTAATGATTCAATAATAGAGCTCCTGCTTTGGGCAGGAGAGGCCAAGAGAAATGCCTCTTTTCACTATTGTGTAAGGCTGTTGTCAACTTTGAGAGCCAATCCATCTAATAAAAGATTCTTTGTATTGACTTTTTGGTACTCCTGCTTCTTCCATTAACAGGAGGGGGCAACTTTAAAGCTTAAACAAATATATATCCAAGAGAAATTATTATTTCACACTTTGTGCTATAAGAAATAATTTGGTGTATAAAGTAGTTGCTAACTTAGTCAGGCAAACGATCAAAAAATGGATCTTTTGCCCTGCCTTCTTAGTACTCCTGCCCATTAGCAGTAGAGCCTATGTTTGTATATGTATAGTCTAATCCATTGTATGTCTTATTCAAGAAATATCTACTTCTATAACCTACTTCTATATCTATAATGACAAGCAGTTGTGTAAAGAAGTTGTCAGCTTTGGCAGACAGTTGAGGCAATGAATGCGGCTCAACAGGAATGGTTTAAGCAAAATCTAATTATGCATTAGGTAAATGTTGTTCATAAATAATGAATATAGAAATTTTATTATTTATATTTATGCATACCCCGCAGCGATATCGATTTCATATATTTTAATTGATATTTCTTACATATATTTCCAATCGACAAAGATCATTGAAAAGTCACGAAGCCCCGATCAGGGAGCAGCAGTGAGTGGAACAAGTTTCTTGTTCGACCAGGGGTCTCTCTCTCTCTCTCTCTCTCGCTCTCTATCTGTCTCTCTCTCTGCGGCTTTGACAAATTATCAACTGTCACTGCTTAATTTTTTGGCGCACTCGGCCAAGTTTTTGGTCGGTTCAGGTAGTCTAAAGCCTGGCCAAGGCAGCCAGGTCGACTCGAGTCGAGTCGAGTCCCTGTTTTCGCTTTCGATGCGCAGTTGTTTTTGCATTTTTATCTGCAACTGGCGACTGATATCGTGGGCTTCATTAATTGAGAACCGTTGTTAAGCCCAAGCCTTTTTTCCGGTTCGCGTTTTCCATTTACATAATTTATGATAAGCAGGCGCGCCCGAGCAAACAATAATTTTGAAGAAATACATTAATGCAATCAATGGGATGTTGTCTGGAATGCGAATGCGAGTGAGACTCGGAATACGAATACGAAAGCTGTGGAGCCTCTGACACGGCAGAGGCAGAGGCAGCGGCAGTGGCGGCGGCTGCATTGATGCTTCTACTGCCTGGCGGGCTTAATTAAGTTGTGCCTGGACCCTGGGCACCGGGCACCGGGCACCGGGCACTGGGCACTGGGCACTGGCAGTCTGCCTGAGCCTGTGACTGGAGGTGAGCTGTGGCTGGCACTGGTGCTGGTGCCACAAACAGTTGATGAACTCTACGTGTGAATGTAAATTATTTTGCACGCAGCGGGCGAGCGACACTTGCAAAGGCTTAACCCGCACTCGACTCCTGCTCCGCTAGGTCCCAGCCATAGTCCAGGTGCACACAGTACTTTTCTCTCCCACTCTCCCATTCTCTCTCTCTCTCTCTTTGGGTCTCCCTCTCGAGTCTCCCTGTTCTGGATGTTGGCTGCTCGGTGCGATTGAGTGCTTTTAAGTCATTTGTGTCACGACATGCTAATTTCACATGAAATCTCTCGCCGTCGGCTCGACCGTTGGCCCGGCCATGTCTGCTGAATTTTAGCTTGAAGCCTTGACAAACACACACACACACACACACACACTTGTATGCTCATGCACAACACTAACTGCATTGGCGACTGCAGCCTAGAGCTGGAAGAGACCTGAGACCTGCCTATTCCTGTGCTTGTGCCTTGACATCAACAACTTCGTGCATGTCCCAGCCGCGTTTGTATCCACATCCACATCCCCATCCACAGGCACCCGGTTACCGGCAATCACAGTCCAAAAGCCCCCGACTCCTGCCATCGACAACGGCATCTCGAGTGCAGCACTCAAGTGTACTTGCGGTTTTTGCGTCCATTGCTGCCAATGACATTTTGCCTGCTAAAGTGCAAAATTTACCGGTGCACAGCTGCCGCAGCATGAGAGGCAAACGCCCACCTCTCCCAGCCACTGAGCACTGGGCACTGGGCACTGGACACTGGACACTGGACACTGGCCAACGGCTAACGCCTTACCCAGAAGAACAATGCTGCTGCTGCAAGTGGCTTTACTTTGTGCATTTCATACTCCTGCCATGATTAGATGTCGTCGGTTGTAGTTTGTCGGCCCGGCCTGGACTGTTGTTGGCCAGACAGCCGGCCGGTCTGCTGGCCTGGCTGTTGCAGTTATTAGGTTGTTAGTGGCATAGTCTCTGCCATTTTCATCGATTTATGCACTTCACAGCATCTAATGTGGGTTTTTTCTCTGTTCTCTGCTCAGCTCTGCTCGAGCCGCACCTTTGCATTTGGCCGGCTGCTCAACGAAGTCGTTTACCTAATGGCGCGAGCCAGCACTGCCCTCCACATGTCCTACACTCGATCTCCCTCTGCTCTCTGGCTCATGGCCATTGAAGTGTCCATGTCGACTAAGTGCGGAAGCCGGCGGCCTCTCCTGCTTATGCACTTGAATCAAGGTGAAGGCAGTCCATTTGGCTAGTTCGTTATTGGGGTAAATTGACAGCTATATATTATTGTATATCCATATTCAGAGAATTTTAGATGTGCGTCCAAGCTTTGTGATCAAACAGAAAGTTAGTGAAAATAGATAGAAACTGTATTATGTAAATTGCATATAGTTTATGCCATAAGCAATGTGCATGCATATAAGTTTTTGTAAATTCAATTAATAATTAATAAATTACGTGCAACTTAACAACAATTTTCAGCAGTAATTTTACTATTTGCCATTGAGAGAATAAAGTGTATTGGTTATCTAAAATGAAGAGAATTTAAATACATATTTAAACAATAAATCTTATAAAAAGTTCAAGTTTGAGGCAATGGAAAAACGTGTTTGTTCGTTCATATATTATATTAAGAGTGGAAAAATAATACTTTTTTTTTTTAATTTGAAGTTTCAAATATATATTTTATCAAAGTAAAAATGTATTTAATAATATTTTTTTAAGCAGCAAACTTATTTAGTTTTTTTTTTTGCTTCTTTATTGCAGCATAGAGTCTATGTCTCTATAGCGCATTTTGTTCAAACTTAACTAATTCGTCGGCTATTAGTCTAAATCCTTAATCCGGTCCAGCGGATGAAGCCCTTTGAGTCTTCGCCAGTTATTGTTAACCATGAGATTAGCTGCGAGATGATTTGGCTGCTCTGCTACTCTATGCGCTTATCTGGAACTTCTGGTGCCCTCCAATCAGATCTGCAATTGTTGGAATTTTTAGGTCCCTATGTATGAATGTGTCTCTCACGAATCAACTAGCTCCAGTCCATATTGGAATTTTGTTGATTGATGTTCGTGCCGCAGAATCCCATAAAGGCATTCCATATTGGAAGGTTAGCACGACTATGGCTTTATAGATGACGGTCTTGCTTCCATATCAGTTTAATATTCCTTATATACATGCTAATTAATTCATCTAATTTTAAAATATTTGTGATTTGTAAAATAAGCATTGATACTACGTCTATTATTTATATTTTCTCTGCTTTATTTTTGGTGCTTCTTGCAGTTTAATTCCTAAGTGAAAATAAGATTGATATTTATTAAAAATTACTATTTTACTTATTCACGAAAGTGAAATGAGTATATTGATTTTTGTTTTTGTTTTTATTGAACAATTCAATGAGAATGTTGTAAATCAAACCAGTATTAACTTAGTGTAAAACAACATCAGTGTATATTTAATGTCTAAAAAATCAGATAAAATATGAAATTCGAAAAAATAAAGTAATTAATGTATTCATTGATTTATTATTAAGTTTTATTTTTATTATTTTATCTATACTTATAAATATTAAATTTATATTCTTTGTAGTCTATCATCTACTCTATCCAGCATGTGAAAAGAAGTTCACGGAAATGAGTTGATAACTAATAATAATTGGAAGACTTAAAATGCAATAAGATCTAGGGAACGTTGATGCTCGGAAGTGAGCATTGTTCACTATCAGAGCTGCAGGCAGATTGCACATATGATAACTGATAAATTGGAGGGGGAGAGGAGAGCTATCAGCATTCAGGCTGAATCGAACGGAATCGGCTTTCTGTGTGCCCCGCACCTGTGAGAGCCTTTTTTGTCTTGGCCCGGGACAATCGCAGTTGCAGTCAATGGTCGTGCCTCATATCCAGCATCCAGTATCCAGTATCCAGAGCTGGCAGTGCACCATAAACAACGTGGATATGGCTGTGAAGCGACTGTGCTGGACTATCTGAGCTGCGCCGGCGGCAGTGGCTCTTTGATGTGGGCCAGCTATCAAGATCTAAACGCAGTCATTAAGAACAAACAAAACGACTTTATGGACAGCAAAAAGTACGAAGGCAAACCGAACCGCACTGAGCTGAACCAGCCGAGCAATACGAGGCGATATGAGACTCTTTGGCTCTTTGGCAATCACACATCGATGCCGATGCTGAAGCCGATGAAACTGAAGTCAAAGTCGAAGTTGAAGCTGAATTTGGAGTTGGTGTTGGAGTTGGAGTTGGAGTTGGAGCTGGAGCTGGAGCTGGAGCTGGAGCTGGTCAGGTGAACGAGCGTCTGTGTGATCTTTATCGATCTGCAGACAACTAATGATCTAATAAAACCGAAACCGAACCGCACCAAAAACTACAACCAGTGCAGCAGGCAAAGGCAATGGCAAAGGCAAAGGCGAAGGCGATGGCGATGGTGAAACCAGTTCAACATTGGCGTGGATTACCAAGCCTAACACAGGAGCACAGCTCCCGATTCGAGTCTGAATGGCACAGCGAGAGAAAAAATAAGAAACGTCTTACGACATAAAAGAACAAACGCAGTTCAACAACAAGCCGCCATCTGGTGGATGAGCGCGGCGAGCAGGAGGGGGCCAAGCGATGTCTAGAGATGCTACAGAATCTGAAGCGTTTATCTATGATCTTATATCATGTACTTTCGACATTACAATTGCGGTAAATGCTTCTAGTTTTTAGTTTCAGCGCGTACACGAGGCAGCCGCTGCTTTATCAATGGCCAGCAATCATCGTCATCGTTGCGGCTGCTGCTGTTGGTGCTGTTGGTGCTGCTGGCAGGAGTCGCATCCGCACAGCGTCGTCGTTGGGTCTGGGCCAGAGACCAGAGACCAGAGCGCTCCCGTTTGCTACACTCAGCTGGCAAGCGGCAAGCGGTAAGCGTCTCCTCTCACCGTGCCCCTGCAGTAGCTTCTGCCTCAACATGCAAATGCGACGACGGCGACTCCTCGCTAGCTTTTGCTGCTGATCTGCATACCAACCAAGCGAGCGTTGGCTCCCCTGCCTACAGATCGCTGGCGGCGATTGTTTGTAGCTGTTTTTTGTGGTGCTTCGGCACAATCACAGCACCAGCACCAGCTCCGACTCCAACTCCAACTTGGGTACGCAAATGTGGCCAACGTCGCCGATCATTTTGATATAGTTCGATAACAATGTAAGCTTCAGTCTGAACCTCCGACTGTGCCAGTGCCTCAGCCTCAACCTGAGCCTGTGCCTGAGCCTGAGCCTGACTAGCGGTCGCTGTCGCTGTCGTCGCACGTCTTCCACATCCAGATTCCACTAACAAGCCCGCCATCGGCAGCGTCTGAGCCAGAGCCAGAGCCAGAGCCAGAGCCAGAGGCATCGTCACCGGAACCGCTCAACGTTTTTCGTTACGTTTCGATTCGTTTGTTTACCGCCGCCGCTGCCGCCATTGCAGTTCGCAGCTCCCACTGCCGCACTCCACCGCCATGGCAGCCTCCGCGGCTGACTGCACTCGGTTGGCTGGCTCGCTCTTTCGGCTGGGCCATGGGGCTGCCCCTCAGGCTGTTTTTATGGCTGCTTCCACTGAGCATATTATCATAAATATGTATCAAATTGACGTTGCATCTTCTTGAATTTTCATCTCGTGGCTACTTGTCATTGTCTTTGATTTTTCCTCAACTCCTGCAGCTCGTCGGCCCCCCTCAACCCACCCGCCCGCCGCCGCCGCAGTCATTGTCTATGGCCAGCGAACTGGACATTGGTCGCCAGTCGCCCGTCGCCTTTGATAAGCCGACATTTTGTGTTCTGGCAGTTCAGTTTTTGGTGTAAGTATCTGTCGCTGTATGTTTGTCAATTGTCTTCCTCTGGTGCCTTATATCGTTGTGCGACTGCAGCATTGTCTGTTCTCTCAGAGATTGGCGGGCGACCAGCGAGTAATATACAAGTCACTGAGCGGAATAAAGTTTTTGTAGTTTTTGCAGTTTTTGTAAATAAATAAGTTTAAAAAATGGTATGGCATGAGTCTAAAGTAGTAACGAATATGAAGCTAAACGAAAGTTTCTTTCATGTTCGCAATTCCATTTTGATGATCCCAGTAGTAATAATATTCTACAGAATGTAACAGAAAATATAAGTTCATAAAAAAATAAAATAAATATATAAATAAACGAAAATGGAAAACTGAGAATCTCAAGTAATATTGAAATGAACAATAAAAAAAAAAAAAAAAAAGCAGCTAAAAGCTCTTGTAATACAAACATCATATTTGAATAATATTTTATACTATAAATCAGTATTCAAAATTCATTGTCAATCTTAAAGATTAATTATTTATTCCTCATATTGATTTATTTATCCATTTTTATTTTATTTCATATGAAATTGTGAAAGTTGAATTCGATATTAAAAGTTTACTCTTCATAACTTTTTAATATCGAATTCAACCTTCATAATTTTATATGAAATAAAAAAAAAAAATTAAAAATATTAGTAAAAATAGATATATAATTTAATAATGAGTAATAAATAACAAATAATAAATAATAAATAATAAATAATAAATAATAAATAATAAATAATAAATAATAAATAATAAATAATAAATAATAAATAATAAATAATAAATAATAAATAATAAATAATAAATAATAAATAATAAATAATAAATAATAAATAATAAATAATAAATAATAACTAATAAATAATAACTAATAAACAAATTATAAATTAATAAACGCATATTATATACAACTATCTGATGAAAATTACACAAATGCTTGAAAGGGATATAATTTAATTAATTTAAATAATAATTTAATTAATTTTAAAAATTGTTAGTGTTAAAGTTGATTCTAGTGAAACCTTTAAAAATGCTATTAAAAAATTCAAATTTGATTAACTTAGAATTCATTTATAAGCATTTTAATAACATATAAATTTCATATTCAATCATAAAGGAATTCCATTTGGATTATCCTACATTTCAAATGGATATAAGGGAGTATTAGGTAATCGCATATAAATACCGGCATATGTATTTCAATACTATTTCATATTGTTACAAATTTCCATTGCGAATCTCAAAGGTGACTCTAGGCAAACGGCATGTGGGGAACTCTCTTGTCTCGCATCCCAATCTCTATACTCAATCGAGGTGAGTGATTGCAACAGCTGTTTTTCAGCTAAAATAAGGCAGCGGCCGTTGGCGTTGGCTGTGCACGAAGACATTGGCAGCAGCTTCTGTGGCCTGTCGGTTTTCCAAGAAAATTAACTGGCCCTGCCAGTGTAGCGTCTCCATTCCCGTTGCCATTCTCGCTCGCTCCATTCACTCCACTTCAATTTCCTTAATACAGCTGCAAGCGGCGAGCGGGCAGCTACCAACGAGCGATGATAAATGTTCACTTAATCAGCATTTAGCGTAATTTTAGCTTTTACAATTTCTGAACGTTCTCCTACTGGCCGTGTGTTTGGACCAAAACCAACGATGGCTGCGCGTTGCGATGGCTTCAATTTAAGCTCTGACTGCAACTGCAACTGCAACTGCAGCTCTGCGTCTCCAACTGCGAATGCTAGCTGGGGCAAGGGGCCAAGTTAGTGGCCAATTATTTATGACATGAAATTACAAATTCATTTTGTTTAATTTTTCACAAATGCTGCCCCTTCTATGCGGCGAGCAGCACTCAGCACGCAGCGCGCTGCACCTGTTGCCCCGGCCAGCGAGAGTGTCCAGCAGTTGGCATTTCTATGGGGCCTAGGGCCGCGAATCCAGCCATATTGGCAAATATGCACCCCGACGTAATTAACTCGGCTCGGAATCGTAAGTTAGTCACCATTAAACAATTTAAAATTCTTAACTGCTGGCGGGGATGAGGCTCCCAGACAAAGACTGCGACTGCGACTGCGACAGCAACAGAGACAGAGACAGTAAGAGAGAGAGAGAGAGAAGCTCAGCAAAAGGTAAAGGTAAATTGCAATTAGGCTTCAGCTTCTGGTTGCAACAACTGGACTGCTGCCCATTCGGTGCATGTATTTATGGCCCCAGGGCCAGGGCTGGGCAATGTCTTCGGCTTGGCAGCCGTAGACGATAATTTCGTAATAGCCGACGACTTTGTCTTTGTGCGAGCGAGACGACGCGTTCGCTTGTGCGGCGGGGCGTGGCACATGCAAAAGAGCGAGTCAGCGAGCCGATGAGTCGGCTCAAACCAACTGAGCCCGGGCCCCCATCAGCTTTTGTACAACTGCATTAGAGGCAAGGCACGACACGGCACGACACGACACGGCATAGCACGGCACAAGCACCATCAATTAAAACTCACCTTACGGCATTGGCAAAAATGTTAATAACAATAATAAACGTTGCTGTTGCTGCTGCTGCTGCTGCTGCTGTTGCTGTTGCTGTTGCTGTTGTTGGTGGGCTGGATCTCAGTGCTCGTGCTGTTAATTGTTAAATTGCGTTTTTGTTGCAAGCAATTTCATAGCCGTAAACTTTATTGAGTTGTGGCCAGCAGACACCCGAGACTCGAGACTCGAGACTCGAGACTGGGGATCCGACACCAGAGAGCCAGCAAACAACATGGCTTAGAGTTAAACTAAAAACTTCGACCCAGTATGCTTATCATTAAATTGTCGTTCGTTGAGTCGTCCACAGCAATTTGTATGAAATGCTGCCCACTTGTCACTCTATTCCAGGTGCTCAGGTTTATCTCAAGCACTTGGCCAAAACGAGCTCACGACTGGCCTCCGACTCCGACTCTGACTATGATTGCCAAGGGGGCTGCGGGCGACACTGTGGCCCTTGCTCCGTTGCTCCGTTGCTCCGTTGCTGAAGTCGGTGCCAAGTGCGACTTTTATGGGCATTAGTGCGACTTATGTTGTTTGCTGCGTCCAGGAACGTTCCTCGTCCACTCGACCCTCAGACTAGACGAGGTGTTCATGCGTGCGACACGCTGTGCTCCATCCAAAGAAGCTGTTGCGGCAGGAGGCGGGGCGTCGGTGGCTGTCATTGCGACGCATTTGAATTTCTGAGTTGCATACACAAAAATTTCATATGAAAATCCACTTTTTCAGTTTATGAATTTCTCAAAAAGCTCACAGTGACAGTTGTTGCTGTTGTCGTTGTTGTTGCTGTTGCTGTTGCCGTTGCCGTTGCCTTCAGTGTTGCATTTCTTGATTTTTGCTGTGGCTGCTTTTGGGTCGGAGTTCCTGTAAATGCCAGTGCTTAGCTGCTATATGCAAATGCATACACAGCTCTTAGCCAGAATTGCGCCAAGTGGCATGATGTTCAACATATCAAAGGACGGCCGAGTTAACATCGGTTTGTGGGCTGCCTAAAATGGACTTCTGACGATAAAGCTACTTAGCAATTTATGCACAGCCAGCAAAGCACTTGAGCGCTAAAAATCATTTTGCCAGCACGTTTACATAGTTCCATATGTCACACAATCGATTTGTAGTTGGACGAGAACATAAATTGCTTGTTGAAGAAGTTATATGAAACTTGATGTATAATTTGAATATGAAATGCATTACTACATTCGGATATACCAATATTCCCATAGGACATATTTATGTAAGTAATTTAATGAAATTCAAATAGGTAAATTATGGATATATATTTAGCAAGGATTAAGGGTAATATGTGTAAAATATATATTTGAAAACAATTCTGTTCTCGTTATGTTAGTCAATCTTAGTTATTGCTTTATGCATGATATATGATAATCACGATTTCTTTCTTCATATTTGATCATTTATAGATGATTTTTATTGCTACTATTACTAATACTAATTCCAATTGCCCTTATGTATAGGGAAGTATATATCTATATAATTTCAATTTAAACCATAGGTTTATCTTGCCCTAATATTCAAGTTCAGGTTGTAGATTTTTTTTGGGAACTCTCTATTATTTATATATTTGATTGGCAGCTCTCGCACTTTTGTAGCATCTTCTAGCGACATTTTTTTGCATACTCTGAGAATATGTTGACATTATTATTGAATTTTGTATAAATAAAAGAATCTGACTTATTACTTTATTAAATAAACTTACATAAACTAATTAAAATAAATCTTAAAATACAATAACTGAAAATACAAGTAAATAAATACATAAATGCAGAGTAAATAAACATGTATATAAATAATAAAAATTAAATAAATAATTAAATACTTTATTAATAAGTAAATAAATATATTTATTTAAATTTAAATTGCTTTGAGAAGAAAATTTGCTTTATTTCAAATATTTTATTACAATTTATTGTTAATACGTGCTATTTAATATATTTGTATGGCCTATACTATCTGTAATTCATATAGATGAAATATCATATAATTGCAGAATATTAAATAAAGTATATAATATACAATATACTAAATAACCATTTCTTAATTAATATCAAAAATAGTAATTTTCTAATGTTTATTTGATATTAAGATTCGGCTTCGCCTTCCAGCTTGGCAATTAATGAATATTTTTGATAGGTCATTAGATTTGATTGTTGTTTATTGTGTAAGGAAGCGAATCAGCGAAACATATGTATATATGTAAGTATTTTTGTAGGTATATTCAAATAAGAGTTCATATTGCATAGCGAGAGCTAGCAGCGCCCTTTCCTCTTCGTCTGATGCTGAGTGAATGGAGGAGTGAAGCACGTAGGAGGCAAAAGGAGTGAAAAGTGTTGCGAATGCATTCGCCTCGTGCAGAGTGAATGACTAAAAGTCAAATTTTGCGACAGATACGACAATATATTTTATGCAGTGGCCTGTGGGCGGTCGGACGGTTGGTCGGGTGTCAGATGTCGCGGGGGAGTGGGGAGTGGGCAGTGCGGTGGAGGGGGAGGGAAGCAGAGTCCAAGCGCGCGCTTATGAGCATTTTGGTGTTAAATGAGCGGAGAGAGAGAACAGGAGTTGCCACATGCTGTGCCTGTTTGTGTTAGTATATTCAGTTGTGTATGTGTGTGTGTGCGTGCTTGTTGGTGTGCTGGTGTGCATAATGCGGGACAGCCATAAATTACATTTGTAGGCGTTGGCAGGTGTCGCCAGTGCTGTCTGAAATCGCGATAAATCTTCATGTGAAATAAATTTCATAGAAATTGCTTCACTGAATTTTGTTTGTTGCCTTTTGCTCGACTTCGTTTAGTCGTTGTGTTATTGCTGCTGTTGTTGTTGCTGTTGTTGCTGCTGGCAGCGGATGTAAAGTGGGCAAGTGGCAGGCAAGTCCTGCGGGACACTCTAATAAACTTGCCAGGGAGGCTGCTCAAGCTGCCTCCTCCCACTGAGCCTGAGCGCCGCTTCACTCAGAGCTCCAGCACAGCGCCACAGCACCACGGCACCACGGCACCACCGCACCACAGCTGGTGAAACAGGCTCACTTTGTACAATTTCACAGTGCACAAGCTGTTGCATTTAAAAGCCGCTGAGCAGCAAAAAGTCAAGTCTGAAATTCCGCCGGAAGTGCGCATGAAAGTCTTTCTCTTTCTATCTCTCTCTCTTGCTCGTCTGGCTCCTTCTCACTGAACACGAGTGGACACTGCAAGCAGCTAACAGCAAACAGCAGGCACTCATAAATCATACGCACTGTCAAACAGAAGTGCTCCAATTGTGGCCCAAAACATTTGTAGAACTCATGAGGCCCCGAGACGTGACAAGCTTTATTTGAGTTTCAAACGTGGCCGCTCCTACGACGACTGGAGCTGGAGCTGGAGCTGCAACAACTGAATCTGTGTCCAGGTACGACTACAACTTGTACTTACATGCTACACTCACATGTAGCTCATTTTTTATGATCGATCAGTCCATTAAATAATGAGCCAGCCAGCCAAGCCAGCTCAGTGAGCCAAGTCAGCCTGGCAGCCAACTGGTTGCCAGTGCGCCTGTCTGCCATTTATCGCTCCCTGGGCTGTGCTTGGCTGGCGACGTCTAGTTCGACACGGCTCGGCTTGAATTCCATCGTGATTTGTAACGACATTTATTTGGTCCAGCGAAATTAGAGACAACAACGGCCACGACTACGTTCAAGACCGCAAATGTCTCTGGCTGGCTGGCTCATCCTGCCGCAGTCGCAGGCCCAGTCTCTGCCTCTGTCTCCGTCTCTGTCTCGGGCTCAGTTTCAGCATCAGCTTCATCCTCGACTCATCTGCAGCTGCGGCCTACGCACTTCTTCATTTTTGTTATGCTCGAATGCCGTTGATGGCTATCATATGATCGCACAGGGTAAGGCACTCATACCTCTGCATATTGTGTTTATTATGGACTCTCTTGTTGTTGCTCTTGCTTGTGCACAAATGCTTCGGCCTTCTGTTGATTAGCCGGATAATTCTGCTAGCCAGAAATTTGCGCCATCATTTCCCAGTCTGGGAGTGGCCAAGTCCTATTGTTGGCTCATCTCAAGTCAGGTTCCTCCGCATGATCTCAGCATTGCGGAATTCGATTTGATTTCAGGTGAGCGTGGATCTTGAAGATGTATGAGCTTTGTAATTAATTTATATACTATAGTATATTTGAATTAACTTCTAAATTAATTATAATAAATATATTTTGATAGACTGACAAATTGTAAGGTATAATTTATTCAGTTTTAAATTTGTTGCAGTCATATTGTATTAATTTATTAAATATTTCTTATGAAACGGGTTATATATTGATAGACAGACAAATTGTAAAGTACAAATTATTTATTATATATAAATTATTTGTTATATTTATATTGTACTAATTTGGTTTGAGTCGTGCTCTTTTGCGTCATCTTGTAATTAATATTATAACATATTATTTGTTATTTCTCATTTTCATTTTATGCATATTTATATATATATATATATATATATATATATATATATATATATATATATATATATATATATTTGTTATATTTGAATAAGTAATCATTCAGCTGCTGATGACTCTTCAACGTCAATGTACAAAGATTTTACTCGCAGGAGTTAATGCCAATTTGTATGACAACTTAGGTTTCATATCATATTTTATATTTTAATTATTTATATCGTTAGCTGACATACATAGATGAAGCTGTTTGGGTCAATAAGTTTCTATATTGATTGTGTATAAATATGTGTAAATAGAACTGCTAGAAAGTTTCGCATTGATATTTATATCTATTTTTTTTATAGTTTATGTTTGTTCGAACTTTTTTTTATATTTTTATCGAGGGCATTTAAAATTCGCATTATTACATATGAATAACATATATATAGAGAAAACATATATGACTAAAATGTATAAGTATATTTGGAAATTGTATAATAAACTCTATATGTTTATAACTGTACCTTTAATCTCTATATAGGCATAAACAGATGGTCTAATATACATATGTACTTATTAGCAATTCAAAAACGTCTATATGTATATAGTTTGGAAAATATGTAAGCTAAAGTTAATCAAAATTTGATCTAGAGATATATTGATCTATTCTTTTTTCTCGTTATAGCAAACAAAAGTAAATAAATAAAGAAAAACATTTAAAATGAAAATATATAATTATAAACAAAATAATTACAGGAAGGACCACTTTTAAATATTGCTAAAGCAGAAAACGATTTTTGATAATATATTGGATTTATTAGATGCATCGAAAATATTAAGGAGAGCACAATATTTACATATAAGAAGATTATAGAGACAAATTTGATGCCTATACAGGTAAAATATTCTTAGAAATTTCCTTAATAAATATATTATGGTCATTAACTAATAATAATAATTATCATATATTCTTTAAGTCAATAGAAATAAGTTAAGAAATAAAATAAACTATTACTAAATATGGCCATTGACTAAAACTGAATTATTTTTGGATTATTATCATACATTTTTTGAGTCAATAGAAACTAGCTTTTCTGTGTATATTGCGATTATATAATCTCATTTCTTCTCTTTTAAGCCGTTACTAAAAATGTGCTTAAATCGCTTTAATTGTATTGTCTGCCGCGTTGTTGTTTGACAGAGCGTTTCCTGGTTGGATACTTAAAATGAGTTAGCAATGCACTTGCTGTTGTCGTCTTTCTCTGTAGGAAGCAGCAGCAGAGCGCCGGCCAACGACTCAATAAGATGAAATATATGGACAGCAATAAAAATCGGTTATAATGCATTGGGAAAACTGATGTCAGCAGCATTCGCAGCGGCTACTGCGACAACTTTCAAGTGGGCACCGCGGATGCCGACAAAGGAGCAGAAAACGGGCGCCGAGCCGCGATCCGAGCGGGCCAAAATGGTGCACAGGTAACCCAAGCATCATTAAGAATGCCATTTGTACCAATAAATTCGAATGGGAACGCATTGGAGCTGCTGGTGCTGCTCCTGCTGCTGCTGATGCTGTTGCTGTCGAGACTCTCACAGGCCAAAGAGGCAAGCAAAGGAGCAATCGATACGGCTATTAAATTTAACAATTAGAATTTATCAATGAGAGCTGACGAAGGCCTGGATTGAAGCACAAGTTTTAATTATGGCAATTGGCGAGCCAGCGGGAAGTCATAATTCCTTTGCAACTGGCTCGAAATAGGGGCTTAAGCTGAGACAAAGGAAAACTTTGTTGCCTGTTGCAGGCGGTGACAAATTAGGTGCATTGTAACAATAGCAACAGCAACAGCAACAGCAACAGCAACATCAGCAGCAACACTAAGGCAAAGCCTCCAATATGCCAACATTCCAGCTACGAGTGTGCAACATGGCAATTTCCCAAATTACATCGTGATCTGAAACTGCAAATTTCCAAAGTGCAGCAGAGTTCAGAGCAATTTTGTTGCTGCAACAGCAATAACAGCAACGGCAACAACAAATCGACAACAAGCGCCCGCCAACAGCAACAACACATTCCTTGAAAGATCGCTGCGCCTGCGCTGCGAATTCAAATTGCTTCGTGTGCAAGAAAATTAGTCTTGCTCTCTGTCTGCGATCCCTTGCCGAGAGCCAGCAGCAGCAGCAGCAGCACCGCCACCACCAACAACAACAACCAGAAGGCAGCCAATAAGGAACAACTTTTATATAATAATAAGAGCAACTTGGCGGTATCCTCAGCGCAGCGAAAACTAATCAAGGGCTAAACTAAATCCAATCCGATTGCGACAGAAGCAGAATGCGCTGGAGCTCAGCGCAAAATGAGAAGAACAACAAAACCAAAAGCTGTATTCGACTTGGGCTTACGCTCAGCCAGAGCTGAGGCTAAAGATCCGAGGCTCAGTCGCAGCAGTGCCTGCGGTGCCAGCAGATAAGCGAACAGCAACAACAATTGCAGCAGCAGCAGCAGCAGCAGCAGCAGCCATGGCTGTCTCAGTCTGAGTCTGAGTCCGAGGCCGAGTCTGAGGCCAGCCCGCAGCCATGGGTATCAATGAGTTAGCCAGCCCAAAATACTGCGCCATGTTGGTCAGCTGGAGCTTTCGTTCGACTCGGACCCTCAACGGCTTGCAATTCGCGGTGTCTGGTCCCGGCAACTGTTGATGTTTTTAGGCGGTCGCACGTCGTCAGCGACAGCAGCAGCAGCAGCGGCAGCAACCACCACCACCAGCAGCAACAGCAACAGCAACGGCAACAGCAACAGGAACGGCAGCAGGAGCAGCGTTCACTACTTGCGATTCGTGAAGTAATTACTATAATTACCTTCAAGGTAGATTTTCCAAAATGATGCGAGTACGAGTGGCGGCCAGTTGTTGTTGTTGTTGCTGTTGCTGTTGCTGTTGCTGCTGGCTCAGGCAGCCCAGTTCTGGCCCGGCACGGAGCCAGTTTGCCTGCCTTGCCTTTTGTAATAATTTTGTTTTGGTCCGTTCTTGTTGGCTTTGTTTTTGTTTTTCTGTTTGTTGTTATTATTATATGATACACCATTGCAATGGTCGTTTGTCCGCCTGTCCGTCTGTCCGTCGCTCCGCCCGTCCAAGCGTCTGTCCGTCCAGTTGCATTTGGCTTGTTTGCTGCCAATTTCTTATGTTGTTACAGTTTGTTCTGCTCTTTTTCTCTCATTTTTTTTCAGTTTCTGTTTTTGTTGTCTTTAAGTTGTTGTTGTAGCCCCCACTTAGCTTTTTCTTCAGTTTAATCGGAAATTAAAGCTAAAGGGGCTGCCAGCCACGACTTTAATTTTCGTTGCAGTTGAGCTCTGCTGTGGGCCCCTCTGCTCTGCTGGCCCCTCCCCACGCCGTCTAATGGCTGCAACATCTTTGCGGTCTCGGCGTAATTGTTTCGCTCATAAATCATAAATTTTCGCTTGGGTTCCATCTTTTCTCTTACGTTTGACTGCAATTTTACTTGTCCAAATTTGAAAACTCAAAAGAAGGGAATACCATTTTCACAAACTTCCCAAGGCAAGTGTGAGACTCAAACTATTCGACTATTCCCGGCTGTTAGCCTCTAGAATGGTGGTTAAACCTATTATCAGTGCATTGCCCAAGCGCCCACAAAATTAGACACATATGGGAGACAAAAATGTTTAAATAATTATACTTATAATATATTGTAATTACATGATGTACATGAGCTTTAGAGATTAAACAAATCTGTTTCATTTATTGCCAGTTCGAAACTTAATCTTAAGCCATCAGAAAATTTTTCACCAAAAGGATAAATGAAAAATACATATTATATACAAGGCGTAGAGGCTCAAGGCGGCCGTTTGAGAGATATCATATTCAAAGAGTGATGTCAATAAGTCTACTTGAACCAAATAATTTGATTATTTTTCGTTGCCAGATTGGGTCACTCGAATATGAAAAGCCCTGTATAATCCAGCAGAAAGCTTTATATCAGAGAAAAGCATAATCAATTTTCTCTAAGTACAAACAATCTGTACATAAATATGTAGTGGTAGATTCGATTCTACTCAACTTAATATATCAGAAACAGACTCTAGTTCTTATGACTCTAATAATTATTATTTTATTTTATTATTTACAATATTTAAATTATGATATGGCTAAGCCAATGCAGCTAAATCTAAATTGTTCTATGCAGCTAAATCTTTCTGTTCTTCCAGCTAGTTTTATGGGTCAGTATTCAGCCAGAAGATAACATTTTATATATTTAAGATTGCATATGATAGACACTCTTGTCTCTTAACCCCTTCAGTTTTCACATAGCCTACTAGAGTATCACTACAGTTACCTCCGTGAGGGGAGTTACTCCAACTGAGATCCACCATCCAACCTTGGACATCTCCAGCAATGTTTTCTCCTGCTGATTGCCAAAACAACTTAGTGTAAGCGCCATAAAAACTTCGACGCCATTGGAAATTGAGAAAGTTTGAACACTTTAAGATTTTGTGCGCTGGATTGCTGGATGGATGCTTCGACCCTTTTATGAAACTCGAACTCGAGCTAACTACACTTTAATGTAATTCATACAATTTCCATTTGTCTAAGCGTCCATTAATCATTTGCACGCTGCTGCGCACGAGCAGCCGAGGGCTGGGCTCGGTTCGGGGTGGATTGACCAGCTTCCCATCGAGCCCCGCTGGCCGTGGAGCGGATCACCAAATTTGAGGCTTTGTTTACGTGTGACAATCAGGCGACAAGTTGGAAATCAAAAGCGTCGACCCCTCCGCTATTCCCTCTCCCGCCATGGGAGCAGTGCCAACTAAAATTTATTCATTTGGCCTGACAACTTTTGGAGCTGGCCAAAAAAGAAAAAAAAAAAAAAAACGAAGTGAAATAAAAGAACTCAATGGTGGCCCTTTGTTGGCATTGCGGTTGGCGAACTTATTAGGCGCAGTGAAGCATGCGCTGCAAATTGGTACACCTTGACGCTTCAGTGGTTCGGGGAGAACGTGCGCCACTACGCACGGCCATGGCGAAGACAAAAGGCGGCCAAAAGGGCATCAATCCAAACGGGGCTCACACACACACACTGGTGCACACTGGGATACAGAAAGTTTCTTGGCTATCTGGCAGATACTTAGCGGCGATAAAGACAACGCGCTTGATTATGAAACGATTCATGGCTTTGGAATTTATTTGTTTGGTAAATTTATTTATGAGCTTGTTCGACTGCGCAGAAACAAAGAAAGACAACCCACAGGCCCAACAAAATCACTCAAGTGCAAACGGAAACGGGCGTCCAGAACTTGGTCCTGCTGATGCTGCTGCTGCTGCTGCTGCTGCTGCTGCTGCCGTTTCTGTTTCTGCTTCTGTGGCTGGGCAACGTCTGTCTGGCCCGGGTCCGGCAGGAAATCAGCGATTAAACAAGCAACTAACCAGCAGGCACTTCAAATCTTCGCCTGCGGCTCGCGTCCATCTCCAACTGGAAGTGTGTAATTTTTGGTATTAATTGCTCAGACAAGCAAAACTTTGCAGCTTCCAGCTTTCAGTTATCGCCAGCCCGGCCGCTGCTTAGAAATAATTGTAGTATCGTCTTGTAATTGCTTGCAGCGACAGCTACAGTGAGAGCCACGTGCCACGCCCACTGGCCACAGCCAGAGCCAATTGACAGTCGGCTGTTTCAATAATTCTGCTTCTGGTTGCAGTGCGAGCCATGAAGGCTTCAGCCGGAGTTTACTGGCAGCCGAACTGCAGGAGTTAGGCACGTTCATTTGCACTCCAGTTGATAGGGACGGCGCAGTGCAGGGCCAGGCGGCGCGGGGCGGGGCTTCTTGGCCGGGCACATATTGCTCGTGACCTTTTTGCGACGGCGTTGACGACGCCCAGAAATTTATGCTCATATGGCGCCTCGGATAAGATCTTCGGTTGCCTCGTGCCGCGGGCCGAGAGTAAATTTGCCTGTGCTCTTGTGCGTAGACGTGCTGAAAGTCCTGGCGCAAACAACACCAACAGCCACAGCAGCAGCAGCAGCAACAGCAGCAACAACAACAACAACAACAACAACAAGGACATGTTGTGTATGTCGCTGAAAGCATTATCAAATATTATGCATATTTTGTGAGCTCTAATATACATTTTTTCCCTCATGGAAATTGTTGACGCTGCTCCGCCTTTGAGTGTCTACAAAGTTTGTTTTATCTTATGCATAAATCAGTCGGCGTAATATAAAAAAAACTCTATGCGAATATTCGAAAGTGTGAGGCCTTAGATTTCATATACACAAAATTCTGGCGCGGGCTTCAGCCAACTCAATGGCCTGTCTGATAGAGAAATTGAAATTTGAAATTTGAAATTTGCAAGAGCGAACGCACGCTGCCAGATTTAGGGTATTACACATTCACATGGGATTATAAATTCAGCTAGATAATCAAATTGTTGTTTACAGCCCAACCTGTTAAATATCAAATGTTGAGCTCATGTTATACGAAGAGGAAGCTCCATAAAAGAAGTCGAATGAGGTTTTAGGAAGTGCAATCGGAGTGCGCCTGCCTGACTGAATGATTCTCTGTCCTTGGCCAGAGGAAATAAATGCCTCACATTTCACGCGGAAGTCTTACATGTTATTTCAGTATGAATAATTGATTAATTCATTTTCTTGGGTAATAATAAATACAAATTGGAGCATATATAAGAAAAAGCAGTCATACGAAATTACATTTTTGTAAATTAGTTTTGTGTCGCAAGGAAGTGGCTTAAGTAGCATAGAAATGTGTTTGGAGAAATTGCTCTTCTTTACTAAATTTAATTTAAATAAGAAACGTCTTTGTAATATCTAAACAATATTAAATTTTTACATATTTATATATCTACCTAACATATATCATTACACTCCATAATTTATATAAACGATCGAAATCTGAGTCGACTGCGACAGTGGACAGAGCTTCTACAGTCAGCTAACAGATTTAAGGCATTCGTATTTTGGGATGAGCTTGGTACAATAGTCTTCGACCAGTATGAAAGAGGTAAAACGTATATCCCTGAATATAGCATAGTCTTAGTGGAGCTTTGAAAGATAAAGTCTCATGTCTGTATATCTATCTAAAACTCAAGTGCAGTTGCACTGAGGCAATGAAACCTGTCTCAGAACAAGGGAAAGTTTAATAAAACAGAGTTGAAACAGAAAAACTACGACAAAAGTGAATAAATGGGACTTAGCTCCTACTGAATTGGCTAACAGTAACTCTTTGCTGTCCTCACAGAATCAAGGGAAACTGAGGCCCATTTTGAGACTAAAGACCAATCTGCTAATAATTGTTGTATGCCCTCAGAGGCAACTACATTAATAGTATTACATTTCAGCAGATTACAGTTCATCTATATCATATTCATCTATATCATCTATCTCAACTCTTCTGTGAGTTCTCTGTGCGTAGTTCATGCATATCGCACATTGAGTGGCACATGCGTCAGGGCTTGGGCACATCTTTCATGATTGCTGATTGTTGAGATGTGTACTTCCTCTCTCCTGCTCCCTCTCTCTCTCTCTCTCTCTCTCTCTCTCTCAATGTGCCTGCTAGTTTTAGCAATGCTTTTGATTACAAAGCACTCGTCTGCCGCCTCTAATGACGCCTCCCACACAAATTAAGCTAATGCGACTGTGCCCGGCCAGCTGTGAGTCGAGCCAAAGGCTGCACTTGTGCCTATGTCAGCCAAATGCAAAAGCTAGAGCCTATGAGAAACGAGCCGACGCCAAAAACCAACAATCAAAGGGGACACAAGCCATGGACAGGGCCTGGAACTGCGAGTGGGCCTGCAGCTGGAGCCGGGGCTGGAGCTGGGGCACAAACAAACCAGCGACAGTTGACCAAGCCAAAAGAGGCTCTATCCCCGTGCTGTAATTCTCTGTTCTCTGGTGGCATTCGCTTCGTTTCATTCTTGTCGTTGTCGTTGTCGTTGTCGTTGTCGTAGTCGTTTGTCCCTTCATTTTGACACGATAACGCGCACGGCCGCCACTGCCGCCGCTGCTGATGCTGCTGCTGCTGCTGCTGGCGTTGGCCAAAACAGAGCCAACCATCTTTGGCAATGCGCTGGCGCTCGACATCTCATAAAGTACATGACAGGACATTAGAAAAGAGCAGAGCCACCAGCACAACTGCAACAACGGCAAAGTGAAGCCAGCAACGCCTCCACATGCGCACATGCAGCAGGGCGAGGCGATTGCGGCCAAGTGCGGGTGGCAGAGCCTGGCTATGGCCAGAGTCAGAGTCGGAGTCAGAGTCAGAGCCATAGCCATAGCCATAGTCATAGCTAGAACCTGAGTCGAGTTCGGGTTCGCTGTTGGGGTCGAGGGGGGTGGCACATGCGAATGCTGCCCTGCACTGTTGCCATTGCCATCGCCCCAGCGTTTGTCGTAAACATGAAATGGGTTTATATCGTTTCTAAAATTATTTGACATTTCTTGGACTTTGCGCATTTTTACGAGCTGCAGCGCGCGTCGCGTACATTTGAATGTTGACTTGGACTGGGGTCCACTCGCAATGCCTCTTTAGCTTTGCATCTTTGCCAGCTCCTTGCCGCTCACACAAGCCATATGATTATAGGACCCAGTCAGTATTATATGAGTTGAATTTACATGCCCTTATTATTAATTATATATAAATATATTTATTTAAAAATGAAATATATGTGTGAAATAAATAGATTTTGTTTAGTAGTATATTTTTTATGTTTTATATTGATTTCTTATTCTTTTATTTTCATTTTATTTTTTTTTTTTTATATATAATTATTACTTATTTATTTATTTTTTTGTATATTTATTTTTCTTTTGTCTCCTATTGGGTGGAGCCGAACGCTTTGACTTTGTATGTCTCTGTGCTGTTTATTATTATTATTATAAATATTATTATTATTATTATTATTATTATTATAATCATTATTATTTTTATTATTATTATTATTATATTATTATTATTATTAAATCCTCTTAATATACTTTGATTAGTATGTACATATTTATTTAATTTAATAAAAGTAGGAATAGTTTGCCTTTAAATTAATAAATAATATTAAATAAAATGCTGTGTAAAACTAATATATATTGCTTAGCTTTACTCTTATATATATTATATATATCTTTAATTTTTCTGCATATGTATTACCTACTCGCTGTGCGCTCTGTTTTCATATGACTTTTACGATCTAGTTATAGTATGAATCACATTCCCCAAAATATAAATAAAGAAACATAATTTAATTAAATTATTGCAAATGATGTTCATTTATTTACCCACAACAACAGATTTATATTGCATTACTTTTACACTTTTTATATACATTTTTATACATTTTCTGCTAATGTCTACTACTGTGGCTATGCTGTCTCTGTTTCTATATAATTCATAGTTAGAATGAGTCGCATTTACTTCCCCTTACATTAAATTGAATCTGATCAAGTTGAAGTAAAATGAACAAATTTATTTAGCTTTACCTTAAGATAATTTATTAATGTTTCTTATGATTGCTATACGTATATGTATTTCTGTTGGCTAGTGTATCGCCTGTTCGGTGTACGAAGTGTGAACTGCTCTGTCGCTCGTCGCTCTGTTTTCATGTTTGTTTGTTCATTTGAGTTATTGTTTGGGCGCTTTGTTGTTTGCTGTGTCGTCGACGCCGACGCCGCCGTCGACGTCAGCGTGGACATGAGGCGAGGACTTCGTGGGCGTGACATGCTCCGGGTAGCTGCTGTGGCAGACGTTGACAAGAAAACGCCATTTTGTGATTGAATGTCACAGAAAAGGCAACAACAAGCAGGAATCGCATTCGCATTCGCATGCGGAATGCATGGAGTGTTGGCCATGTTGTCGTCTTTGCCAACGGCCGTTTGCCCTTTGGGAAAACTTTGCATGCATTTGGCTTATCAACTGGCACAGGAAAATGGCTAAAAGGGCAGCTCAAGCAGCCAATCGCAGCAGGCAGCTCCGCAGCTCAGCTGCAAGAGGGCAAATGGCCAACAACAGCAACGCGCCAACTTGGACATGCGCGTGCCCAATCTGGCATGCAAATGCGTCGCTTGCATTCGCCTGCGCCCCACTGCACCCCACACTCGCTCCCTCTCTCCCTCCCTCCCTCTCTCTCCCTCTCTCTCTCTCGTGCTCGTTGACTGGTCTGGAGATGGCGCAAAATGTTTGCTTGGCACGCAACATGCAAACATTTTTGAGTTAAGTTCGCCATGGAACGAGCGCTCCTAAGTGCATATGGCACACACTACGCACTTTTGACTTCTGATAGTGTTAAATGCCACACACACACACACACACATACACGCACTCATACGGCAACAACATGTCAGGCGACAGTCAGTAGGCAAAAGCAACCGCAATTTCTTTTTAGGCACGTCGCGGCCTCAATGTCGCCACATGCAGATATGACTGCAGAATTATTACGGCCACAGCAGTTGCAAGACTCCTGCCAGCTCACTCCACTCTGCGTGCATGCCTGCATGTGTGTGCGTGTGTGTGTGCGGTTGGGGTGCATGTTTTGAGCTGACGATGGTAAATGGCGCCCCGAATGGAGTGGGCGGAGTGCCACTGGCGGGGCAACCAAAGTGCAAAGCACATAGTACGAAGTCGCCAAAGTGCATATTGCATTTCACTGAGGCGCGCAAAGCAATGAACTCTGCCTGGGTCGAAGTTGTTTATGGTGCATGGCTGGCAAGTTGGTCAGGTTGACTTGTGCGCCTAAGTTCAGTGAGCGGCAGCACTCAAAGAGTATTAGGCTAAATTGGTAATCTGGGAAGAAAACAATAAAGTTACGATTTACGAAATATACAAATATATTGAATGAAAGCAAATGCATTTGCTTCGCCTTTGCAGCCACTGCTTAAATTATAGCTAATAATGTGTTCATTAATACATTTTCAATATAAGAAGAGATCAAATACATTTTCTGGCAGCTCGATTTGTAAGGATTTCAAAAATAAATATATATATTATAAATAATATATATAAATGGATACTCTTTCATGATCAAATGCACTCAACTGCCTTAACAGATTTGAGTTTGGGATAAGGCACCTTCTCAACTCTCTCTGATGAATGGGATACAACACTCTAAGCTGAACTCTGATGTATCAGATACAACACTGAATTGTTCTTTTTCTTTTAGCATCTGTAAAGTAATGGGTGATGCCAAGAGCAGCCGAAGGACCAGATAAATCAGTTGCAGTGATCATCGCAGAACTGAAGTCCTTAAATTACTTATATAAATAAATATAGGTATGCTATTGTCATTTGGCGTTGGAGACGGTCATAAATTCAACAACGATGCAGGCAGCAGAAGGTGGCCGTCAATAATATTCTTCTGCATGAACGTACAATATAAATAAATATTTAAAATTTTAAATTAATGAGAGAGGGATGAAAATAAATATGTAAATTTTTAAATAAATATATAGACCTACATTGAAGAGTTAATTAAAGAAAAAGTGTATATTTTATATAATATATATTGTAATGTATATTGCATATTGTATGCTGCCCTGAGAAAAAGTATTGTTAATTAATTTCTACAAATATTAAATATTTTTATAAAAAATGTCTAAGAAAACGAAGTCAAAGTAAAACCGATTTTCTCATAATTAAATTCGATTAACAGCAATATGAAGTATTATTTACAATTTGCTTATGTTAAATATTACAGCAAATACGGTTTGTATTTTTTAATGAAAAAGAAAATCATAGAAAGCTCTATTCAATTGCCAGATGCTTGCCTCAAAGTTGTTTCGCACACAGTTTGTCATTTTAAGTGCAACGAATTGCTGTTAAATCAAGTTATTTGTGCGTGTGCGGATGTCTTTTTAATTCGCTGAAAAATGCCTACAGAAATAATTAAAAATTTAACAATTGTCGCATGTTGCACAAAATAATTGACAAATTTTCATATTTAATTGAAGAGTGCACAGCTGTGGCAATGGCTGCTGTCACAAGGGGCTGCCATGGCTGAAATTCATAAACAATGCAGCATGTGTGAGTGTGTGTGTGTGTGTGTGTGAGACAGTGTGCATGTGTGAGTGAGTGTGCATTCATATGATAGTCATATATTCACGCACACAGCTGCAGTTGAAATGACAGGCGAGCAGACGAGCAGGAGACGGACGCGACAGACAGACGGAGCTAAAGACTATTGGACAGAGGAACGGAATGACCAAGGCTGAGAGGCTGAGAGGCAGGTTCGAACGGCGAATGGCGAATGGAATGCGGATCTGGATGAGGATGTGGATCTGGATGTGCCGTGCCGTGCCGTGATGCGCTTTGTGGCAAATATTGCAAAATTAAGCAGAAAAAGGCGAATTGTGAATTGTGAAAAATGCTGACGTCTGATTTGTGTCGACATCGAGCTTCAGTTGCGGTTCAGTTTCCAGAAAAAGCGCTTTTATTATGCATTATTATTATTATTTGGCCGGGACGATAATGCGAGCGGGCGTGGGTGTGGTAGTTGGGCAGAGCGGCAGAGAGAGGGGGAGGCAGCAGCAAATGCAGCTGCCACTGCAAATGAAATGCATGCACACAAATGCATATGCATAAATAAAAATTGAAAAATTATGTGCATTATATTAAAAAGGCAAATAAACGACAAGCGGAAACGAAGCCATTTAAGTGGAAGTTAACATCCGTCCGACAATGGCCGCCGGTCAGCAAAATGAATAGCAAACACGGTCCCACTCCCGCCCCCACCCCAGCTCCAGCCCCGCCAGTCAACCGAGCAGCTCTTTGGAATAAAATAATATTGCATTATTATTTGTGTATTGTCTCTCCTAGTGTGTGTGTGTGTGTGTGAGCGCGTGGGCTGGGTGGAATATAATCGGACATTTCAGTTGTCATTTCATTGTCGTGTTTGTTGCTGTTAATGCAAAAATAAAAAGCCACCACAAGCCCCAGCCACAGGCGGTCCCATGCCGGCCGACCAACCACATGCGAATACCGCGAGCGAACTGCGGGAGTCCTGCTGGAATTTGCCCAACAACTGGCCACAGTCCGCATCATCGTTGTCCTGCGCGAATTTCATGCCACATTTACTGCTGCCCGATTATAGCAGAGTGCAGTCCGTTAGCCCGGCCAGAGTCCGTTAGACATGCGACGTGCAACTAAATTTTAATAGCGCTCATGATTTCCGAAAATTGAAAATAAATTAGTTGTATATCATTTTTCGTTGGTCCAGCCTATTTTGTCTATTTTTAATTTTTTCCTGCGACTGGCTGTTTGCATAATTAAGCGCTGGCGCTTATCCTGCAATCAAATGAACATTTCTAGCCCTCCAATTGCCACGACCCGTCAGGTCATGGCAATGCAATGCAATGCAGAAGCTGAGCGTGTATCGTATACCCTATAAAATGTATATATAAAGCTATAAATATTTGACTTTTGCCTGTGATCTGTGTCTATTTGAAGTGGCCCATCAAATTGGTTATTGTTGAATATTTATGACAGACAGAACAAAAAAATTAAATCGTAATTAATTAGTTGTCTAGCTTGTCTCAGATTATCTGGTTAGCTTTGCATTTTATTTTCTATTCATTATTATTATTAATATGAGCTGAGTCCATGACATTAGAATTTGGTATCTTAAAACATAAATTTTATATTAATTTATCATAACTAAGAGTTGAAAATTGTGAGCATAATTCTATATAATACATCAGTTTCCCAATTATTTCATTTCCTTCAGTTTGAGTAGTTCAAGTATATATACATAATTCTATATATTTCTTCAAATAATCAAAGTAGAAGAGTGAATTCTTCCTTGCAATTAGTTTAGTTTTCTTATAAGTCATTTGGCAGGAGCTATTCATAAAATACCTGAAATGCTGCACCATTCTTTTCTCGCTTATTCTCGTACTATCTGCGGTTCACTTGTGTGTTTCAGTCGTGCACTCCCTGTCGAATGAGTCTCAGTTTTTTTGGGCTGTAATGGGCATATCTTGCCTGAAATAGGCAATGTCTATCTGTGAAATTGTCCACATTTCGTTCATTAAACGAATTTGGTTGCTGCCTAATTAGCAACGCATATTTAAATAATTCCCCATTTGATAAGCAGACATTTTAAACTTGAGCTGTCAGTTAGCGTTAAAGCGTCATTTTGTTTGCATGCCAATTGTGCCGCCTCCTGCTCCTCCTCTTTAGGAGAATGCAGTCCGCAGTGAAACCCAATATATATATATATAGATATATGTATATATGTACGATAAATGCAGAGAAGTGCTAAATTATTGCCGATTCAGTTTTTAATTTGTGCAGTTTTGCTGGCATTTTCACAAATAAATGCAAAAGTCAGATGCTGCCATTGTTGTCGTTGTTATTGTTGTTGCAATTGTTGTTTATTCTTTATTTGTCGTTTGTTACGTGCAAACTTAATTGACTGTTTCAGCTTCCCCACACTCTCTAGCTTCGATCTGCCTCTCTCCCTCTCTCGCTCTCCTTTCGTTGTGGGCTTTTCAAATTGTCAATTAAGTTTTATTTAATGACATTTGCCAGCGCCACTTTTGAGGTTATGTACGCAGCGCAGAAGTATGCAACGGTAATTGTAATTGCGCTTGTCGGCCGCCATTTTGAATTGTATTTTTAGTTGGCACCTACCCCCCTTTCCTCTCGCAGCTCGCTACAATGGCGGCTGCCAGCCAGAAGGCTTGCCAGAGCGCACTGACAGCAATTTATGCAATTTCAGCTAATTAAAAATTAGCGTAGCGGCTCCGAAATTGCGTAAGAAATATGCCGCCACCTGGCGGGCAACGGCGGCAACTGTTTCGAGTACGGCTTGAGCGTCTACTACGATTGCGACTTCAGTTTCTGTTAAATTTTAATTAAACTTGCAGCTCTGGTAATTAAAATTTGCTCGCTGAGGCTAAGAGCCTTCTGCTTCCTGCCAAACAGATGCCCCTGACCACTCCCCTCCCCTCCCATACCACACCCGCGCACACAGGCAGAGATACAGAGTGGCCCAGTAAAGCCCAATAAACAAATTCCCTGACATGTTTAACACTTTCCGCTGGCAAAGCACCACAAAAACCGAGCAAAGCCATTGAAGCTATCTGGCCTATGTCAGCAGGCGTCTCGGAGACAAAAGGGGCAAACTTTGTATAAATTTCATTTTGTTTGGCGATTAGTGTCGCTTCTTGGGGCGGGTTCCATTGTTGAAATTGTTATGCGGCCATTAAGACATTTTATAATTCTTTATGGGGCAGCGGCCAAGTGAAATTTAACTAATGGAAATGGTCCTAGACCGCCGGCCCAGCGACTCAGTGGCTCAGTGGCTCAGTGGCGCAGTGGCGCAGTGGGTGGTCTGAAATATAGGCAAAGTGTCTATTCGAAATTAGCAAATATTCTCCTGCTATCCGCCTCCTGCTCTTGGCCATTATTTTCTTTATCGCAAATGCATAATGCGATAATTCGCAACATCCTGAGCGGCATATCAATTTCTTGGCGGAAACGCGCCGAAAAATAAACGAGTCTTGCAAAACACATTCACAACTCAATTATCGCACACACTCACACTCACTCGCACACTCACTCACACACACTCGCATATGCAGCAACCCCTTCCCGATAAGGCCGCGACGGGGCTGCGGGGAGGGGCCGGCGAGTAAGGGTGGCGTGATTTACGACACCCAGGCGGCGTCACCTGAGATTAAAAAAGTAAAAAGCTTGTCGAAAGTAAAAAATAAAAGGAAACCCAAAGTAACTTGTGTTCGAGAAATATAAAGGCATTAAAATCACTGACAGGCAAAAGGATTGTGCCACACTGGCAAACACAACCCCACACACACACACACATACACACACTTACGGCTGACACAAGTGCTTCAGCTTCGGCTGCGACTTGGGCTTGGGCTTGGCTTTTGTTGTTGCCACCAAAAAGGGCAACGTCGACATCATTGGCACCATATGTTGTGTAATTTGTGTTATTGCCATATGAAGTCACACTCGCTCACACATCTACCTTGGCTGTATGTGTGAATGATGTGTGCTTCTGTATACATATTGTGCTCGTGGTGTGTGGACCCAGCCCGCAGCTCTCTTTTGCAATCGATATATACTTAGTTTTGAATTTTAATTCCAATTACTGCATAAAATATTGCATTGCACTTCATTTTAATTGAATTTACTCGCACTCACACACACGCACACACACACACACACACACACACACATGCTGTGTTTGCGCATCGTCACTTGTGCGACACGCCCATTTTAGTATTCATATAAATTACTCAACTGGCGATAATTGCGGCCCATCAATCTTGAGCCCATCACACAGGAAAATTGTCAACGCAAAAAGCCTTCTGACATGAGCTGCAAGCCAGCCTCAAGGCCGCCGAGGGGCGTGCGGGGGCGCAGGGGTGCATTCTGAAGCGCTCCACGCGAATAGGCTTCATTAAGGTTCGTGTTTATTGGTGGCTCACACATATGTATAAACATATATGCATACACATGCATATATACATACGTATGTAGTCATTCTCTGGTGTTATCCGTGGCCCCAGATGACACCATTTGCAATGAACTTCATTATTCTTCGCAGAGATGACTGTTTCTCAATTTGTGGTCTATGATCTATTTGCCTAGATGGATTAAGTTAAATGGGAGCAATCAACGAATAGCTGCAGCTCAATTAAGAAGTCACTTGAAATACTTCCTAGCATACGCAGACAACGCTCGAAAGATATTAGAAAAACTATTGAAAAATATCTTAAACATATTCTTTACATAGTTTTGATTTTGGATTGTCAACGCGAGTATATATTCCAACTAAGAAGATTTAGATACCAGATACCTATGCAGATACAATAGTCGTTATACCAGGAGGCCGCTATCGGTTGGACACCAACCGATACATCGGAGCTATTATAACCGGATTATGTATCTGTATTCTGTATCTGTTAGATATTTCCTAATTTGTCAGGCCCCCAGTGGACCAATCGAAATCTTAGCATTTAACTTAACAAATTGCTAATAATATAGTTGAAAGGTATACATGTATATACGCAAGATATGCAACTTATTATCGATAGGATAGACTTATATATATCCTAAATATGGTTTTAATCTATATATCACAAAACTAAGGTTGCTAGTATTTTAAATAATTGCGCTTCTCACATACCAGAATTTCTTGATTTGTTATAGCCCTAGTGGGCTAATCCAGAAAGTTTTAAAGACGCAGGTGCCCACAGATGTATAGTCCACAATTCAAGTTAATAGCAAAAGACTTTACGATCATATAGGGATATATCACACGAAAACCAATATACTCTTTCACTTCGTATGAGCATGAGTATGAAAAACTGTGCGAAGAGCGTGTTTCCAGTTTGTCTGCAACTCAATAGCAGCGGTCGTCAATCTATTCTAATAATATTTCGCAGGACGCCTCTATTTATATAATCTCACGAAAATATGTCTAAAATATTTCTAATCAACAATCGAAAAGAAGTTCAATTCAATAAAAGTGAATTTCCTATAGGTATAGAAAATATTCTAGCTCATAGCTCTAAAATAATGATAGGATCGAGACTCTTGAAGCGTACGTATGACAATTCTTTATACTACTGGGTTTATTTATAAAATAACATTTAGAAATATCGCCAAAGTCAGTTAATTATTCAATTTGAATAATTTAAAAAAACTATATAAAGAAATCTCGCCAATATTAGTCAACAGCAATCGTATAAAGCCCATTGAGCAGTTGAGCTCCTAAGATTCCATAAATATTCCGAGAGAGCCTCTGCGTGTCTCGCAGAGACCCGTCCGGTCTTTAATCGAAAGCCACATCATTAGACGTTCGTTGGTCTCCGACAGCTGCTCAGGCTCCGGCTTATATAGCTCGCAGCTGTCTTGCAATAAGCCATTACTCAATGCAGAAATCTTATCACGTATCCCAATGTCGTTCGGCTTCAGTTCCGACTGCGGCTGCGGCTGCGGCTGCGGCTCCGGCTCGGGCTGCGGCTCTGTTGTTTTTCCGCTAGCTCTCCCACCTTGCAGCACGCACATCATTAGCAAGGCAGCTCCGTTTCACTGGCAAATTACTCATTAGAAAATTTGTGCGACTGGCAGCAACAGCAACATCGACAAGCAACAGCGACAGCAGCAACATCTAGAACAAGCAGCATCTGGTGGGTGGCAATGGCACCAAATGCCACCGGGCACGTCTAACAGTAAATACAGGCGATACATGAGCACTGTGCGAAAACTACTCAGACTGGTGGGCTAGCCAATCCCAATCGCAGACCCAATATAAATCCGAAAAGCAGCAGCAGCGGCAACCGCAGCAGCAGCAGCAGCAGCAGCGACTGGGGACTTTGTCGGCGTCGCAGACTGCGCCAAAAGTCAAATTTTGTAGATTGTAATAAATCAAATAGCAATTACACGAAATTAGGCATGTTTTCTCAATTTTACACACACACACACACACACACACAGTCGCACAGTTATATGAGAGAGCTGGGCACATGGAGCACGGCTGTGGTATTAATTGCAGCAGCTGGGCAACGGGAAACTGTTCGGCGCGGTCCCCGTTTCAAATTGGTTGAAAGGGTTCAAAATGGCAACTTGAACTTGTCTGGCGGCTACGGTGGTTGCAATGGAGTAACAGTTCCCAAAGCTGTTGCAGATGAGGAAGATGTTGCTGTTGCCGATGTTGTTGCTGTTGCAGTTGGTGTGGGCGGCAGCATATGTGCCAGCTTTCTAATTATGTAAATGCTGTTGTTGCTGTTGCTGTTGCTGTTGCTGTTGCTGCTATTGTTGCTAACTTTGGCAAGGCACTCAGCTGCAGCAGCAACAGCCAGCTGCCCCTTTGGCCATGGCCAAGACACCGACAACAGCGACAGCGACAGCGCCAACGACGACGACGGCGACGACAGGCGGCAGACAGAACATGCAGGAGTCGGCGCTGCAGTCGCTGTTGCAGACCAGACCAGCGCCGACTCCTTGCGATGCAAAGTGCGTGCTTTAAGCATATTTATCTTATTGCTGTAGCGCTTTGGATTTTTATTACAAATCAATTGAAGCATCATTAGCATAATTTATACAAAGCGTTCGCTTAATGAACGATCGCATCGCCGAACCGGAGGGCAAACCGCTGCGCCCTGGATGCCATGTCAGCGCGGCGCTCTGCGCACGCTCACGAACCGATCAGACCCGACTGCAACTGAGCTTCACGTAGTTATATCAACTCATTGTATTAGCTCTCTAATTGTCGAACTATATAGCCTAGTATCTCGGCTGGCGAGGCTTCAGTCTGCCATGGAAAGCCCTCAATGTGGAATTCGGAGCACAGTGCGCCAGGTCGTTCGTCTAACCCCCGTTGCAGAAGTCCAAACGAGCGCCTAATCACGATCATCAGTCAAATTGCAAATCCGCCGCTCGAGCGGCGCCCTGACAATTGTAGTTGTCTTGTCTCGGGCTGTCTGGCGTCTTGGCTTGGGCTTGGGCTTGGTTTGGGACTTGCGACTTGCGACTTGAGACTTGGGCTGGCAGCTTGTCGCTTTCCTGCGCCCATATCTTGAACAGCGATCGGTCACGTAGCGCCCGCTGCATTTTGTGGCCAAATGTAGCGCCAATTGCTACGCATTTGCGAGCACCGAGGCGCCTATAACAAATGCCAATCGTGTCGTGGACGACGCCAGCGATATTTAATTGTTTCTGCGGCGGCAACTTATCGGGGAATTCCAATCGGAATTTGTAATTTCTGCAAAGCCTCAGCCAAACGCCAGTGGCTCCTTGTCTGATGAATGTCACTGCAGAATGCATAAAGAGCACAGCTGGTGCTGCTGCTGGTGCTGCTTCTGCTTCTGCTTCTTCTGCTACTCCTCCTCCTGCTGCTGCTGCTGTATGCAAATATGAGAGACAAAGGCAGCATCAGAAAAGCATATGAAAAGTTGGCCAACTGTAATTACCGGCCCCAGCCACAGTGACAACTTTTTCACACCTGTTAAAACAAGTTAATTAGCAGCTCGCAAAAATACATATACACGTATGTGTATGTGTATAAGTGAATAGTAAAAAATCCAAAAACCAAAAAAAATAAATAAATAAATTGTTATTAAAACAAAAAGTGAAACAACGAACACCGAGAGCTGGCTCGAGCCTATGGGAAAGTTTCTAATTAAATGATTGTCATCTGTTGTGCGCGCCTGGCCAGCGCTGACCACCACCGAGCAAAGCAGATGAGCGCCAGCAACAGCAACAGCAACAGCAGCAGCAGCAAACAGAAACAGAAACTTTTGTCATTATGCAGCGAGTGCTAAAAAAGTAACAAACAACTGAAATTATTAGCCAAGATGGGGCTGATGGCGATGGAGGCGAGGCGAGTTGTTGGCCAGCGCGCCACATGTTGGTTTTTGCATGGACAACAACATAATCTCGTATGGAGCTTGGACTGTATGGGTGTGTGTGTGTGTGTGTTTCACTGGCAATGAGGTCATCAGCGTCATCATCATCACCATCATCATTGCCATTATTATCTGCAATAGCAGCAGCAGCATACATCATCTGCAATAGAGTGCCAAAGCAACATAGAAACATTAAAAAATATCCAAATAAAACTAGCTTTGCCTCCAGTTGGGGCGCTACAAGGTGGCAGTTTTAACAGCTTCGCCATTTAATAAATAATAACTAATGGAAAATATGTGAGCTGTGGCAGCTTGCCATCTTAATTAAGAGCCAGCGAAATCACTGAGATCTGCGAGTAATTAAGCTTATCAGGGAATCCTCGCGAGGAGCCGCTGGCTGGTAAATGCATTAAACTCTGATCAGGTTTTTGATTAATTTTCTGATTTTCTGATTGGCGTAAACTGGTAAATTATCATAGCTCCATTTGTCTCCATCTATCGATATATGCCGCATATGTAATTGCATAACGAATAAGAAAGGTTTATGAGGCGGGGCAAGCTGATAAGACCTGAATTGGCATTTTACTTATTTTTTATAAATTCTAAAACGAACTTTATCTACATGCTGATCAAAATATATGTGAATTACTAGAACAAATTTGAAATAAACAAAATGCAAACTTTCAAGCGATATTGTTAGGATTGCATCCACGACTTCATCTGTATTCAAGTGTAGTTAATTATATTTGTATGTCACGTTATCTCAAATATCCTAATGCATATATACTATCCACTATTCTTATCGCTACTGTTATATGGTCATTTTTATTCTAGAATTGGCTCTTTGCCTTTGTGTTCACATAGGGATGGCTCCATAAGTGCATAAGACTTACACTGCAATAGCTGGAGCTTCTTTTACTACATATACAACAATAGAATCTTAACAAGTCGCCATATAAAACTGTTAATTCTTTTCATTATCATTCCTTATTGATAGATAGATCAATGGATTTTGTCCAGTATGAAATTTCTTCAACGTTAATGAGAATTCATTTGGGTCTCTCGCTTATTCTGCAGTTATTTGTCAAATCATTAGGCGCGCATCTGTTAACTAATTCAGTTCAATTTTAGTAGTAATGAAAAGATTATTTATTTAGTTTTTAAGGTATTTCGAATACTTAATATCTGTTTTATTTATTATTATTATTATTATTATTATTATAATTATTATTAATATTTTTTTTTTTGCTTATTATTTATGTAATGTTTAAAGCATTAAAAACTAAACACTTATATAGACTTTTTCCATAAGAAATTGTTAAAACTTGAAATATATATGTGATTATCGATCGATGGAATCTTTGAAGGGAGGAAAAATCAAATGTCTCATTGACCTAACTTCACATGACCTTTTGCACTTTAATATATCTATATACATTTCTGTATACAATTCATATATATTCAATTAAAGTTCTGGAATTTGGTAGATTGTTGGGAATGCAAGCTCAATCGTCATTCCGCTTGCTTTTCATTAAGCTAAAAACAATTTTTGGCAAAAAAGAAGAAGAAGAAGAGGGGAAGCGACAACCTGAAGGTTGTGAAAAACTTCTGGGGCAGCGGAAAATCGATGCATTTCGAATGGAGTTGAGTTCATTAAGCGGCCGTTGAATTGCAGCACGCAAAAGTGAAACTTGCCAATCGCCAATCGCTGCCATCTGTGGGCGGTGGCGGTGGGCGTGGTGCTATCATTGATGTTAGTCAGCGCTGGGCGACAGCGGGAGAAAGGGAGCTGGGCAAAAGGAAACCCAGAAAACAAGCAACTACAACGAAAGCAAATCAACCAAAAAAGGGTTAAAAAAGCAATAAATAAAACAAGCATCGACGGCGACAGCGAAGCTATTTGCTGGGACAGCCAGCATGAGGAGTGGCAGTAGCTGGGGAACGGGCAGGGGCTGCTGCAACCCTGTAACAGTCAAATCGCCAAGCGAATACCGTGGGGATGCTGCTCGGCTGTCTTCTCTGTGTGCTTTTTGTCATACGGCCGGCCCATCTACAAACCCCTCTCTCTGCATCTGTGTGTGTATGTGTTTGTGTGTGTGTGTGGCATTTTCATTTTGTAAATTTGTTTTGCTTGTTCCGTTTGGCTTCATTTCTGTTTCCTCACCCCCGCACTCACTCAGCCACTTTTAATGGGAATGAGAAAAAAAAAAAAAGAAACAACAAAACGAAGTCAAAGTTATTCTGCTCAGCAGAGCTGCTGATGTCCTGCTCCTAATCATATGGTGTCGATAAGAAAGTGCGTGTGAAAAGGGTTTTTTGGCTGCATAAATTTGAATTATAATATTGCAATGCTCAGACGAAGCTGCAGAGTTGACAGGCAACAGGGAAGGCGAGACAGCAGCTCCTGTTCCAGCTCCAGCTCCAGCCAGCCAGCTCCGCCTCCTGAGTCAGCTGCGTTGGACTGGTCAGGGCGCTTGCTGTGTGCAATTTGTGTGCGGAATATGTTCCGGCATATATTATGGAGATTTTTCTTTCTTTCCGGCTGGAGCGCTGCCTGCCAATGCATGATATAGTAGCTCCGGCTCCACTCACACACACACACACACACACATACAAGTATATTCGTGAGACTTGGAAGTATCCGTGTTCTCATATCCTAGTGGGGATTTGCCTAAATCAAAAGTGCGTGCTTTTGAATTTATCAAGGTGCTGGCGCTGTCCGCCGTTGCCTTGGACCGCCCCATGACTTGTTTGTTTGCCTAGCTGCGGTTCGAGGATTCCGGGCGGGTTTTTCGGTTTGTTTTGTTTGGCAAACGCCGTGATTTATGGCCTCGAAAGTTTTTGGCGTTTGTTATGGAACTCAGCGCGTGCCAAGACTTGGATTAGGGATCGTGCTGGGCCGCAGCACCCTAGCACACTAGCGGGGTGGCTGCTGGTCAATCCAATTCATATATAGTACATACATACATATATGTAGATATGTACGTAGACAATTTGTAAGGGCTGTGGCCAGCTTAGCCCCGGCGAGCCGTTTGCCATTTGGCGACCAAAAGTGCAAAACATGACATTTGGCGTTTATGTTAATCACCTGCGTGAAAGCCTGGGCAGCTGCAACTAGAAGGAGGCATCGCTATAGCCATCGCCATGTTCTACACCAATGTTGACAATGACAAATACGCACACGAGCCCCAGCCATAGTCGCAGCCAACACGCAGCTAATATATGCAAAAGAAACCATGCGGAGGACTGAGAGAGATTTGCAGTTTTTGGCTAGCAGGAAAACGCAGCTAATGAGTTGAATTGAACATCGCTTGAGAACTCATTAAACGCACTCTGCAGCCGGCTAGCGGCCAGAGTCGCTGATAATGATGAATTTCCATAAGTCGCCAAGACGCGCCACAGCCACATCCACATCCACATCCATAGCCACAGCAACAACAACAACAACAGCAACAACAGCAACAACAACAGCAACAGCAACAGCCACAGCCACAACAGAACGCGACTCGCACATTAATCTTCGCCAGACACGGAGCTCCGATGGCTATGGCGGTTGTCGGTCCTCGGTTTGGCGGTTGCTGGCGACTGCATCTCTGCCTTGTGGCCATTAGGTTGTTATTGTTGTTGTTGTTGTTGTTGTTGCTGTTGCTGTGGCTGTTGCCCGCTGTTGTGTTGACATGCGTATGTGTTGTTAATTGCGAAAAAAGGATTACAGACGGTGCAGACGCTGCGACGACGCGTCGTTGCTTGCTCGCTGAAGATTACACGAGCAGCGTTTAGAAAGTTGAACTGCATAAATAGGTCTTGAGATTAGCATATATTGGCTGGCCAGGCGAAGTATCTAAAAGACATCGATATAAAGAGGCGTTCAAAATTGCCAGACAACAAGCAAGAGAAACAAAACATTTCAGGTGGAACAAGCAATGTGAATAGATGAGACTGTCTAGGTATTTATTTGGTTTAATTGATTTATTATTGCTTGCAGCTGCCTGCTCTGCATAATATAAATATAATAAATAAATTAAAATAAATAAATATTAGAAATTAGAATAATATAATAAATAAAAATAATAGTTCTATTATACATATTTACCTATGTCCCGCTTGAAGTTCTTTCAATTATTGAATCAAATATTTGTTTCATTTTAATGTAGTAAATATTTTAATGGATGTGTTGCCTATGCATCATAACTGAATCCATTCTCAATTCATTCACAATGCAATTACAGAATGCAATATAAGTAAAAGCCAGGTAAAAATAAGACACAAATGACTTAATTGATATGCCCATCATACTTTGCAGATGGAATAATTTTAGTTTTCAACTCGATGTTGAAATAATCCCTAGTCTCGTCTATAAGAACACACAAGTCTAGCTCTACTTCTTATCAGACAATGTATAATTAGAAATCTCAGTGGACTGAAAGAGCATTTACAAATGCAAATCATAAAAAGGTTGTATATTATATATATAAAATGTCTGAGAAGAAAAATCATAGCTAACATTTGAATAAAAACCAATTGGTAGCTTAAGCTTTATATGGTTGTTGTTAATGCTCAATACAATATATATATATATATATATATATATATATATATATAAACAATTGATTTTACTTATGAATATATTATTTGTATTCTGGAACAAATATGATTAAGGTGCAACAGTAAGCCATAAATTCATTCCTATTCATCTACCCAGAAGACATAAGTGACAGACTTTTATTCTCTTATCATAGTCTGCTTAAATAAGTTGGAATCCAACCCACTCAGAATCAATCATATACTCTTTCGTCATTTAATGCTTAAATCCCTTTCGCTGCGCTTTACTCTCACATAAACTTATTCGGCTCTTGACTAACGTTCGCTCATCAATTATTTGTATAAATCTGAATCGAATAACCTTAAGTATTTCGTTAAACTAAGCAAATAATTCTCTGCCAGTTGCTGTGGCTCATGTTTTCGCAGCAAACCAAAGCGTTTACAATTTACTGCACACTCCTTGCTCGGGTCAGGCTGAACACTCGTTCTGCACTCGAGACACACGCCCTCTGATAATTAGTAGACATGCCCATTTAGAGGCTGTCCATTTGCAGGCAGCCGGACCCAGTCGGAAGGAGGCGGCGAGCATTTCGGGCACGACATAAATCGTGAGGTCGAGCGTCGTTTGCAATTAGCAGCGTGCTCCGCTGTCGAACTCTTAATCAAAAGTATTGAGACCCAAAAACTGTGGTCCTTTTATGGGCCACACTCATGGCGACACACACACCCGCACACACACACACATACAATCAGATAGATATGTAGTGAGAACAATGCGAGAGCAACAACAAACAACAAACAACAAACATGCGGATGTCCTCTGACACTTCCTGTTTTTCTTATTCACTGATTTTTATTCGCTGTTTGAGGATACGCAAATGACCCATTTGGGGGATGTTATTACTACTACAACAACGGGGCCAACCCGTCGACTTGCACACCCCAGGCCCATGCTATCTCGCTCTCGCTCTCTCTCTCCATCTCGCTGTCGCTCTGATGCTTGGCTTTGGCATTACGGCACAAGCCAAATGGGCACATAAAAAGGATAAAGAAATTATTTTCACATTGAATACACGAGCTAGCTGCCCTGATAACAGATAGAGCGAGTGTGGGAAAGAGAGAGAGAAAGATAGTGGGAAGGAGAGGAGCAGGACCAAATCCATTGATGTAATTTTTACAATGTTGCGTCTTGAGATTCTCTGGCGCCGTTTCAAGCTCTGCAATTTCATGGCCCCGAAACGAGCGCGCGGGGAGTTGTTTGCTGTTGTTGTTTGTTATTGTTGCTCCTGGTGCTGCTCCTCCTGCTGATGCTATTATGAAGGGAGCTTTTCTTATTATTTAATAGTTGCCATCCCGCCTGCTGCTGTTGTTATTATTGTTGTTACTGTGCCATCGCTGCGGTCAAAGGTTGCGCATACGCCACGTGGCACGTCTCAAATTCGCCCAACGGAACAAAAAATAGGGGTATATTAAGGAGCTTGGACTGTTGCAGCCCAATGCAACTGACTATTTAATACTCTGCCCAAACACACAGAGGAAGTGACACAAGAATCCTGTCTCACCAAGGAAGACTTCGATGACTTCGGTGGTTTTGTGGTTTGGCATCAAATATATATTGTATCGAAAAGCAAATAAACTCTTTTTAGTCTGAGGACAGGGTATGGGCAAAAGCATTCAAAGTCAATGAGAAAAATTGCAACGCGTGCCAATAATTAAGTTGCCCTAACGAACGGCTGTGCCAGCTTGAGTGAGCGAGTGTGAGAGAGAGAGAGAGAGAGGGAAAGAGTGAGAGTGAGTGAGAGCGGTGGCTGCACAACCCTTTTAGGCAGGGGCATCAAATTGCAAGGCTGCTTGCAGTTGGTGCTTCTTTGTTATGAGGCCAGGCACGAGTATGAGAATCGAGAGTCGAGAATGTGTATGAGAATGAGAATGAGAAGGAGTCGGAGCATGAGGACGACGTTGAGTAGAACGACGACAACCTTTCAGGTTTTTGTGTGCAGTGTGCACAGCTTTAGTGTCCTGCTGCCCATTGTGAGCAACCATTGTTGTGGGTGATGTTGTTGTTGTTGTTGTTGCTGTTGTTGCCGCTTGCGTTATATTTGGTACGCCCTTTGTTGTTGCCAGCGCTTTGTTTGCCATTCTAAAAATTAAATGCACAAAAGGCGGATTTTATTTCATCAACAAAACGGGAAGCAGCAGCAGCAGCAGCAGCTTCTGTTGTTTGTTAAGCATCGCCCACGCAACAACAACCACAACAGAAGGAGACATTTTTTGCGCTTGGCTTTTGTTGCAGTCCACGATGAGTCGTCCCCTCGCATCTACAACGACTGAAAACCACAATAAAAACAACAAACGCTCTAGAAACAGACGTTCCACTCAACGCAGCTGAGGTCTCTGCGCCAGCTCCAGCTCCTGCTCCTGCTCCTCTCCCTGCCTCTATCTTTGTGCGCTCTTCCTGCATTTCATTCATTTGAGCGAGTCCTGCACAAAGGTAGAGAAATGAAAACTGCTGCGCTCTGCATTGTTTTCATTTGTGGCTCAGCTCTGTGGCTGGGGTTCGGGTGTGGCTTCGGGTGGTTTTCCAGCTGACTTTCTGCATTTCTTTTTGTTCTCTCCTGCTCCGTTTTTTTTTAGAATATGGTCAGAAATTGCGTAGCTTGTCCTTTTTTAGCTGAATTTGAATTTGTTTGCAAACATACGCTAAATGTGCTCGGCCTATGATAAATTGTGGCTTGTACTTGACATACAAACGTTGTTGGAGCATATTTCTTGAATGACTAACATTGGTTACACTGGAGTGGATGCTTTGCATATCTGACTCTCTAATCTAACTACGTTCTATATAGAATCTGATTGGCATTAGTTCTCGCAATTAATCAAAATCCTCAAGTTCGCCAGCATTTGAAGTCCTGCACTTCAACTCAGCTGAATCCCCTTTAGGCTCGAGTATAACTGCTTTAGGGCTCTCTTTGCTCTCGACTAGGACTTGCTCGCAGGCACTTAAGTAATTGTAACTACTTGGCCTGACTGATATTGCCTATTTCACAAATTATTATGAGGCCCATTCTGTGCCCGCTCTCTGCCGTTTTGCCATTCCCATTTCCGAGGGCATTGCTACTGCTCTTGCTCTCGTTGTTGTTGTTGTTGTTGTTCTTTACGCCTGTTGTTTAACGGCTTGATGGCAAAAAACGACGCCAACGATGGCTATGAGCCTCATCGCATTCAATTATTTCGGCATTGTGTTTTCCTTCATGTATCTGTATTTCAGTCCTCTGTCTGTCTGTCTGCAGGTCGCTCTACCCGAAGGCTAGGCGGGTGGGTTTTCTTCTGTTTTTTTCTGGTTTGGTTTGGAGCACAGTTAGGCTGAATGGGTGTCGGAATTGGCGTGGTGCGTACGCCGGAGTTTAATCTTATCAGCCAGCTAAGATCGCCCGGGTCCAAAACTACTTCATTTGAATCGCTCGACACGATACGATGGGTGGCAGGAGTCGGGCGGCCGACGGCGAGGTGAGTGCGAAAGCGTATTGCATAATTTCACAATTTTCCATTTGATGCTCGTTTTGTGCTGCCGCCGTCGAGATGTTTGTCTAATCAACTGTCATTTGTTTGACGTTTCCCTGAGGGCAGGCAACGTCGCTGGCTCTGCCGCCGGGACGCGTCAGGACGCACCAGGACGCACCAGGACGCAGTGCGCATCGTCGCCATTGCCACTCTTGTTGATTACTGCGGGGTGTGCGTCGCTAGATGGCAACAAAAAAGTTAAAAGCTCAAACGCGTCGCCCCTCCCTCTCCCTGCCACTGTCCGCCACGACCTCTGCCGCTGCCTCTTCCTATTTTTGTCCCGGTGACAATGACAACAAAACGTAAACGTAAAGCCAAATGTTGTTTTCAGTGAATTTGATGACTTTTATGTGCGTTTAGACAAGAGATCAGGCGCTTAAGATGGCCATGGGGTTGCTCGTTGTCGCTTGTTTCGCCTCTTGTTTGGTTTGTTGCCTGTTGTTTGTTGTTTGTTGTTTGCATGCCCATTGTGTGGTGTCCATGTCAATTGGCTTAAGGCGCTTAAAATGATTTCTAATTGGACAACCGGTCCACAAAGAGTGCTCAGCGTCTGCATAACTTTACCTGCAATCGGCCATTTACCTAATAAAATAAATTACTTGCAGTCTAATCAGCTCATTGCTTGGCAATCATTTTAATAATTTATTGAAATGAACGCATTAAGCATAAATCGCTTCAACATAATGCTTGTCTAAGTGGGCATAGAAAAGGAATTAAGGAAGTAGAGGCTTCCAGGTTTATATTACCTATTTATATATTGGCAAATACTTAGCTCATTGAATGGTTTTAATCTACGTCATCGATAAGCTTGCAGTGCATAGAAATTCGTGATGTTTGATATGATGGCTTTATTTAAATATATGTAAATGCCATAAGGTATATATGTATGTTCTTCATCAGTTGCAACATCCGCGCAGATTTAGTAGATTTAGATTTTAGTATGACACTTTCAGCTCAAGTTTATTTCATTTATGTAATAAAATGTAATTCAATAAAACATATGAACAGTATTTAACTTTAATTTACTTGACCAGATTCCCATAAATTTGAGATATAAGAAAACTTTTTTCCCATTAATCTGCCGCTTGATTTAATCACTTGCGAAATATGGCCAAATAACTTGAGTTTAATAATGTTTTTATATTTTTACTTTAGCATTCACAAAACTCTATTTATGTGAACATATTTCGCACGTCTTTAACGACAGAGTCAGCAAAATTTTAAATAAGTTTCTTTCATATTCCACACAATTCTTGTTTATTTCATATTGTGGAAGCCGACTGTAATGTTTCTTAGAGTCAGTTAAAGTGAAGTTCAGCTGCAAGAGCGAAGCTTATTTTAAAGGCTGCTTTTTGGTTTATTAAGCTACAGCGAGTTAAAAACCTATATTAATTTTAATTACTTTATTTTCTGAATAGAAGCTGGTTTCAATGAGAGTATTGAGTATTATATTTTTAATATTTTAAACAATCCAGCTTTATCAAATTAGAGTAAATTTCTAATGGTAAATCTAAAAGAGAATCCTGTTATGTATTAGAAGCACCTATGATTATATATATATAAACAAAAAGGCGAACAGGCAGGCCACTCTTTTGCATTAAGTCTGAGAGACTAACTAACTAATAATAATAATAATAATAATAATAATAATAATAATAATAATAACAATAATAATAATAATAATAATAATAATAATAATAATAATAATAATAAAAATGATAATAATAATAATAATAATAATAATAATAATAATAATAATAATGATAATAATAAACAATATTATTGTGCACACAGTTTCATTTTTTGCATTTTAAAAGAATATCTTTATCCAACAAAGTCCTCTCAGTATTTGCCGCTTTAGTTTGTATTTCTTTGTGTATTCTTTTGTGTTTAAGCTGTTAATCAGGCCAATAATATTTGGTCTATTGTCTGTTTTGCTTTCTTTGTGGCATTTATTTCGGACTGGCTTTTTTTTATTTTGTTTTTGCGGCACAGTGTCACATAAATTCCAATTATGTCAAATGTAATATTTTAATAAACACTTTCGCAAAGACAGCGCGAAGAGTGCGAAAGACAATAAATCTCTTGGGTCTGGCTGTGGCTCTGGCTCGGCCACTGAGCTGCTTGGGCAGTTGGTTGGGCAGTGTCAAAACGCGCAAGCGGGCAATTAATTAACGCCTCATTAAAATGAAGCCGCTGTCGACTCGGATGCCCGTCGACCATGTGGCTGAAGACTTTTCTCGACAAATGTGGGAAAATGCGAAAGACGAGTAAGCCAAATCGCTGGGACAGGTACCAGAGGCAGCCAGGGGCGTATGCAGATGCAGGAGGCGCTCGATGTAGGGCAAGGCATGAGACAGAGCTCGGTCACATAACGGTTCAGCGACTTATCGATGGCTTAATCAGCTCTGGTCTGGTCTGCTCAGCTCTGCTCTGCTCTGACTGGGACTGGAACTGGAACTGGCTCGCATAATGGCTTGATAAAGAGCTGGCAGCTGGATGGCAGCCCAACTAGCAGCCAAATCCCAGTTGGAACATTGAAAATCAGCTCAAATTGCCATTATGGTTTTCGGGCCAATGGCAAAGGTAGATAAGGCCAGTTGCACTGTGAGGATAATGCACAAGTTCCACCCAAAATGAGATTGTTTTCCTTGCCACAATTGCTGTGTGCGTGTGTGTGTGTGTAGTATTCTAACAATACATATATATATATATATATACATGTCTATATGTACATCTATTTATATGCCTATGCTTCGTGTGGCACTTTCAAAGGGTTGCGCTACCCACAACCCACGACGCGCCGCATTCCCTGGGGCAACATTTTGCGTTTTGGTTTATGCGTCAGACGCAAAGATGCCGCCGTCATTGTCTTGAGCTGCGTCTCTATCTCACTCAGCTCTATCGGAACAGTCGAGGGCCGGGGAGAGGTAGCGAAGCGTATAAAAAATTGCATTTTTAATTATCAGCTACGCGCCCGCAGGTTAGAAAACTAATTCCGAAGCAACCCCAAGTTGTCAGAGCTCTGCTGGATTTCATTTGAAATTATGCGACCGTACCGGCCGCAGGAGCAGCTCCTCATCGAAGGGCGGTCGAAGGAGCTGGACGGCCCGTCCTGGGCGGGCTTACCTGACGCATTGATTTGACTTGTAGAACATCGCCAATTATTGAACTTTTACAGCGAAAGCATTTGCATAAAAAGGTGCTCTAATTGAATACGCCTCGTCAGCTCGGGCATGAGGCATGGGGTGTGGATCGTGGAGCATGGAGCATGGAGCGTGCAGCGTTGAAAGGATTTGCCCCACAGGATATGCTGGGAAATTAAAAAAAAACAACAGAAAATAAAAAAAAAAGCGACAGCCGCCCTCGCAACAGCAGCATCCACTATAATAAGAAATTCAAATAAACCGCGCGCTGTCATCTTAAGCTATGCCACGCCTTCTGCTAACGCACGCCCATGCCCACGCCCACGCCCACGTTCATGCCCATGCCCACGCCCACGCCTCCACCTTTAGGTTCAGCTGGCGCTGCTTTTCCCCGTTGTGGGTTTTGCTAAACTTGAGCTTAGCAGCTTTGCCGTCGTCAGGACTCCGCCTGGCATGGCCCGCATTTGTCGCTCTCTTCTCATTCAGGTCCTTGCCATCGCTGCCGTCGCTGCCGTCGCCCATGCTCAGGCCGTTTGCCTGCACGCCGCGTCCTTGCGCACTTTCCAGTCGACAGGATTTCTCAAAGATAAGGGAATTGCTCTGTCAAGTAAAGTGATATATGGTCCGAAAGGACTTCAATTTATACAATTTCTCTTATTTTTTCCGCTACTTTTTGCGTTTTTCTGTATGCTCTCCATGCTGTTTGTTGCTTTTTTCAGTGCCATTGCCCATGTTGCCGCTGCCATTGTTGTTGCTGTTGTTGTTGTTGTTGTTGTTGGCTTCGGTGGTGTTGAAGCTGAGTTGGATTCGGCTGGGCTGGGTTGCGTTGGGTTGGGTTTGCTGTCATGCCAACCGTTGGGAGGAGGGGACTATTTCGGGGCTGCTGCTCCTGCTGCTCCTGCTGCTGCTGCTACGTTCCTCTCGACAAAAATGCGAATATGCGAGTTTAGTTTATTTTTGTGCTTTTAGACAATTTTCATTTATTTGCTGGAGTTGCCTTCGTGCGGCTCGGAAAAGCAATACGTAAAATGAGAAAATAAGAAAATAAGAATTCATGACCTTCGGTATGTGCTATAATTTAATACACTACTCCGACCAGCTCCAACCCAGTTGTTTGCTTTATTCTCTGTCGTCTGCGATGGGCTATGGATCAGATGGAAGAGCCCAGCGGGTAATAGACTCCCGAGCAGCAAGCAGCAAATGGAGTGGAGTCTCCTCCAATATAGTAACCCATACCAAGCCAGCTCTTAGCTCACTTCACTCGCTACTCGTTCGTTCTGATAGTGCGCGTATCTGGGACATGGCCAAGCCAATATGCTTGGCATTTGTCAAATAGATTCCTCCACAACATTTTAATGGAGCGTTATGGCATTACATGTGGAAATTAAAAAGCGAAAAAAATAAATAGGACTTTACTTCATTTTCAGCCCGCAGCAGGCAGCTACAAAGTGGCATTAATACGGACTTGTGGGGAAACAGAAAATATGCATTTTAATTTTAATAAATAAGACAAAATGGCGTCTGAGACGCCGCCAATAACTGGGGTAGTCGACGACAATGGCGGCTGGCTGGGCCAGTGGATATGAAACCAATTTGCTAGCCGAGGTGGGGATGGCGTCAGCCCCATGACTGTGAGATGAACTTCAAATCTGGCGCGGAATGAATAACTTTGCGAGTGAATGAAGCACTGCCGGGTTGAATAGCTGTCGGCCTGGATGAGTCCATGACTTGGCAGACTGAACCAGTACCAGAAGCAGTAGCGGCAGAGGCAGGAGAGGCTAAGGCTGAAGCAGTAGCTGTCATCCGCAGTGCCAAGCGAGCTGGCCTGCAATTGACGGGTGCATTGTGCGGCAACTGTTTTTAGGACTCGCCAACAAAGCGAGCGACGCGCAACAGGGGCCCGCTGCTGCTGCTGCTGCTGCTGCGACTGCGACATAGACCCAGAGATCATTCAGCTTCCTGGGGGTGGATTGTCCAAGGTTCGAGCGGACCTTTAAGCAAAAATAAGCCACTCAGCCATGCAGTCGCAGTATGCAGACTGCGAATTTGCGTTAAATTATAATTAGAATTTCTTTTTTATAGCCAATCACGCGCATATGTGTACGTGTGTGCGTGCGTGTCTGTATGTGCGTGTGTGTCATTGTGAGCGTCTGCCTTTTGTTGTTGTCGCTGGCGCTGTTGTAATGTGTCCTTGGGGCGTCATTTAATTGCTTTTACCAATTTGATTTTCAAGTGCCATTAAGCTCGGCACGCCCCACCGCCCCGGCATATAATCACCCAACCACCTAACCACCCGCATGTGCCGGAAAGTGAGAGCGAAACGATGAAAGTCGAGGTTGCCTACGTTTAGCTGCAAGTGGAAGAAGTGAAAGTAAACGCGCGTGCTTCAATTAATTGGAAAATGAATGAAATCTCTCCCGCTCCGCCTGCCAAACATCCTCTCTAGGCAGCCCCAGGCCCCAGTTCGTTGTCTATTTTCGGGCAGGCGCAGGCTCAATGAAAATGCAACGCGTGACAGTTGCTGCAGCCCGAAAAATGCCCACGGCCACGCCCCCGGCCTCGTCCCCACGCCCTGTTGGGCCCCATAATTAATCGCGTATGTGCGCGCAGCAAAATTATTAATTGCCACAACTGGCAACTGTCGCCATGTTTGTTGCCCCCATCGTTCAACCGAGCCGGAGGGGGTCAGCAGCAGCAGAGCACCAGCAGCAGCAGCAACAAACAGCACGAACCTGACGCTGTCGTCGCTTTGTATTTTCGAACTGAAATCTGACAATGTGGCGGTGCGTCCGTTCGACCGTCCCTCCGTCTCTCCGTCTTTGCGTCTCTCTGTAAGTCTGCGGCTGCCATGTTATAAGTCGCATGCAACATAGCGGCTAATTGTTAGCAGCTTCCTCCGCGATCCTCCGATGCTTATTAATAGAAAATTAAAGCAATTATCAGTGCAAACGACAAAAAATATGGCAAGGAAATCGACTGAGGAGCTGCTGCTGCTGCTGCTGCTGCTGTTGTATTTTATGGCTCTTGTTGTTGCTGTTGTTGCATGAGTGATTTTTGTGGCACATGGGGCACGGCAATGACAAAAACACACAGCAGCAGCCAGAAATGAAGCAGGAGAGAGATCTTAGCGCGCATCGTTGCATTCGCATGAAATTAATTACTTTTGGCACTTTTCATTGAGCAAACATTTCTTTTGGTTTGCTTCTCGCTTGTTGTTTCATTCAGCGCCCCGGAATGAAAAATCGTTGTAGAAATTAATTACGCGCCAACAACAGCAACCAACAACCAGAAACCAACAGCAACAACAACAACTGCGGACAACATTTTGCTAAACACAAGCAAAAGAAGAAGAACGAGTGGAAGAAGAAGAGGAAGCTGAAGGAAATCAACATTGGCGCACTTCAAACGCCCGCCAAAAAGCCAAAAAGCACTCGAGTCTTCCTCAGTCATTCATTCATACGCTTCATCTATCGACCAAGCAACCATCCATCCATCCATCCATCCAACCGTTCGTGCAGTCCGTGAAATCATCTATCCATCTGCTCTTCAGTCGGCATTTTCAATGCCAAACGCAAACGCGAACGCAAACGCGAACGCAGGCTAATTAAAGTGGTGTCCACCCACCGGCCAAGCCACAGCGAATTCCAATCGCAGCTGAGCTGAACTTGGTCAACTGGACGCTTCCTTGGCCGTCGAGCAAGGCGACGCGACGTCCATCGAGTGTCCATCTACTTGATGGCCGCAGCGGCGCTTTTGTTGCTGCCCATTCAATTTGCTCATTTTACGAGATTTTTGTGGCCTTTTCGACACAAGCCTCAACCGCAGCTCCGTTTGACGTCTGAGCCCTGCTGCAGCGCTGACCTATGCAAATAACTTGAGAAGTACGAATCATCGAAGAGCCATTAAAGCATTCAGGATTGCAGTTGCCGGGCGGCAAGTCCATAAAGCACGCATCTCAAGTATTCAATATGAATTGCATTTAAATACTAAATCGAATAATAAAGCAACAAAGCGATAAATAAAAACAACTTGATTCTAATTAACAATTTAATACATTTATTTGTGTTTGTAATTAAGCTAAGCCCTGCCATATTTATTCATATATTTATTTGCATTCATTTCTCGATTCGATAATCCTATGCAAATTAATGCTTTCTAGTTCGTTAAGCTGTTATTAAAACAGAGAAAAAAAAACATATAAAAATTTCAAACAAATACATATGTACATAACCTTAAATTTACTTCCATATTTAACATAGCTAAAATATCTTAAAGTGAAAAACATAATATATATATATATATAAATTGACATAAATTGTATAATAAATTCGATGACAAAGTTAGTTTAATTTGATTTAAATTTTTATATCTAATATTGACAAAATATTTAAATAATTAAGTTGCAATAATTTAGAGAATTATTTTTTATTGATTAACAAATTATTTAAATTTTATTTAGATTTAGAAAACGTACATAAAATAACATTTTTATATTTATAAATGTAATTTCAATCAATTTAGTTTCAGTTCTATTTAAGTAGAAAAATATAAAAAGTAAAAAAGATTTAATAAATTATAAAATAAAATGTAAAATAATCATACATAAATATATTTTTGATAATGAGATTTTGTAACATAAAAAATAGGCAGAAATTCAATTTGAAAGTTACTAACAATAATATTGAATATTTTTCATGTCTGAATACCGTTGCCTACCTGTGTATATTTTATTGTAAATTCGCAATGTATTAATATGCAATTTTTATGAATTTTAAGAATTTAGTAAATCTTTATATAAAATTTGAATATCCGAGCTACTGTTATATTTTGCTAAATTTAAGAATAGGCCACACCAATAGCCCTAGCTACCCCGTCATATGTGTGCCTATAGGATATACCCTACACAGCATTGGCGTTTAACGACTGGGCGTCATATTTATTAAGACTTGAAACAGCTCGACTCCCCGCTGCCCCCACCCTTTGCCCCGTGCTGCCCAGAGCTGTAAGAGACCGCCGGTTTTAAAAAATAAAAAGAAAAAGCCCTGGCAATAATTATATTTTAGTTTTATGGCCTGCAAAAGTGACCGGTCCACCGAAAATGGTCAAGTGCCCAGGCCTAAAGCTCCGGCCGTGCGCCATAAAACACAAACTGTTGCATAAATGACACCTAGACGTTGTTGAGCTGGTGAGCCGGAGGGGCGATTCCCGAGTTGTTTCGAGAGTTTATTAAAAGCGTTTTCCGTTTTACTGACATCTGAGGGCTGCAGTGGGCAGGAGGCAGGAGGCAGGGGACAGCTCGTCGAATAATTCAAACAAATTGACAGCCGCACATTACGCAATGGAAAACTGCAGCGCTGCACTTTTGCAATGCCAGCCACCAAAATGTGTTGCCAGAGCCACACCGATACCAGAGCCTGATACCGATCCCAGGAGCAGGGCGGGCTGGGGCGGTGCGAGAGACAGGGCACAGAGACAAATCTAATTGCCGAATGCAGTCGATGCAGAGTGCAAAATCATGTCAACAGCAATTTTCCATTGTTAACTGCGCCGAAATGCCAGCAGATAGAAGAGCGAGTCCAGAGTGAGATGGCGAGAGAGATATATATAAAGCGGGAGGGAGAGGATTGCTTTCTGGGCAGCTCGTTTCAGGGCAACCCTAATTGGAGTGTGGGGGGCAGAGCTGTAAGTGCGTATACTTGATTATGGTTTTATTAGCACAGGGTTGTCTTGGCTGTCTCTGTCTCTGTCTCTATCTCTAGCTCAGTCGCTGCCTTTGGCATTTCTTTGGCTAATTTCGTAGAAAATCCTTGGCACTTAAATTTCAAAACTAAGTAAATCCCATGCCATGCCCAGCCATCGCCTCCGCAGATATTGCGGCGACACCAGCACAGATTGCCACGTACAACTTAATGCGGTCTAAGTGCAATAATATTACTTTACTTCATTTATTTTGCGCAAAAATATAACAAAGATGTGACAGCCAAGGCGAGGAAGCAGCGGAGGACCATCCTGGCTGAAGCTGGAGCTGAGCACGCAATAATGATGATGTCATTGTCAATGGAAGAAGCAGCCACGACAACAACAACAACAACATTGTCAACGTCGCTGGCAAAGCAAAGCGAACCAGAGCAGATGTAACTGAATTAAGCATTAAGTGCGGATATATAAACAACCCTACCGAAAACTGAGTGCGTGGACTGCACATAGAGGCGGGCGGAGTGCGGTGCGAGGAGGAGCAGAAGAAGCTCCGAGCAAAGTTCATCTTAAAAACGGAAGGAAGCATAAAATAAAATGCAGCAGAAGCACAGCAGCAGCAGCAGCAGCAACATCATCATGATCATCATCATCATTAGTATTGACAACAATGCAGCATTGCCTTTTCCATCTCTCACTATAGCTATCTCTCTGTCTCTCTCTCTCTCTCTGTCGCCCTCTCTCTCTCTCTGAAAATATGCAAAGATTTTAAGGAATTATTGCGACTTTTATAATTTTGCCAACACAGAAAACACAAATTTGTTGACATGCGCAAAGTATTTGCCACAAAGTGCAATCGATGCACGATTTGTTGTGCTGCACAGCGCGTACAGACCCTTAAATTCATATTTACATATATACTACTATACACATATATATACATATGAGACGATGTTGGGTTTATCTGCAATATCTAAATAAATGTGAATGCATTCTTACAAAACTGTCCGTTTGGGTCATGTTTTAGCTCGCAATTGAATTTACTTTGTTTGTATTTTTGCTGGCTGACAAAATGGCATTGGGGGCGTTCTTGAGGCGTGGCCAGTTTCTTGTAAGTTATGTAGGAAAATCCTGGCCAAAAGTCAACTGGCAGACAACAAACATTTTTGATTGCAGTCGAATGCATTAAAATTGATTGCGAATTTCCGACAAGAGTGGAACAAGCAGACTAGAAGGGGATATACATATGTATATCTAAATCTATAAAATTTTCTATATATAATTAATTCTAATTAGATATAGTCTACACAACATTGTGTCGAATTGAAAGTGCTTGAAATTTGTATACAATTTCGAGTGTAATTCATATAAGCCTTTTCGTGGTATAAATATCTACTCAGGTTCTTCTTCTTATTCCTCATCTTCTATCCGCCTAATAGTAACTCATTTATCTACAATTTGAATTCACACACAACTCAGGTCTGCGGGTGCTCCAAAGAGAGAGAGAGAGCGGGAGAGTGAGAGAGAGAGAGAGAGAGAGAGGGAGCGAGAGCACTTGAGAATCTGAAGTGCTCACATAATCGGATCGTTTAATCTGCATTGGAAATCATTATACCCATTAAAGTCAAGCAGTCCGGGCAAGCAGTATAACAGGAGTGTGGCTACCCGCAGCCACAGAAGCTTCGCGCATTTTGCAGTTGCTCCAGTCACTCACGCACACACACACGCACACACGCACAGTGGGTTAGTCGAATATATTGACTATAATTTATGCCCGCCGATTGTTTTGAGCACATTCGCACACTTCACAATCTGTTAGAGTTACATTTTTATTGACAAATTGCGTTGATTTTTGCTGGCGGCATCCATGAGGGCCGTTCCCCGATGCCCGCCTCCTGCCGCCCGCCACGCAGTCGCTGCGGTCGGCTGCGTCAATGGCACTTCAAACTGCAAACGACCGGAACTTGCAATTGTCATTTTAGTGAGTGCCCTCCCGCACGGCAACGCGCATCGACAGCTCGACAATCAAGCAAACAAATTCAATTATGTAAATTTAGACATCAACAGATACAGAGGCCCAGATATAGATACGGATACACACACACACACACGCATCTGCTGTCATCTAGATGGGCATATAGAGAGGCTGCCTTTACATACGAATTATGCCAGGAATGCTACAGCTGCCGCATATATGGGGCAAGTGCAGAGATCCAATGAAAGTGTAAAGCGAAACGAGGCAAAAGTCAAAGCTGCCCCAACGCTCCAACGCCCGTGCCGCATGACATCTGTGGAGGCTATTACAGACCCACGCAGCGACGCGAGGCGAGGCCAGGCCGGGCCAGACCAGGCCACGCCACGGCACGTTAATCGCTCTAAATTTTTCATTGTATCAATTGTCAAAACAAAGTTTTGGATTGTCGCTACATGGCCCAAGTCAACGATTCCACATGGAGCTACCTCCTTCCTCCAGCGCAGCGCAGACGCTGACGCTGACGATAGCGACAGCGTCCATGGTGTTACTTTCAATTGAACTTAATTAAATTTGTAAGTGAATCTAGTGCGGGCTGACGACGGCGGCGATTGCCATTCGCTTCCCCCCCCCACATTTAGTGGGGCACTGCATTTCAAGAGACGACAGTCACAAGAGCTGACAATGAGGAACTGGAACTTAGATTGAGACTGGGACAAGCGCGAACATCGCACCACGCATCGCATCGCATTGAGCTGCATAGCCTTTGTCTGGAGCGACAATTTACATAATTTAAGTCATTTAAATTATCCGAAAACATTTCAATTCATTTCTGTTACTTGCACCCACTGCCACTGCCACTGGCAACTGGTTCTGGCTCTGGCTCTGGCTCTGGCTCTGGCTCTGGATCTGACTCTGGCAGTGGCAACTGGCGCACCCACTCCCAAATTCAAATACAATTCGACTTTGACTCCGTCTCCAACTCCGACTCTGACTCCGTCTTTGCCATTGTAGTCGGTGAATGGTCGCGCTGCCTCTTATTGTTATCGTCGTCGACGTTGTCTGAATGATTTTGCGATTATGTAAAGTGCATTAATGAGCCTCGGACTGAGCTCGCATCCACTGCCACAGCCACAGCCACAACCACAGCTATAGCCATAGCCGTAGGCATTGCCAATGAGTGGATGGATAGCTTGACAGCATTGCCTTGAATGGGCCCCGTATCACATTACAAAAGACAATGGACACGGCTCAAGCAAGATTTTGACACCGCCGACAGAAACGGAGCTAACCAAATTAGCCAAGCTGATTTGGTATAAATTTCATTCCCATCTCAGCGCAGCTCTAATGTGGGCGGCATAATGCAATTGCGAATACAAATCCTGAATGGAGTATGCTTTAAGGGCAAACTTGAGTTTCCCTGAAAGAAATAAAACATTTTAAAGATATTTCAATTCATATGTTGATGGACTATTTGACATTTAACTAAATTCTAATTTGTATTCTGTATTATTTGATACAGATACAGATACAGATACAGATACAGATACAGATACAGATACAGATACAGATACAGATACAGATACAGATACAGATACAGATACAGATACAGATACAGATACAGATACAGATACAGATACAGATACAGATACAGATACAGATACAGATACAGATACAGATACAGATACAGATACAAATACAGATGCAAATACAAATACAAATACATATATGTAAAGATGCAATATATAATTTCTATCATCTCAAAGCTTTGCTGAAACACGAAATAAAAACTCGTAAAAAATTAAATATTATTAACTTTAGTTGAACGCCTTTTTTATTTGCTTTGATCTGGCATACATTAAGGCGAACTCTGATCCTACTTAAGTTTCCACTGATCCCCTTGCTGGAAAAAGTGAAGAACTATGCATGCTCAAACACTTGCCTAGCCGGCACACGCTCTTCTACTCCGACTCCGACTCCGAGTCCACGACGACGATGATGATGATGATGATGCCATAAAAGAGATAAACCCGTCGCATAAAATGGTGTCACATATGCGCAACATTAATCTGTTTTGAAATTATAAAAGTGGAGTGTACACAGCTTGGCTGCAAAAAAAAAAAAAAAACAAAAAAGGGAGAATATAATGAAATTAAAATAACAACCACCACGAGAAGGGGCTGAAGACTTCGTCTGCAACTGCGACCGGCGACTGAGCTGCGGGAAACGCCGAACGGGGCTGTGGCTTTTGTAAGCGCAGTTTACAATGCTCACACTCGGCTCTCAAATCATATTCATATGCAAAACAAGAGCAAGAGCAAGAGCAAGAGCAACAGCAACAGCAACAGCAACAATACAATGGCAAAATGTAATGATGCCAACACCAAGCGTGACAAAAACAACAACAGCAGCGGCAACAACAACAGAGGAACAGGAGGCAGCATCAGCAGGCGACAGGAGGCAACAATAACGAGGGAATTACGAGCATCAAAATGCGCAATGAAAATAAATTAAAGTTTCGAAACAACAACAAACTAAAAACAGCGCCAGATTACAACGTCGGACAGGGATGGAAGCAAGCGGAAAAGGAGGAGTATGTCGAGCAGGAGGCAGGACAGGAGGCAGGGAGCAAGTGCAATTGCCACAAGTGTACAATATGAAGAGCTTTATGTAGGTGGACAACGCGCGACAAGGAAAAACTTTGGAACTTTGTTAAATAAACGCAAGAAATTTGCATAAAATTGACAGCGAAATTTTGTTAGCCACCGCATAATGGCTGCTTGAAGCAGCTGTAAACAGCTCGTAAAAGTAATTACAGCTGCCGCGGACCGAGGGCGGACCTAAGAGGCGGGGGTGTTGGCTGGTGTCACAAACGGCCGGGCCTCCGACTGTCTAATGTGTGCGGCCCTGTGTGTGTGTGTGTGTGTGTGTGTGTGTGTGTGGCAAGTCACTAATTATAGGCAACTTAAACGCAACTAATTTTCACACTTGGAAAATGATTAAAACTCCATTTGTGTGTCGAGTGTGTGCGTGTGTCTGTCTGAGAGAGAGAGAGAGAGAAGCAACAGCGCACAGCCTGAGGAACCAGCTCAGCACCTTGGCTAATTAATATTAATTGAATTTGTTGGTCAAGCGTGCTTCTGCGAGTGCGACTCCTGCATGCGTGTGTGCGAGTGTTTGTGCGTGGCAATCCGCACAGCTGTTGTGCCATTGAAGTGGAATTGGAAATGGAAGTGGAATTAGCAGAGGCTGCCAAATACGAAGCGAAGAAGGCACAAAAGTGCATATAGAGTTCACACCAACTAAGGTGAGCGACTAATGCCGTCTGCAGGTCACGAAAGGCTAAGGTGGAAGGAAGCGTGTGCCCCGCATCGCAGCCGAGTTCCAGGCAATTATAGTTCAATTATTGGCCGGCGGAGGTGAGCGAGACATATTGGCGGACCTCACCCTTCGCTGGCCCGGGGTCAGCTGTGATCAGGATTGGGATCGGCATCAAAATCGAGACCCAGATCGAAGCACGGTCCCCCAGTTGTCCAGCTGACAGTTGGCAAATTACGGCCGGGCACCCACATCAGTTGTCAGTTGCCAAATGTTTCGAGTGTCTGGATTTCCCACAGTATATAAGAGATAACTCAGGATCCCAACAGTTGTCTGACAAAGAGGACTCATCTAATTCTAAAATAAATAAGAGCACAATTCGAATAGGTTTTCATAATCTTTTATTTCATAATTTATTACAGTTGAAAATTATGTTCAATATTTTCTCAAATTTCATAATTTTTCCACCTTCCTCTTTCTTCAAGTTGTTGTTCTATTTACCACTCCAATATGCTCATAATCTTAGGGTTTCTGTTTTTATTTCTTTACATAGAAGCTTCAATTAGTTTATTAAGTTAATGATACATTGTTGTGTTTTTTTATTAATATAATTAAGTTTAAGTTTCTTTTTAATCCATTGTTTTCATGTTTTCTTTTCTCTGTTTGTTTAATCCTAGGAATTTAGTTAAAGTTAATTTTTACACGCACAAACATTTATTTAATTTATTTCATATAAATATATTATTATTATTATTTTTAGTTTTTTCTCGTTTTTTTTTTTTTTTTTTTTGCATTTTATTGCAATATCTTAGAGTTAGTTCTCTCTCTTTTACTAACTCTTATCTGACGCACACACAGTCTGTCCCTTTCGCTCACTCGTTCGCTCATTCGTTCGCTCGCTCGCTCGCTCCCTCTCTATCTATCTTGTGTTGCTGTCTCGTTTGCTTTGCTATTTGTTCCGATGCTTTCGCGTGGGTAAGTTGAAAGTTGTATAAATTGTTTGTGCACTTTTAGTCTATGCTCAGGGTTTGCTTTTGCTTCGGTGATTACCAACTAGCATTAAATACAGTTTTAATAATAATATTTCCATATTTTGGTATCGTTTTCTGTTTTCCTTTTCTTTCCTGTTTATAATGTATGCATGCGCTATGTACAAAATATTTTCAATGAGAGGCTATCAAAAATGTACAATATTTATTAAATATACGTATGTATGTATTTAAATATAATCATCGTAATAAATGTTGCTGTTTTCCTTAATAATCATATTAAATATTTACGGCGTATACATTAAAGTTTCGAGAAAAATCACATTTTAATTTAAATTCTGATAAGAAAGAAGTTGAAACATAAAAAGCATATTACAAATTATCCCATATACAATATGTATTCATTTGTAATTGTTGATAGCATTTATTTCTAATTTTCTTTTCTTTTTTTTACTTTTTTTATTTATTATTTTTTCTTAGCATAATTTAACGCTTATCAACACTGACACATAACGGGCACTTTCAAAATGCCAAGCAAGCGGTCACCAAGATACAAAATAATTGAGTTTCTAAACTACTTGCATCTAGATTCACTTTTAACATCGTTCTTTAGCGATTTCAACTTACAAGCGTTCAATGGAAATGGTCTTCGGGAAGCAATCCGACTCCAGGAGAACAAATGGTGATTCATTGATATAAAATGTACGAAAAGTAGGAGAAATTTTCAAGATCGCTGAATCAGAAAACGAACTACGTAAACGTTTTTGCACTCTCCGAGAGTTTCTGTCGCCCTAAACATGTTAACATCTGGATTTTCGCTATTTCCATCGAATTGCCTTTTGGTTCCGTTGCTTAAGATGTACATTACTAAATTAATTATGAATGTTTCTGTTTTTTTTTTTTTTTTGTTTTTCATTTTAAAAATTAATAATAATATATCTAGTAATTTATAGTTTATATTCTATATATATATAGACTCGTATACTTCATTCGCTTATTCCGTGGTTTTACTTTTAAGTTTTCTTTTTAAGGCGTTCTGTACAATTTGCGTTTAATCGTTTCTCAAGTCAATAGTGTTGATTATTTAACTAGCGTTAAGTCTAATATATTACTATCAATGCATAAATCGTATAATTTTGTATTTTTTTGTTTCGTTTTTTTTTTTTTAGAGAAAACATTCGCTTTTCGCTTGATTCTTTTTTTTATAGGGCTTGCAAAAAAACATTCGCCTTTAGCAATTTGTAAATAAGTTTTCTGTTCGTGCGAAACAATAGCATAATTTATATGTAGTAAATGGTGTATTCTTTGAGAAGATTCGTATACGTTTTGAGTGATTGTTTCGACAGTAGTCAGTAGGTAGTGTCTGCTAATGAAATTAGGAGTTTCCATGCGAAAGAAGCTCTCTCGATCTTAATTAAGTTAAGTTAAGTTAAACGATCTCTGCATTTCATTCATTGAGCTCGAGAACTAAAATATTCCTAGGTACTCACAATTTTTACACTTGTTTCAGTATGATTCAAAAAGAAATACAACACTTAAATGTTCAGTTTGTTTCTCTTCCTCATTTACGTATATTCGTTACGATTTTAGATTGTTATATACTCTAAAAACTGTGTAAATTCAATTTAAACGCACTTGTGCTTGAATTCAGTTCAATTTTATAAATTTAAAGAATATTTTGCAACTTATTCTGAATAAATTCTATGAGTGTGTGTATGTGTAGGTATGTGTGTGTGTGCGGTTGTCTGTATGTGGCCAATAAGGGGTTTCAATTGAGAGCAATTGAAGCTGCTGAAAAGTTGAAACGATATGAATACGAAATGAAATTGAAATAAAAAGACGAGAAATCGTATTTTTGCAATTGTTTTCAATATATGCATTTTACTCTTATTTTCATCATTTAATCATCGTTCACGTTTTTATAATTAAATCATTAATTAAGTAAATGTAATAATATAATAATAGTAACTAAATATAACGCATACAAATTAAAATACATAAATAAAAATACAATTAAAAATTATGCATAATTTATTATTATTTATATCTGTATATCTGTATTGTGTATGTGTATATGTATGCTTATATGTGTATGTATGTATGTGTATGTGTGTGTGTGTATGTGTGTATTCATCTTTAGATTTATATATATATATGTGTGATCGATCGATATATTCTTTATTTTCTTGGAAATAATACTACAAATACACACAAAAAGAACCAAATTTTTTTAATCAACTTCAAATTAATTTTGTTTTTCAATTTTTCAATTTTTTTTTTGCTTTTCTAAATTAAATTCAATTTCTTATAATCTTTTCTTTTTGCTCCACTTAAGTTTTGCAACGCGTAAAATTAGAAAACAATTCAATTTATTTAAATTAGAGCGTTTAACCTAGGATATAAGACATAGTCATATACATAAGTAAATAGTTGGTAATTAATGATTAATTAGGTTTAATTAGTTGCCGTTGCTGTTTACTATATATGTATATATATACACTTGTATGCATACGTAAAAACAATGCTAACCACTAACTAATAAAAAGAACAAAAGCGTTTACTACAACTGACTTGTTATAAGTGTAATTTAAAAAGAAACTAAACTCTAGCAAAGAATTCTCCATTTTGTTTATTTGTGTGTGGGTTTTTTTCAATTTTTTTCTGTTTTTCCCCTTGTGATTTTCCGGGCGGCGCATTTACTAAATTCATGTTACATAACAAATAAACAAGAAAAAAAAAAACAAAACTAGTTCGCCAAGCAAATCAAATTGCCTTAGCCTAATTTGTAAATTCTATTTCGTTTTGGATTGCGCCTAAATTCATGCTCTGAAATATATTTTTGCATTTGCCTTTTGTAGCTTTTCGAAAGTAAAAATTTGCATAAATCAAATATAATTAGCAAGCTGTCGTTGCTCTCTCTCTCCCTCGCTGTTTGGGTGTGTGTGTGTGTGAATGTGTGTCTGGCTTCTGTTTTGTTTATTAACTTATATCTAAGCGTTTCATTTTTGTTTATGCATAAATATCTCTCTCTCTTTATATATTTTGTTGCTTTATTATTTACTTTGTTGCATGTGTAGTTGTTATGTATGTTTAAGGTATACACAAATAGTTTCTTTCAAAATTGTTGCTGCTGCTGCTGCTACTCCTGCTGCGGCTGCTACTGCTGCTGCTGCTGTGGATGCTAGTGATACTGTTGTTGCGCCTGCCTTTCGATTAGCTAATATCTGATGTGTGTATGTGTTTTGTTGTATTTTCTTTTTGTTTTGTGTTTTCTTTTTCTCTTTTTTTTTTTTAGATTTTACTACAGTTTTTACTTCATCTATTACTTGACTGATATTGCCACTCGGTTTTGTAAGTTACACGGTTCAAGGGTCCTGGCCACTCTCTCTCTCCCCCCTCTCTCTCTCTGCTCGCCTCTGCATTCGCTCTGCTTTAGTATTGTTGTAGTTGTAGGTTTAAGCTATGATTTTGGCTTTGTCGCTTTGTCAGCGTGCTCCTCAACATCCGCTTGCGGGCACGCTCAGCCATTGCCCTGCACTTCCGCTGTCGTTGCCGCCGCTGTTGCTGCTGCTGCTGCTGCCGCTGCCACTGCCGCCGCCGCCGCCGCTTCTGCTTGGGATTGGGATTGGATGTGGGTGTAGGATCCAGCTGAGGCTTCCGCAGTCGCGCCGAGTCCGTTGCCGGCGCTGGATTACAAGTGCTGTCCATAGTATTCGGCGGGCGGGTAGTGCGGGTAGCCTTGATGGAAGCCCGGATCACCGGGCGGACGATGCATCATGTGCGCCTGGCTGTCCATCATGTAGCCCATGGCATCGTGACCATAACCGGAGGGACCTGGATGCGGTGTATAAACTGTTGAGAGTTGCATTCGCCCAGATAAAAGAGAAAAAAATGCGCATAATTAGAAATTGCGTGCGAAATTAGACAAAGCTTCTAATTGGTATTTATGTGCTCTGCGCTATTTCATAGTTATGGATATTTTTTTGGGTCTTGTTTTATAGTGTAAAAATAGGATATTTACCTGCTCGATTCGATTGATCGATCATTGGCTGCACAATTCTCCGCCGCGCATTGATAAACCTGTGAAAGAGTCGAGCAAAGATTTTGGTTTTAGTTTTTAATTAGGCGCAAGACAGCGACAGGATTTATGAATTATTTATAAACTATTTCAGTGACGGCGGCTGTTGCTGCTGCTGTTGCTGCTGCCGACTGCAGGGATTTGCAGCAGGCTGCTTTATGTGCACAACTTAGCCATAAACTAAACCAAATCTTGGCCAGAGTCACACTTTTTGCTCCGACAGTCGGGCCACATCAATGACGATGGAGGAGAGCCTCGACTCGACAGCGGGCAGCTGAGTTGGGGAAATGGAATGGCCGGCTTTACAAAGCCCAACGCCGACTTTGGTTATGATTGTCGTTTAATAAATGCAATAAGAAATAATAAGCAGGCAGTTGCTGCGCTGCGCTGCCGTTGCTGATCCGCTGCGTGAAGGATCAGCGAGAAAAAGACCAAAGAAATGAAATGATTAAAGCAAAAAGCCGCCATCGCCACAGCCAGCTCAGCGGAGTGACAGTCGGTGCTGTGGCCGCAGTTACCCACATGGGTTGACACACACACACGCACTCAAATAGTAAGTACGAAAAAAGCAAAAAAAAAACCTAAAATAATAATAAGCCCCTCAGACATTAGCCAAAAAAAAAAAAAAAAAACAACAATGAGCTAACCTCATTGAAAGTTAGCCGAGGTTAATGCTCCGTAAGCTTCCGCTGAAATCCTTTACTCACATCGTATATATATACATATATATCTCTTTACTATATGTATAAGGATTGGTTTGTGTTTTTCTTCTCTCTTTTCAATTTGCAGTTCATTTCAGTTGCTCATTTTGAGGCGGAAATTGTTGCAACGCCCTGAAATCGTTTATCAAAACGACAAAATGGAATTGAGTTCCGTTGCGTTTTTGGAACAGTTCAGGAGACAGGCCGCCGAAGTCAGCGTGAGAGGGAGGGAGACGGACTGAGCTAGAGAGCAAATGCGAGAGGATGTAAGCTGCAAATCGATTTGGCCGCTGGCTGCTGACTTGATTGGCTGCCTCCTTGGCGAGCCTTGGCTCTGTGCCGTGGCGTGTGGCAGGCAGACCCACTGATGATGCCTTCAGCTACCAGGCAGACCCACTTCCATATTCCACATTCCGTATATACATGTCCCACATTAATGTCCAGCGCAATAACAGCAATATAACAGAGCAGCACATTTGCAGCGTTATTTATGTACTTACGCCACAATTATAACTTTTTTCCAGCTCTGCAGCTGTAAGTAAGCGTTAATATTTAAAACTTGGCTACAACAGAAACTTTTTCGATTACCGCCGTAAGCAGCAAACTGAATCTCAAGCTTGTGCCTGTGCCTGTGCCTGTGCCTCTCCAGCATTTCTTATTGGGTGTTAATGGACTTTTACTCTCTCCCAATCTGCCTTTCTCCCTCTCTCACTCTCTCACTCTCGTGGTCATTTGAATTGCTGCTTACGCAGTTTCTTTCATTCTGTTTGCCCCGCAAATTGCGCAAAATAAATACACATTTAGCTGCCGCCGGGTGGTGGCTGCTGGCTGGTGGCTGGTGGCTGGCGTGCACCACCCGATGCCAGTGGCCATTCCCCATGGATTAGTGCTTTGGCGAAGGTGTCGTCTGCCAGCCCATAAATAACCAAAAGTGTCAACATTTTATTTTGCTATTTTCTGCTAAGGTTGTTGCCTTTTTTTCTCTCCTTCTTTTCTTCATCTACTACTTTCTTTTTCGTCTGCCTCCGCTCCTCCGTCTCTGTCTTATCGCTGTTGTCTACGCAGCGTTGCGTGCTTAAGCGAAATGGGCAAGGGATCCTGGCAAGTCCTTGCCAGTCCTTGCCGCCGTATTTGTTAATTCGCAGTGTGCTTCAGTAAGCGCGAAATTCAATTTAATTGAGCTGAGTGCCCGCGTTAGAGCAGCCACCACTGCAGCATGCCACCCAATAGCCCCAATGACATGCGACCAGCCCACTCCAGGCAGGCCCCAAATGCGGCTCACACATTTTTCGCTAGATTTTATTATGGCCTGTCCCTGCTTAAAAGCATTCCATGGCACAGACATGGGGGCCAGCGACTGCATAAAAGATTCAGCAACGCTTTTAACTGGCGCTCAAGCTTCTCTGCCCCAAACCCACTTGCCATTTGCCCTCACTCCCCCCACCCTCCTCCCACCGCTCACTCTATCTTTCTCTGGCTTGCACATTTTCAAATCTGACTGCATTTTGTGCATCCATTGCCTTGTCTTGTCTCTTGCATTGGCTGCCAGGTGTCAAGTTCTGCACCATGTCGCATAATGTGCAGAATTTGATGAAGTCGCCTGCTCCTGCTCGGCCTGAGAGCTTGCCACATTGGCTAGGATTTGTGCGGCTGTCATTGTCCCGTTGCCAGCAACATTCGTGCAACATGCTACATAGCTTTATTTAGCACATTTCATGCACCCAGGCATGCTTCAGCTCTTCAAGCTGCTCAAGCTCTTTGGCTGCCTTATAAATTGGTTCGGCCTGCTTTCTGTAAGCTGATACCTTGAGCTGTCTGTGTCCAGGACAGACTCTGGGTTCTAGTTCGCCATAAAGCGGGCAACTAATGGCCTCCTCTGCATAGTGTGGCACAGCCAACACGAATGCACTCACTCAGATCTCTGGCCATATATGTGATAGATAATCTATGCCAACTACCAATCCATGATCAGCTTATCTGCTATCTACTATCACAAGTCATCTTCGCACTTACCAATTGTTAACTTGCAGTATCGTCAGGCCAGTATCCTGCGCCAACTGTTTTTTTTGGTCCTCGGATGGGTAGGGATGCTGCAAAGAGAGAAATAGAAAAGGAAAGGCCAATTAATACATGGACAGCGTTCACAATTCAATTAAGAGGGCAAAGCCTAGAGGATTTACAATCTATCAGCCCTGGCACTAGCCACAGCAAGTGGAGCTGCGTCGATCAATCATTGCGAGTGCTGCTAGCCAGGGCATATAAACAATAATATATGGAGAAACGAAACCTGTCAGCGAACGGCGCTGCTGCACTTGAACTGGGGTATCATGTGCTTTATTTATTTTGCTTTTGGTTTTGCTCTCTGCTTTTGCTTATCTGAATCTGTGGCCAGCGAGTGGCTCGCTTATCAGGCGCTGCCACTCAAAATGTCCTCAATTTTGATGCAGTTCGTTTTTCGGTAGCGCCAAATAGGCAAACAAACCGAAATGCAGTTGCGACTGGGGCTGGCCGAAGCTTCTCATAAATCTTGCAGCCGGCGCGCCGCCACAGTGGCGTCACTGGGCAAATAGAAGCCATCGCCCCTCCCACTAACAGCACCTCCGCCTCCTGCGCGCACTGCTCACTCAGCAGCTAATCTAATCGGCTGGCGCTTATTACAATTTTCTATATATATATATATTTTTTTTTTTGTTATTTGCTGTTGTCGTCGCTTGATTTCTAATGTTGACTCAATGCGAGTTTGTGCCGCAGTCAGCCTGAGGTTTCACCTGGCGCTGACGGAAATGGCTGTCAATCTCTTGGCTTTGGCTTCGCTTGGGCCTTTTGTTCGACGCGATCCTTTGGCGCATGCGTCGCTCGGCCTGCTTTGGCTTTGTTTAACCCTTTTTGGCGATGCGACCAACATTTCCGGCAGCTGTGGGCGTTTCAATTTTGGCACTCGTCAGGGCCCTGCCTCAATTCCCAACGACTCCTGCTCGTCTGTGCGTCCGTCTATTGTGATTTTGCGGTTGCCGGCAATTGAACTTTTGAGCGATGTGCGGCACGGCGCTCTCGCAGTTGTCTGCAAATGCAATTTGCCTTTACACACAGGAAGCAATTGTTGTGCCACTGCTGCTGAAATTTACCGTTTTCTTAGCCACACACACGGCAGTAGAATATATGGACTGTCACTTGTATACAGATGCAGGTATATATATATGTAGTTATATACTAAATTACTTATATATATATATATATATATATATATATATATTGTGGTAGTTTGTGCATTCGGTATTCAATATGCAAGTGCTCAAGTGCCAGGAATTTCGAATGCCATGCGAAATGTGCAACGCAGCACATCCTTGTCGCTTGTCTTGCCATCCGCTGTCTGTCTGTCTGTCCACTTGGCCTGCATGTCCTGCGTAATGTCTGTAATGCAATTTAGTTGCCTTGTTGTCCTTGCACATCCGTGCACACCCATTCTGGGCTGTCGTCTGTCGCTCCGCCCGCCGCCTCCTCCTGCTCCTTTAATGCATTTGCCTTATTGTTTGTGTTTAATAAATTTTGCGTGTTGTCTTGTTGTAGATATTGTGTATGCATCTTAGGGTCTCGCTCTCTCTCTCTCTCTCTCTCGCTCTCTCTACCTCCCTCTCTCTGTGTATGTTTACGTGTTGGCTGCCGGGCAGCAATATTTGTTTGCTGTCCTGCACAGGCCACGCACCACGCCCACCACGCCGCAGCTCAGCTCTTGACAATAGCCAATACGAAAACTAGTATATGAAATTTGTGTATTGACAAATAAACGTAGATGTCCATGTAAATGCAATGGACATGCCAATGGCAACGTTCCCAGACCCAGACTAACAATTTCACTCGCAGTCTGCTGCTGCGCCTCGTTTCCAGGGGGTTAGCAAATGCTCAAGAAGTCAAAAGGCATAAATTACATGCAGGTAAATTAAAATGGAATTTATAGCATACTTTGTGGCGTTCATCTATTTAGAGAAATGCTTTTACCCAGCGCTGAATGTGCATATGCATATGGCTGGCTGAGGTTGGCATTATTGCCCTGCCAGCTATATATACTGGACAATGCCATACTCTCTCGCCTCCTCTCTCTCTCTCTCTCTCTCTCTCTCTCTCTCTCTCTCTCTCTCTATGTCTCTCTCGGCCAGCCAATTCAACCAGTAGTTCATTATCATCCTGTCTGTGGCTTATCAAAGGCGCATTAATGCCTGTCCCAACTCGCGCTGCTCTCATTTGGCCGCCTACTCCTGCTGCAGCTGCAGCTGCTGAAGGTGGCTCCATCAGCAGCTACGCTGTGGTGCGCCAATTACGCTAATGTAAGTAATTATGCATTTCGTACACCACACATCACCTCCTCCCCCTCCACTTCTCTCTCATACACACGACTATCGACAGAGAGACAGACGGACTAGCTAACCAAGCAGGCGAGTGCAAACATGTCAAGTGAAACAAAGTCCATTTGGTTTATTAATTTACCATACGACAAAATAATTAATTACTGTCACGCCTTTAAGTTGCTTTTGCCGTGTCGCCGCCTCGCCTGCCCCTCTGCCCGTCAGCAGTGGCCATGTCTTCTTGGGCTTGCCTCCGCCTCCTGCTGCTTCTGCTGCCACTTGGCTTTGCCTAGGGGCAGGGGCCACTGTTTTTGCCATTGTCTGCTTGTCGCTTAACTCGCTCCACTTTTTCCACATATTTTCGCTCGTGTTGTGTTTATTTAAACTTGGCAAATGAATTTAAAGCAATCACCACTCACACACACACACACACTCACTCGCAGACACACACTCAGTTAGGTGCCAGCCCTTCAGCTCCCCCTCAAGTGATGTCGACAAGTGCCAGCAAACCTCAGGCATAGGCCTATGTCTCGATTGTGGCCTGTAGCTTTCTCTCTCTCTCTCTCTCTCCCTCTGTCCCTCTCCCACTCACTCGCTCTGCTCTCCGTGGCCGCATGATGTCAACATGACTGCAGTGCCGTGACACATGGCACAACAAGCCCAAGACGTCGACTACGGCTCTGGCTATGGCTCTGGCTCTGGCTCGGTAATGCACACGTACAACCGGCCAGAGACGCCACCGCCGCCACCATTAACAACGCCAAATGCGACGCCATTTGTGAAACAAGCGGCAACAACAACAGCAACAGCAACATCATCAGCCGCCACTGCAAATTGCTGCGACGTCGGTGAAAATTGCAACGGCGTCGACGTCGGCCTGTGGCAGCCATTATGAAGATTTTTTCCAGTTGCACTGCATGTCTAAACAGAGCCAAATGAGTGTTTCCACTCCAGTGGAAAGCGAGATAGCATGGCAGGCACAGAGGGAGACATACAGAGAGAGAGAGGGTAGAGCGAGAGGTACTGGTAGAGGGAGAGGTAGAGATAGAGGTAATGGTAGAGGTGGAGGTGGAGGTGGAATTAGTGACAGAGGTAGAGCTAAGGCTAGAGCTAGAGCTAGAGGTAGAAGTGGAAGTAGAGGTAGAGGTAGAGGTAGAGGCAGAGGTAGAGGTAGAGGTAAAGGTAGAGGTAGAGCTAAAGCTAAAGTTAGAGCTACAGCTAGAAGCAGAAGTAAAGGTAGTGCTAGAGCTAGAGGCAGAAGTAGGGGTAGAGGTAGAGGCAGAAGTAGAGGTAGAGGTAGAGCTAGAGGACTGCACTAATCGCAACTTTGTTCTCATACTCAAAGTCGTCGGCGTCATCATGTTGGAGCAACACAAACACAGCAAAAGAAGCAAAACACATGTAAAAGAAAAATAATTTGCTGCAATCGCGAGTCAAAGCACACACACACACACACACACATTGAGACTTTAGAGATGCCCTACGGCCACCATATGTGGTTGTGTGTGTGTGTCAAAGGGGTCAAGAAACTGACAAAGGTAGGAGAGCTGCGCCGAGCTGAGCTGAGCCTACAGGAGGCCGCGGGCAAGGGTTAAAGTGCCGCACTTGGTGCTTTCCTTTTTTTTAACCCTTGTCGACACGGGTTATGCCTGATGCGCTTAAGTAGTAGCTGGGCTTGCAGCACACATCGTCAAACGTAGCGCATCTTGAGTTCGTCTTGGCCCGGCTCGCTAAACATGCCACACACCAAGCGGCGTCGCGCGCTGTGGGCTGCAACATGTAACATGAGCGCTGACAACAATGCAACGCTTGCGGCGCAACGTTTTGGCCATTTTGCAGACGGCTTTTCGTTTTTTCGGGGTTACTTTTGCTTGCAGTGGGCCGACAACGGCAGCAAACTGAATCGCAGAGCCGAGGCCGGAAGAAACTTGCGCATGGAAAGAGCTGCATGGGAGCTGGGCATATGTGTGGCTGGCAACGGGATTGAGAATGGGGAAGGGGAAAGCGGAAAGCGGAAGGGGAACGGGGTACAGGGAACGGTGCTAGGGACGGGGCACATGTGGCAGCCAGCGAGTAGGCGGAGCACGCGAAATGCGACTTTTTGCTCGTTGCCTGCAGTGCGCGCCAAATGTAAACAAAATATTCGCGCGCCTGCCATAATTATGGCAACAGCAACAACAACACCAACAGCAACAACAGGGTCTACAAAGCAGCCATGCATTGCGTTGCCCTCGTCTGCTTGGCTTTTGTTTTTGGTTGGCCAGCCAGTGCGCTTAACCCAACCCCAGTCGGGCTGCAGCTGCAGTCGGAATTCCCTGTGCCCCTAGCTCCCCCCCTGTCAGTCAGCTGCAGCAGTGCACTTCATTAGCACCAACGTCATCGTCATCGCCGTCGTCGTCGTTGTCGTCGTCGTCGTCGTCGTCGTCTTATTTGGGGTCTGGTTTTTAACGACTTTAGCAACGCCATCGTCGCCATAGCCAGCAGGCGACGCCATCCGCATGTCGCGCATAGCTGGCAATGGCTGACGAGCTGGCATCGAGTTTCACTTGGCAGCTGATGTCTGGAAAACTGTTAATTATGCCAATGGAAATCGGAATTGGAGTCGGAGTCGGAGTCGGAGTCGGAGTCGGAGTCGGAGTCGGAGTTGGTCGATAAATCAAATTGGCAAACATTGCATTTGCATTATCTAAATGCGACTCAATGCGGAGCACAAAAGAACTTTAAGTTCGAATAAAAACAATTTCCCTAATGTGCCCAAACTGTTAATGGCATTAAGCTAAGAGCTGGAAGGCAGCATAAAGTAGGAACAGAAAAAACTCAGTCAAGGATATATGCAGACATCCGCCAGAGGCTGTGAAAGTCGAGCCGCAATCAGACGGAGCAGACGCCGCCTTAGCCGAGCAAACATGAGCGATGCGCTGATTTAAACGGCAATCCATCAATGTCAGAGACGAGTGGGCGTGGGCGGTGGGGGGTGGTGATTGTTGCGCTCGGCTAATGGGGGTGGCGATGCGCCAAGCTAAGCCATTTTAAAACTCAAGACGCGCTGCTGGACCAGAGCAGAGATAAACATTCCAGCGTCAAGCTTCAACTTTAATTTCCGATTTGTTTGCTTATCGGGGCCTGGTCAGTCGTTAGCTCACACACACACACACACACACATGTGCACACACACTCACACGCTGGCACACACTTTTACAAAATTCCATTAAGATTTTTATCATTTTACATACGCAGCAACCGCAAAGCGAAGGGCGAATGTGGCTAATGGCCAAAACTGTAGCGCAGCAGTTTGAACTTCCTTAACAGTCGCTTGACCGTAGCGCATAAAATCTTATAGTTCTGTTTGTTCCCATTTTCTGTTCATTTTTCTTTTTCCCGTTGTACAACCCTTGCACGCAGCGTCCGGCATCCTCCTCCTGCTGCTGCTGCTGCTGCTTAACATAAAGTGGCGCATAACAAATCTGTTTATTTGTATTACACATCCGGCTGGCCGGACTTTCCGCTCTGAGCTTTGATTTGGTCTGGTCTCCGTTTCAATAGTTTGCCGGCTGCTGGCAATTTGGTTTTAGTGCCACATTTTGGGACAGTCCGCATGCCATTTATCTGAGCACTTTGATGGCTCAAATGGAAATCTAATTGGACGCATTGAGCAGGCCATAAGCCAACCTGGCCCATTCGGCTGCTGGCCTTTTTTGCCTAGTCCACTGTCCAGGCACTGAGATAAGCAACCGAATGACTTTATAAAGTCCGGCGCTTACTGCGCAGTCAACTGAGCGACGTCGGGGACTGAGTACGCCGGAGTGGATCATCAATTTCTACTTGCCAGAGCGCATTATCTTTGCAGTGCACCGCCCCTTCAATGCACGGCAGCTCGCTCGGCCACGCCCACTGAGAGAAAACAGCTATTGGGCCAACTAATCTTATCGCAGTGGCCAAAAAGCGACTATGGCTCAACTAAGCCCTTATCAGCCGTGTATCAGAGGCGAATGTAACTGCAGATGGCGATAAGATGTGGGGAGTGCTGCTCCGATTGGGCGCAGGTGCTGCTGTATCGCTGCTGATTGGACTTACCGTTAAGTGCTGAAACAGCCACGCTCTCAATATGTTTGTCGCTACTTTTGGGAAAATGCCACGCTTCTTTTGGTTCTTTTTGCCGCTCGCATCGTCGTCCTCCTCGCCGGTGCCCTCGCCGCTGCCTATGCTAGCGTTGCTGGCGTCACCTGTGTGAATGAGAGAAGAGAAATATGCAGGAGTCCCGTTTAGTCAGCTTCGAAATGAGGAGCTACAACAACAACAACAACAACAACAACAGCAAGCAATGTCAATATTGCCAGAGCACTAGCTCAGCAATTCTGTTTGCTTGCAGTTGTTGTTCACAATGTTTGTCAAGTGAGCATAGAATAACATTACTTGTCTCTGGCCAGGCCGGGAGCAGGCCAGCCAGCAGCCTCCTGCTGCTTAAACATAATGATAATCATATGGATGACATTGTTTGTGGCTGCCGTTTAAGACAAGTCAAATCAGTGCCGCCCCCCTCGCCCGCCCTCCTCCTTGTGGTTTATAAACAAAATTAATATTTGTCATACGCAGTCTTTGGCTTTGGCCCTGGCTTTGGCTTTGGCTTTGGCTTTGGCCTCAGCTTCGGTTTTGGCTTTGGCCTCAGCTTCGGCTGTGCTTTTTGGTAATGTTCATGCATAATTTTCGGTTAATTTAAATTTTCTGGGGCTTTTATCTTTTGTTTGCATGGGAACAATCCAACATCCCCCACATCAGCTCGCACTAGAAGTGCTTCCGCTATGGCATTTGTTTTCCCTGTTTTCGGCATCATCATCATCATCATCATCGTCATCGTCATCATAACCGGCAGCCACATTATATGATTTTGTATATTTTTGTTTAATATTAAGTATGTTATTTGTGTGTTTACTTTAAGTTTTAGTTACACTTAAGTAACTCAAATGCCTTCTTCTTCTATTGCTGCTGCTGGTGCTGCTGCTGCTGCTGCTGGTGGTTCGCCTCAAACAGGAAGCCCCAAATGGCTGCGCACATGCAAACAAAATAAACCAGGTCCACAGTACCCTACGAACTATGCCTGCTCCAATATTGCATAATTTGACGCCCCCGCACGCTGCCCGCCTCCTGCCCGGCGCACAGGCGAGTGTGCCAAAACAAATATTTCCCAACACCAAACATGGTGCGTCTATGAATGTCTAACTTGGAAGCGAGCTTCTATGACAGCGAGCGAGCTGCTCTCCCCGCGGTTGCTTCATAAATTTTCCATGCTTTATCTTTCGCACAACACCTTTGCTGCCGCCTCCTCTCACCTGTAGCTGCTCGGCCCGCTGGCTTTTCATTAATTTTTCAGTTAACTCATTCATTAATTTTCAACAGCAAGCACTCTGAACAATTTTCACAGTAGCACATGCCTAAGACACACACACACACACACACACACATTCTCATGGTGGCAGACTTCACGCCATTTTGCGTAAACCGGAAGTTCGTTTTGATTAATTTAGTCGCCGATGGAGACGTTTGCTGAGTGCTCGACTGCATGGCCAGCCGTGTGGCTGATTTTCTAAACACGACCATAAAACAAAACAGAGCAAAACAAACCCAAACTGAATGCCGAATGCCCTACATATTAGTGCTGTATATCTAATGGAAAAGCAAATAAGATTTGTGGAGCTGGGCAAATGATATCAGCTCTAGCTGCGAGTTCATTTGAAGAGTGGAACTTTTGTTTAAACTCCTCAAGGAAGTCAGCAACAAAAAACTCCCACAAGTGTATGCATCAAAGGTTATAAAATTAATTTACCAGAAACAAACAAACAAACAAACGAACGGAGAGAGGAACAAAAAAAAAAGTCGGAAACAAAAGAATACCCCAAAAGGCACACTTGTTGGCTATTTGGATGGGGCCGCGCCTTTCCACTAAGCTGCGTGAAGCGCTCTGCATAATTTAGCAATTATGGAAATGCGTGATTGCGATGGTATTTCGCTCTGGCCAGTCGAGGAAGCGACGTCGACGTCGACGACGACGACGACGACGACGTCAACGTCGATGCTGACTCCAACTCTGACTCTGAGCAGTCAGCGAAGCTGGAATTGGAGCCCATTATGGATGCAGTTGCTCTTGCGCTTGTGCTTATCGGACGAGCTGCACTTTAGGCAGGGCGCATTGAGCAACTAGCTGCTGGCACTTAACAACTTCATTAAAAGTTGTTTATGATCCTCGAAATTGATTATTCCACTCATACGTAAAGCGTCCCCAGACGCAGACGCAGACGAAGACGATGAGGATGAGTAGGGGCAGAGGCAGAGGCAGACGCTGGAGTAGAGGCAGAGGCGGCATCGTTCGCGAAGCACTCAAATCGCGCCGGGCGCGCGCTTAAGAAAACATGAAATTGATTAATGCATTTGGCTGCAACATTGAGGCACATCCACAGAGCAGCAGAGGTGGGGAGGAGTCGGTGCTGCTGCTGCTGCTGGCGGAATGCTGCTGCCGTCGGTATCTGCTGCTGATATGTAAATTCCTTCAAGTGGATTGCACTTTGCGCCAAAGACTCTCGACTCTCGCCTCTACACTCTCCACTCTCGAATCGAAGTCATTTCTTTGGCTGTGTGCTCCAATTTTACATTCGATTCGTGGCAGGGATCTGGCAAACCAAAACACACAATTAATCTTTGCCCAGCGACGCGGCTGCTTATTATTGTTATAATAACGATGTGCAAAAGCACTTGTGGCACTTGAGCGGCGGCACACTCGAGTAACAGAGATTGGGCCAGCTCGGACTGCAACTGGACTGGAACTGGAACTTGAATTGGGACTGGGTAGCTGCTCGGCCAAAGTGCTTTTTGTTGTAGCACTTACTGTGCGGGACGATAAAGCGGCGCGTATTTTCCTCATTTCTTTCGTTTTTTAATTGAATTGTTAAGCGCAGCGCAAAACTTAATTAATTTTCACTATAACTTTGGCGACTTTATGGAAGCAGCCCTTGGACCCCGCAGCCTGCTCTGACAATCCCAAATAAGTTTGTGTTGGGCAAATAAATTCGATGCCGTCGCAATTTTCGTTAGCATTGCCATTGCCCACTGCCACCGGGTGGGGGTGGGGGTGGGGGTGTGGGTGGCGAGCTAACAAGCATTTTTATTTATTATTGGCTTAAAGCGCCGGCGACGGCAGGACGAAGCACAAAGGATGCAGGAGCCACTGCTTCTTTGCCGCAGACACACTGACAGACAGACAGACGTATGTTGTTATTATTGCAAGGCAAAGCTCCCTCCTACTGCCCCCCTCCCCACGCTCCGCCTCCTGTTCGGGCAAAAAGAAAATGTTTAGCTACAGCTGCCATTGGTTGGCTGCCTGGCTGGCTGGCTGGTTAGTTCGTTTGCCCTGCTTGCCACATTTCTCTTTCTCTCTGCTCTCTCAGTTCTCCTCTTTTTTTCTACAATTGCGCAAAATTCCAATTTGCAGTAAATTTTGCGATTTTTCCTTTATACGGACATACAAAACATTTTTAGTTTCCTGCTGGCTTTTCTTAACCACCCAGAAAAGGAGCGAGAGCGGCAAGGCAAGCCACAGCCCACTAGCGAACCACCCACGCTCAGATGTCGCCCCTAAACCATCAGCGAAATCGGAGCTACAGACGCTGCAGCAGCCCCGCCCAGACGCCCACCCGCCCAGCTGCCTGACAGCACTGCATGTTGACTACTTATAAATGTTGTAAATGCTTTTAATGCTAGCACGCTTGACCATCTGTTAAAAGCCTGCACTTGATTCGATTTGCCTGACACCAGCAACTAAAAACACTCTAAATAACTGAAAACGCAAACAGTGAAGCTATCCATAGAGTGACTCCTGCTTGAACTTAAAAAAAAAGGACGATAGCACAGCTCAAATCTCAACCGTGTCGTCTCACTATATAAGAATTATTGAGAAGAATAATAAATCCAAACAACTTACTCAGCTCCTTTATGAGATATTCATAGATGCTGAAATGGCGGAGCTCCTAATGTGTAAGGCAAAGGCGAGGCTATTTACGAACACCCACTCAGGCACTCAAGACCTTTATCAAGCGTTATGAGTGCACACAACTATCTATATAATGCACTCGTTACTATCTAAATTCCCAGAGCAATGCATATATAATATATGCATAAAACTATCTTATAGAAGCAGATAGATTAGCAAAAGAAATATTTAGAGCTAGTCTATTATATCTCATAAATGCTCTTACTAAGAAACAAAGTTTGAATGACATTAATTCAACAGAATAAGAATGCTTCTAATAATGAAAATAATAACAATCAAAATAGAAAAAATAGATAATTTAGATCCATTTACAACACAAACAAGTACAGACTAAAAGTTTTCTTCTACAACCCAAAAATGTCGATTGGCAGTTTAATTTGACAGTTGAGAAAACGTTTGGGTTTTTGGAGGAAGAAGCAAATATGGCACTTTATGGATAAGGCCAGCAACAGAATTGATTGGAATAATAAATAGAAATAATATGTTATAAATGCATTTCTAGATTGCCATAACAGAAATGCACTTTTCCATGGCCAGCAGGAAAACAAACAAATTGCTTTTCAAATAGACAACGGAACGGAAAAGAACAAGCATTGTTTTTCTCATTTCGGGCCAGAAACGCGTAGTACTTGACTTGCAGCCGGTTGGGGCGGGGGACGCTATGCATAGCTGGCAGTAGGAGGAGCAGGAGAAGCGAACCGTAGCCGTAGCAAGTTGTAGCCAACAAGCAAGCAGTTTTCAATTAGTTTTTAAATAAACTTTTCCAAACGCTTCACACACACACACACACAAAACGAAAACCAAACGGCCAACTTTCCATTTTCATATGATGTGTAGGTGTGCGTGTGTGTGTGTGTGTGTGTGTGAGTTTTCATTTAAACAATTTTTGCGCCTTCGACTTGGGGCTTTTGTTTATACAAATTCATGCCAATCGTCTGTCAATCATTTTCCAATGGATGCCCAGCCCCTCCTGAGTGCCGCCAACCAGCGCACACCACCGTACGGTGAACACTAAGCATGGCGGAAGTCTGCTTAGGCTCACAGCTAGACACGAGAAAACAACAAGAAGAAGCAGTAGAAGCAGAAGATGATGAACAAAACTTGGAGCGTCTCGATGGGGTTGGCCAACTAATTGAGTTTCGCTTTTAATAATAATAAACACCAGCTAGCAGCAGCAGCAGCAGCAGCAGCAGCAGCAGCAGCAGCAACGGCAGCTACTCGTGGCAGCAATTGACTTGCGGCTTTCTCGAGAGCCGCGCCACATTGCGAGTTGAGCCTTAAGCAACTTGAGGCATTTAGCTAATTGAATTCAAAACATGTCAAGAGAAATCAGCAACGCCCTGGGTGGCATCCTGGGACTCGGCTACCAGCAGCAGCAGCAGCAGCAGCATCAACTGAGCCACTGAATGTTTTGTCACACGGCTAGATGAGCCGCTGTTGCAGTCGGCTCAAAGAAATGCAAACACTTCAGCGCCAGCTCAAGCAGCTGGGCTCGAGCTTGGCCCACTTGAGGCCGCGCGGCGAGCCACCGAGCGCTGCTCAACTCACGCATGACAAAAGCTTCAAAAAAATAAATATATATATGTATATGCGGGGCGTCTTCCTCTTTGTCATAGTCATTGTTGTTGCTGCTGCTTGTTGTTGCCCCTCAAGTGGGTGGCTAAACAACAAACACTTGTGTCGACCATCCAAGTGAGACCTCCAAGGTGTTGCTCCGATCTCACTCATTAGCCAAGACGCACACACGCACCGACACACACACACCAACACAGACAGAATTTATAATGATTTATAAGACTGCGCCGCTTTAAGCCAAGCGCATTTATTGCTTATGAAAAGTTTATTGAATATGCCGTGAGTGATAAACATCGGCAATTAATTTGCCCGCTCGCTCGATCGCTTGAGGATTTGTCGCGCATCTCGGCGGCTCTGACAATTATGAGCGGCTATTACTTTTATACGATCAGGCAAATTAATAAAGCTTAAAGTGTTTGCCGAATGACTTAATTAAATATTGAAAAATTGCAGGAGGCGCCGCCACATAATTGATGGGCCAAGTATTTCCTGATGACTAAACTGACCCGCAACGAGTTCTTATAGAATGCGAAGCGAATTGAAATGCATTTGTAATTATTGCAATTATTGTACTCCCACGCCCACTCGGGGGCTAGGGGCATCAGCCCATCGCATCTGCCATTTTCCTCCATTACTTTTCATAGGCAATTTAACGGCCAGCACTTAAGTGTGCCCAATTTCCCCAGCGATTTTCATGTGCGAAAAACGGCAAATTATGCGAGGCTTCGCAATGATGATGGATCACCAATCGGGCAACGCCATAAAACGGCAACAAGTCAATAAGAACAGCGGCCCGCAAAGGTTTAGCCGGAGTGCTGGGCATATGGCCGACACACACACACACACACGCACACAATAGCAATATGTGTAGCCATTTTTTGTTGTGCTTCCCAGGCCCAACGAGGAGGCTGCCACAAAAAAAAAAATATATTGAAATAAAAAACTTGAGAAAAAGAACGAAACGTTTTGAGGTATTAACACAAAAGCGGCTTTGGCTTTGGCTTTTGGCTTTTAGCTTGACCAGTTTGCCAATGCCAACACACACACACACACATACGCATGCATGCATGTATCTTTTTTATGGCGGATTTGTGTGATCCGCTGCAATATTTTTGAGCCTTGGCTGCGTCAGTTGTTGCATTGTTTTGCCGGCACAAAATATAATAATAAAAATAATAATAATAATGCTTGTTGCTGCTGCTGCTGCTGCTGCGGGATGCTGCAACATGTTCATGCCTCATTATTTTTATACGGATTTTTGCGGTCCGCTGAGATTGGCCGCCTCGCCTTGGACTCTGCCGTCGCTGGTTCTCAGGCTGCAGCTTGTAAACTTTTTGTGCCTCTAAAAACCAACAGCAAAGCAAAAAAAAAAACGTAAAAAAGTCGCCCAAAAGTGCTCAAAAGTTTATTAAAATTCCGAGCGTAAATGGCAACGACAATGAAAGGCCAAACAACAACAACAAGAGAATAAGCAAAGCCAACACATGTTTTCACGCCTACCTAAAAAAAAGCAGTCAAAAAGCTGTCAGAGCAACCGCCTTATATGCAGATTAGCCATATGTCTCTCTCTCTCTCTCTCTCTCTCTCTCTCTTTCTCCCTCTCGCTCTCTCTCTCTCTCTCTCTCTCTCTCTCTCTCTGCTATTACATATGCAAAATCAAATTATTCAAATTCAATTATTGTCAATTTTATTTATTATTAATGCGCATAATTGTCAAATTTGCCAAATTTATGAACGCAGTTAAGGAATCGTACGCAAATATATATATATATATATATATATTTGAGACTTGACTTGCTTACTCGATACGCACACACAGACACACACGCACACACATGCAGAGTGCAGTCCTAAAGTTTTATGCAAATCCGAAGCCGAACGTCGCGTTTTTGCGCTCAATCCGCACGAATTTATGAGACATGTTGAAATGCATCTCACCTTGATTGTGGAGCCGGAGCAGGAGCCGGTCTGTGGAGCCACCAAAGACGTGCAGCTTACTCGTGTATGTGTGTGTGTGTGTATATGATGATGATATGCGTCTCACTGGCTTCAAGATTAATGGCAACGCATTTAATTTGTTTTTGGGTGTTCTGCTCTGCTCTGCTCTGCTCTGACTCGAGTCGCAGCTTTAACTAAAATGCAGACAGACAGACAGACGAGTCAAAGCTGGCATGCATATGTTAGCCTCTACAGCTCGTGTTTAGTTTAATTCACTTTCCAAAGATATATGTTCTAGCCATGCTCCTGCCAACTCCTGCTGCTTCAGTTACTGGCGGCTATTATACAATTTGGAAAACAATCTTTATCAACATAATATTATGCAACCCATAAGCGTGTAATTTCGTTTAGCACCCAGCAAAAACAGAATATAAAAAGAAAACTAAATGTCTGGCGTTGAATTTTGACATCCAAATTGCGGCAAACAAAAGTCGAGGCGGAGCCACAGGGCACGGAACGAAGCAGACATTGCAGCTGTAGTTGTTGCTGTTTATTTTTTTTAATAACATGCTGAAAATGCTTTTTTAACAGCATGAAAATTATAACGCATCAGTCACGACATGACAAAATAAGAAATAAATGGAAGCAGGAGAAGCAACCGGAATATGTTTGCCCTCTCACTTTTTGGCTGGGAAAAACTTGCGGCAGACATTTGCAAAATGCTTTCTTGAAGTAACTGGAAAAAGTTTTGTATGGCAACGAAAATAGAAAACTCGATGAAATGATAGAAAAGAGAAACAGAAACAGCAACAGAAACAGAAACAGAAACAGAGACAGAAACAGACAGAAGCTAAAGCAAAACAAAGCCAAGTAGAAACTGAAATATAAATCATTAAAAATATCTGATATTTTGTTGGGCTTTATAATATGCAAATCAGAGTTAATAACATGCTCCAGTCGCTGCATAAATTAACAAACTATTCTGTTTTTCTTCTTCTTCTTTTTTTTTTATTTTGATAATAGACCAAATCAATGAACTGCCTTGTTAGAGGAGTCGGCGGCTGCTCAGCAACTGTCTAATAATAATGAAATATTTCCTAGCTGCTCCCAGCTCTCTCAGCCAGCCACAAAGGCTTTGTAAGACATGGTTGTCAATGTGTTGTTGTTGTTGTTGTTGTTGTTGCAGTTGTTGTTGTTGTTTTGGTTGCTGTTATTTATGTTGCTCGATGCGGCCATACTAATTTCAAATTTAAATCTTTGCGCTGTGACCTTTCATGCCTACCAACCATATCGAGATGTATGTCGATGTACGCACACGCATCGTATATACATACATACATACATACATACATAAATATATATTTGTATATACATATTTGTATTTATATATATATTTCTCTTAATTTCGAAAGCGTATTAAATTACACACACACCCATACAGGCACGCACACACACATACATACACACACGCAGAGCTGATGCACGCTCCTCAACAACCCCGCCCCCTCGCCAACGGCATCGCCATCGCCCCCGCCCCCGCGCCTGTCTAAGAGTTGAAACAAGAATTTCAAGTATGTTTAACCCAAAACACAACACAAAACTGAGAACCGAATCGATTCTGTTATTCTGGGTCTCAGTCCCGCTTCTCGGTCTTCGACTTCATCTTCGTCTCGGTCCCGGTCTCGGTCCCGGTCTCGGTTCTTGTTCTTGTTCTTGTTCTTGTTGGTCTCCCTGGCCTGCCCAGGGCCGGGGCTTAAAGTATTTCACAGGAAATCTTCGGAAACGAAACCCAAGCAACAATATGTTCTACACATTTCGTATTTCTTTCATTTTTTCTCTCCCTCTCGCTCTCCCTCTCTCTCTCGCTCTCTCATCTTCTGCTTGTTCTTTCGCTCCGTTTGCTGCGCTGTGTGAGAAATCGAAATCCCAAAAACTAAATCCCTATAATGCCTTTAAGGGGGGCACAGCGACTGCCGCACACACGCACGACTACACTTATGTGTGTGTGTGTGTGTTTCGGTATTTTATTTTATTTTTTGTGCCCCTACCCCTACTACTCCCTCTCTGCAGCATGTCGCCCCCAGAGTCTGAGAGTCAGCGTCAGCGCAGAGCCCGAGCCCGAGCGTGCGCACAGTCTATAATAATGATAAGATGGCTCTTAATCAGAAAATTTATATGGGCCCAGCATTTAGTTGTTGCCCCAGCCTATGGCTCTCTGCCTCTGCCTCCTGCCTCCTGCTCAGAGTCAGAGTCAGAGTCAGAGTCTGACGCTGATGCTGATGATGGGTTATGCCCGTTTATAATTATGGGTCCTGTCAAATGCTAAATGAAGGGCGCATCAAAAGGCAGCCAGCAAGTCACCAGCCATACAATTTTCAGTTTGCAGAGCGCGCTGCGCTATGCTGCAGATTGTTCTGCTGCTGGGCCAGTTTCAGTTTGGTTGGCTGCCTGCAGATCGCACTCTTGGCCATTTTGCAGCTGGCTGGCTGGCTGGGCGTGAGTCGGCTCCCATTGGTCGAGAGACGCGGGCTAGTTATATAAATATGAATCAAGGAGAAAGCTTACCGCTTGCACTCGTTCCGAAATTGTCTGCAACGAAAGCAACAGATGAAAGTTGAGAGTTTAGTAAAGGAATATGATGATATAGATATAGAGAATGGGGGGAGCGGGAGACTGGAACGCCCATCTTTCACTCTAATTTAATTAACGCCAGCAGCTACAAACGCTACAAATGCCTCAACCCGATCTCGCCAAACAAAAACAAACAGATGAATTATCTTCCTCAACAAGTTCAATTCGCTGGCTGACGAAAATTTCTCAGAGCTCAAAGCGCGCAGCACAATAAATCTTTTCATATATATATATTACTTTTTTTCTGTGTGTGACCCAGGCTCGAATCACAGTTCGCCTGCCGGCTAACCAAAAAATAAAAATAAAATAAATATATATATGAAAAAAAAAGACAAAAAAAAGTCAAAAAATGTTTTAAATTTTCGTGCAGACTTTGACCGCAGCTTCTTGTTGCTGTTGCTTTTGTTGTTGTTGTTGTTGTTGTTGCTGCCATAAAAATATGATATATATTCACACACTCTCGCACACGCATTGTGCAGCAGCGGCAGCTCGGCAATCAATCAAAAAAAAAAAAAAAAAGGAAAAAAAACTATGGAACCTACGGCATCAGCCCGAAGTGTGAACCAAAAATATTTGGAGCAAATCAAATGCAGCAAATCGGAACACGCCAAAAGAAGAAGAAGAGCTATACGTATAAAGGCATTTAGTATATATATAAATGCTTGAGCTATATATTTAATTATTATTTTGCTTTTTACATATATTTTTTCTTTATTCTTCATTCAACTTTTGATTTCTGCTGCTGCTGCTCCTGCTGCTGCGTTCCCACACGCAAATCAAATCTGGCTGCCCTTTGTTGATTATATTTGTTCGTTTTTATGGCTCTGCTCGGCTTTTGCATAAACTTTGATTTTCTTTGGCTCTTAATCACCCCGAGCCTGGGGCCTTATGCAAATCGCAGGCGAAGCTTAGCTAAGGCCAAGACTCGGCTTATTTTCTTAGCTTTTTTTGGCAGCAGAAGCTGACCCAAGCCAAAATAAATATACGAATATCATATACATATATATGTATATTTATATATTTATATATGTATATCTGTTTGTTATATGTCCATCTCTCTATACCTATATATGTTCCTCTCTTCATATCTCTGCCTCATCTCGTCAGCTTTGATTGAAGCTGCGGCACTCTGCAGCCTCGCTGCTTTGGCAGTCATTTAGCCCGCTTGTAATAACATGGCTAAGAGTATTTTGTGAACTGCGCATTGGACTTTTGTTACAGCTGCGCCAGGCATTCAGGCAGCTCCTCAAAAGATCGCCTCCGACTCCATCTCCATCTCCATCTCCATCTCCGACTCCTTCTCCATCTCCCTGTCCATCTTCATCTCTGTCTGCGTCTGGCTCAGCGCGCTCGTTGTCATTTAAGTCATCGAACACGCATTGCTACATTGTACACATGTAGAATGTTCTGTGGTGTCGGTGGACGGTGTCGGTGTCGATGTCAGTGTCCTGCAGCGGCCATTGCAGTTGGCTTTAACAATCCATTGGCATTGCCAATGGCCCTGTGCCTGGCCCGCAGTTCATAAATAATCGTCTTAAGTTGATGCGGTGACTGTCGGCGGTCGCTGGGTGGTTCGTGGTTCTCACCAAGGCCTCCAAGGCCTCCTCCATTGCGACAGATTAAGCCCGGCCGTCGGCCATCCACACACAAAGAGAAAAAAGTATCTTTCAGATTGTTTTTGCTGTTGTTGCTGTTGCTGTTGCTGTTGTTGTTGCTGTTGTTGTTGCAGCCGCAGCAAAACGCATTAAAGAAAGCCAACGCAAGCCGTTCAAATATTCCAAAAACGTTTCAATGAATGTCGCCGACGCAGTGCCTCAATTTTTGTCACTCTCAACGGCCTCTCTCTCCCTCACTCTCGCTCGCTCTCTCCCTCTCTCCCTCTCTCACGAGCAGAACAAGTCGTGTCTGATCCCATTTTAATATTCTAGATACTTAAATAAAATACGTGTCTGGCTTGGCCAACAAACGTTTATTGTTTGTTAATTGATTTTGCTGGAAGTTGTCGCCGTCTGTTAAAATGCAAAGTGCAACTTCGAACAAACTTTGCCGAGTTGAGCGAGCGAGCAAAGTGAAGCAGGAGGAGACACAGAAACAGAAGGAGCAAGCGAAACAGAAACAAACAGAAAAACAACAACGAGGCGAGCACAAATAGCATTTGGTATGCAAAATTTGTTTGGCCCGTCCGAGTTGGACAACTTGTGGGTCTGGGGGTTTAGGCCAGTTCTCACTGGCTCCGACTCCGACTGCGACTGCGACTGCGACTGCGACTGCGACTCCGGCTGGGGCGCAATTAATTTGCAGACAGCGAAGCTGTAGCTCAGCCTTGAGGCAACGGCCGGCAGTTGACAATTGTCAAGGACTGCGTCGGCTCACAGTTTGACAGGAGGCGGCGGAGCTGGCCGCTGGCCGCTGGCCGCTGCCCTGGCGACTTGGGTCATTTAACGGTAATTACCAAAGCGCGACAGAAAAGTTTCTGCGAAAAACGTGCGGAGTGGAAAAGCGCTCGGCTCAAGTGCCGACAAAGCGGCCAAGTGAAGCATAAAAATGAAGCACCCAAAATGAAATACAACAACAACAACAAAACAGAAAAAAGCCCAGAATCGAAACGTTGTAGAAAAGCCAACGGACCACACGATTTTCCAAAGAGTAACAGAGTCAAGCGCGACTCCAAGTCTATTTATGTGGCTATTGAAGTGGGCCTCGTCTCTTGGCTACACTTCAAGCCACACCACTCCACTGAAGTGGCTCTGTGTGTGTGTGTGTGTGTGTGTGTGTGTGTGTGTGTGTGTTTGGCGGCTTTGGCTTTGATTTTTGCTTGATTTCTTTCAAAATCAAGCCAGCACACACATGCTCCGACGAGGGCCCCGGAGCAGAGCGTCGAACGAGGCGGAGTTCCGAGTCGAAATAGAGTTGCAGATGCAAAGAGCAACGGCTGCTGCTCCGTCTGCTCCGACTGCTGCTGCTCAGCGACTGTGACGCCATTTTCAGGTAAAGAACAGGCAGCGCGGCCAGCGTATGCAAAAGAGCCAGAGACAGAGCCAAAAACGTAGACAGAGCCCAGGCCGAAGAACATGTCCAAAGGCGAACCGCCAAAAGGATAATCAGCAACAATTTAGTATTATTACACCACGTTCGAAGCCATCGAAGTCTAAGCAAGCAGCAGGAGGAGGCAGCTGGGGCAGCAGGAGGAGAGAGAGCTAAGCTGCAGCGCACACAAAGTTGTCTGTCAGTTTTTTTTTGTTGTTGTTGCTGGTTTTTAAGCCATAGCCACGAGGCCAAAGTCGAGGCTGGCGTTGGAGCTGAAGCAGGAGTCGGTGCTGGAGCTGGAGCTGGGGCTGGAGTTGGAGTTGGAGTTGGAGCTCAAGTATGCATTTCAAAGAAAATCATTATTATCGATGCGGCAAGGGAGTGTGAGGCGCTGTGTGGCTAAATCTGTAGAGACGACAGACCAAAGCAGAGACTAGAGACGTTGGACGGACGGAGAGACGGAGGGACAGAGGGACAGAGGGACGGACGAATGGCTGACTGGCTGAGCCGCAAGTTCATTCCTTTTGGGTATTTTCACGTGGACGTAGATTGAGTTTCAATGGAAAAATGATTTGCAAATTGACTTTAACGAATTGCTCGAGTGAGCAACCTGCTGGCATTTGGAATTTTGATTACAGCATAGACACACACACACACATAGAGGGAGAGAGAGAGAGGGATAGAGAGAGTCTGTCTGTGTGTGTGTGAAGAAAGCTGCCTGTAATTGGCACGCATTGCGGAGTTGAAGCTACGCCCCATTGGCCAAGCTGGGCAATTTGGCTACACTGGCCAACAAAATTGAGCAAGCGAAGGGAGAAGACTTTATAGGAATCAAATTTGATAAATATATAATATTTATATTTATATATATATAGATATATTGCTATGTTATTTATGCAGCACTGAAGATTGAAATTGAGGAAGAGAATGAAGAATGGAATTCGCATATATATGTATATCTATAGATAGATAGATAGGTAAGCTATATATGTTACACTAGGCAGCATAATTGAGCAAGAGATTGAACGAGACTTTGTTGAAATGGCGTTTGATAAATATATATAATATTTGTTTATATATAGATATGATATATATCACACATATAATGCGAAAGCAAAGTCTCCTGCAGTTTTATATTCTTACTCTTAAGATAATAACTATATAGCCTCCTGTAAGGATTTCTTTCTCAAAGCAAATCCATTTAGTGGCATAGAAATTAAATTTAGAAAGTTGAGTTGAGATACATATACATGTATTATAGTATATGGATATAGATACAAATATATATAGTATTTCGTCAAAATATATGTTATATATTATTAAATTATGCTTGTGAAGTACTCGCATATACATATAAAAAACATATGTAAATATAAAATATAAATATATATACATATGCTCAGATATATGGACATATACAGGAGGCTTGAATTCGTCATTCACAAATCTTATTCCCGCAATTCTATATATAAAACTCTGGTTCTTCTTCTTCTTCTGCTGCAGCTATTCTCGATCATCGACATGGTCAAGTATCGATAGATTTATACCCATCGAGAGTGAACCCGAGAGACTCTCCCTCCATTCTCGTATTGGCCTAGTACAATATGAAATAAGAGACATTTCTCATCAAATCCAAATAAAATCGTAATGGCAGGAGCTGCACCTTGTGGCATTGGCTGATCCACGGGGCCCAGACGCCATTAACAGCAGGCGTGGACATGAGGGCGGCCAGTTGAGTGGAGCCTAGTTGGGGCAGCAGGGGCCTTTGTTTGGCATTTTTGTGGCCTGTGGCAAGTTCGTATATCATTATAGAAATTACCTACTGCGCCTGGCCATGAGGCGGCAGAGGCAGAGGCAGCAGCAGAGGCAGCCATTGTTAGTAGCCGCTGCCATTAACGTTAACTCTTTGGCACAATCTGGCCAAAAGATCTCGCTGCTGGTGCCGGCGATAGCGCAACAAAACAATCGCAAAAAGCAAAAAGCAACCAAAAAAAAAAAAAAAGAAGCAAAGTAAAACAATGCCACACCACTGTCATGCGGCAGGTTTCCGTTTAACAAACCACCGAAAAAAGAAGAAGAAGAAAAACAAAGCCAAACCAAATACGATATTGTAAATCAATGAAATCTAATGGAAACATTGACGTCAGTTGGCGCGCAAGACTGATAAAGCTTCGACTGGGGCTGGCGGGTTGCTGTTTACAGTTAGCTGAGGCGTGGGGCGAGGGGCGAGGGGCGTGGTGCGTGGGCGCAACTACTTACCAGGACTGCCAAGGAAGACTGAGGAATACAGCCGCCGGGAGGCGTCTGCGTTGCGAGCATCGGCAGGTGAGGACCATTCTCTTCGACACCATCGTCCTGCAAAGGTGAAAATGGAAAAGCCGCTCATTAATTAACAAAATCAATAACAAATATGCGATAAAGTATCTATCTATCTCACTGCTATGTATATATATATATATAGATATAAGCTATCATATCTAGGGTTCTTAAGTTCTTAAGCCGTCTTCCCGCTGGCCGCTCAAAGCCTCCGGCAAAAACCTGAACTCAACGAACTGTCGCACGCGATTTGCAACACTTGTCAAACTTTCAAGATTTGCGCAATATTGACAGCATGTTGAATATGTTAAGCCACACACACACACACACATACACACACACACACGCACACAGAGAGAGAGAGACCCGCACACAGACAGTCGCATTGAGTGACAGGTGGAACGCTTTGAGCTTACGCCCACAACTATCTGCCGCTCATGGCCCCTGCTCTCAGCTTTATGGGCACTTGGAGCGCATAAAACTTTAAATGAAACACTGTACGAAATAAGATGAGAATGGCGTTAATAATAATTTGGTTTATTGGCCATAGAATGAAGCCAAGTGCCTGGGCGTAGCCAGCTCAGAGGGTGGCTAACACTCGCGCCCCAATTTCTATTATTTTGCTTCATTTTTTTTTTTTGCTGCTTCTTCTTCCGCTCAGTGCTCGCTGAGGGCGTCGCACCTTTATTTAAAATTCCAACTTGGCCAGCACAACAACAACACTGAGGCGTCTGCCTCGTTTTCTTAATGGCCAATTTTCTTGGTAGTAATGGGCACGTTTTATGGACGCTTTTGTGGGGTGTTTATCGTGCACACGAACTGCAGTCGGGGGTTGACAATGCTTAGTTAAAGCCAGAAGAAAAAAAAACAGAGAGAAAAAAACACATCTATATATATTCTAATAAAAGTATTAATGGCATATTAGATGTCGCAGCTGTCGCACCTGTTTCATCAAATTCAAAATGCGCTCAAACAATCAGCAAAACACAAACAAACAGAAATAAAAGCAAAACAAATTAATTGAGTTGAGCTGAGCAGAGACAAAGACCAAATTGTTCGCACATAAATCTTTGTACTAAAAATTTTATTGTCGTTTTTATAGTTAAAAAATAAAATAAAAACAAAAACGACACACACACGCACACATAAAACTACTCAAACGGCAGCCCGAGCCAAACAGTCTGCGCTGAAGCGCTCTCTGAGAGAGGCACACACACGCACACATGCACACACGCATGCATACAAGCGCACTCAAGAGATTTCCCCGTCGCTGTATCGTAAGTTGAGCACACTGGCTGCTTGCCGCCTGCTTATATCGTAAGAAGGCAGCGCCATTGCTTAGCTGCCTGCAGCTGTCGCGCTTGTGCAAGCGAGACGGCGCTAGTCAACTGCTGCTCTGTGTGTGCCAGTGCGAGGCGAATTCAAAGCGAATTGAGTGCCGAGACGCAACGACCAGTCAATATAAAGCTTGTTTTTGTTGTTGTTGCTGTTGGCGCTTTTTTCTTTTTTCTTCTTTCTTTTTTTTTTTTTTTTTTTTGTGTAGACGCCAAAGCCAAGTTAATGATTTTGTGTTTTGTTTTTTGTTCTTTTTTTCTGGCTGCTTATTATGCAATGTTAAATCAATAAATTGACAAAAATGTGCGCGCCACAACTTGAGCCAAAAGCAAAGAAAAGCAGAGCAGCAAAAAAAACGGGAAATATTTTCCAAATAGTTTTCCATGTTTGTTGTTGTTGTTGTTGTTGCAGACAACACGACTTTTATGATATTTTAAATAGCCGGCGTGTGTTTCTATCACAAATTTCAAGATGACAAAAACAAAACGAAATATTTGTTGTCTCTGCCCCATTTTCCATTTTCCATTTTCCTCTCTCCATGCTCCCACTCTTCCCGTCGCTATTTATATTTCAACTATTTTGGAGCGTCACGCCACTACCCCAGCACCCGCCCGCCCCCGCGCCAACACCCTTCACGCTCTTAAGTGCTGATAAATGGCGCTAGACTCTTTTGGCCTGTCATTTGATTACAAGCCGTCCCCAAAATAAAAAAATATCGGAAAATCAAAAACTAAAACATACCAAATGCAATGCATTCTTATCAGCCAGGCACAAAGTTCAAATGCAGCTCAAACAACGAGTGACACACAAACACACACACACACACACACATATATATATATATATTGAATGATTTTTCCATACTGCAGACATTTCGACATTTAGAAATAGAAGCCACCCCAGACAACAACAGCAACAGCAACAACAATTGAACCCCAAATACCAACGTCTGTGCTGTAGCTGACTCTCTCCCTCCCTCTCTATAGACGTATCTACATATATATGTATATGTACATGTACGTGTGTGTGTGTGTGTTTAGATAAAATTGTGTTTCGAAAGTGACAGTTGAAATGATTTATCACTTGCCAGCGCGACTACTGCAAGGCGCAAACGTCTGCCCCAACAGCCAGCAGCTCGCTGCTCCCTCCCCCTCTGGCCGGCCGCCCACGCCCACTACCCAGCACCCCCGCCCACTCTGGCCTCTGCTGTCTGTCGTCAAAGTTTTTAGCAGCGTTTGCCTCGTCGCTCGCATTTTTCTGTAGAAAAATTGAAAATTGCTTTTTTTGTTGCTACCCCCCCCCCCCCCCTTCGCTTGAAGTACCCCTATTGCTGGCCACGCCCCGCGCCCAAAAGAACATTGTTGCTATCACAATCAACTTCATCTTTCCAATTTTCTACTATTTGGCTTTGTTTCCCCACCAGCCCTCGACCCCGCCCACTCGCACATTGTTGCTCAGTTGTTCATATGAAAATTTAATTCCAGCCCCCAAGTCGGGCCACCCAGTTGCCCCCCTATTTTCTCTCTGTGAGTGTGTGTGTGTGTGTGTGTGTGTGTGTGTGTGTGTGTTGCGAGCTAATTTAAAAATTTTTGTAATTTTTTCGCCTTGCTCTTTTGGAATTTTTGCAATGCGCGACAAAATGATTTATGTCTCTGCCTGCGCAAAATTAAAAATATTACAAAGCAACAACAACAATAACAACAACAGCAGCAACAGCTAAGTGACAAAACAACAACAATGTTCACATTTAAATAACACACAAAACGAGCAAAACATAAAAAATATTTTTTTTAAATATATAAAATGAAAACAAAAAGGAAATATATACAGATACAGATATATATATATATATAGATATATATATATATATATATATATATATATATATATATATATATCTCACTCTATATATAGCTATATATATTTCTGGCTTTTTTTCGCTTTAAGCTTTAAATGAAAATGTTGCAGGAGAAAAACATTTTGCCATTTTCTTTTTAGTCTGATTTTCCATTTCTGCTGTTTTTTTTTTTTTTTTTTTTTTGGTTTTTCCAATTTGATGCCAAACAATTTCGAATGACGACAATGAAAAAAATCAAAAGAAAACCGCAGCAATTTTTCATCATTTTGCACGTGTAAATTTTCCAATTGGTTGAGCGTGTGAAATGCGAGCGCCAAAATGGTGGGCTAGTAGCCGGTGGGCGTGGTCAATTGTTGCTTTAATGAATGCACTTAATGCCAGAGCAGCAGCAACAGCAGCAGCAGAAGCAGCAGCAGCGGCCACAGGTGCCCAAAAAGCTTGACAGTCCTTAAGGCAGCTGGAGCAGGTGAGGCAGGTGAGCGAAAGCGCAGGTGAGCTGCCGAACTGCAATTGCCGTCGGCTGGTTGGCAGCGCTTTGGCCATAGAATTACAAAAGACAAAGGAATCGAGAGCCGAAAATGATATATTTAAATATATATAATATATTTAAATAACTATTTCACATTGGTATTAAATAATAATAATATTAGAAATTATATTCTGAATTTAGAATTTTTTTTTTAATTTTTTCATAGAAAACTTGTATTTAAATATTAAAGACAGACTAAATTATTTTACTCCAATGGAAGACATTTATTTATGAGTATTATTTATATATATTTAAAATATATATATATATATTTTTTTTTTCTTTTATTTAAAATATATATATTTCATTTTTGATCCCATTTAAACATTTGAAATTGCATTTAAGTCCGTTTAAGCTTATTTCTCACTCCATCTCATGCGTCTATCTGTATCTATCTCACTCTGGCTGCCGCTCTCCTGCCACATCTCCATTTTGTTTCCTTTTTTTACTGCAATATTTTGCAAACTCTTTTGTGTAATTTTTTGCATACACAAACAAATTTTATTTGCATTTTTTATTGTGCGTTTTTTAAGCACTAAAGCGTGAGAGGGGTCGACTGTAAACCAGATACCCTATAATATACACCCTCTATTCTATACCTTATAATGTCCAAATTTAACCAGATTTAATTAGTTCGGGAATTTAATCGTGTTTTTTAATTTCAATAGAAATAATTAAATTATTTTATAGTTTTGTGATTTGTATTTCCCCAATATAAAAATAAATATCTGGATATTATAAAATAAATATTTTTTCACTCTAATTCATAAACAAATATATATTTTAAAATTTATTGATTTGTACTTTTATATTGAAGGAGTGTAAATCATAAAACATATTGATGAAATTTTCAATTTCAAATATGATCTTAATTTAAATTATTTTGTTGTCAAATATAAATTTATATTTTTATTCTTATTGCATAAATATTATTATTTATTATTGTTTTTCTTTATTAAAAGAATGCTCTAAAACAAGTATTATTGTTATTTATCATTTTTATCTTGAACAATTTTAAAATTTCCTGAACTTTAATTTTTTCTATTTTTCCGTTTAATTTTCTTTCGATTCGTTTCAATTGACTTTGTTTTTAAATATCGCATTTACTTGTCGTTTACAGGGTATTCCTATAGTGAGCAGGCTCAATTTGCTGATTGCACCTATGTTTTCAGTTTGGCCGGAAGGTGGCGCTGCTGCAGCTGCTTTACGACTGTGCAAAAGCAACTGCAAAAGCAACAACAACAACAACAACAACTGAATGTTGTCTATGTGTCGCCTGTCATTTTCATTATTGTTGTTGTTGTTGTTGTTGTTGAGGCTGGCACTTTCCGTTGCAATTTTTACATTTTCAATTTTGTTGTTTAATTTAAATGAAAAAAAAAAAACGCTTTTCGCGCATAGTTATAAAAATAATGCCAGACTTAAATGTGCACACAGTGCGAGAGAGAGATAGCAAGAGGGAGGGAGATAGAGCGAGGAGGCGTGGGTGTGAAAGCGAGATAGAAGCCGTTGCTGCTGTTGTTGATCTTCTTCTTGTTGTTGTTGTTCGCGTCGAATGCATTAAAAAAGCCATAAGCCCAAAAATGGATTTCAAAAGCTTAGTTTAAAAATGTAAAACTGCACAAAAACTATATATATATATATATATATATATATATATATATATATGTATATATATATATATACATATATATATATATAAATTTATCGATATTTCACTTGTGTTTTATTTTTGGCATGTGTGTGTGAGCGAAGTGGGCGTGTCAGCTTAACTGGCATATGGCAAAGGCTTTCAGGCAATCCGTTGTCGATGTTTGCAAATTCAATAAAAATTTGTTTTTATTTATTTTTTTTTTGTTTTTTTTTTTTTGTCAAAGCCAAGAAATCGCGAAAAATGCTGAACATGACTTGTAACTTAAGCAAAGGTAAAGTTTGTCACCCAGCGCGACAAGGAAGGCTCCGCAATGGCCCCAAGAACGCCTCCTGCCTCCTGCCCACTGCCTCTCCAGTCTCATTCTCAGTCCTTGTCTGTCTGTCTGCCTGCCAGGCCACATATCGCTTTACACTTGAAATGAATTTGAAAGTCAGACGCACAGCTCGTAACTCTTTGCTCTCACACAAGACACACACGGCGAACAACAACAACAAGAGCAACAACAACAGCAGCAGCAAGAGCATCATCAGCACTTGGAGTTGCTGTAGGAGCTGTTGCTCACCTCTCTCCCTCTCTCCCTCTCTCTCTCACTCTCGCCCTGTCTCGCTCTTTATCTGAACGCAGACCCGCGCGACTAATATAAACGTACAATGGACCAACTTAAGCTGAAATGACAGTTGCGACATGTTTGCGTAGGCGTGTGCGATCTCTGCCAACAGCAACAACAGCAACAACAGCAACAGCAACAAGAGGCAAATGCTTTGGTATTAATTTTTCTTGTTGCCAGCCAGGTCGCAGCGAGCTGACAATAAACTTTATCGCATTCATGTGAATGCACTTTATGACACCTACACACACACACACACACACACACGCACACACACACACACTCAGTCAAGAACTTGTTTTTGCGACTCACTAAGAAATTCTTTATAATATATATACATATATATATATATATATATATATATATATATATATATATATATATATATATATATAAATATATATTTTTAGCGTTATTTTCGTACGCCTTTTTGACTACAACTGATTTGGCTGAAATTAGCTAAATTTGATGAGTTCTGCTAGCTGCTGGGCAGCTCCAGCTCCTGCTCCTGCTACTCCTGCTCCGTGTGTGCTTGCGGTCAGCGGCTGTCGCAGCGTCTGGCCGCCGCGTGACTCGGGCGGCTCACTCGTCCGTTGCGCTGGTCACGTGACCCTAATAAATCACAGAATTAATGTTACGTAAAATGGAGTTGCGCACGGCGTGCACTGCGAGTCCTTTAACAGGAATATCCAGGCGAGGCTGGCGAAGCAGCGTCCAGCGGCAAGCTACAGTTCCAGCGGAAACTGTGCCAGCCGGAAATTGAAAAACGTTTGCGGCATTTCTGATAAGCGCCGGCCCAGACAAACAAATCGTGAAACTATATTAATGTGGCAAAACACACAAACACACACACACAGATACACCATATGTGTGTGTGTATGTGTGTAAATGTAACTCTGGCTCAGTTCTTGTTTTTTCGTCTTTTACGGCTGCTGTTTAATTGTCTGACATTTTTTAATAACAAAAGCAGACACACACACACACACACATACACACACGCACGCATGCAAGTGTGTATATTTGGCATCTCGCTTGCGCATTAAGACGCAGGCGCATTAACAGCTACAACAACAACAACAACAGCAATCAGAATAACGTGCAGCAAGCGCCAACATTACGGCCATTAAAAATACCCAAAACGACAACGACAATTTCCTCATTATCGTAAAATTTATTCAAGCAAAATAAATTCATTGGTCGTTAACCTTGACACTGGTTTTTCCTTTTTTACACTCGACACACACACACACACACACATGCACACGCACAGCCAGTGTCTGTGTGCACATAAAATTCATGCTATGATGCGTGTTAAATAGTCGCTGTCATTGCGTCTGCAACTTGGCTAAATCTCTCTCTGTGTGTGTGTGTGTGTGTGTTTGTGTGTGTTTGTGTGTGTGTGCTTGGCTGTGTCATGTTGTATATAGACCCAAGTAATCTGACTAGACTTGCGAGTTCATAAAACAGAACTTTTAAAGCAGCCTACCGCAGCCTGCTGTAGCTGGGCGCTTACACTGTCCAGCAAATTGGCGTTACTTGCACTTGAGCATGATTCAGCTGGAACTTCAACCAAGCTGAGTAATTTCTGCTGGCAGTTCGCCCCAAATCTACATGGGGGCGCTGCTCCTGCTCCTGTATACACATAAGAGAAAGAGTAATTTCTCGCCGAGTGACGCCAGTAAGTATGCTACAATAATCGATAAACTACGAGCTGCATATGTGTGTGTGTGTATGTGTGTCTGTGTGTGTGTAATGTTTGTTGCTTACTGCTTGACTGCACACACACACACACAGAGGCAGACTTGAATTTGTTCGAGTGATTTGTCATGGCAGCTCGCGATTCAGAGTTCTCAGGCCGCGGGGGTTTCTTTGTTTTTGCAGCAAGCCTTTGCAGGAGCCTTTGACTAATGGGCCCGCCCCCAAGGGCCGGCTGGCTTAGAGTGTTAATGTGTCTGTCTCTCGACTCTCAAGCTGTTTTTACTGCAAACTTGTTGATTAACAAAGAGCAAAACTCTTGATTAAAAATAAAATGTGAATCATATATGAATAGTATGTGAATGCTGTGAATATTGTGAATATGGTGCAAGCTCTAGTAGTATTCGAAATGTGAGTGAGAAGCAAGAGCATAAAATAAAACAACAATCGAATAAATGCTAACAATATAAAATGAAAGAAAGTTTCTTTTTTTTCCTTTCTGTTTTCTTTTTTTCCTTCATGCGCAGACCAAATAAAGCGTGTGTGTGTGTGTGTGTGTGTGTTGGTGTGGCAGCTGGCTGTGTGCGTATTGGCGAGAACTTCAGGCCACGACAAGCTATGGCGCGACTCCTTCGCCTCGGACAGCGCCGCTCGGCGTTTGCGGCTCTCCTCGTGCTCAGCTCAGCTCCTGCTCCATGTTGAGTCGAGCTGAGTTCAGTTGTCGTCATCATCGCCATCGCCATCCTCGTGGCTCGCTGCCTTTTATATAAAAACCGACAGCGAGTCGCTAGCTTCAGCCAAGCAAAATGCCCCACACACACAAACACACACACACACACACACATAGTGTGCAGCAGCTCCTGCTTTTCTATGCTCCTCTTTCCTTTTTCCTATCGCATTTTTTCTACATTTCCTTTATTTTCAGTCAGCAGAAAAATTCTTATACACGAGCTGCGTGTTTTTTTCTGTTTTTCTTTTTTTGCTCCTCTTCGTCTTTTGCTCTGCCAGGCAACGTTTGGTGCTCGGCGCTCTCTTGGCGCCTGCTCCAGCCACGTCTGTCTCAGCCCGTGTGTGTGTGTGTGTGAGTGTGAGTGTGTGGAGCAGTCAGCTCACTTTTCTTTTGAATGATTCGATGATTTTAAGCGCCTGCGTTATATGAAAACCAATCGCATCAAAGCACCCCATTAAATTTCATCGTCAGGCATATATCCTTGCCACAAATACACACACACACACACGCGCGCACACACACACACGCGCGCACACACACACACGCGCGCACAGACAGTGGCTGCGAGATAAATGAACAGACAGAGGACATGGCATAGAAATAACAACAGCTGCTGTTGCTGCTCCTGCTACTGCTGCTACTCCTGCCACTGCTGCTACTCCTGCTTGGTTGCTTCCATTCGTCCTGGCCAAGTCTCCATCTGCAGCATCGCCTGCGCCTTTCAATACCAGACGCGCGTGGCCCAAGGCAATGTTTGTTATGTGCCATGGAAATCCGTCAGTAGACGTTGCAGCTGCTGCACACACACACACACACACACACACACACACAGAGAGACGCCCACCATTCGCCTGCATTGTCATCATTATGTGCTGACGGCGTAAATGGCTCTATCAGCGCATTCTGCCTGCGCCAGGCGCCGCCTTTTGGGAGCCTTGTATATGACATGTGGATATAGATGGGGATGTGCATGTGGTTGTGGATGTAGATGCGGATGCGGATGCGGATATGTGTGGCTCTGCACGGACATGCTGCAGCTGTGGAAAGACTCAACTTTAAGGCACTCATTGTTTGAGCTTCTCTCGCTGGCTTAAAGTGCTTTTAATGGCTTCATGCAAAAGGCGCTGCCTTTTAAAACACACAAGTCATGCTCGGCATTTTATATAGCAGCCTGAGCAGCAGCAGCAGGAGTAGTAGCAGCAGCTCCACATACTTTTATACATAGCTAGTCTATCACTGGCCCCGCCTCCCACCCAACCAAACTTCTGCTACGGCTTTAGCTTCAGCTTCAGCTTTTGCTACTGCTGCTGCTGCTCCTGCTTTTGCTTTATTTGCAGTTCTCATCGTTCTAGTCGACGTCGTTTATTATTTTTTATTCCTTTTGCTTTGCTTGCCTTTTTTTTCTGGCTAACATTTAATGGGTTTTTCAGAAAATTGCATTTTCTTCTTTGGCACTCTTTAGACTTTTTGTTTAGCTGCTACTTTTCCAGCAAAGCGTCGCAGTTGCTGCTGCTACTGTTGCTACTCCTGCTACTGCTGCTGCTCATGACCATGGCTGCCATATTAGATTTTGAATGCATTTCCGCTTTTTGCCGCAGCGTGGAAACTTTTGTTCGCCATGTTGGCGAGCCGTCTCTGTATTGGTCTATCTATGTGCGAGGGTGTGTGTGTGTGTGTGCAAATATTTTGGACTGACTGACAGCTGTGGCAGTGTATGTGTGTCTGTCCATGTCTATGTGGGTACGCTCCTGCTTGCCTCTGGTTGGCTTGGCTCTGCTCTCCCTGGCTGCATTAAAAGTTTGTTTCATTCTGCTTTAGTTTGTTGTTTTGTTTGATGAAAAAGTCCAAGTTGTTGCGCAAAGTTTTTATGCAAGTTTTGCTATTTTGGCAAATGGATATGCCCCAACGTACAGATCCACGCCCACACGCCCACACGCCCACACGCCCGCACGCTCACCCGCGCTGCGCAATCCCATTGCCAGTTGAGTGGGTGCATGAGTAGGTAGTCCATGAGCTGCACAGCTATATCAAAGTTGCCCATATTTGACTACACACACATACATATATATCTCTCTCTATAAATATATATATATATATATATATATATATATATCGCTCTCTCTCTATATACGAGCAATGTCTATACGTTTCTCGCATGAGTTGCAGCTAGCTGGCTGCTATCAATGCTGAAGTTTAATCAAACTTTAAGCCAAAGCGAAAGCAGCTGCTGGCTAATAAAAACCTGTCTAAACTTTACATGCAACTGCCACAAGAGTTGCCTCAAATGTGCTTAACTGCATATTTGCCCCCACACACACACACACACACACACACACGCACACCTATGCCCACTGTACGCCTGCGAGTTATGCAGCTGCGGAGCATTGCATAGCTCAGGGCGCGGACATTCGGACATCCTGTTGGCCCTTTTTGCGCTGCATTGGGGGCATGCCACAGCGCCCTTGAGCACACCTGAAGCCATTCAAAGCTGGCTCTCAAGCAAACGCAAATCAAATATTCAGCTCAATTCATTAGACAAATTTTTCTTATTCATTTTTTTTAAAGTATGTTTTCGCTGCGGGGCCATTAAAATATTTGGTTACAGTCGGAGCGACGGGTTGCTAATCCACTATAGCCGAGCCGTTACTTTAATGGCTAATCATAAAAGGCCGGAATGTGTGGCATCGCTCGAAAATCGATTATCGGCCGATGTGACAAAACAGAACTCGAATATTGTGCGCGCCTCATGCCATTTAACTGGCCGTAAATCTTCAAGGACGGACAGCAGCCACGAGTCAATCATCGCCGATGATGATTTAACGATAGGCAAGGCATTTAATTGCCAAGCGACAGACGACAACAACTCCCTCTCTCTCTCTCGCTCTCTATCGCTTGGCTATAAAAATGAAGCAAACAAATTGTGGAGCTTGTTTCGTTGGCGTTTAACGAGATGCCAAAGGTCGAGCAAATGATTTGATGTGACAAATTTGGAAGTCGAAGTTGGAATTGGAATTCGACTTCGAGTTGGAGTTGAGTTTGTGTTTTCAGCATTTACAAGTTTCAATTTCGTTAAATGCAGACACCTGTCGACGAGGGGGCGGCTGCTTCAAATTGAAAACGTGTCCAACAGGAGTCATCAATTTTTAAACACGAGTAATCACTTTGTAAACGCCACACAGGCCAGAGACCAGAGACGAGAGACCAGCGACCCAATCGTCCCCAGCAAGTTGACTACTCCGCCGAGGGTTGGCTTATCCCATGTAAGGATGAGGCTGCTGTCTGGCAGGAAACGGCTCTGACAAGTATGCCTCAAATTTCAGCAACGTCTCAGTGCGTGTGTGTGTGGGTGGGTGGCTCGCTTGATTTTCAAATTTCGGCACGTAACTACGTAAAGTTGCACACATTTTTATACAATTTGTTGCATGCATAATTCAGCAGGACAATCGCCAGGATTCGGGCGCATCAAGTGAATATCAAGCGCATATTGTGGTGGATTTATGTATTCCAGCCGGGCTGAACGTGCCACCCAGCACCAGCTACAGGCTCATCTCTCTGGAATTATGATGAGTCGAGCGTGGAGTGTGGGCGGTAAATTGTATTATTTATATGTTTCAAGTGCCATGCAGCAGGAGACGGATTCAATTGCTCGAAATGTTTATGGCCACGAATACTGGGAGAGCATAGCAAATGGGAAAAACTCTTTCAAGTCTTGCTCGCAGTGAAAACTCTGCTAACCACAGCCCTTGGCTTTACAGCTCCTGCTATAAATAGAAGCTCTTCCACTCTAATAGGCCTCCAGTTCAGCATCGTTAATTGCCAATTGCCTTGCCCCCGGAGACAGCGAGTGCAAACAAAGAAACTGATATGCAAAGCGAAAACAAATCAAGCCCAAAGACATTCGAACAACATTAAGAGCATGTTAATCTATTGAAATAAGCGCCATCATTTGTCTATCAAGGCGGGCATTCGCAGTGCCCGACTCAACTCGACTCGACTGGACTCGGTGCACCCCGGGCATTCGAGTGATTTAATTGATGTTTGGTCATTTGAGTTTTGTGCGCCGAATCAAGTGGGTTTTTGCTTTTTTGCAGTGCCAACTAAAAAGTCAATACTGAAACCGAAACTGAAACCGAAACCAAAAGCCGACGCGACGAGCAAATAAGCAAATTTATTAAATTCTCATTTATCAACATCATAAATCAAAGTTTTTAACCGTGGCGCTCGCTTTTCAGTTTTCAGTTTCAGTTTTGAATTTGTCAGCGTGGGCAACAACAACAAGTCTGCATATATATATATACATATATATATATATATATATATATATATTTGAAATGATCTATCAACAGTTGCCGTTTGGCGTTGATGTTTCTGGTTTTGTGTATAAATTTGTATATTTTGTTTTTTAATTGCTTTCTAGTCGTCGTCTCTTCGCTTTTATGGCTAGTTAATTTTGCCTGTTTTTGATTTTGATTTGGCATTTTATTGTTGCTGCTGTCATTTGTTGCCCGACTGCCTCCTGCCTGCCTGCCTGCCTGCCTGACTTTATTGAGCGCAATGAACTAAAACAGCGCGCGCGAATGCTTCAAAAACTGCGCTGCACTTGACAACTTAGTGACGGACGGACGCAGCTCTAAACGAAACAATTGAATGAATGACTGACACACACACACACACACACACAGAGTGAGAGGAAGCTGCCTGTGTGTAATCTGTCAAACACTCTGCCTTACTTTTACTTTCATTTTGACCTTTAGCAGCTGTCAAATTGGCCGCTGCAAGTGTCAAATCCTAACGATTCAATGTTGTTGTTGTTGTTGTTGTTGCTGTTAGATTTGCCTTTGACAGGCAAACGGTCGGCACCAGTCGACAAAAGTGCGAAAAATGATGTGCGACAACAACAACAACAGCAGCAGCAGCAGCAGCAGCAAAACGCGGCTTTGAACTACTAAATCATTTTTGACAGTTGGCGGCGCTGCGACTGAGACTGCGACTGCGACTGCGACGCCGGGGAAAGCCCCAAGCAGCGCAGTCAATGCGACGGCCGTGTATGTGTGTGTGCACACTTTAACCATGACCTTGAACGCTATTACACACACACACACACAAACACATTGCTTTTGTTTATGCAATAAATTAAAAGCAATAATTTTTCATCTTGAAGCAGCAGCAGCAGCAACAGTTGAAAGTTCGCCCGCTGCGGCACAGCGCATTAATTTTGTGTAAAGTTTATACACCAATACACACACACACACACAGGCGGAGATACACTTGCATGGCGGCTAGGTGGGCGGAGTGCGGCCGGGCAGAGTGATAAAGCACCGCAGCGACATTGGCAGCAGCGTCGACGCCTGGGCAGGGCAGACATTGTTTTTAACTCGCTGCGACTGCGTCGCGTGCTCTCTCCACCTCCCCCTCTCTAGCGGCTCCCTCACTCCCTCTCTCTCTCTCTCACTCACTCTCTCTCCCATTCGATACGCGCAAAAACAATAATTCAACTTGTGGCGATGTCTGCTCCACATACGGCTAACTGCCACAGGCGCTGGCAGAGGCCGTGGCAGCGGCAGCAGCAGAGGCAACGGCACAGGTTCAATGCACGCTTTGCGCCTGCGCAGGGCAAACGACACACATACACACACACAGAACAACTGCTACTCGGCTCCTCGCTCGCCCACTCTCTCCCGCTCTCCCGCTCACCCGCTCAGCCGCTCTTTCTCGCTCTCTTTGTCTTGCACTGTGCCATTAATTCTAGCGCTCGCCGGCTTGTTTGACAGTTCTGACAGACGATTATTTAAAGTTGTGCTTAAATGCGCGCTCTCTCGCTCGCTCTCACTCGCTTTCGCTGCTCTTGCCTGTGTCTGTGTCTGTGTGTGTGTGTGTGTGTGTGTGTGTGTGTGTGTGTGTGTGTGTGTGGCCCTGGCCATGGCCGTTGCATTTGTTGTTGCTGCTGTTCCTGTTGCTGCTGCCGTTGCCGTTGCCGTTGCCGTTGCTGTTGTTGTGGGCGCACAGAAGTCACACAAAACCGTGTTCCAGTTTGGTCCTTGTGCCGCTCTCTCCCTCTCCCCCTCTCTCCTCTCTAGAGCTTATAATACAAATTACACTTTTTGGCATATTTCATTTTCATTTTCGGTTATTTTGTTGTTGTTGTTTTCTTTGTTTCTCTGCAGAGCCTAAATGCTTGTGTGCGTTTGTCTGTCTGCCTGTCTGCGCTTAGTGGGTTACTAGGTCCTGGTCCAGCAGGAGAACAAATTGATAACGTCTAACGGCAAACGGGGCGTATGCGGCCTGGTCTGGTCGTTGCTCTCTGATTGGGCTACTGCTGCACAGCTTTTACAACTATTGCTAATTTTGAGCGTCTTTAATGGCTTTACACGTCATTCCTCAAGTTAACGCTGCGTGCCAGCCGCCTGCCGAATGCCGCCAGCCTCCTGCTGCCAGCTGCGATACGTTATTGCTTTTTCGATAAACTGCAGAAGCGAGCCGGCCGCTTAGCCGAGACACCAACCAGGCTATAAATCAAATTTGCAGCAAAATATCACGTGCTGCTGCTGCTGCTGCTGGTGCTGCTGCTGCTGCTCATTAAAGAAAGCGAAAAGCGTTGCTTATATAATCGCATCAAGGGCCTGGATCGTGAGCAGCTATCGGCTGGCCACAATCAAACTGCGGCTACTGCCACTGCGCACAGCGAGCATCAAAAATTGGCACAAGTTCATCATCATCATCAACATCGCCATCGATAGTGGGGCAGGCGTGGTATGCACGTTGAAAGCTTCGAGACCGCCAGTGTGCTCAATTTATGAGCCGCAGACAGACGGCCCTCATATTTTTATAATCGATTGTAGTTTTTAATTAAAATTTAACTTTATAATGATTTTTTATCAGCTGCCGCTGCGGCTGCTGTTTAGGTCTAAATTAAAAAGAAATTTCTCATTTCTTGCCGAAACGGCGAACAGGAAGCGGCAAGGCCTCGACGCGCTAACTGGGCGTGCTCCAGCAGCGAACGTGCTCGAGCAGGAGCAGCAGCAGGAGCCGGCAGAAGCTGCGGATTAGTGACAGACAAGCAGACATCACTGTTCGATCGATCAGTGTGCTGGGTCAAGTTGCTGCCTGTGATTAATGTGTGAACCAGAACCAGAACCAGAGCGAAAGCGTGTGCCCCATATGCATACAGTGTGTACTCGCTACAAGCTATGATATCGTATCATGTATTATGTTCTATGTGTTAAATGACTAATGTGGAATGTGACTTACCATCGTATGTTAGTTCTGAAGGATTGAGTGATGATAAGAACTTACCATCTGCAAAGAGAGACAAGAGACCGCAGTGCGTATTAATTTCAATTACAATTCAATGCGCAGTTTAATAATAATTAGCGATAAATAACAACTTTATATCTAGCTATATATGTATATGAAATGCAAAAGGATTTACGCTAGAGTCCGCATAATGCGAGCAGGCGTTAAAATATATTTATAGTAAATGAAATATTTTCAAACTCTACATCCGCGTGTGTGTGTGTGTGTGTGTGCATTTACCACTTTTTTTGTCGTTTTTGTTATAATACATTATTGTTATTAATTCGATTATTGTGCAGCATTTAATTTAATACGCGCCATGCCGCATTATGCACAATAATTATTTTAAATTCACTTTGACAAGCCATTTTGTGCACCCCCGCCAACCGCCCCACCCCCACCACACACCTGATGCTGATGCCTTTGCCATTTGGCAATGTTAATTTTAATTTAATATTTTAACAATGTCTCGTGTTTTAATTTTGCTTGCGGTTTACGCGTTTGCCGCTGCCCCTGCTGCTGCTGCTGCTGTTGCTGCCTTTGTTATCATGCAACAAAAATGCAAATTAACGCACAGATTTACATTTTGTTGTTGTTGTTTGGTTTTTTATTTGAAAATATTTATAGCTGTCATGGTTAATTTTTTGTGTGTTTTTCACTCGCCTTTTTTGTTTGCCTTACACGCATTTCATTTCAATAAATTATTTAATTTTTATTACGTTTTTTCATCTACATTTTCGCTGTTGTTTTTGCGTTTTATGGCATTTTAAGCCAATCATATGGACTCCATAAACTATTTGGTGTGCCACCAACAAAAAAAAAAAAAGAATTTTTATGCATAATAACCAGAAGAGGAGATTTCTCTACTCAAAAGATAGATTTCATTTAAATTATATTTTATGCAGATTGTACGAATTCTATGTATAGAGAGAAGCTGCTTCTGAGCAGAAATATATTTATATACTCCATATGAGATACTATGGTATAACATGGAGTATCTGAATCAGCGTATGGTATATGATGTATGAAACTTCAGATACTACAAACTATACCATATACTATACTCTGATTCAGTTACTCCATATCATATTCTCGTTTCATATCCTTTACTCTATTCTTAACACATATTACTTTACTCAAGAGAGAAATTGTTTTTATTTAAATTATATTTAAGGTTCCTATATGGGAGAATCAGCTTCCCGATTTAGTGTAATTATTTCATGTACAATAAGAACTAGACGAGCAGAATACATTTTTGTATATACATATACATAGATATATACATATATATTTTCTTTATTGCTTTTTATTGTATATAACCTATAACCTATAACTTAGATTGCTTTACGCTAAAGAAACATACTTTCTCTCTACAAATGATGTTATATAGAGATTGTCTCGATAGAAAATAAAAGAGGAGATTTCTTAATCTTAAGAAGAAAGAAAGAAAGGAAGGAAAGAAAGGGTTCCTTTACTCAACTCTCTCTGTAAATAGTCGAGGAATATGTGTGGCTCTATAGCCTCGACGTATTCATGAATAATGCGAATTAAACGAGAAGATTTACTACTGTAAATCAGATCATATCTCCTTTAGGTTATGCTTTATGATGATATATATAATGAAATACTTTTGAGTATAGAGTGTGAATGTGTGTTGAGCGAATTTCTATAGGCTATATAATAATAACTAGAAGGTCAAATTGCTTTAGCCTAAAGAGATATTCCTTAACTGAAAATATATTCGATTACACTAAGGACGGATGCCTCTGCTCGCTCTTTAATTAGCATGTTTATTCCATGCAAAATGATAACTCAAAAAGGTTTCCTAGTGTAAATCATATATCATTTAAATTATGCTTTTGGCTACTAAATAAAATACTTCAAGTTATAGAGTCTAGATATACATGTTGCCTCTTTGATATATAACAACTAACTAGGATGAGACTGCTTTAAGCTAAACATATATTTCTGAAGTCCAAGTATAGAGCATAAAGTTAATTTAGGTAAGCTCGACATGTCCTTGCCTCAGGTCCTGTGTGCCTGCTGCTTGTCGCATGTTTTTCCTTTCGATTTGAGTTGTAAATAAATCAATGATAATTAACCTGCTGCGGCGCGCGTAGATATAATTTTACTGTCAATGTTGTCAGCGCTGACAGTCGAACATCTTAAATCATTTTGGCTGCCATTGTAAGCGAGACAGAGAGAAATAGAGAGGGAGGGAGGGAGGGGAGACAGTGACACTGACACTGACACCGGCATAAAAGAAGACAACAAACAAAAAAGAAGAAGCAGAAGAAACAAATCGAAATGAAATTAAAAAGCGCAACAGCGACAGACACTAAACACGGTTAAATGAACAACGCGCCCCGAAAATGCCAAATGCGCAAAATAAAATGCCAATTCGCACTCGCAGGCCAATAACAAGAAGAAGAAGAAGAAGAGGAGCTAGTCAGACTGGACGAGACTCTGGGCCCTGGGCCCTGGGCCCTGGGCCTGGGGTGTTTCGGATTGGAGATCTGCGCGACAAAACACCTTTTCAAAATGCGCACAGCAGCATCGACTGGCTGCGATGGGGCCTCGATTTCGATTTCTGATGCGTAGACGTCAAAAACGCCGTGGTGGCAATTAAATGCCTCGCTCGGCCTGTTGGCCACTTGGCCAGTTGGCTCGACTCGGCATTGGCCACAAATAACGCCCAAATATGGCGCAATTTCATTCGGGACGCAGCGCATCGAATCGATTGCCAATGCCACCGATGCCGATTCATTTCAATTCGTTGCGTTTCGATTTATTTATCACCTGTCGTTGGAAATTGAAATTGCATTTCGCTTGGCCAACGCAGCGCAACGTCTTCGCTGTGCTCCGTTTCAGTTTTTGTTGGCATTGGGGCCATCGCCCCAGGTAATCATTGTCAACAATTAATGAAAGCCATTGTGGGCGTGGCAGCCTTTTAATGAACAGCACAGCGACTGTTTGCTACTCGTTTCTACCTGACTCTCTCCCTCTCCCTCTCTCTCTCTTTCCTCTGTTTCTGTATAGCCAGAACTTTTCTATTAGAATGGCCAGCGAGTGAGTGGAAGAAGAAACTCATCAACATAATGTAAGACGCTGCTCGGGGCGATAATGAGCTATAATGGAGCTGGAGTTGGCCAAGGCCTGTGCAGAGCCAAGTCGCGAATCTTGCGAACGCAGTTGCCTCAAAAGAGGCTCTTAATGCCGTTTTGCTTGATTTTCCGCTTTAGCCCTTTACTTTTCATACGTTGTCGTTCTGCCTCAGCCTTTTTCTTGTTTTTTTTTTTTTTTTTTTTTGCATATTTAAAAGCCTGAATTCATTCGCTGATCAACTAATCAGCTAGCAGGCAGGCAGCCAGGCAGCCAGGCAGTCAGACAGTCAGGTTGAGGGAAAGAAAGTCGAGAGCTGAGCTCAGTAGAGCTGAGACCCCCAACTCAAGCTGGTTTATGGCTTATCAATGCACTTTGCCGCGCAACACGTAAACTTACTTTACACGCGTTAACTTCTGATAAGGCGCTGACTCGCAACAGCAAATGAAAGAGACAGCTAGAGCGAGGGAGTGAGCGGGTGGGGGGCGACAAAGAAAGAGGGCAATAACAATGGCCGAGGCACTGATAGCGCTTAGAATTGATTTAAATCGATGTACTTTGCATATTTTGTGCATTTTTATGGCCAGGATGTGCAGCGTGAGCTTGAAGCAAACGTCGCGGCGGTCATTAGACCGGCTATCGACCAGCAGAGCGCCAAAAGAGCCAAAGACCAACCAAGTTTCGTGCCAGCGCGCGCTTTTACGCTTTACTGCATATGGGACGAGGACTAGAGACTTGGACTGCAGCTGGAGCTGGAGCTGGTTGGCTGGCTGCGACTGTGGCCTCGTCTCTAGCTGTGGCACGCGGACTTTTGTTGCAGACAAAATTGTCGACAAATAGTTTACACGGGCATGAAATTGTGCTGGCCTGGCCAGACATTGGGCCCAAGAATGTTGTAGCTGTTGATGTTGCTGCGGTTACAGGAATGCGCATAGCTCAAAGTAGTTGCAAAACAAAACATTTGGATTAAATGATTGAGTGCAGCATGCAACAACAGCAACAGCAACAGCAACAGCAACAGCAACAACGATAGCCAAAGAAAGCAAGTCAGCACCTGAGAAGCGCATAGAGCGGCGCACGTTAGCTCGGCATGCTTGAGAGAATCGCAGAGAAAGCTGCGCTAGCTAGCCAACTGGGTGGCCTTATGATCTGTGCTATCATAGCATTTGCTTTAAGCGGGAATGTTAATTAAATTGTGAGGATAGAAATATTGAAAAAAAAAACAGTCGAGAGCTGAGAGCTGAATATGCGTCCGGGTGCGGTCATTAATTCATATCAAAAGGGTAATTGAAAACCGCATAAATTAAGCAAAATGCACTTTTTCTGCTCGCTGTGTTATCCCGATGGGAGTGCGCGGCTTTGACATTTGGCTGCATTATAGTTTAATCTTATTAAAATATTTATATTTATTTAAAATATGCATGCAATTTGTTAATTTAACTGCCGCTGCGTTTGCTGTTTCGCATTTATTTATGCCACGAGCTTTTTTTAATTGTCATCTCTGTCGTTTTATATATTTATTTTTTTTTTGCTTTTGTATTTTTGTATATTTTTCTGTGCTTTTTTTATGATTACTATTTTTTTTTTTTTTTTTTTTTTTGGGCAGCCACTGCGCTTAATTGCATTTCGCATATGAATTAATGAATTTTTTATCAGCGCACACACATGCACCGCCTCCATTGGCGACTCAAATATGCAAACATCATTTATTTCGTTTCATTTTATTTTATTTCATATATTATTTTTGTTTTTTTGTTTTTTTTTTCATGGCAACTGATAATAGAATAAAACAAAAAACAACACGCGCCAACCGCAGCGATTTTTGCTTTGTTTTTTATTGGATTTACTTTTTTTGCAATGCTGCCTATATTTAATTTCATTTGTGGTTGCCTCTGCGAAAGGGATAGCCATATGCACTAGCCAACGGAAAGAGACAGCAATAGAGCTGCACTAGCGAATCGCATCAAGAGTTATGTAACTGATGCCATCCATATGCTAGTTCCACTGCCACTCTTGAAGCATTACTTGTGAATTCTAAAAAGCCACTCAAGCTGGTTGATTAATGAGTGGCTCTCCCCCTCTCCCTCCCTCTATATGACTTAGAATTCCATTGAATTTCACTGTTATCAGCTCGTGCTTGATCTGCTCGCAAGTTATCTATGCTGCAGATGAAGTTTCCTTGGAAAAGGGTTCCATTTCATATTAATACATATCGTGTGTGTCACAAATTTCCTCCTAGTTTCATTAAAATGCAATTAATATAGGCTTTCAGCACATTTCAGCCATGGGCTACTGCCAACTAGCCGCACAGTATCTTCGCTCTTAACTCAAATTAGGGTGCGTCATAATTAATAATACCCTTCTGGCCGACAATTACGCACATGGGCCAGCAAAGCATTTCATTAACTTTACATTAAATGCTTCTGCGAGTGTGTGTGTGTGTGTGAGCCAACTCAGTGCAATTGCACAAAGCCAAAACATTGACCACAGTGGTGGGGGTTGCTACACGTGTAAAGCAACAACTACAAGAGCTAGCCACAAAAAAGAAGTTAACTGTTATAGCACACACACACACACGCACAAACAGAGAGAGACACATTCATATACATGTATAACTCAATCCATTAACGTTTTGATAAAGGATCTTTATGACGACACTCCAAGCGACGGCAGCAATCATCATCAGTATCAACAGCAACAGCAACAACAGCAATTGCTTTGGTACGTGTCAGTTGGTAAGAAAACACATACACACGCACACACACACACACACATGCACATCGAGTGAAAAGTAATTGCGTTTAAATGCGTTTACATTAAGCCAAAATGCAGGCCGAGCCAAGTTGGACAGTCGCTTGGCCTAATTGCAGCAAGGCATGCCCACGTATGTGTGTCCGTGTGTGTGTGTGTGTGTGTATATCTATCAAGGACAATTATTATTACACTTGTAATGTGACCATTAATGGCATTATTAATGCAAACGTTCACATTCACAGCTCCCAAGAAACGTTTCAGTGCATTACACAATTTCCGGACCAAGCAGACATCAGTTGATATATATATATATATATATATATATATATATATATATATATATATTTAGATAGATATATATATATATATATCTATGCACCTATCAGACTGACGGCGACTTTACGACATGCAAAGCCAAAGCTAAACACTTTATCTGCCGCACGACCCCCCCCCCCCCTCCCCCTCTCTGCTCCTACTCTCCTCCTGACTGAACGTTCCTCAGTTGGTTTCAGTTTACGACTTTTTAATAGTTCTCACATATTTTTTATAGATTTTTCTACGCCCGCTTTCTTGTGGTCTTTTCGTGCAGCTAGCCTAGGCTAGGCCCCATGCTCTCTCTCCCTCTATCTCTCTCAACTGCTGTTGTTATTGTTATTTTGGCCAGCACATAAAATTGATTTCCTTTTGGCAGTCGAGAACCCGGGCGTTTACTCTTTCGCCTGTCATAAAATTTATGTTTATGTCGTAAAATTTAGTTCGATTTTTGTGGCTGTTTTTGCAGCATGCCTTTTGATTTCATTGCTTGTCATTGCAGCGTACTGAACAGAAGAAGAAGAAGGTGAGGGAGGTAGAGAAACCCCAACAACAACAACAACAACAATACTCCGACCACACCAGGTGCTACAAAGGGTTCGAATTTCGCACAGACCACGCGGCGCATTCGCAATATGAGAAATACACAGACAAAGCCTCAGCAAAAAACGCAGGAGAATCTGCCCCAAAAAAGAGAAGAAGAAGCAGCAGCAGCAGCAGAAGTTGTCGCTTGCTGATATAAACAAACGACATACATTTGTTTTTATTACACACCTTTTTCGGCGAGGCAGGGCGGCAGCGCTTTCACTTGGCTCGAGTGAGGCCGTGGCCGAGGGCGAGGGCGAGGGCGAGGGCGTGGCCGTAGTAGATTCTAGTTATTTTAATGCACATTTTGTAGGCAATTCCAAATTAGGCAATGTTTGGCCCTTTTTATATGGGCCAAGTACTCAATGTTTGCTGCTGCTCCTGCTGCTGCTGCTGCGCACATCATCAAGGTGTGCGCTGGGCGGAGTAAGATTGGCGGATGGATCCATTTGGGTGGTTGGTTTTTGCCCGCCCTGCCCGAGTCTCGACTACCGCCTCCTGCCTAGCTGCCTAGCTGCCTTGCTGCCTTGCTACCTCCTGCCTTGCTGCCTGTCGTACTTATAAAAAAGTAATTTTCTCATTTCTTGTTCAGTTCGAGGCTTTTTGTATATTAGAAGGAATGGCTTTATTTATTTCTTATATGTAAGTGGCGGCAAAAGTTTTTCCCTGCCATCCTCTTTGCTTTTACTTGTTTTCCTTTTGGTTTACTTTTTCTTTTCGGCTCTTTCTTCTTCTTTTTTTTTTCTTGCTTTTTGCTTTTGCTTGGGCGCCCGTTAAATTGGCAAGTTTGTTGTGCTTAGTTTGGGTCTCGCTGCTGGAGCACATAAATTAGAGGCACAAATTAGAAATTATGTGCGCATTTAAATGTGAAGAGGAGCTGCAGCCTTAGTCGGTTAGTCAGTTCCATATGTTTGGGCTCGGGCCTTGTCCTCTCTACTCTAATGAAATGGCTGCGTGCCTGTGACTCTGCCCCGGCCAGGGCCTCGGCCTCGGCCTTTTACTCAAACTCAATGAATATTTGAAGAGGCAGCAAGCAGCAGCCAACAGGCAACAGCCTACGGCCAGCAGTCAGAGAGAAGACGAACGCAAGCAAAAAAAACCAAACAAAATGAAACTTTTGCCACGGCGCCATTTGGCGCTACAAAAGATATTTTTCCATTGAAAGCATTGCAGGCAAAAGTTGTTTAAATTTAGCCAACCAACACATGTGTCTGCTGTGGGTGGGGATCGCAATGCGAGTGGGGCTGGGTGCAACACACACCGCACACCACACACCAATGTGCCACCATTTGTGCTCTTTGTCGTCGTCGCTGATGGCTGTTGTCTTTTTCGGACATGGGACAATTGGCGCTGATATTGTAGAGGCGCTACAAGAGCAGCCAAATGACACAAAGACAAGTTCAATGATCTACATTGTAAAAGACGTGGCGGGCGGGACAGGCGAGCGGGAGGAGCGCACAGAGAATGGCACTGATCTCTCTATACATCTTATATAGGTCTCAGAGAGTATATTTGTGTATATATTTTAGATAAAAAAACCTTTTGTTACTTTAAAACAGAGCAAACGGAATATAGTGAATATAGATCAACAAATATCCGTAGCTTATATATACCTAAGGAATTATATATATGCTCATATCTTTTATAGGATTATCTTTTCTAGGATTCTCTTTTCTAGGATTTTCTTTTCTAGGATTCGCTTTTTGCTGCTTTAAAGGCGAGGCAGCAAGAGAGTTGAGAGTTCAGAATATGACATTGATCTTCCATATATCTTACAATATATATATGTATCTTAGTAAATATATTTATATATATTGTATAATATACCATAGATTTTAAAAAAGAATTTCGTACCGATATGAAAATATGATAACATCTTTCTATTAAGTTCTTTATATCTCTCTATATATGTCTTTTCTCTTCTGATTTTTGGGGGAAATTAATCTATATATATATATATATGTACATATACTCTATAGCAAATAAATATATATGTATATATCTCAGTAAATATATATATAGCCGGAAATCTATATAAGCGGAATCATTATAACCGAATTCTACTGTATATCTCACATCTTTACAGCGAGACTTTCCACTAATTTAAAATATAGGATTTAATAAAATCTTTCTATTATAATAATTCGTTTGCTATTTGCAATTGATCTCTCGCTCTCTATATATATATATATATATTTATTTTTTATTTTTATTTATTTATTTTTTTTTTGAGCTCTCAGTAAATATTTAAGATTAAGTATACACATATTGAGTTTCTTATAGAGGGACACTCTATCAATTTTAAAGTAACAAAATGCACACCTTTTCGTTAGGATCCTCCCCAGGATCACACCTCAGCTCTTCGTCCTCCACATTTTCTGCTCGTTAGTTTCCACTTGGCTCTCGAGTTCGGTTCGACAACTTCATTTCCGTTTTTCTTTTGGTACTTCAGTGCTCATTATGCCCCTCGGGCTTGCCTACAACCCCCCCTCAATAATAATAGCAGCCAGTGCTGTGTGCTTTACTAATGTCGTTTATCATTAGGCTAGTCTACCACTTACTTACTTACTGTGGACTGCCTCGAAACATATTTACCGCAGTGTTCTCTACACGTTTTCTTCCTGTTGACGCTAGATAATTTGGCTGGCTGTCTGTTTGCCGGTTTGCCCGTTTGCCGGTTCACCGTCCGCGCTCCCATTACAAAATGTCAAAAATTTCCCAAACACGACACGCCCCTGCAACGAGCCGAGCAAAACGCCCACGACACGCTCCCGTTGCCACTTAATAGAGAATTGGAATGCTCGTAGGTGGCATAACAGCATGGTAATGTTAATGGCAGAAAACGGCCAGGCAGCAAGGCAGGCAGGCAGGCAGCCAGGTAGTTATGTAGGTGGATCAGTGGTTAGGTGGTTGGGCTGGCTCTGGGTCTGGCAGGTGGGTACGCCCAGCCGAAGCGCATAATTTGTCATTGAATGTTTGGTTTTGGCCTGCCTCTTGTTGGCCAGAACAGCAGCTAATGTCTTAGGTGTTGCCTGTTTGCGTAAAAAACGGTAAAACGGTATAGCTACCCCATCGCTCTCTCCATTCCCCTGCCCCTCTCTCACTCTCTCTCTGTGTCTGCTCTAGCGTCTCAACTAATGGGCGTGTGTATCCATCCACTCGAGATATTTTGTCCAGCCTATACCATTTGTTGCTTAATTTGCGGCATACGTTTAAAAAGCGTTTAGTGGACATTCGCTCAGAGAGAGAGAGAGAGAGAGAGACGCAGAGTGCGGCACAGTGGCCACCATAAAAACGTGTCCACTTGCTATCTCGGGTCGCAAAGTTCGCTACCATTTAATGCACACACATATAGCCATATAATTATAATTGCTGATAAATGTTTCATACTAATAAACACTTAAAGCGAACGAACGAACGACGAACGCGACATGGAGCTAACGATGACGACGTCGCCGGCGTGTGACGCTAATGACACTTGGCGTCGACGCTGGCGCTGATGCTGACGCAGGCGTCGGCGGCGACGTCGACAGCGCTGGCAAAAATGGAATGATTTGTGTGAGAGATTGCATGCCTTGCAGTGATTTGTGATTTGTGTGTTGAGAAATGCAATTTTAAACGGGGGGGACACCAACAACACCAACAACAAGAACAACAGCAACAACAACAACAGGCAGCAGCAACTTGATAAGCCACTGTCATCAGCAGGCTGCACTTTTTGATAGCTCTATTAAAGGCGAACGACAGTCCGCAGTAGTTGTTGTTGCTCTTTGGGGCTGCTTCATTCATTTTTATACAAAATGGCGATTTATTATTGAAGTTGCAAATTTGTTGTGAGCGAAATAAATGTGAAAATAATGAATAATAAAAGTCAAGAAGAACATGATTTTTTATGATTGACGCGTCTGTTGAATGAGTGCGAAAAAAAAGAAAAAACGGCAAGTGCAAAAGGCCTTGTCTGTCATGACAAGACACACACACACACACACGCACACAGACACACACGGGTCGTTATCAGCATACGGTTACCGAGTGGCCAACTGATACAGTTCAGCTGTGACTAATTTATGGGGAGGCCAGTGTGGCACAGATCATAACTATATTACGGCGATAAGTCTGCCAGCCAGCTAGACTTCAAATGCAAGTCAAAGTCAGGCTAAAGCAACTCGATTTTTAACAAAAGAAATCAAAAAAAAAAAAAAAACAAAAACAGAAAAAAAATTGAAATATGAAAATTTCATGCCTCAGAACCTCAGGAAGTTCGCATTTTGTCTGCACGCGGCGGCAACCCTCAGCAAAGCAACAAAAAGCACCCAAGTTGTTGTCTTTGCCGGTGTTGCTTGTTTGTCAACTGAGCTGCGACCTCTGCCAGTGACAGAGTCCAAGGCACAGGCGGAGTGTTCCCTGCTGGTGTTGATGATTTTGTTGATGTGCTCGTTGAGTTTGATGTGGCAAGAGCGCTAAAAACTCGAAGCCCGCACCCTGAACCCCCGCCAGAGCGCATATATATATATATATATATATATATATATATATATATGTATAAGCGAGCCCAATCCCAGGTCTGGGAAATTCGATGCGCATTCTATTCATTGGCGTGTCGGTCCTAGAAATATGATAATGTGCCAGCAGCGAGAGGAGCAGCAAACGAATATGCAACAGTCAGTTCGTAAATTTTCATTGTAAAATAAGAACTGAGACTGTGTGAGTGCGTGTGTGTGTGTGTGTCTGCTAGGGGATGAAGATGTATTGCCTTTTGTGCAATTTGACGTAATGTTACATAAGCTCTTCGCTCGCTGGGGTTGGCTTGCTCATTATGAAAGGCGCAGGCAACATCGAATTTCTGTTTCAATATTTTTTTTTGTTTGGTGATTGTGAAGCTGGCCTGGGTACGTGCGGCAGCTGGTGCCCCTTTTGGGATTGCTTTCTATATGTAGTCTATGAATTGGCATCAGCATTGGGTTCAGCCTGGGCAGGCTGCGCAGGGTGTGCAGGGTGTGCAGGGTGTGCAGATAGGCAACAACAGATATGGGTAATTTTTTGGCAGCCGTGCGAGCGTTTCTATTCAAAAGTTGTTTAATGCGTAAAATTTTAATTTTTTTATCGTCGTTTGTTGTTGTTGTTGTTGTGCCACGTTGGTGGCGGAAATTGTGTCAGCATTTGACAAAAGAGTTAAAAAGTTGTGGGAAAGGCAGATGCAAGCATCACAAGATTGACTGATGATGCTGAGGTGTGAATGGATCCTTAGAGGTTGGGCTGACAAAGGAGCACCGCATGAATATATGATTTGATATACTAGATCTAGCTACTTCTAAGCAGAGATGACATTTCTGTTGGCTCTAGATCTAGTTTAGATATATTTACATGTCATGAATTGCCATGATAAAGTAAAGCTTTTCATCTCTGGCTGACTTCCGGCCGTGCTAAATCACTGCAGGAACCTTTTACGAAATAGTCGCTGACAGAGCTACGCCCCCCCAGCTTCGCTCCAGCTTAGCCCCAGCCACGCAGTTGCTGTCAAACCAAGCAAATGTAATACCATTAAACGCAAACCAGCAAAAATACAACGAAAAAATGCTTTCACATTACAAAGAAACTCTCATGAGAAACTGTCGGCCAGCCAAATGAAAATTGTCTAATTGTGCGTGGTAAGATAACAAACAGGCCGAGGCTAGAGGGCCAGAGCTTCCTGTTATTGTTATTGCTATTGTTCCTATTCAGTCTGAATGTTGTTGTTGCTGTTGTTGCTGTTGTTGCTGCAGTCGCAACACATTTCATCAATGTAAATAAGCAAAATTGGGCGACAGCCGCAACAAAGATAATCGCCTTAGTAGCAAAAGCGAAAAGTGCACTCCAGGTCATCGATGTGAATGCGGCATTAAGGCCGCAATGACAACAACAAGCTGCCACACATCTAGAGCGAAAGAGAGGGAGAGAGAGTGTGAGCAACCCCTCGTTACTTTAAAGCTGTAACAATTGGCAATTGTGTGGGTCTTGCGGCTTGACAAACGCTAAGCGTAGAGCAGAGAACAGCGAACGCTGGGCACGCTGAGCGGAAAGGATAACACGCACTTCTGAGGCTGCCCCACGCCATGAAAGTTAATTTACGTCACGCAGCATTTTCAATCAATGTCAGAGAGTTAGGGGGTTAGCAGCCGAAGCAGCCGAAGGGTTGCGGACCAGGGGACTGAGGGACGGCGGGGTGAGTGCGCTAAGGGCTGCTCGCTCGCCCGCTGTTCTTGTTTATTTGCATTTTCGCAGCTAAGGCAATCAAATTGATCTCGTTTTATTTTGATTTGCATTTAAGCGACACTTGACGAGCGCGACACGGCCGACTCTCAAACGTAAATACGCGCACAGACCTTTAACATATTTTCATAGCTGACAACGCTGACATTTATCGCCTGGTTTGGCTCTTTAATTGCGCATTAACTGTTGCGCCAAAAGGCGAGGCGAGGCGAGGTGAGAAGAGCCGAGCCAAAATGGAAAATTATACGAAAAATACAGACGTCGAGATCCGTCATCAACGCCATCATCATCAGCAGCATTTTGGGCAGGTCACAGAGCACACGAACGAACGAACGAACGAACAAACGAACACAAAGATATACAAATATTTTTTAATTGAATGCAATGCGGTGGTACGCGCGACGCTGGACGTTGATGAGGGTGCCCTATAATTATATAGACCCAAAGACTAACTCTTAAAACTGAATCGAAACTGGCTGGCTGACACGAAGCCGTCTGTGTTTTGGGCTGCCCGAGTCGACCGACTGACTTGTGGCTTTCCACCAACTAATTGCTGGGATTATTTATTTATGGAAATCTATCTAGCCAAAAGTCGTCGCGTTGACGCCCCTAACAATTTCGATTATGATGAGGCCCGCAATTAAGCGGACCAAAGCGGCAGACAGAGCCCCGACTCTACACTCAAGACGGTCCTAACTATTGCATGTGAATCTCCAGCATCGAGTGACACCCTTTCAGCTCATCAGAAAGCGATTACAACTCGAATACTTTACATATAACTTGGGATAGTTTATCAATTAAGAGTTCTTGTGCCGTTTCTTATTAAACTAGAGGAGTTGGCTTCATATATATGATATATTTATTTATCAGGATTTGTTAGTGTTTCGTGTCTACTAGGTCAACTAGCTTTAACTGCAGATTTCAGGGTCAACTATATGAATATTTATTAAAGTAATTTATATTTTGCATTTCATTTATTTATTTTTCATATGTATTTGTTATTTACTTATTTATTATTTATTTATTATGAGTATTATACAAGCATATTTTTTAAAGTAGAATATATTTTTTTTTAATTAACTAATTTATTTTTTATTTATTAATTATTATTTATTAATTTATTTTTTATTATTTGTTATTTGTTATTTATTATTTTTTATTTATTATTTATTATTTTTTATTTATTATTTATTATGTTTTATTTATTATTTATTATTTATTAATTTATTACTTTTTATTTATTTTTTTATTATTTCTTATTTATTTCATTTTTTTATTCATTTCTCCTCCTGACTATTTCCTTAAGTAAAATATTTCTCATAATTTAAACAATTTAAATACATGATTTGTTTTGCCATTTTCTACGTCTTTAGGCAATTGCCTGACCTCATAAATTAGAGCAACTTAAACATTTCACACACACACACATACACATACAGAAATGAGACTTGAGGACACATCCTTGTGCTACGGTTTTCTTTATGCTTTCTACGAAAAATTCCTGTCAAAATTGATAAAAATCACATTTTCCATTTGAATAACATTTTACGAATTCGTGCATAAAATTACGGCAACCCTCGACAGCGGTTGCTACCCCTCCCCTCGCCCCTTCCCCTACCCATCAACTCAAGGATTCCTCTGCCTGACTCTGACTCTGCGCGTGCACTGGAATTTGTGCAGCAGCAGTGAATTTCTTTGGTAACCACATTCCTGGACTAGCTGGCTGGCTGCCTCTGCCTCTGCCTCTGCCTCTTGCTGTGCCTCTGTCTACTTAAAATGTAGAAAATATCTATTTGCTACGCCCGAAATACGCGCAGGGAAATGATGTGAGCTCGACTCGAGCGACGCGCAAATTTCTTATCACCATGGCAAAAACTCGAAATGAACATTAAAATTTGCTGCTCGCTGCTCGCTGCCCGCAAAACTCATTCAACTGTAGATAATTTTCATTCACACACTGATGCAGAAGACGCGCTCTTGCACAGCTTGAACTGCTTGAAGTATGCCAAAATTTAATTTGTCTACAAAGTAACTCGACGTGTAGATAAATCAATCAAAACTCAGCAGAAGAGAAGAAGATGAAGAAGAAGACATCTCGTAAAAGTCGGCTAGAATATTTTTGTTGCCAATAGTTTGCTGCTGCTGCTGTTGTTGTTGTTATTGTAGTCGGCTCACTTTAAAGTTTTTTTGTTGCTTTTGCCGTCAAGTCCAGCGCAGCGCCTCCTTCTGTCAGTAAAACTCAGCGCAGGGCTTGAGAGCGCGTCATTTGGTCTATGGCCGAAAAGTATTGCCGTCTTCAAAAAAAAAAAACTATATATATATATACGATATATATGTGTCTATCTATGTATATACTAAAAACTGAAAAATGAAAACTGAAAACTGCATTATCACCATGGAGCACTCGAGGCGGACGACGAGTGGCCCGGAGAGTGTCGCTGTCGAGTGGTGTTTGCGCCGAACGCGCTTTTGTTTTCTTGCCGGCAACAGAAAAACACATAAAAAATATTTTGCCTATCACCATAAATAATTCAACGTGGAGTCCAAGCAGCGAGCAGCGAGCAGCGAGTATCGAGCATCGTCGAACATAAAAATCTTCAAAAAGAAGCGCCAAGTGCGAAGTTATTGTTGTTGTTGTTGTTGTTGCCGCTGCACACACTCAAAATATTGAAAAATCTCTCGGTTGCCACAAACTTTTGAAGTGAAGACTCTGCAACATGCAAAAGACAGGCAGTCTACGAGTCGCGGCTTAGGGCTCTCCCTAAGTATCTCTCAGTCGCACTCACACATACGCCTGTGCATGTACGTGTGTGTGTGTGTGTGTGTGCTTAAGCTTTGAGCCGCATTCACTCTGCCCACTGAAGTACTTGCTCACTCATAACTTTGGCTACAAACAGCCGCAGCAGCACTTCAGGCTGAAGCAAACAACATAATCAAACAGCTGACGCAGCGCCAAATCCGAGCAAAGGTGTAAAGAGCAACCACTCTTCGCCTAGGCTCGCAGTATAACTGTGTGTGTGTGTGTGCATTATCTATTTAGTGGACTCCAAATGTCAGCTGCTATTCAATTTCCAGTGAACGATAGATTTCATTGAATTATTTAGCCGAGAGCTGCTGACCTCAACTACAGCCAGCGCTTAAAGCCCCAATGAATATATCGAGCAAATGAATATATCTAGCGTATATATATACATAGTGTAATCGGATTTATAACACTTACCAGGGTCTGATGTATCTAAGACAGGTGGCTGCTGTGATAATGGACCAGGTGTACTACCAGCGCCCGGCGAGCGAGCATCATCGTTCATTGCGCCCCCATACGACAGCGATGAGCTGGGCGGCCGCTGCAAAGAGAGAGAGAGAGAGAGAGAGCGAGAGAGAGAGAGAGAGAGAGTTGATATTATTGAAGCGATCAAGATGAAACTGTCCATAGACTAATGTATGTGCATGTCGAAGCACATACATATTTATATATACAATAGATCGATCAAGTTGGCAAGGCATGCGTTAGGTGTTTGTTAGAATTAGTTACAAATTGCTTATAAATGTCGCTTTAAATTGACACGCCAACCATAAAATGGGCCACATAAAACCGGACACACAATCAATATAAAGTCCACGGACGGCCAAGAAGCCAGCGAGTCAGTATCGAGCGTCTGTCCCAGTCGGAGTCCCAGTCCGAGTCCGAGTCTGTGTCTGAGTCGACGTCTGCACGACTGTCAAGTTGTCAAAACTGCCATGGCTTGGCCATATTCTGGCCTAACAAATGCCCAAACAACGATCGTGGCCTAGGCCTAGACGAGCAACAACATCGTGTGCAAATATATATATATATATATATATATTTTATATATACATATGTATTTATAAGTTATCAAATTAATATGCAGCAACTGGCTCTGCCTTTGAGCTGGCCTGTGTGCGTCTTCTAACTAGGAGCAGCAGCAGCAGCAGCAGCAGCAACAACAACAACAACAACAACAACAGCAACAACAACAACAGCAACAACAGCCTTGTCATCTTTTAGCTGTGCGACGTCGCGTTGTGAACGATGGCGGCATATTAAGCGCTCTGCTCTGCTCCGCGACGCTGCAGATACCAAAAATGTCAATGTCCAGGCTGGTCAGAGCACTCATAGCCATATAGCCATGTAGCCATGTAGCCATAGCTATAGCCATATTTTTAGCCAGCACGTCGCTGCCGCCCAAAGCCCTGCTCGAAATCGATCGGTAACAGCAATTTAAATTCTGCTAATAACGACGAAATTTGTTGTCGCTCGCAGAAGTCCACAAAACATAAAGCGCGACGGCATTCATTGCATGCACGTGTACACACACACACACACACACACACACACACACACACACAGCAATGATATATATATACATACACTGACCCTACCTCCAGCCCATCGCGCACAATTTTTAACCATTAAATTATTATTTTCCCAAGCTCGTAAAAATTCTTGACTTTCGAGTACAATGAATTTTGAGTGTGCGTACAGCAAATTTTTGATTCATTTGGCATGCAGCGCGCATCGCATGTGTTTTCGCTAAATATTTGTTAAATCGCATATTAATAGCGCCCCGCTATAGACAATACAAATATTATGACTCTTTACGAGTGTGGGTGTGTGCATGTGTGCATGTGTGCATGTGTGTGTGTTTCTCTATCTCGGCTCGCAGCTGGAGGCCAATTGAGCTAAAGTTGCATATCGAAACAGTTCGAAAAAAAGCTAACTAACTGAGCACAAACTAAACTCAAATTAAAGAATTTATATAGAATATATAGAGAGTTTTTGTCTCTTATTCCAAGCCATAATTTATGCAATTTATTCAAATGATATTGGCCTGTTGCCAATTTGTCTGCGTTGTCTTTTAATTCCTGGTTCAAAATGTCGCTAATTTGGCCATCAATGTATTAATTATTAGCTACGCTGTCTGCATTTGAAAGCAACTCGCTCTCTCTATCTCTATCTCTGTCTCTCTCTCTCTCTCTGTATGAGCTATGAGGTGTCTCTTGATGATCGCATAAACAATTTGCAACCTAAACGGATACGACTAGCGACGCTCGATAGACCTAAAGCAATTGTTGTTTTGCTTTGCTTTACTGTTTTTCTTTATTTTTTATTTTGTATCTTTTTTCATTCTCGTTGGTAACTTTATGGGCTATAAAAAGCGGGCCAACCGCAGCCTAATTTGTGGCTCATTAAAGCGAGCAAATGAAACTATTTAATTAGCTGCATTAAAAAATTGAAAAATAAAAATAAAAAAATGAACTCAGAATCAAAAAGATACAAAGGGCTGCATTTTCCCAAGCGAAACTTTCCTTTTATGAGTGGCATGTGGGCCGAAATTCGATAGGGCTGTCGGCTTTCGGGGAGTTCGAGTCGGTCAGCTTTTCGAATCTTTCACACTTGCCGCACACACTTTGGAGCTGAAGCTAAGGCTCGTCTTCTTCTTCTGCTGGTCGGTCTTCAGGCTATTGAAATTGTATCGAGTTACCAGAACACGGCGAGTGTTGCATGCGGCATGCGGCGTGCGGCATGCGTCGTGCTAAATGCCAGTCGCGCTCCTTGAAAGGATAGGCACAGGACAGGGCAGGACAGTGGACGGACGCACTGGATCTGGTGCCGGGTAACAGAGCTTATCGATGCGTGCATTAATTACATTTTCAATTAACAAGCGGCATGGAAATTAAGCTATCGAATTGCCATTGGCACGACTCGAATGGCAGTTGCTTCTTTTTTTGCTGCTGCTGCTGCTGCTGCTGGTGCTGCTCCTGCTGCTTATCGCATTGCATGTCCTGCGACAATTATTATCAAATATTGGTTTTCATTTAAATGATGAGGGCCAAACGCTGACGCTTTCACTATTAATGAAATTGAGTTGGGGCAGTTCAGCTCGCTTCCTCTTCCCCTCCCTCCTGCCACACTCAGGCACGACACTCGCCAGCCTGCCATGCCGCTTCGCATCACGTAATGTTGTTGTACCCCCCCCCCCACAGGCCTCCCCTCACTCCCCTACCACTTCGCCTCATCACCGGCAACAAAAACTTTTTCACTTTGTGTCCCTTTGGGTGCATTAAAATGATCAAGAAACAATTTTCGTTTACCTTTTTGGCGCTGTGGGGTTTGGGGACGTTGTGCCATCTACTTGGGGGGTTTGGGGACCTGCCAACCGCCTGCCAGCCGCCTGCCAGCCAAATTATTTATTTATCAGCTAAAACGCAGCGTCAATAAGCAAAATGGCGTTGCCAGCTCTTTAAATTTTTGATGATGCTGCCACACCGCTCGACATCCAACTGCCGCCAGACATGCATGACGATCGTGTTGTTTAAAAATTTAAACGTGCCGCACATTAAACAACCGCAAAGTTGTGCTCTCACATAAAATGTAATCGCTTCCCCCCAAAATGAACAACAAACAACCAAGCAACAACAACAGCAACAACAACAGCAACAACAACTAGAGCTGGGGCAACAATCACTTGGTCAATTGCTGTTGCCAAACTTTTGTTTTGTTTGATTGCCCAAGCACTTCATTATATTGCGTATCTGCCGCACTTCCGCTTTCGCCTCCTGCCCTCGCTCACACTACATTTCCTTCGCCTCTGGTCAGCTTTCCAAGTGAGTTGGCTAAGTCGGCTCAGCTGCCGCATAATTGCGCCTCGGCCCAAGTCAGCGCCGCGTGCCTCGTGCCGCGCAAGGAAATGCAGGACTCAAAACATGCAATTTTCGCTAGAGATTCGGCTCTATAATTTGCTAGCTGGCAATCACAGTGGCTGCCACGTCGCCGTTAATCACTACAATCAACAGTTAGTAGAGCTGCCACACCCCCAACCATCCGCCCACCCAGCACACACACCACACTACAAACAAAACAATCAAATTATGGCGAATGGGAGCAGAACTTTTTGAGCGCGTGGGAAGTGGCATTCGATTCTCGAGAGTGGGCGTGGCAGCGCGTGTGCCATCTCGAGAATTGTTGTTGCTGCCGCTGCCGCTGCTGCCGCCGCTGCTGCTGATGTTATTGTGATTGTTACTCATTTGCCAATGCGACACGGCACAGCAGCAGCACCCGCCACTGAGCTGAGCTATATCTGGAGTGCTTGTTGTAATTGCCCTGCAGCGTTTGCCGCGTGCATTTGACATTTTGAGCCATGGGAATGGGAGTGGGAAATGTTATTTGGAATTGAGGTATGCGCTGCCTCTGCCTGAGGCCAACCAGGATTAGGCTATGCTCGTTTTCACAATTAAAAACTGCAGCTTAGCATTTAGGCCAGACCCAATAATCATTGCCATTGCCTCAGTTGCCCCTTTGCCCCTTTGCCGCTCTGCCGCTTTGCCTCTGGGCTATGCTAGCTCAACTATTTGTTCAGCCTCGAAAGTGGACGTGAAACATATTTTTCTGTTTGTGTACAAACACTCACAAAGCGACAGCCCGCACACACAGATTGACTAAGAACCACACACACACACACACAAACAGACACACACACGCACTTTCGCAGACATTCGCATCCATATCCTTAGAACAAATAATTAAATCCTTTTTACATGGCCGCACAGGCTGAAAGTTGTTCGCTTGTTCGTTTATGTTTCTGATGCGGTTCAGGGCAAACGAAGCTGAACTGAGCTGAGGAGAGCCGAACCCCAAATAGCAATCCGTATAAACCCCGACGGCTGTTTGTTTTGATGGATTTGTTGTTTGGCATTGGTCGGGGCACACACAAAAGCTTGTGTTTGTCTGTTTGTGTCGTGCTTGTCGTTGTTATTGTTGTTGTTGTTGTTGTTGTGGTTTTAGCGCCCTGGAGCAGCGCTTAGTGGCAAGCCCGAAACTCTACGCCAACTGTATGGCAAGGCTCCCATGCCATGCCGCTCTGCCTTGGCTTGCCAGCCCCATTGTCAGGAGTCTTTCAGCTGCTTCTGCTTAATTAACGGTATATGCTCGCACCACCCAGCCCGTGTGCCACTTCAGCTGCTGTTGTTGTTGCCACCTTCTCTGTACTTAATTGCGCGCATGGCATTTAATTGTTTTTCAAATTTGTTCAAGTTGTAAAATGTTCGCTGAATGAAATGAAATGCGTTCCCATGTGTGAGTGTCTCTGTGTGTGCGTGAGTGTGTGTGTGTATGTGTGTGTGTGTGTGCCGTGCCATTTTGTGTAAGGGTTGAATTTTTAATTAAAGTGAAATAAGCTGGCATCGTAGGAGCATTGCTCCTTGCAAGACCAATCAGACAGCCAGTCAGCCAGCCAGGCAGGAGCTCTGGTCTGCCAACTCCCGATTCACAATATGGCTGCCTTTTGGGGTTGCCCTCGTCGCTCGGCACAGCCGACACGCAAATTGCTACACATACTCACATATATGTATATATATATATATGTGTGTGTGTGTTATATGTGTGCATACAATACGTCTATGCCGGCAAGTGCCAGTGAGTGCAGGCTATAATTTCAATCAAATTGCAAGTTAATTACACACAATTATACCACACACACGCACACATGCACAGGTGGCTTAAACAAGTTAGACAGAGACAGCAGTCGATATGAGTGGCAGCTTGTTTAGTCTAAGTTATATGCTACGATTTAAATTCCATTTAAAGTTGAATTTAGCTTCATGTCAAGTTAAGCGAAATTTAAACGGAACAATTTGCATAAATATAATAAATAAATATATATATATATATATATATATATATATATATATATATATATATATATATATATATATATATATATATTATTATTATTATTATTATATTAATTTCTAAAATATTAATACTTATTTTTATAGTGTTCTATATATTTGTATTAAAGATGATCAATTTCAAAAGTATATTAAATTTATTATTTTTCTTTTTAGTTATTGCAACTTTGTCTTCAACTCTATAAGCACAGATTTTATATTTATATTTTTTCTATTTTCTTTTAAAAAAATTTTATAAATTTTTATTATTACACATATTGCATAATGATTATATTTTTTATATTTATATTTGTATTATTTCCATTTTCTTTTTTACAAATTTTATTTAATTTTATTATTAAACATATTTGTATAATGATTATATTTGCCTATATTATATAGTTATGCTTGATAACTGTATATGTATATACTCATATTTAAATATTTATAAATTCATGTATTTATTTTTTTATGAATCTGTTTTTGTTTTGAGTAAGAAATATTTTTATCATATATATGTTATAAATAAAATGAATACATATTATTATTTTATATAATTACTAAGTAAATTACATATTATTTATTAAAATCATAAATATTATTATTATATATAATTACTAAGTAGATTATATATTATTTATTAAAATCATAACTCTTTCAACACTCGTTCGGCCTCTCTCCAGAGTTGTATTCACAGTTCAGCAACAACTATCTTAAGTAACAAAATTTATGTCCCTCTATCTATTTAAAAGTATTTGTAGTCTATCTATATTAAAAGTAATTTCTGTTGGGCTGACCAACTGAGCGGGTCAGTGGCGTAACCACTCGAGCCAGAACATGTTAATTTCGTGTAGAAGCACTTGACATAATTGTAAGACTGCTGTGCTATCTATCTATGCTTTCAGATATACAACAATGTTGATCAGATGGGCGACGTTACTCATACGTAGCGTGGTACAACGTGCACTAGTCTACCTCTCCCTCTCTCTCTCGCTCTCTGTCGCTCTGCTGCTGCCACCGCCGCGCTCTGTCTCGCTCGGGGCACAGGAAATCTTGGAGTGCTATCGCAATCGAGTACAAGTACAAGTCTGTGATTAAATATTTATAAGCTGATAACAAATTGAAGCAGGTACCGTAGCTGCTGCCGTCCAAGTACTAGGGTTTTTTCGGAAATCTTGTGCAAACAAAGAAATTAGTATTTTGATAATAAAAATTCAGAAGCTACCTGAAATACACAACACAAAAAAGAAGAAAGGAATGAAGAAAAAAATGTGAAATAGATAAGCAGAGTGGCGCGCAATTGCGGCTCTATCACTTATCATTTGTTTGACTTTGTTATTATGTTACACAAACAGTGGAAAAGTAGCTGAGGCAGAGCTACAGAGAGACTGGGCAGAGAAGGCAGCACGAACCGAAACTAGATTGGAAATGGGATTGGAATTGGAATTGAGATTCGGTGTGGACTGGGGCGGAAATGGAGCACGGCTCAAGCCGACGGCTGGAACTGCACGCGATTCGCATTGGGCAATGTTCACACAGTGTGTCAGTGGATTTATCTGCGACGCAAATCTTGGCTATCAATTTGAACTTTTGCGCAAAGCCCAGCCAAAAGAGATTAACATGTGAGCGAGAGACAGAGAGAGAGACGAGTCGGAGCCGCGTGGACTTTGCACTTTTTAATTTGCAACTGACTGCAGTTGTTTGTTGCGGCTGCAATGCAAATAAGATAATTATTCAAATGGCATGTTTCACACAATTCCAACACACATTCTTTCAAGTCCAGACCAGTTCAAACGAAGAAAGCTGCCCAGGGGGGTTGGGGCTGGAACTGCGACTGTGACTGCGACTGAGACTGCGACTGGGGCTGTAGAGACGTATCACGAACGGCAATGGAATCATTTTCTTGCCGGCGAAGATATCAAGATAGCAACATGCAAATGCTGCAATGATCGCGCGAAATAGATTTGCATAAGCTGACAGAGCGAGAGTAGGAGACAAAGGGAGAGAGAGCGAGAGCGGGAGAGAGGATCAGTCGTTGCATGTGAGAACATTAATCGTGTAATTAATTTGATGCATGTGTATGCAAAGTAATTTCATGTAAAGTGTCACACCCGCCCCTGGGACCGAAATACGGAACTGGGACCGGGATACCGCCACATGGGGCCGAGAGCCGAGAGCCAACACCGAGGAGTCTCTCGATTCTTGTAACATGGCGTGCCGCAGACTAAAATCAAACCAGGAGACAAGCAAACAGGCTGCCCGACAGACAGACAGTGTCAAATAGATTCCGCTGGCAGATAGAGACGACAGCGCCTGGCATGGAGATTAGCCACATCGTGGTCAGGGATCAGGCCGACATGCCTGTTGCCCGTTGCCCGTTGCCTGACTCGAACGCTCATTTGCAAATTACGTGGACGGGACGTTGTCAGCGACGGCAACTGCTTAAGCAGACATTTTCATTTCGTTTAGCCAGCGAGATTTTATAGATTTGCATTCCTCGAACAAGTATTTGGGCCCGCATGACATATGCAATGTCAGCGCTGACGTGCCAAAATCTCAATCTTTGCATGCGATAAGCGCGGCCAGGAGGTGTCGGACACTGCGGCTCTGGCTATCGGCCGGCAACCATCTTGTTAGCCAGATAAGCTGACATTTGAAATTAGCCAGCCAGCGGATACATGGCCATAGACAAGGCATTACAAGGATTTGTCGCTCTGTCGCTGTGCGCCTGCAGCCAGGCCAGGAATTGTCGAGTCACATTATCTGAAATTCATATACTACTCGTATTATTGATATAATTCACTGATAAATGGCCACAGCCCCAGCCCCAGCTCCAGCCCCAGCCCCAGCAGCAGCACTCGTTCCAAAGTAGATCAAAAGATTCGCAGGCCTATACTTTTCTTCTTATTGTTATAGCCGATTCACCGCCAACTCGATCATCATCTCCATCTCCATCTCCATCTCCATCTCTAGCTGCCTAAAAGCCGAAAATACACTTCAGTTAAACAACGCCCCGATTCCAGCTTGGATCGCCCATGCCATTGCAGCATTCTGCCTTGTCACGCTTGCTGCGAAGTTCAGCACGCCGCGTATTGTCTTAAAAGGCCTCTAAAAAGGGGCGGCTTGTCTCTAAAAGCCCTGGCCCGCACCAGAAACTGAAAGCTGAATACCGAATGCCCAAAACTGTCGCATCATTGCGGACCGGGCGCAGTAGACTAGAAGACGACGTCGCCTTCGTCATTGCGATGACTAGCAAAAAAAACACAGAATATTGAAGAAATAAAGTAAGAAAAAAAGTGAGTAAAACAGAAATCGCGTTCTCGGAGAGTGTTTCCATTTAAAGGGCAGCTCTCTGGCTGGCGAACTCGTAAATCAGTCGAAAAATCACGTTGGCCAGTGCAAAATCAATTAGACCTGGTCGTGAGGCTCTGGCTTTTGGCCCAGAGAGAGCCATAAAAATTAGAAAATTTGATTATTGCCACACGACGATGCGCAGAGATTCACTCGTCCATTCGGGACGTCCCACTGGGCCACGCCCCCGCTCCGAGTCCAGAGCCATTTGCATATTATCGTGCGGCCGTGGCAAGATGCTTTACAAAAATTTCATTACCCAAACCAAAGGGCATCTCGGTAGCGGCGTTTAAATGAGTTTATTACGTCTTTTGGCGTTTCACAGTTTACAGCATTTAGCCAAAAAATACGTTCAGGGTCGGAGCACTGGCTCTGCCAAAGGGGTGTGCAGCAGCAGCAGCAGCGGCAGCGTATTCGTAATGAAATTTCCATAGATTTGCATAAAGAGGCATCGAAGCTGAACTCGACTCGGCTCGGCTCGAGTCGAGTCTGTCACCGGTGAGTGGTGCAGAGATGCCCTAAATTAGATAATGTCTAAATTGGATTTAAAACACGCATTTTGCGGGTTTCCAACGGCTACAGCCAGTGCCAGAGCCCGTGTCAGTAAATGTGAATGTGGATGTGGATGTGGATGAGAATGAGAATGTAAATGTTCATGTGAATCGGTAGCGCCCATTGAAGACCCATCGAGACAACATCAAAATAACATTAGAAGCGCTTTTTGGTATTTCTTTTTTTTTCTCTCTCTCTCTTTTTGCTCTTGTCTTTTTTACTCTTTTGCTTTTCTGTTGTTTTTGTTGTCTGTGGCGCATTTGAGGGGTTGCAAATGGTGGCAGCATCGTCGCGTCGGCGTGATTTGTATGCAAATGCCGCAGTGGGCGCGGCCGGGCGGGAGGGGGGTGTGCCTCTGTTTGATGGGAATGTAGGAAATTTGATTTTTTCAACAACTGGAAGGAGTTGTTTATTTGACCAAGAGCTAAGAGCAGCGACATAAGCCAATTATACAACGTAATCAAATTATGCTGCAGAAATTTAATAGACCAGCATGATGAATATATTAAGAGCACTATAAAAATGCCCGTCAGACACTATACAAATAGATCAATTTGCCTATATAAAACATAGTTAAATGAGAGACTTAAAAGGTAGGAACGAGCGAGTCGGAAGTGCAGAGCTCGAAATGTAATCCTGCGCCCATGCGAACCGACAGACGGACATGAATATATCAGCTCAGCTCGGCATTTTCAGCAGATTATATATATACATAGGAGTTGCGAAGTTATGAATTCTAAATATCCATTGTTATTCTTATAAAATATCGGAATTCACATTTTTAATGTAAGTAAAACGTTTGTTGAGCTGGATTTATGAAAACAAATGAAATAACTTTTAATACTATATTTTACTATATACTGCAGCAGAATGTTGATTTTGTTCATATTAATATTTATAATAATATCAAAATTCTTAAGATAAGTCGATTTCTGGTCCAGTTAAATTTCTTATTCTGATCATCAGAAATATTTAGATTGGCAACTTTGTTGTTAAATGTTAAAAAATACTGCTACGTCATCAGGTATTGAATGCACATAAATAAGAAAATGTTTTTGATTTATACGGCAAGGGATTATCATTTGTAGAGACCTTTGACCAAATTCGCAATGCGAAGTCAGCAATTCCCTTAATCACAGATAATCACAATAACAGTACAAAGTTCTAATTCCAAGTCAGCTATTCCCTTAATCAGCAATAATATGAAATTTCGAACGTGTTTCAATATGCAACATTGTTAGTGCTTAAGAGGTTCAAAATAATGTTCCATTATGACATTATAATTATAGAGATCTTTGATAAAGTTCTCAATGCTTAAAGTCAGCAGTTATACTAATCACAAATGCTTTACGTATTACGTATTATTAAGCCTTACGTACTATTTCGAATTACGTAATATTACGCCTTACGTATTACGTAATATTACACCTTACGTGCTGTTACGTATTGCCCACTATTACGTATTGCGTACTTTACGTATGACGTACTATTACGTATTGCGTACTTTACGTACTACGTATTATTACGTACTACGTATTATTACGTACTACGTATTATTACGTACTACGTATTATTACGTACTACGTATTATTACGTACTACGTATTATTACGTACTACGTATTATTACGTACTACGTATTATTACGTACTACGTATTATTACGTACTACGCATTATTACGTACTACGTATTATTACGTACTACGTATTATTACGTACCACGTAATAGTCCATATTACGCAGTACTCTATATTACTGTATTACGTATTGCGTAGTAGTCCATATTAACGTATTATGCATTACGTCGTATTCAATCTTGACGTATTAAGTGTTACGTATTACGCAGTACTCAATGTTTACTAATTACCTACTGCATATTTCCTTACGCACCCATTGCCCGAATCACTAACAAAAAATGCCTGCTTACGTATTTTAATTACTAATGTCTTGGCAGCCCAGAACGTGTTTAATATATTGAGTATTCTCTTACGTTGTGGCGTAACACAGTTAACGTAAAAGTTATTGCCAACGCAATCTCAGTTAAATGTCAACTCTTAGACTCTTGGAGTCTTTGAGGCACAGCTCGGGCGCAAAATCGAGCGAGTTCATAAATTCCGTTCGCTTGCCACATGGCTGTTACGTAATTTACATGATATGTGGAAAAACATGTGTGTGTGTGTGTGTGCTTCGGCTATTTACACGTGTCGACGCCAGGACAAGTTCATAAACTAAGGTTTAAGTTTTTGGTTTGCTGCTTTGACTGCACATTTGAGGCGTTTGCGTTATTTTGTTTCCATTTTTTGTATTTAGTTTTTTTTTTTTTTTCTTTCTTTCAGTTAGCTTGGCGCTGATTGCGTGGCATTTTTCGCATATTTCTGCTGCACATTTCGTGCAAAACTTAATTATATTAACTGAGTTATTTGCGGCATTTGGCGCGCTGCGACTTGGCCAGGCCGCAAGCAGCGGCACTTGGACAGGTGTTGTTGCTGTTGCTGTTGTTGTTGTCGCCTTTGTTGAATGACAGAAAATTATGACAACTCAACTTGACTAACTGGTGTGGGGCACTCTCGAGCTGCGCTGTCTGCTCCCTACAAGTCAGCCAACAGTTCGCAGTTGTTCGCACCTAAATGGGCTGACAGACAAACGGACAGACGGACGGACAGCTGGCTGGCTGGCCGGCTGACAGGCGGCGACAGACGGACAGTGAACGGACAGGCACAATCAACAACATAATTAAAGGCACAAATGCGCATGTCTGGCTCTTGGCCAGGCTCTGTTCCCGGCTTGATTGAGCCAGGCCGAGCTGCCGAGCTTTGGTATGCAACGAGCTGCAATTAAAAATCAATAAAATGCGTGATTTTTGCAATTTTTGCAATGCAATTTGTAATTGCAATAATTAAAATGTTGCCCACAGTTGTTCACTTTTCACTCGGGCTGCTTTTTTCATTAATTTTGTGACTGTATTTTGAGCAGCTTAATCAAATTTTCACCTCAGAAAGCAACTGAGTCACGTTCGTGCAGACAGCCCAAGAGCCAGAGCGAGAGAGATAGAGAGGCAGTCAGCACATGCAGATAGAAACCGGAACGGGGCAGCGAAACAACCCTGGTCCAAATATTCCGGCAATCAATCACAGCCTCGCATAACCCACCCCTGCGCAGAGGCTGCTGAGCTGCCGCTGTAGTCGGCTGGGCGCAGGGGTGCAGGGGCGCAGGGGCGCAACAAATCGGATTAACTCGCAGACTGTACCACCCGGAGTCGAGATTCACGCAGGCGCATAAAGGCTCTACCTTGGTCCAGGGGGGTAAGCCAGTGCTAACAATTAACTTTTGTTCGTTCGTTTGTTGCTTACCCCTGCCTCTCGCTCTCTCTCACTCACTCACTCACTGTGTCTTTTGCAATCTAGCAGTGGGCGTGTCTGTGGCCCGGGCAAAAAGGCAAACCCAAAACGAGCAATCGACGAGCACCGCCCGTTGGGTTAGCGATCGTTGCCAAGCGTTTACCAACACTGCGTGATCACGCGCTGTTGCGCAATGGTTGCAACTGTCAGTGGCCCGTCCAAACAGCCATCGATTATCGCACTGATAACGAGGGGCCAAACTGAGGATCAGCTTAGATTGTGACTAAGGATTGTTGCCTGGTTGCCGGGTTGCCGGGTTGCCGGGATGCCCATGGGCATGGCATTCATCAATTTCATTGAGTCTTGGGGTTCTGCCAATCATCTCTCTATTTGCCCGCCATTACGTAACTGGCCAGAGACAAAGTTAATGATAAAGATAGACACAGAGAGACTGGGCGATAGCGTGAGCGATAGAGATCGACAGATCGCCGTATGCTTTGCCACAGTCAATTGAAATTTTACGCATTCCGACAAACAACAAACAAACACACACATGCACGTACACACACACACACGCACATACACGCGCATACACTCATGCACACACACTCAAACACGTAGGCATATAGACAAATGCATATATAGAATTCTCAATTGCTTTCGCATCATTACGTCTGCGAACAATTTATTTTTATAAAAGCGAAGCGAAGCGGCCGCCGCCAGCATCGACGCCGCATTTTCATTTTCCCGCTTTTCACGCGGGCCAGCAAGAACCCAACGATCAAGCTGAAAAGTGCAGGAAAATTGAAGAAAAATACTGAGGCATGAAAGCAGCGTAAAAAAATCAAATAAATTTTATTGTATAAAGCGCAGCAACAGCAACAGCAACAACAACAAACTACAGCAAAAACAATCAACGAGCCAGCCACGCTGTAAATAGTTTACAGTTGTGTTGCTGCTGCCGCTGCTGCTGCCGCTGCTGCTGCTGCTGTTGTTGTTGTTGCTGTTGCTGCTGTGGCATTGCCTTTGCGGTTGCTCACACTTTTCCTTGCCACCGTCGCTGCAATCGATCGCAAATTTTTTTTCTTGATTGTAAACAATTTGGCTGGCGGCTGGCGGCCACATCATCAACATCATCATCATCATCATCATCATCAGCAGCAGCAGCAGCAGAGGCAGCAGCGGCAGCAGCACTAACTGGGGATGATGATCATCATCAGCAGCCGAAGCTAGCTAGCTAGCTAAATGGGTGTTGAGTGCAAAGTGTTTGTATTGCCTGCGATCCCCCTCTCCCCTACCCGCCCTTTGTCCCAGCACGCTAAGCCCCCTCGCACCACTGCAGAGAAATGTGCATGCAATGTGGCGTTGCCAGCAATATCTTGAATTTGAAAGATCTTGAGCTCTCGATCTGTCGACTGTCGGTGTTAAATGCTCAATAATTTTCGTGAGGCACCAAGGTACATACATATATATCTATCTATATATATATATATATATCTATATATATAGTGAATATATATATACGTGTATTTATATATACATTTATTTCTCGTGATTTTTTGGCTGAATTGCATTGTCTTGCTATAGGCTCGACATCGAAATGACTTTTCGACACAGCGGGAGATGCAGAATGCATCTTCTGTCTATCTATCTCACTCTCTCTCTCTCTCTCTCTGGCTCTCTGGGTTTTTCAGATTTCATTTTATGTCTGTTGTATGTTTCATATAACCTTGTGCACAACAACAGCAACAACAACGACAACGGGCAGCAGCTAAGGAAGTTTTTGGGTGCACTAAAAATAAATATAAATAAAAGTAATCAAAAATAAATATAAAAAAGAAGAAGACGAAGAAGAAGCAGCGCAATACAAGTAAAGCTTTGAGTGAATGAGTGAAAGAGGCTCTGAGAAATCATACAAAGACCCAGGGCCAAAAACTTTTTGATTTTCATAATTTTTGCTCTGACCACAAAAAGGCTACAACAACAACAACAACAACGACCACCACGAAACGCTTCATGTTAACGACTTTGGGCCTGGTCACTGGCAGCGCTCCAGCCAGAGCCTCTCGGTCCCGGTCATCGTCATCTCTACATTGTCTGCTCGGCATCGTTTCCTTAACGTTAACGTAAAAGTTTCATTTTCGTTGCCTTTGCGCAGTGATACCGAAAAGCGAATAACATCGAAATGAAATGAGACTTTGTCTGGCAATGAGGCAACGGGGTATCGGGGTATCGGGGTATCGGGGTATCGGGGTATCGGGGCACCGGGCAACGGGCACCGGCATGGGTTCCAGGTGCTCGGATCGTACCCAAAACCCCGGAATCCCGAACAGCGACTGCACCAAATGAGTTTTTGTGCCCCGCTCTCTGATGATTTTTGAATTGATTTGTGTTGTTAAATATTAAATTCTTATAAGTCATTTGCACTTGGACTGAGCTGGAGCTGGGCTCAGCCTGGGCTGGGCCTGGCCGCGCATGTGGTGTGGCTTGCATGCCTCCAAATGACAGACAAGACAACAACGGCAACGGCAACGGCAACGGCAACTGCGACTGTGAGTGCAGCTTCAATGCTGCTGCCCCGCCCTGCTGCTGATCGCCCGCCCTGCCCACATATATCATTTACACTCTGGTCTGGGGCACAGCGGTCGGTCAGCCAAAAATGGCAACGGACCGGCGGCCAGCGGCCAACGGCCAACGGCCAACGGCTAGCGTCCAGCTCGTTGCCTCTTTGTTGTATTTATGAATACGAATGCTTGTGGGGGGCGGTTGGAGGAGGCGGTTGGGGGAGGCAGCTGCCGCTGTGTGGCGCGCAAATAACAAAATTATATTTTCAAGGTGTTCTTTTGCACATTTTTTTCAATTTTAATTAACGTCGTTGCTGTTGCCGTTGCCTGTTGTTATTATTACTGCTGCCGCTGCTGCTGCTGCTGCTTCTGCTGCTGCTTCTGCTGCTGCTTCTGCTGCTGCTTAAAATTGCAATTCGCATTCGCAGCACAGCTGAATGATAAAGAGTAAAAAAATCATAATAAATGTTTAACAAAAGTTAATAAGCTTTTCGCTTTGCTTGATTTCATATGTATGAAGCTGTGTTTTATTGTCGTTTTATGGCGTTTTATTAATTTCTTTAATGGCCGTACTGCAGCAGCAGCCGCAGCAGCAGCAGCAGCCAGCTAACCAGTTAGCCAAACGGCAGTGCGGGGGAGCGAACGAGTCGAGTTTAAAGTGAAACGGAATAAATGTCTGTCTCTCTGTGTGTGTGTGTGTGCGTGTGTGTGTGTGGCAATGATAAGGCACTTTAGCTTTAGCTCGTGTCGACTGATTGCCGCAAAAGCGAGCTAAATGCTTCTTAACTCTGAGCCGCTACTTTAACAGTCATAAATTGACCAGGCTGCCCAGCTCAACTACAATGTACGCAGTGAAGCATCTGAATACACTTGGAGAAATGCCAGAGACTTGCGAATATCAGATAAAATTTGATTGCAAATAAAACTAAATACTAGATTGTAGCTTGTTAATGGAAGAGCATAAATATGAAAATGTTCAAGATAGCAGAGCGGGCAATATTTCATATATTGAATAATAAGAAATTATTTTCTATATAATATAAATGAGTTAAGCAATCATAATATTATATAATTAATATATAGATAATATTTAATATTTTTCCATATAATAATATAACATAAAAGTCAGATTTGCGAACAGAATGAAACAGAAACTTCTACTTCAAATACAAGAAAAATTTTCAGTTTCAGCAAAGAAAACTTAGTGATAATTAATATATATTTTGATTCATTTAGATGTCGATATCAAATTCCTAAGTCTCTAAGCTGCTACTACGAGCTATATGATCGTAGCTGTGTATATATAATTTAATAGAGCACAGCATATTATATATTTAATAGAATACTATACAATATACAACAGCATAAAGTACTCGTCAATCTATAAAAATAAACAATTTATTCCTTAATTTTAATTGCTCTTAGTTCGCCTGTTACTATCCCATTTCACTCAGAGAATGTTTCATGTTATCAGTCTTCAAGTAGAAGTTATTTTTATTAGATTCAGCTAGGCCTATGTGGGCAGGCAATCAGTGTAGCAGTTAGTGAAGTGCTAGATCTTTGTCTTTGTCAGAATGCTTCAAGTTGTGCAGCTCGCCTCCTGCTGTTGCTGCTGCTGCAAACTTTCACGCTAGCACCAAAAGATACATTCAATAAACACTCACGCAGTGCCCAAATGGACTTTAAACAAGTGCCATGAAGTAAAGAAATTTATATGAAAGCTTAAAGTAAGTCTGCATCTGCTGTGGCTGTTGCTGTTGCTTTTGCCGTTTCCTGTCATACACCCTGCTGCATGCGCTCCTCCTCCTCCTCCTCCATGTCGACGTCTGCAGTTGCATTCATTACAAGCGAGGCAAAGGTTAACATGCAACGAACGGCAACAGCAACAACTGCTAAAAAGCTTAAATTTCACAACACGCTCGACAACAACAACAACAACAACAACAGCAGCAGCAGCAACAACAGCAACATGCAGCAGAGAGGCACAGCATCAACGGCACAAAAAGTGCGACGCCGTCTCGGACGACGTCTCTCAACTTTTGCGTTTGAGCATTTAAGTGCCAATTAATAACAATTTTTATGAACCGAAGAAATAGTTGACAACACGGCATGGCATGGCAGGCAGTCAATGATGCGCCGCTGCCGCTGCTGCTGCTGCTGTCGCTGCTGCTGCGTTGATGTTGCATGCAACAAGCAACATGCAACAACAACTACAGCATATAAGCCCGTCAGACTACGACAACGGCGACTGCGACTGCGACTGCGACGTGCAGAAGGCATGACAAACTAATTTGAAAACCCATAAAATTGCTCAGTTTATTAACAATTATTATATAAGTTTTATTAACCAGTCAAACGTAGCCAGCAGTTCTTTAATTAATTTGTGATTTTTCTGCATCAACAGCGGCGGCATCAACAGCTGCATCAGCATTAGTCGCAATTTATGCCGGCTTATTGACAAGCCTCAGCATCTGAGAGCACAGCCAATAAGTATGCAAAGCAGCAGACAGAGAGAGAGGGAGAGAGCGAGGGAAAGAGAGAGAGGCGCAGAGTGAGACAGAAGTAAGAGGAAATGTTGCTATGGCGACTGACTTTGAAACATTTGGCGACATTAATATGATTTAATGCGTTAATTAGCACCAGGCAGCAGCAGCAGGAATAGCAGCTGAGTGCTGGTTGGGGTGCGAATACAGAAATAATAACAACAACAACAACAGCAGCAGCAGCAGCCAGCTTACAACAACAAGCGAACTTGAGAGCATCTGACGCGTCGTGCTTAAAACCCCAAAAAGTATGCTACGCGTATTCCCAAAATCCCCGAAGCGGATTAGTGAAGCATTGGCATGCAAGTGCGTACTGGGGTGCGGCCTCCTGCTCTAGCGCCTGGTGGCAACTGGTTGGCTCTGTGGCTTGGACTGGGACGGGACCGGGACCGGGACCGAGCTCAGCACCGGCTTGGGTGTCTGCGGGTAACATTGCCATTCGCCCTGTGTGTGTGTGTGTGTGTGTGTGTGTGTGTGTGCATTGCGTAATTGACGTCAATTTTGTTTTCGCACCGCGCATACCAAAACCCGAGAAACCCCAAGGCCCACCCACTGAAGGCTGACTGAACTGAGCTGAGCTCAGCGCGGAAATCCAATACGACACAGAAAAATAATTTGCCAAAAATAGAAAATTGTGTCGCCCCAACGGAAGTAGCATCGGCTGCGACAATACGATCCTAAGGAATACTTCAAATCGTAATGGCTGGCAGTCGAAAGGCAGGAGACCGAGCGCAATAAACAGGAGCTACGACAATGCGAGAACCAGAGCCAAGAGCCAAGTTGAAGGTAAGCGAGGGTGGCCCATGCCCATGCCCATGCCCATGCCCATGCCCATACCCATGCCTGAGCGTCATATTTCATTTATTAGCAGACGGCGTCTGTGGTGGCGGTGGCGGTAGCGGCAGTTCGACAAGCATTTTTATTTATGCCCATAATGCAGGGCATATGCAGGGCATGCGAAGACGCCCAAATGGGAATTGCCTGAGCAGGAGGCCAGAGCTAAGAGTAAAGTGCGTCAAAGTAAAGTAGCTTAGAGATTTATGCGGCATTTGGCGGGCGTTTGCCTAATAGAATTTCTTTCTCTTCCCACTGGCCGGGGGAATTGTCAAAATGTGTCAATATGGGCAGGTCTAATGGCAGCACTCCTAACGAGTCTTGCGGCTCTACAGTTCCTAATGAAGCAGACGAAAAACTCCATCGATGTGACTTGACTCTGAGTAATATTCGATGAGTATAAGTATAAAAGGGAAAAGAATCTTCATTAAGTTAATATATTATATTATTTAAATTAAAATTATTGAATATTCCAGTTTCATTTGAAATTATCTACATATTTCTCCTTTAATATTGAGCATAAAATTCCCTAAGTAGGTCGACATATTGTTTGGCTTTGCACGCAGTGTCCTTTGGCTCGGACACCGGCACGTGCGCTATTAGATATGCAATAAATTATTTTTGCTAGTTTTTTCCCGTTGGCATTTCGGCTAAGCTGCCTGCAAATTATAGAAAATCCCAACGAGGGACTGAGAGAGAGACAGGGAGAGAAAAGTCAATGTAAGCAATAAGCAGGAACACCATTATCTAATGCTCGGCGCGCCATTGAGGCATAAAGCCCCCAATGAGCTAGCCCCCTCCCGCACACTCACTCACACAGACACTAAAGCCCAATCTGCAATCCGAGGCCCATAAGCGGCCAAATAGTGCGCAGGAAATAAAGCACAAAAAGGCAATAAAAATTGCCAGGCAGCAGCCTGTCGAGGCTGACTAAGAGGCCAAGACTTGAGCGGAATGCGGGCAGCAGAGCGGCCAAACTTTTGGCTGACTATTTTGTAGATGTTGGCCGCACTGCTTCCGGGCCAATAGAAATGCCAGCACAACAAACAAAGCAAACAGCAACCCCGCATACAAGGATTGAATGGGAAGGAGCTGGAGTGGGCTGAGATCTCGCTTTGGCAGCCCTAATGGCCGGCAGACAGACACTGAGACGTCGCCAGCAGCGGATTTAAGTGCAAGTGATTTATGTGCTCTATAAAAGGGAGGGGATTGTGTGACTAAGTATATACATGTGCATGTGTATGTGCATGTGTATGTGTGTGTGTGTGTGTTTGATAGAAAATTAGCTGATGTAGACATAAATGCGAACGAGCAAAGTATGCGCCAAATCGCATGAGGCAAACGGCAAATGGCAACGAGCCCTGGCCACAAGCAAAATCAATCAAAAGTCGGAATGTCAATTGTCGAGCCAATGCCGAATGCCAAATGCCAAATGAGTGCCGCATTAAATATTGAAAATGCCGAAGACACATGAGAAATTCAATTACCAATGGTCAGCAAAGAAGGGTTAGGGCCCTTTGATATTTAACCCCGTTGAGGAAACGCTTTTAGCTGCGCCTGTACAGGATAGTTAAGTTCCCGTTTAGGCGGATTAAATTACAATTTACAAGTGGCCAATACAAGCTAAGCGGGCCTTAAGTGCTGAGCCTTAAGCTCTCCTGTTGCCATTGACCGATACCCTGCCCTGCCACCCCCCCCCCCCCATCCCCTGCCCTTTGTGGTCGCGACCTAGCACGCACCCCCACCCCCGCCCCCTGACTCGCGAGCAATCCGCTTGCGTGCCCGTGCATCGATGATAATTGAAAGGCACTTGAAATGGTGAGCGTGGGTCGCTTGGCTGGCTAATCGAGTTTGAAACAAGCGTAAATCGTCCTTTTGATATTTGAGTTGACTTCAATTGCTTTTGCGGTGCAAAGTGCAGCTACAGCTCAGGTAATTAACGGTAATTGTGCAAGCAGCAAGCAGCGAGCAGCGAGCACCAGGCCCAAACACCATTCGCCAGCTTGGCCAACGCCCCAGAGTACGGCTTCCCATTGGGCCAAAGCCTCATCGGCTAATGTGCGCTAAGCGCTCGCCTGCATTTGCCTAATGACCCAAGCGTAAGCGACGCATCGGACTTTGTATAATTTGTAAGCTTTTAAACCGATTTGCAGCTTAGTTGGGGCCAGCGTTGAAATATTTTTTTGCAAAAAACAAAAACGAAAACCGAAAAACAAAAAACAAAAACTCTCTGTTTCAGTGGAAAAAATACTTTCGAGCCCAAGACAAAGGCGACAGACAAAGAGAGCCAATTCAGGCCGACTCTGCTGCCGGCTCAGCTATTTTGGGTATCTGTTCGCTTTTTGCGGCAGTTTTACGGCATAAATTTCCATTGAATTTGCGCTGGCAAATTGGAAAAAAATGTTTCTCTATATATTAAAAATACTCAAAAAAAAAAAGAACAAAAATAAGAAAAAACAAAAACAACATATAAAGACGATGCGCACTGATACATTTGTGGCTAAGCCAAAAGGTTGACACAATCAGGTAGATATGAGTGTATCGATAAATATATAAATGGATATATATATATATATATATATATATATATATATATATATATATATATACCTATGTGGGCACTCGATATGGCAGCAAAAACTGAGCGTTGAAATTGCGAGCTTTGAAGCGGCGGCTGCCGTTTGAAGCAACACTTGACTGAGCCATAGACAGATCAGAAAATCAAAATAAAACAGGAAAACATTTATGTATACACGAAATGGCAACAACAACAACAAAATATTCATTAAGATTTCATTATTTGCCAAGCATTTTTTGTGCTCTTTTCGTTTTTGCTCTTACTGATTGAATTTTATGGATAGAATTCCAGGAAAACGAAAGCATGCGGGTCTGGCTTATTAAGTACATGAACGAGAGCTAACTATGAATGAAACATTTAGCTGAGCTTCAAATATCAAATCGCAATGAAAGTGAATTTCAATATGTATATTGGAACTAAATAGATTGATATTGTTTCTATTCCGAGTCTAACCAACTCAAGCTGGGGCAAGCTCAAGAGGAAATGCCTTCTAGCCTAGTGTGCGGACATCATCTAATCCGAATTTCCTTAGTCTCCATTCGATGAATGGGTACGAACCGTCGTCATCGTCACTTTGGCATGTCGTTTCACGCCAATGGCTGGAGGTATCGCATTCAACGCTTTTGGACTCTGTACAATTCCCTGGGCAATCGAAGAATCGTCAGTGCGACAAAAATTGCTGAAAGTTTTGTATTGAACGCGACTTGAAACCCAAGAGCAACAGGCAGAGTGAGCCAGAAAACAACAATAAATAAAAAAATAATACCAAAATAAAATAAAATAAAATAAAAATAAAAACAAGACAAGATGAGCCAAAGTTAAAAACTTGTCGAGCACATTGGCAACTGCATTGAAACATTAGCAGTGATGACATTTTTGCGGTTGCTCCGCACCCTGCGCAACCTGCACACCCTCTCCGCACCCTGTCTACCCGCTCGTCTGGCTCTGCGCCTGCGTCTGCGATTCATCTGATGCCGCTTTGTTTTGGGCCATTGGCTTTAAAAGCCTTAGCTTTTTGGCTCGATGGGTTTTCGGGCTTTTTGCTCTGTTGGCTGAAATTCCTGAAGACGCGACACTTCATACATAATAAAAGTGGAACGCCGAACGACGCGTCGATCGCCGCTCGTCAAAAGTCAAAAGCCTTGTCACACACTCGATCCGCTGCACATTGAGCCAGGGCTTAGGCATTGATGCAAACGCTGCTTTGGCTTTTGGCTTTTGGGGTTTTGGGGTTTTGGGTATTGGACAAGTTCTTTGTTGAGCCATCACGGCGGCATTTGTAGGGCTTTCTTGGCTTATTAATTGCAGCCTTAGCCTTGGACTTGAAGTTGGAGTCGGAGCTGGACATCGCTTGCGTTTTATTCACAAATGAATGCACAAATTTCGGACAGTCGCCTGCGGTTAGAGTCACAGACAGTATGACGCTTGGCCAAGCAGCAGAAAGCCACAGAAAAAAAAGAACGCTAACTCGTATTCGTATTACTCAGGTGAGAGCGCGGCTAATGAGCCTGGCGAGCATCCTTTTTTGCTTTGACTTGCCACGAAAACTGGAACTCAGACGGCCATCCGACCATCCGACCATCCGACCATTCGACCATCCAACCGACCAGGCCAGACAAACAGACACCCAAAACCAGTTCGACTTTTTGACTTAATGCCTATCAAATTATAGGTCTTTCGAAACCAACTGGAAAATTGTGCGGGGCGTTGCTGTAGAAATTAATACAAATGCAACCAGCACAAAGCACAAAGCATTTTCCTTTGCCATGCCTCCTGCTATCTGCCTCTCGCTCTCTCCCGCTCGCCTAAGTGGAAAATGCCCAACAAATAAGTATTCAAAAAAAAGTAAAGACGAAAAGAAACGATGTCTAATAGCCAACACGCCCCAGGCAATCACGCAAAATGCCAAATTACATGTAGCTACCATTAACAGAACGAAATCATCTAACACGCAGAGCCTCCAACTTGGCCGGAGCTGCAGCGCAACAAAATAAAGAGAAAAAAAGAAGTCATTTAAGGTGTTTTCCACAAGTCGCACACGAGCCCGAGCAGCAGACACAGACCCGCTCGCGTTGCCTTTGCTCTGTTTCAGGCTCGCACAGCTGCCAGGCAATTCGATCGGGGCCAGGTCGACGCTCGGGTTTCAGGCGCGGCACACGCAGCACAGGGCCCAGAGGGCGCAGATCGGGCCAGGCTTCAGCTGGGGCAGCTCGCAGATTCTTAACTGCAACTGCTGTGCACTGCAGTTGACACTTGAGCTGAGGCGGGGGCGTGGACGTTGATGGGACGGCCGCCTCCTAAGCGGCTTACACGTGCCACGGCTCAGGGCATATACTATAGTATATATACATATGTATGTGTGTGTGTGTGTGTGTGGGGAGAAATGCTTATGAATAAAATGCAGCCACGAAATACGAGCGGGCTTCTCGATTTACATGCAATGATAGGATTCGGTGTCCTGCGAGTCCTGCGAGCATTGAAAGTCACAAAAATTCGCGCACGTTTTACACACTGGACGCACTTAAGAGTTACGCTTAAAGTTAAGGCCACAGCATATACAATGAGGCAGAGGGTGAGGGAGACAAAAAGAGAGGGAGAGAGTGAGAGAGAGCTGTTGCTGAAAACAAAAAGAAATATATATGTATATAGAGGAACTATAACAGCTCCCTCTCTCTCTCGTGTATCCGTTTATCCGCTAGATGCATCGATCTCTCTGTAAGTTGCTCCGGCTCGATCAAGTCAATGAGTTCTTCCGAGATCCCGTTGAGATGGGCCAGCTAAATGCGTTGCCTTACAAACTAAGCCTCGACTTCGTAAGTGAAAAAAAAACATTCTGTTTACTTTTCAAATATACTTTTTTCATATATTTATTGGCTAACTCTTTAAACGTTACTCTGTAGTTGTTGTTTCTTAATTCTTTTTCGTTTTTCTTTTAATTATATTATTAGTATACATATAAATAATTAAAAATATTACATTAAAATGTATTCGTATATCGTATAGAAGTTGCTGCTTGTTTTGTTTTCTTTCATATATAATTTTTGTTTTTGTTTAGTTTTCTTTTTCTTTTTTGATTGCGTTTTCTTCTCTGCTAAGATCATTACAATAAGTTTTCGTATCGTGTTTCTCATTTTACAATTTTGCTAAAAACTAAATAAAATTTGTTTCGTGAAACAATAATAAGAATTTATGCAATTGGACACACACAGAAAAGAAAAACTAAATTTTATGAATGTATATTTTAGATATACACATTTCAAAAATAAAAGCACAAAGCATCTCAATTATTTTTAAAATATATATATTTACGTATATGTTTGTGTTGCATTATTTTTATTATTTTTTTTTTATTATTTATTATTCATATTTTATATTTACTTGTGTTATATTTTCATAAAATATCACCTAAAGCAATTACGTATTTCAGTTTCAGTTTTGTATTTTGTGTTTTTTTTTTTTTTTAGTTTTTTTTTTTCCCTTTTTTTTTACATGACAACAATAAAAAATGTTCGCTTTGTTTGCAAAACGTTCAATACTCAAAAAAAAAACTAATAGTAAGAACAAAAGCATTAAACAAAGTGTTCAACAAAATGCAAAAGCCCGCAAAACTCATAGGAAACAATTTGTTGCAGCCAATTTTGCAACAGCTTATATATATATATATATTTATAAATATATATAGTATATGTTTTCTTGTATATTAATTATTATTTTATTGTTTTTTTTTTCTTCTTCTTCTTTCAACTAAAAAGCAACTAAGATCGCTTGGCCACAGATTTATGCTAAAATTATATGATAATTACAGCTTGTATTCACTTCGTATGGTTTTTATTAGTTTTTTTTTCTTTTTTTTTTTTTTTTAATTTTTAAGAGACAAAGTACAACAACTAGTTTTATTTGTTAATTATTATATTGTGTTGGATTTTTTTTTTGTTTTTTGCAAATTTACTTATTTGCAAGATTTTTTTTTTTTTTTTTTTTTTTGTTATTTACTCTTAAGTTGAAAAAATAGTACAAAAGCTTTGACATATTCTCGGTTTTTATTTAGTTTTTCTGTTTTATTACTCGGTTTGTTTCTTTCGCTAAACCATCTGGTTTATAGTCTACTCATAAAGTGTAAGTATACAAATGACTGCCCATATAGCTGGACTGCAACCGAGTGCAGTTCCATTAAGTACAATGTTTGGTAGATTTTTGTTTGATAGTTGTTTAGTATGCATTAACTCAAAAGGTAGGAGAATATAGCGATAGAGAAAGTGCCTAGAGCTGGGAAGAGTTCATTTCGAAATTAGTTTTTAGGGTAAACATAGAGTTTAGCTTTAGTTTTTAGTTTAGCTTAGTATACCTAATAATACGTAGCCTTCCGTTACGGACACTAAGAACTATATAACGTACATTTAGTTAAACCGCTATAGTATACATCGAGTTGATGGGCGATGGACTGGTGATAGGGGTAGGCGGAGGGGAAGGGGTAGAGGGTTGAAAGTAGTAGATCAATGCAATTGCTCGAGAACTACTTTCTGGGATTAGGTCTAGTCTAGCTGTAAGTATTTGCTTGGGTAGTAGTACAATGGGATTATCTTATTCCATCTCTTAACTGCTGTGATTTTGAGCACCAGAAGCTGCACTGCCGCTATATACGTATTTACGTACCGTATTTGTTATTAATTAATAATTACATTTACTTTTATATAATAGTATCGCGTGTAGCATTTTACGTATTTACTTGTATAGTTAAAAATTTTGCTTAGTAAATGCTTAAAGTTCTTTTTCGTTTTGTTTTTCTTTCGTTTTCTTGTTAATGAAGTTGAATTATAACCTAAACAGTATCCCGTTCATTACGTATATTTAGTTCGCACGGATTCTAGCTCATTTATAATGTCATCGTATATGCGCGTTTCAATTCTCAATTAATTAAATTAACATTAATCTGGTATTTAGTTTTTGTTTTTCTTTTTTTTAAACAATAGAAAACATATGTTTTAATTTATGTTTTATTCGTATACTTTGCATTTGAACTCAGGTTGATTTTATGTTGTTTCATCATTTTTTTTACGTATATGAGTTGCACTTGCTTCTCTATTCTCATTAAGAACGTATTGAAATAAGACTTAAAAAAGAACCGAAACAAAAAATGGAAACAAATCTAACAAATTAAAGATTAGAAACTTGTTTTTCTTTTCTTTTTTTTTTAAGCTTATGTTTTTTTGTTTTTTTTTTGGCAAGTTATTTCAGTGTTGTAAAACACCTTGAAAAAGGACGTTTTGAAAAATCGTATACACGTTGCTGGAGTAAATAATAGTGAAAAGCCAAACAAAAAAGGAATAAACTTTTCTTTCATTATGAATAATTTTCGTTTGTTTTTCTTCTTCTTCGCTCTGATTTAGTTTTTGCTTTTGACTTGTAAGCAGCCTAGGCTTTCGTACAACTACATGCTTAAGTTCTATTTTAAGTTATAGTTTAGTTTCTTAAGAAGTTTGCTCGTACTTAGGGTTATGCTTTCTGATTTGACCAAAGAACGTAGGGTTTTCCTTAATCCTTTTCTCTTATTTTATTTGGGGTCCCTGCTGTGACACCCACCCAAACACACATACACGCACACTCTCATACACACGCGCATACGCGCACACACGCTGAGCGAATTAAAAGTCCGCTTCGTGCTTGATGCGATAACTGGCATAGGTTTCTTCCAGCGGCGCAAAGTCTTGGGTGTGGGGCTGTGTTAGGGTTCCAAAATAGAAATTTGGCACCAGAGTTGTAATATATATAGAGAAATGGGGGCTTTAGATATAATAGTAGATCAAGTGTCGATGATATTGTGTGCATCGGTTGCTGTAACTAAATATGTCTGTCTGTGTGTTGCTTTTGTGTGTGGAGGGGCTCGAAGGAGATATTTACAAGTTTACGAACTCAAAACGATAACACGGCTATCGAAAGTTATCGACGCAGCCCGCGCATAGTCAGGGCCATGCATATTAGGCTAGCTTTATATCATATTTATATATAATATATATATATATATATATATACATATATATATACATACATACATATATATATATGTATATATATATATATATATATATATATATATATGCATTTATACGTATATAGTTTCTATATATATGTATATATATATATAGAGAGAGAGTTATGTGCATATGTAAATTGTTAAAATTGGTTAGTTTTGGGTTAGTAAACTTTCTTTTAATATAATAATTTTTAGTTTTTTTTTTGTTGTTTAATAGTTTAATTTTTTTTTTTTTGTGTTGTTAAGTAGTGAAAATAATAAAAAGTTGTTAAATGTTTTTAATAATAATTAATAATATATTGGCGAGCTATATGGGCCTCTTGCAAAAACGAAGGACTGGAACTTTTACTTATTTTTCTTTTAGTTTTCTTATATTTTGTTCTCTCTTTTGCATAGTTTTTCTTTAGTTGTTGGTACTTTTTACAAATTAAGCAAATTTATATTTTTCTTTGCGCTAATTATTGTTGCTCAGTTGCTGTATATTCTTCTTCTTCATCATATTCATTTTAAGTAATTTACAAGTAGAATGTATTTTATTTTTGCCTCTGCGAGAAGAGCACAAAAATAAATAACATGTCTTATGTTTTGCATTACTCTTTGTTTATACTTTTTTTTTTTGCTTGTTTTGTTTTTGAGTGTGTGTGATTTTTTTTTTAACTTAAATTTATGGCTCTCAGTTAACTGTACAAAAACAGACAAATTCTAACGGCCAAAGCATCAGCAGTAGCAGCAGCAGCAGCAGCGACAGTTGCCAACATAGTCAACAGCAATGCACAGCAGCAACATCAACACCAGCAGCAGCAGCAGCAGCAACAGCAACAGCTGTGAATGTGTGGATGGTCGAAGATCCTCGCTTAGCGGCCGCTTGGAAGCTCGTTTGTAGTTGTTGTAGTAGTTGATGTTGTTGGTTGTTGTTCATTGAGTCGTGTTGTTGTTGTGGTTGTTGTTGTCGTCATTGTCGTCGTTTTGGCCGCTAATGCAATGTCCTTGCTATTGTTGTTGTTGCTGCTGCGTAGCCATTGCCGTTGTTGCTATTGCTCATTGTTGCTGACGTTGTCGCTGTTGATGTTGCTGCAATTGCTCTCGTTAGAATTTGCTTCTTTTCTCATTTATTATTTGCTCTCTTGTACTGAATTTCTTTTCGTTTCTTAATGTTCTTTTTGTTGTTGTTGTGGCTTTAATTCACTTGACTAATTTACAATGTGTGTGTGTTCTTGTTCTTGTTCATAATTACGTACAACTTCTTCTGCGTTTTTGATTGGATTTGATTCATCAATATTTGTTTATATTATTGTTATTATGATCGTCAAATAATCAATGGAGATTATTTTGGACTTTTGTTGAAGTTTTGCAAAATGAATTAATTTTACTTAATTTCTTATGCAGTAACGCAACATTCATATTTTTTCTTTTTTTCATATTTTCTTTTTGGTTATTATTATTGATTCATTTAATCCCAGGGCATTGTGAGCACCCGCTTCGTTTTTGCAAGAAGGTCGTTATCGTACTACGAACATGGGTGCACCACCGCATTGTAGCTCGCCAATATAGGACCATGTGCTCCCGCGAAGGGGGTACTCACAACGTCTGGTGTACTAGCTCCATCGGTGTGCGATGTTGAATCGGCATTACTTCTTCCTTCACCATTTGCTGAACCTAATTCTGGTGGTTTGGTGGTGTCCCGTTCGTCAATCACTAAATCTATTGGCATTTTACCCTTTAAACATGAGATATATCGATGACAGAAATTATCGCATAGTTCATGCACCTGCAACGAGAGACCCGCAAAAAGTGAGTGTAAGAGAGAAAGAGATTGTTGTGTGAGTGAAAAGGTGCGATGCCAAGGCGATAATTGATTTATATATACATAAATATTTAAAGGAAAAATTATGATATATGCATTTAAAAGTGCATAATATAAATAAATATTTCTATAAGGATATGCATAAATATAATACTTAATCTAATCAGGCATAGCAATACGTTCTCATATTCCACAATCGGGACTTCATTAGGCATTCAGTTAGTTTATAAACCATTCAGCTTGAGCAACAGAGACAGCTGCAAACACTTAGCGCCATTGCATTCTTTCTGCCAAAAGCAACAGCAACAGCAACAGCAACAGCAACAACAATATGGCTAAAACCTGCTTTTTCTCCCGCTGCAAATGGCATGCAAATTGCTTTTTATGCGTTATCCAAGGCCCGGCTCTGGACTCGGGCCACGCAAATGGTTGATGATGGCACTCAAAAATGGCGTAGACAACGTCAGCAACAGCCACCGCTAAGCTTAGAAGGTGTACGCGCTTGCAGGCGATAAAAATGCGAGCCCGACCCGGCCACATAAATATGCATAGAGAGCTGCCTGGCTCGCTGGCTGGCCAGAAAGGAAGTGCTGGCTGGTCAGCCAAGTTTAGCCGCAGGGCACACTTTTGAGCAAGCAGCACGTGCAACACACAGACCATTGGCTGGCGTCAGCAGCAGCAGCAACAGCAACAGCAGCAGCAAACGGCCAACAAAATGCGTTTTTTAAACCAGGTTGTTGTTGTCTGTATCCAAAAACTGTGTGTAAGCCCGTGTGTGCCATTGTTTGTTTGTGTGTGTGTGCGTGTGTGTGTATGTATGATAAAACAAATGCGATAAGGCCAAAGTGAGTGTGAGTCAGGCGGAGCGCATATGCAAATATGCAAAAAGGCTGCGCACCAAAGAGGAATGCAGCCGCCGACACGGCTAAAAAGAAATTAATTGCGCTGGGCTCGAGCAGACAGAGAAGCAGCAACAGCAGCAAGAGCAGCAACAACCAACAGGGTGCTCCATTTAAACGGGCAGGCATTTAATTTACGAAAAAGTGCGCGTTGCTTATGCAAATTGCTTGTTGCTGTGTTCTTGCAACGCTGCTGCTGTAGCTGCTGCTGCTGCTGCGGCTCTCGTTTTGTGTTTTCTTCTTGTTTTTTTAGGCATACGAAAGCTGTAACAGTTGCCGGCGGGCGGGCTGGCTATTAACTTGTTGCCCATTGCCGAAACTTGCCAAACTTGTTTCCAGGCTGCTGCTGCTGCTGCTGTGACCGTCATTGTCGATGCTGCTGCTGCTGCTGCTGCTGCTGCTGCTGGCTGTGTTCAATGTTATTGTCACCAAAAATATGACGTTGATCAAAACTGGCAGCAGCAACTGGTTTATGACAGGACTCAAATTCGTCTTTACTGCCGTCTGATAACAGTAACGCAACTGCAACAGCAACAGCAACTGCAGCAACAACAACATGTTGCTGCGGCTGCATATGTGTATAGCTGTCAAAGTTGCCGTAACAATGCACATAAAGTGCGCAATTAGCACGCCAGCAACATGTTGCCAGCGCACAGCCACAACAACAACAACAACAACAACAACAACAACAACAACAACAGCAGCAGCAAGGCATAAATACTTACTAAATTGATATGTTTATGCGGCTTTATGCTCAGTTGCCAGTCTCTGGCTCGGGCCGGGAGGAAGCCCTTTGTGGCATGTTGTTGCTGTTGCTGTTGTTGTTGCTGTTGCAGCCGATGCTTGGCCGCTGATAATTTTTGATTAATTTGTCAGCGCTGTGTGTGACATTTAAACAGCTCATTGCGATATTTATGACTGGTGCTGCTGCTGCTGCTGCTACTGCTGTGACTGGCTGTTGCTGTTGCGCATTGGGTGGGCACTGCTGGGACCCACGACAACAGCAACAGCAGCAGCACCAGCAGCAGCTGCTGTGTAGCCAGCCAGCGCACTGGGGGCGTTGCTTGTTGCAAGCATTCTAAATGTTACAGTCATTTGTACATCCTGTTAAGCAAAACTTTTCACAGTCCCGTCCTCGCTACATTTTACAGCTTCCTCTATCAGAGATACGATCGCAATGCGTCCGGGCGTATAGTTTTGTTTACCATTCCATTGCATTCACTGCCTCTCCCTGTCTCTCTTTCTCTTTCTCTTTCTCTCTGGGAATGCAACTATTGCACTTTGCCTGCATTCGCTTCGCTCTAATCTAATGTAAATCGCTCCAATCTGCGCAGTGGTAATTTTCGATTTCCGCTCATAGATAGCGTTAAATGTTCTATACGGAGATGACGACTAGACCAGCTCCGACTGAGATTCACACGGAACGCAGCCTCCAGTCTCGATGCCAGTCGGCAGCCTCAGCATCAGTCTCAGTCTCAGTCTCTGTCCCCGGTTAAGTCAAGCAACAAGTTTTATTTTTTCTCTCTCTCTCTCTCTCTCTCTCTATTTTATTTTTTGCATTTTGTTTAACAAGCGTGCGGCAAAAAATGTACAACACTGCTGACATTTAAATGAAATGTAATTAAAAAAGCAACAGCAACAACAGCAGCAACAACAACAACAATAGCAACGACTGCCGACAAAACAGTACAGACTGAATCTAAGCGCTTGGCAAAAATAAATATTTTAATTCAGAAAAAAATAAAACAAAAACAAATAAATAAATAGATAGAAATGTTATTTGACTTTGAGATATAAATGTAGCGAACTGCGAATGCTCTGCCAACTTGAATGAATGTCAAACATTTTGTGAATGGAATGACGTTTAAGGAAAATGCCATGAGGCGGAATTCCCTATCGATCAAGGGATCGATAGAGAGCTTGCAGAGATCGGTGTCAAGCACAAGCAGTATTTTTGCTACAACGTTTACGAATATGGTTGAAAGAGTAATGCCAAAATGTTATGGTTGAAGTACAGAAAAGCGAATACGCTTCAAGAAGATTGGAGAATTACAAAAATGTTTACGAATGTGCTTAAACGAGGAACCGAGAAAAGGTTAGAAAAGGAAGTTTGTTGTTACGAATACACTTTAAAGAGCAATTGATAATGTTAGAAACGCACTTTTTACAAATGTAAATGAAAGAGGAACGTTACGATTACGGATACAATTCAAAGAAGAATTGAAAAAGCAAGGCGTAAGCCAAGGAGTTTAGCTACGATTACGGATACGACTCAAAGACGAATTGAAAGAGCAAAACGTAAGCCAAGAAGTTTAGCTACGATTACAGACGATTCAAAGAGGAATTGAAAGATCAAAGCGTAAGCCAAGGAGTTTAGCTACGATTAAGAATACGCTTCAAAAGGGAATTAAGCTAAAGACATCTCATATAAGCAACGTTTACGAATATGCTCGAAAGCGGAATACCAATATTTTGTTACAGACGTAAAAGGAACGTGACGTTTACGATGACGCTTCAAAGAGGAATGCCAAATAACATTAATTTCATTATACGATATCGTATGCCACTTTGGCCTTCTATTATTATATCATCTGTTAAATTCGAAATTCTCGTAGTGTTAAAGCCAATAAATGTGGAACCCACACATTTGAGTTGATTTGTTCTTGCCGTTGCCCCATCAAATCTCAAGTCCAGCTTGCAGCTCAAGTCTCGCTTAGCCAAAAAGCCAAAACAAAACAAAAAAAAAAAATTAAAATAAAATACAGCTGTTGCTTGTCGTTTGCTGTTGTAGCACCAAACTGGCCAGGCCATCAAAACAAGGCCCCCAATTCGGCGTGTACGTCGAGGCAGTGGTGGTGGTAGTCGCCGTGGAGCCCCCATGCCGGTGCCAGTACCGGTACAGCCGCCAAGCTGCGAATGCTTACCCCCTGCCGGGGTGTGTGCAACTGACCCAACGTGTGCTGTCTGTCCGCTTCTCTCTTCCGTCCGCTGTCTGTGGCACTGTGTCCCACTGTCTGTTTGTCAATTGCAATGCGCCGTCGTTGTTGAGTGTTTTTTTTGCGTATTTTCTTTTTTTTTTTTTTTTTGCATGTGACGAGAATTGTCCGTGCTGGATGGGAACTGAGGACTGGGCAAATGGGGCTGGCAAACCAGTTTTGACAGACACAAGTCTTGAAGCGTCTTTTTAACTGATTCTGTGTGTTGTTTTTAGCAGCAGCAACAAATATGCACAGATACAGATACAATACATACACACAATATATATGTGTATGTGTATGTATGTACATAAGCATATATAGACGCTTTTTGCCAGTCAGCCCGCACATTTTACTTAAGTATTATATATATATATATATATTTTTTTTTTTTTTGCTTATTTTATTTATTTATTTTTTTTTTATTTTTTATTTTTTGTGTTTTTATTTATTTTATACACCAAAATCGCCCGCTGCATTTTGTTGGCTGCATATAAATGAATTGTATTTTTGTTGTTTTCGTACAAGTTGCTACAGTTCTTTGTGCCGATTGTTGGTTGTTGCTTGTTGGTTGTTGGTTGTTGGTTGGCTGTGTCGTGGTTCGTGTGTGTCGCAAGCTGTGTGAGTGACAAATGACAAAACAAAAACCTGTCGTGGGCTGTGCTCGCAGTGCTCTGTGTGCGCTCTGCTGTCTCTTGTCTGCTGTCTGTTGTCTGTGCTGTGTGTGATGATGATAAAGATCTCGTTCGGTTCACTACTCCTCTGTTTGTTATACAGGGTGCCGGTTGCAACAAATTGCAGCTGGCCGAATGACTGAATGGGGCAAACTGATCTGTCTCAGACTCTCCGACTGACTGAATGACTTGGCTTACTGCACTACTTTCAATAGAAAGCGCCCGGACCGCAGTTGGTAATTAAGATTGGCCAACACTAATTGCACATTGATTGACTTTTCTTGTTCGTATTTGTCAATGTGTCATTAGCCATATGCCGGAGCGTCCCAATAACTGTTAATGGCTGCCGTGGAGGCCTACAAAAGCATTTCTCAGCCCCAAATGCCTCGGCTTCGTATTCCTATAGCGTTTGCCGTGCGTTCTTATTGCTCGTGTTGTTGTTGTTGTTGTTGTTGTTCTCGTTTTCTCTGTTTTTATATAATGTTTTGCATAATTTCTTACTTAAGAGTTAATTGAAAAACGAAAGAAGAGAAGCGAGAAAACAAAACAGAGTCTGATGACGAGCTTAGCTCAAAGCCCGGCTCAGCCCCAAACTTCGGCTGGGCTTCAGTTTCGGTTCCCGACCCAACGCTCGACGCTCCACGGTTCGCTGCGCATTTGCCTAATTAATTTTCTTGGCACAGCAGCGGCAGCAGCAGCGACAAGGGAGATGGAGAGGGAGAGTGTGCAGGCATTAATTACGACCACGTTGAGGAACAACTTCCATTAAGACAGCCGACACACGCACACACACATACACACACAAACACACGCACCCCGTCTAGTCAAGCGCTTGCATATTATTTGAAATTAAAACAAATTAGGCAACCTGTAATTTTTTCATTTAGACTATAAAGTGTCCAATAACAAAGTAGGTGTTGCTTGTTGCTGCATTCCCAAAAATTATTTATGTGCGTCTAGGCTTGGTTAACCACAGTCACAGCCACAGCGGGAGCGGGGAGTAAGCTGGAGTGAGGGAATAAATCCACACCTCATGAATTAACAACAAAGCCGCGCCGCCCATGAATGCATCGCATTGTGCGGCGCTTAATGCAAATATCGTACAATAGATGCCGACACGGCCAAAATTTCTGTGTGCCCGAGCAGACAAACACCTGAGCTACAAATATTTGTCCTCTGCTCGGCTCATATCTTGCTCTGTAAGCGCTATGTCACATCCTGTCGGCCGGCCGCGTTTTGCTGCACTTATCTCTATCTAAAGCTATGCAAGCGGTTTTCATGTTACAATTTTGATTGGCAATTAATGCAGTTTTGGCCACGGCCAGCTGCATGGCCAATTGTTGTTGTAGTTGCTGTAATCGTTGTTGTTGTTGTTGTTGTTGCTGTTGCAGTTGCTGCTTTAATTTAGACATTTGCAAGAGAGATATGGCCGCCTGCTGAGCCCAGGTGTCTCGGTGTGTGTCTCCAAGCTTAATAAAATGTCAACACAAATGTTGGCAGTCGCAATATACCCTATAAAAATCTGTGGCTGCTTGAAATTGAAGCTCGCATCGATCATTGAGCAAAGCTATAGCCTGCTGTTCACATTAATAGCAGTAGTTATAATTCAAGACTCCTGCTCATTGAGTTCATTTTCTCTATTTTATTGCAGGGTATCTGGCTGGACTTGACTTTTTTTTTTTTGCAATTGATTTATGGGTTTTATGGGTGGTCGTTGGGTTCGGTGATAAATGTTGGCAGCCTGGCCAGCAGTTAATTGCATGACTGCTGCTGCTGCTGCTGCTGTTGCTGTTGCGGCTGAGCTGATGATCTGCAGCCAAGAAGTGAGCCATAAAAGTGTTTAAACTCAGCTGACCACGAGGCGAGTCAACATTTGCCATAATACTAGACGGCTACAATTTAATTACCAACTAATGCTTAAGCGCTATGAAAACGTATTGCTATTGCCTTTAATGAATGTCTTAAATATATGTATGAATGATCAATGTTTACTTACTTTTTCTAACTCTAAAAGGTGAAACCGAAGCACTTGTATTGCCTGCACCATCTGCAAAGAGAGCGTGAGAAAGAGACGGAAGAGAGCAAGGATGAGTTATGCATATCAAAGGAGAGATCATAAAATGCAATGCCATAAAGTTGGCTCTCAAACAAATCGTTTGACGCCCCGGAACCACAGACACACACACACACTCACACGCACACACACACACACACACACACACATATCGCAAGAGCGCCAACTGTTAGGGTGACCAGATGCTAATTAAAACGTCAGTTTGACATTTGACATTTTTACGATGCTGCTAACTGGTGTGGCAGCCACTGTTGCCGATCATGTTGTTGTTGTTGCTGTTGCTTCTGTTGCTGCGCCAACAACAGCAGCTGCTGCTGCTGCTGCGGCCGGCAAAAAGTTTAAAGAATTTCATTTAATGCCAAGCTGCGGCCAACTGAACCGCATAGTAAAATAATAACATAGAGAAAACATGCTATAAACATTTTTATAGCACAGCCATGCAGCCATAACACAGCGCACGAGAGTGTGCTCCTGCTCTTGCTCGTGTGTATATGATGCATCCAAAGCGTATTTTTGTTTAAGTAAGTGTTACTAAATGCACTTTTAAATGTTCAAACATGAACTCTGCAGCGCTGCACCACCACCAGCACCACTGAGTGGTGGCATGCCAAAATGATTTATGGCCAACGTACGCAGGCGCACACGGCCATGGCCAGAGCCATAGTAAGAGCAAGAGCAAGAGCCGGAGACGGAGACGGAGACGGAGCCGGAGCCGGAGCTGTAGCTGCTGCCAAAGCCGATCAGAGTTGTCCAACAGACAAGGGGCAGGTCCGGGTGCCCCCATTTGACTCTGTCTGCTGCAGTTGCTGGCATTCAGTGAGTTTGTACTACAACTAATAAACTAATCTGCAAGTGCATAAAATTAGGGCCACCGCCAGAGATTTCTCTGGCGTTGCTGTTGCTGTTGCCGGCGACTAATACGCCATAAAACCAGCGACATTAAACGGCGCAAAAGCAGCAGCAGCAGCAGCAGCAGCAGCAACATCTCTGTGAGTGACACATTTACGACTAAGCAGAGCGGCCTCTGTCTGTCGTGTGGTACGAAGGCAGCCGCAATTAAAATTAGTTTTGCCCCTTAATCTCTTTATATGCAACAGCAACAGCAGCAACAGCAGCAACAGCAACAGCAGCAACTGTTGACGCGATTTGCACAGGCCAATTGCATGGATCGTTTTGCACTTTTTGCACGCAGCATTTCCGTCTTGATTTACATGTTCTCCAAAAAATCTCTCTTGGAATGCGCTGAGAGACAACAGACGGACGGACGGACAGACAGCAGCTACATACATATATGCTGACTCATGTGTTGCTAAGGGAAATCTTGCTATATACTCTCTTATATACTCTCTTAATCTAGAGATTGGCATAGCCCGAGGACCGTATATACACTTGTTGCCCCAGCACAATAACAGCATGCGGATGATCATGTTGATGATGCCATGATCGCCGCCAAGGTTGCCTCGATGCCATTTGCCTTTGCCTCGGGGCTACGACTCTGACTGCCCAGATCTGAATGTATTTAACTAACCCACGAGCACGACGATGGCTTTATTGTTGCTGCTGTTGTTGTTGCTGCTGCTGTTGCTGTTGCTGTTGCTGTTGTTGCCGTCGTCTTTTGCACACCCAAAGGCTGGCCATTTAGAGAGTGCAAAAATGTCATATGCATCATTAAATCGTTCTGCTTCATATTGTAGTCGCGTTGAGCATCGGTCGTTGGTCGTTCAGACGACGTCGCCCCCTGCTGCTGCCCTGGCCACCCCCCGTTCGTTGGCCGTGCCCATCCTGCAGCAACATGCAAAATCAAAATGCGTGCTAGGGAAAAGTATGGCAACGCTGTCCAATAAAATGACTAAACAACTTGGTCCGCTCTGAGCAGTGGATGTCGACTTGGACTTGCAAGTGAGCAAACAAATGCTCATACAATAAATTGCTTTGGCTGCAGCTAAATTTGCTGTGATTTATTCTAAATAAAAGAAAATTATTCAATTGTTGTCATTGTTTTGGGTCAAGGTGATCGCAGAGCGACATTCACACACACATACACACACACACAGAGCGGCAAGCAGCATGTTGCAGCAACATTGTTGCCGGACGACGTTTTGTTTACTTACCAGTGAATCGACTTCGGGATCTGCGGTATAGTAGGGTTTCTGTGATCTTATCTGAAATGAGAGGCAGAGCGCAAGAGAAAGAGAGAGATGGCATGAGTATAAGAGAGAAACATTGTGTATACTAGTTTCAAATCGTTGCAAATATGCATAAGCAGTGGCAGCTGTTGCTGTTGCTGTTGCTGTTGCTGTTGCTGCTGCTGCTGTGCTGATTCTTGACGAACGCAGGCAGGTGGCAACTGCAGCAACTCCGTGACTAGGTCGCCAATGTTTTGCTGTTGTCCGTCTGGCGGTGTCGCCGTAGTTTTATGATGCCAGCTCACAGTCCAAGCGATAAGCGCTCAGCAAGCTAAATGCTACATATAAAACCAGGCAACAGCAACAGCAACAACAACGGGAGATGGAGATGGTTACCAAAACACAGCATGGGAAACGCAACATTTGCGTAAAATTTGCTTTTGCTGTTGTTGCTCATCAGACATCAGAGGTGACTCGCTGTGACCATAAAAGCGATTCTCGTTTTTTTTTTTTTTTTTTATTTTGTTTTCGTTATTTTATTTTTATTGCAAAAGGCAACAGAAATAAACCCCACACTTAGATAAAAATCACAAAAGCAATATGTGGCTAGATAAAAAAAATGGCCACACAGACCGCGACCGAGCGACCAAAATGCGACAGAAGGTCAAATAAATGCTGCGAATTATTTGTTGATTTTATTATTGTTGCTGTTGCTTGGGCTGTTGCCATTAGCGAAGATCGCTGTTCAGTCGTTCGAGGCGCTCTGCTGGCTCTCACGGAACTGCCCCATCTGTGCGAGATCTGTGAGACTAGCTTGGGTCGTTCCTCAATAGATAGATCGCTATATATGTAGATAAAAGGCAAGAAGACATAATAAAAAAAAAAGAGCTACACCCGCTGCGAAATTTCATAGCAACGCAACGATCTCAACTCGACTCGACCTTGTACTCGCATTCATTTGTGTCTTTTCTATTCCGTTTCCCTTGCCTTGGCCAGAGACCACCCAATGCAAATACGTTGGGAAGGCTGCACTACAGGCGGTCGCAGCAGATATATGTGGACAGTTAGCTGTATAATCGATCGAGCCAATTTCAGTGATCTCTGCAGAGGTTGAGCCCTGAAGGCGTCTATAAGTATTTCTCCATAATAGATCAACAATTGCAGAGTTTAGATCTGCTATAAGTATTGGAGTCTATTAATGCATAGAACGATCGTTGTATTGATCTCTTTAGAGGTTAAGCTATTAATGCAGATTTATTGACAGCTGTATAATAGATCAAGCAATCTCTAAAGGGGTAAAGCTATGAAGAGTTCTACAAGTATTTGAAGGCTATTAATGCATAGATCAACAATTGCAATGATCCCTGTGGAAGTTAAGCTATGAAGGGTTCTAAAAGTATTTTAGTCTCTTAATACATAGATCGAGTATTGCAGCGATCTCTGCACAGGTTGAGCCCTGAAGGCGTCTATAAGTATTTCTACATAATAGATTAACAATTGCAGTGATTTCTGCTTAATTTGGGTCTTCTATAAATACTGGAGTCCATTAATGCATAGAGCGATCGTTGTATTGATCTCTTTAGAGGCTAAGCTATGATCTCTGCTAGTAATGTAGATTTATTGACAGTTAGCTGCATAATAGTGATCGCTGTGGAAGTTAAGTTATGCAGAGTTCTAAAAGTATTTAGTCTCTTAATGCATAGATCGAGCATTGCAGCGATCTCTCTAAAGGTTAAGCCGAGAAGACTTCTACAAGTATTAAAAGTCCCTTAATGCATATATCGATCATTGTACTGATCTCTTTTGAGGTTATGTCTACAGTTGGCTGACTTATAAGTACTTCAGATTAAAATAGTCATTTGAGTCTATTAATGCACTTAATATAGAATCAAGTCAAGTGATTCACACTTGTTGGCAAATCTCTCACTCCATATAGAAGCCACTCGGAGTATCGTAACGGCAATTAGAATCCACTGAGCCATAGATGACTAATAATTATATTGCGAGCGAGCAAACAGTTTGGTTCGCTAAGGAGTTGCAGTTGCAAGTTTCAAGTCGAACATCTGCAAATATGTGGGCATCGGGCCACAATGAAGCATGAGAAAAACGCCCCATTGTGCGGCAAACAGAGCAACAATTACAACAACAGCAACAACAACAACAACAGTAGGTACTGATACAAGGCACAGCCATTGAGCAGAGGCTGAAGTTGCGTGTGGAGAGTTGTGCGCCAAAGCTGTTGCCCCTTGGCTTTAAAGTTGCATTTTCAAATGCTGGTTGGTCGCTGGCGTTGCACACACACGCACACACACACACACACAAAGAGAGTTAAAGTTGTCAAACTGGTTTGCATGATAACTCTCCGTTTGGATGGCTGACTGGCGACCAGGTCGCGCTTTTGCTTTAGCTGATATGAAAAGCACGAGGGTCGCGGTTGCCTTATGCAGAGCCGGAGCGAGAGGGAGAGGGAGATGGAGAAGGAGATGCAGAGAGAGAGAGAGAGAGAGGGAGGGAGAGTGAGACATCGGGGCATATGGCACACACGCACTTTTCATTCTCCAAATCAAAATGGCTGCCTTCTCGCGCTCCTCCGAGAGCCACTCACTCGCTCCTCTCTCTCTCGCTCTCTCTCTCTCTCTCTCTCTCTCTCTGAGAGCGCTCTCAACAGTAATTACAAGCCGAGAGCCACTGATAAGCGGCCCAATGGGCCAACGAAGTGCCGTTGTCGGCAATGCGGTTTTTAAAAATGTATAAATCATTGCCAACAAGCGAATACACAGCATGAGACAAGTCTATAAATAAGCCGGGACATGCCGGAACGTCGAGTCAGCAGCGGGCGTGAAAATAACATCATCATGAGATGAAAATCAAACTGAAAGCCAAAATCAAAATGAAAATGAAAATGAAAACGAAAATGGAAATGAGAAAGCATAAGGAAAATTCTATATGAACGAACATTTTGTCAACACAGCCGCGTGGGCGTCTGCAGCTGACAATTTCATATTTATAGCCAGGCGCAAAGAAGCAGATTTTCAATTTCCAAGTAGTGTCCAATACGGAAACCCCCACAAAAGCCCCAAACACACACACACACACACACACACACACACACGCACTTTAAAAATAAAATAGAAAATAGAAAATTGCGTGTCATATCGCCCCTGAGCTGTCCATGTTCTTTCTTTGGCTTCTAATCAGTTTCACATGGGCAGCTCATAAATTTCGCAAGCAGCACGGCGACAAAATAAAATCACTACTGTTTAGATACTGCTCTTGAAGCGCTTTTATGACGGCTCCCCCCAATAAATGCAATTATACAACCAGCAGCGACTGCTGACAGCCAGTGGCCAGCAGCGAGGGTTCGCTGCGGGGTTTTGCGGGGTTTCGACATCGAATTCGGGCTCGAATTTGTGCTCTTCCGGTGACGTTGGCATAGATTGTCTCACTAAACTATACTACGAATCATACACAGTTGCAAGATCGGCGCTGCTGATGTCTGCCAGCCATAAATTGTATGGCATTTTCAAATCAAATTCATTTATTTCATCAACCTGGCAGGCCACGTGCTATCAGCCAAGCAAAGCAGCCACAATCGGGCCATAAAACGCCAAAGTAAAACCCTAAATACATATACACATTATACATACATATACGCATATATGTATATACTTAGAATTATGATTCAATCAGAACTGCTTTTAATTTCTCACATGATAAATTTATAGAAATTTGAGCCACTAAAAACCGAAATAAAAATCGAAACGCAATCCACAAAAGAGCTCAAGTCTATAAAAACCGCCGTTGTGTGTGTGTGTGTGTGTTTTCTTTTTGCTACGTTTTTATTATGCCAATAGCTAGGAGCTGCTCGTCCAAGTCCGCCCGCGTTTATAGCCCGGGCATTGTGTTGGCCATAAACCTGTGCGTGCAGGAGAGAGGAGGCGGTGCAAGTGTTGTGTAGTGCAGTGTTGTGTGCGTGTATTGGTGTATTGGTGTAGTGAAGTCTTGAGCACTTGAGTAATGGCCATAAAGCGCGCCCAGCAAACGGCCATAAAGCAATTTATGCACCCTGCCATGGAATCAGCGCGCACAGTAGCCAAGCAGCCAAACAGCCAAACAGCCAAAGAGCCAAACAGCCGGACAACGGGCGATCGCCAGCGCAAAGCCCCCGTCAAACCCCAAAGCACTTGAGAAACTGCAGTGATAACAGCAGTCGCAGACGCAGACGCAACGTCAGCGCCGCCAAAGGTAGCTCATGAACTGAAACCGAAACCGAAACCGAAACTTCAAATGGAACTAGTTCATTGTGCACTGACAGCTCAGCGCACGTTTCTCTTATTAGTTTATCTAGTCTAATGGCTTTTCTCGCTATCTATCTCTCTCTCTCCCAGTCTCTCTCTCTGTATCTCTGTATCTCTGTGGCGCCTAAATTGCTGCACGTAGCTACACTAATTTTCATTATTACTTTTGTATTTCGCTGCGTGCCACGGCGCCGGACTCGGCCCAAGCCCTCTGCGCCGCACAGCCGCATGCGGGCTCTGCCTCTGCCTCTGCCTCTCTCATAAACAAACGCAAGACAAACGAATTAGCCCAGCAGCAACAACAGCAACAGCAACTATAACAACAAACACAACATTTGCCGAGAGAAGCTGTCGAAATGTTATCGAGTTTTTTATCTCTCTAGAACACAAAATTAAATACCAAAAAAACAAAAAAAAGTAAATTTAACTCTCAACAGGTAACAATTTGAAATGCCCTTGCTGTGTGTTGGTGTGTATGTGTGTGTGTGACTATGTGAGAAACTGAAGTTTTCATAGAACTGGTTTTCCGACTAGCTATACCAATTATTAATTACTAATTACCAATTACTAATTACTAATTATTATCCACAATCAAACTGCAAACTGACTGATGAAGCTCTCATTCAGTAATTCAATTGCTCCGAGCCCCGCCGAATCAGTTTATAGAGCTCTGGCTGCTTGGCCGTGTCTTGTGCCCTAACATCTGTTTCCAAAATCATTCACTTGAAAATTGCAGTTACCTCAACCCGGTAACCAAAGACTCAAGAAAGCCTATCAAATTTCTCACACCTACAACAGTTGTTACAAGCAGCAGCAACAACAACAAGCACAACAACAACAACAAGCACAACAACAACAACAGCTAGCCACAGTTAAGTACCTAAAAGCTTGCACAATGCCGCAATGCCTTGAACCCTTCTCACCTGCACCCGACTTATTCCCAGCTCCAGTTCGAGTTGCAGTTCGCCCCCACAAAAGAGAAAAAAAATAAAAAACAAAAACTACGCTGAACAATAATTTTGTTGTAATGCAATACCAAAAACACAACAACAAACAACAAAAATGATATTTGCTTAGCTGATGACGTTACGTGTGCTGGCATTGCTGCTGATGTTGATAATCGCGTTAATGATAATGACGATTATAATGATAATGCTGTTGTAGTGCTTGTTTAATGTCGCCTGATTGCCTTTAGCCGTCCATTAGGCGAGCAAGAAAACGCAGCTAAACCAAACCAAACCAAAAACCAAAACAAAACACAAACATAAACATAAACATCAAGCAGAGCCAACCCGAGCCCACAGCGAGAAATGTGTAACGCGCCCGATCTGGCAGAGCCATCGTTTTTATCTTTATAATGGGCACACAATATCAGTAGTAAAAAACAACAACAACAAGACTACAACAAAATGCGACAATTGAGGTGACAATTCGAGTGCGAGTGCCAGAGTAAAAGCTACAAGCGCGTAGTTCCATAATGGGACAGTTCCACATGCGGCGCGTCTCGACTGATTTACTTTTTATGATACCCTCATGGGCGCACTTGTGTGTGTGTGCGTGTGCGTGTGTATCTGTGGCTGTATCTATAAGTGTGTCTATGGGCCGACCATACACTTGGCCATCTTTTACGACCCAAGACAAACGAAGCACTGAGGTAGCTGCCACTCCCGGCTCGGATACCTTTTAACAATCTGGCATAGAAGCGCGTAAACATTAGCAACATTCTGAATGTCAATATTTGCATTGGAATGTTACAGCAGCAGCACCAGCAGCAGCAGCAGCAACAGCAGCAACAGCAGCAGCACCAACAATTTGTGTGCTGCTTTCGCTAACTACTTGTGGCGCATATCAATGGTACCTGTGCCTCATGGATCGCTCTCATCATGCCAGAGGCGTCTGGGCCGCGGCCTGGGCAAACATCCGGCGTTCGTTGACTGATAACAGCATGAAAATGCAAAGCAAATATGCTATAGATGCGTTCGACAGAGACAACCCAAAATGAGTAGACACAGAGATGCATAGACGAGCAGATACTCATTACAATTTGAGACTATAGTCGATTGATATGCTAGGCAAATAAATATCAAGGATGATAAGTTATCTTAGTTGTTGTCTAAGTGATGAAGTGCCTCACTTTGTAGAAACCTACAGGGTATAAATGACATATAATACAAATTTATATTTATTAATCAATTTATGTTCCTATAAGTCTGAGTCCATTACATGGTAGCTCAAGAAACTCTCAGATGAACAGACGTGCAAATACTCATTAAATGCAGAGACCTCAAGTGGCTCAAATATTGGCTAAATATGTGAGGAATAAGACAGAAGATAAAAGTTTCTAATCATCGAATAATGCTGGTATACCCCATTTATTTGAGGCTAACAGGGTATCAGTGCCATGGCAAATGCCCCAAAATTATATAAATATAACTTAAGGAAACAAGTTCCCAATCATTGACAGCCCAAAGTTGAGTCTATTTCGCAGTTTACAAGGTATCAAATTATCAAAATAAAATACAATAGAGAGCATGCCAAATATGTGGGCAGTCTAGCAATGCTGTGCCGCGTGCATGCCCCACCCATTGGCTATTTACAGGGTATACAGTGCCATCGATTGTCAACACTCATTGCCCAATTTGTCAAGGCGGACGGCAGCCCGACGCTTCCTTCGCTCACCTTTTAATTGAAAGCGTTTAGCACACGTCGCGGCCGCGAGAACGGGACATAAATCATGGCGGCTCATAAGTAACGGCACATAAATAAAGGCGCAGCGAAACATTTTGGATCAGAATGAAATACTTGAGATGCTTACACAACTAAATGATAATGGCCAACTGGCTAATAAAAAGTGTTCAGAGGCACGAAATGGTCAACTTAATATATAGCTCAATGCTTGGATCTATCTAAGAATATATATATAGCTATACACATATATATTTCTGTGTGTATATACATATATTTCTATGTACATAAATAACTCGTTCTGTTTCGCTGCTCCTGCTGCTGCTGCTGCCCGTCTGCATTCCATCGCCAGCTAATAAGGCCAATCTAATGGGTTATGGCCTGTATTTGATGAACGTATTAGGGCCTAAGTAATGCGGCACTCACACAGCGATAATGTAGCCACGAAATGCAGCATGCACCATTTCATATCGTGCATATAGAGCTGTTAGGAAGGGTCAAACTACTGTACAAATATTGAAAGTCATCAGCTAAGCAGACGATTCGTCTAACGACCCCGGCCAAAGCAGCAAAGCGCGCTCAATCTAAACACACACAGACAGGCGCACACACGCACACACATGCACAGCAAACTAAATAATAACATTTAAAAGGCGCCAAGTGGTTTCATAAACAAATATTTGAATAGAACGAAGAGAATTCGAAATTCTAGCAATTGGAAAAGCGAAAAACAAAAATAGCTGAAAAGCTGCCACAGACGCAACTGGAAAAGAATTCAAATGTAATCAAAAACAGAGCAGCGCTGCCCAGGGAGGGTGGTGCGCGGGGTGGGTGGTGCGCTGTAAATAGTTTGCCCCCGTGGTGGTTCAGTGGTGCCACGGGCATTTGGAAACAGTTGCGGCTGCGCAATCCGCATTTCAAACGGGACAACGTCGCTGCTCTTTTCGCAGTATTTTCTTGTTCTGTCTTCTCTGTTTTTTTTTTTTTTTTTTTTTTTTTTTTGGCTAACAAGCTGGGCCTGAGTGTGTGTAGTTGAGCCTTTGTTCGGCAAGAAATTCAAAACCGAGAACCCGCTGGCTCTAAGGGTTGTGCGAACAAATAAAAGAACAATGCTTTAATAATATAACTGCGCATAGCTCAAAGCCAGAGCGGGAGAGATCGATTGTGCGCTCTCTCTCTCTCTCGCTCTCACTTGCTCGCACAGCTGCGGAGATTAAAAAGGTACCAATACCGAATTCCAAATAAAAAGGCAAAGGTTTCTGTATTTTTTATCATTAAAAGAAAAACAACAACAACAGCAACTACAACGAGAGCCTGGCTAAAGCAGAGCCAACTCCGACTCCGACTGCGACTGCGACTGCGACTTGGTTGCGGGGCGCGGCTGAAGGGAGGAATATTGCACAAAGGAGATTAAGTTCCTTTCAGCAAAGGAGACACACGCAAATGCGTAGAGATGCAGGCACAGTTCCAAGTGAGCATTCCAAGCTGCCTGCTGGCTGGCTAGCTAGCTCTGGCTGCCTTCTTGCCAGCCGTCCCGCCGTCCCGCCGTCCCGCTGTCCTGCTGTCTTGCCTGCTCGCTCTCTGACAATACACAACTGCGCAAGCGTAACCTTTCATACCTGATTATGGGCTCACTATAGAAATCTGTGTCTTTCTTCTCGTTTCGTTTCGTTTCGTTTCATTCGAAATCAGAAAATGCAATTTACGAAAACAAAAAACAGCAACAACAACAACAACAAAATACAGAATGTTGGGAAAAGCGAGTCTCCGGGTACGGGGCACACATTAAATTGCTTTTGTACAAACGCTGGCCCAGCCATAGGCCAAGCCATTGATTGGTATTAACGCTTAACCTGTTCAGGTTTCTCTGCGTATTTCTTTTGCGAGCTACCTGCTGCTCGGCTGCTGCTCGGCTGCTGCTAATCCAGCGACAGAACACACCACGGCCCAAAGGCGTTTCCTATAACTACTCTCTCTCTATCTCGCTCTCTCTCTCTCGCTGTCTCTTTCGAGTTCCAGTGTAGAAAGTTGCTCAGTTCGGGCCGTGTCAATGTTGTGACAGATGTAGCTACAGTCTTTGCCATAGCTATAATGTCAAGGACAGTCGCAAGGCAGGCAACAACGAACAACAGACAACAGCTTCATGTTGTTCATATGGAAAACAGCAACAGCTACAGGCCGACTCAAATTCAAAATATCATCAACATCAGCGGCAGCATCATCATCAGTTTACCCGCACTTCATTAATCATCATGCCAAAACAGACAGCCCCCAACACAGCGAGGCAACAACTTAGAAGCAGACGCAGGCTGCTGCTGCTGCTGCTGCACGCATGGCTGCAATCTGCAACAACAGCAGCAACAAGAGCAGACAATGGAGTTGCGTTGTCAACGCCAAAATATCAACTCGCCGCATGTAGCAACTATTAGCCAAAACTTAAAAAACTGTCAGGCAAACGTAACTGTGACGACTGATTTTCATTAAAAATTACTTAAAATGAAATCATAAAAATTATTTGGGCAATCAGCATGGGGCTCTGCTTTGTCTTACAAAAACAAAAGCGGGCGCAGAGGCAAATTGGAGACAAAGGCTGTGCAGCACATTAAGCAAATTGTTGTTGTATGGGGAGAAATCAACAACAATAACAACATTCAGGCAGGCAGCGAGACAGAGAAAGAGCGAGAGCGGGCAGAGACAACGAGTGAGACAGACATGTGTGATGCGTTGCTTTGGGAGCAACAACATCTTCAGCTTTTGTTGCTTATTTATAAAGTACACACATCTTTATATATTCATATATATATATATAAATATAATGTTGTTTTTTTTTTTCTTCACTGCTTTTAAAGAGAAATTATAAAGCGTTTCCTTAGCTGCATCATTAGCAGCGCCAACACCAAAAGTCGCCTAACTAAGTATATGCGAAACGATGCGCCGAGTGCGCCGACTTCTCAGATTGTTGAGATCTCGATCTGTTGCTCTCGATCTGTGGCGTTGGCGTTGGCGCATTTTACGCAGTTGCTTACTCAAAATGAAGTGACACAAATATATATATATATATGTATATCTGATGTGCCTGCAGAGTAGATGCAAACTATCTATATAAAATGCATCGACAGTGGGGCAGCAGCTAAAAAAGCATCGCCACATATTTTTAGCGCCCATGCTGGCAGCAGTCGACAGTCAGTCGACTGGGTGAGCGCTCTGCTGCTCGTTTGTTAAAATTCGATGGGCGAATGACATTTTTGAGTTATTTTTGTCAGCCGAAGACGGCAACGGAGACAACGACGACCCCGCAGCAGCAACAGCAGCAGCATCAATTTAGTGGCCAACTAAGAAAAGAAACAAAACGAGACCCAAATGAATTCAAATCGAATCAAATGAAATGCAAGCGACAACTAAGTTGTTGATGCTGTCTATATCTGTAGCAACTAGATATATATAGTTATAGTATATATATATATGTGTGTGTGTTTGTGTGTGTCTGTGTCCGCTTGTGCCTCATTCACTAGGCAAAGTGTGAAGTAATGTTTAGTCGTTGAGTCTGACAACCATTAGAATTTATGAATTATGAAGTTGCGAGATAAATCCAATTAAAATTTAATAAGAACCTGTGCCCCAACCTTCCGGGCGATGCGAAATTTGTTAACTTCATTTTGGCATTTCATTGTCAATTTGACAAAAGTTCATCAAAATCTCGCCCGGCCAAAGGACCAAAAATTTATCTTGATAAATGTACATGTTGTTGTTGGTTTTATTACCCATAGCAGGCCTGTCAAAATTCCAAATGGACCATAAATAAAAACATCATTTTTTTGTATGTTTTGTTTGTTGCTGTGTTGCGAATCAAGCTCAACTGGCTAACAGCAGGAGCAACAGCAACAAAAGTGAGTCTCTTCTTATATTTTATTTCTCATTTCATTTTTATTTTAAAATGTTTTTTGCTTTGTTTTTGTTGCTCTGTTTTTTTTGACGCGCCAAAAATGTTGCATCGCAACATGAAAATCTCTCTGGATGGAGCCATAAGTTCTGCTCGCCCTCTGAGTGAGCGTCGTTAATGTGATCTCGTTTATATAAATAGAAGGCAGCAAGACAGACAACGATAGCCAGAGAGAGAGAGAGAGAGAGAGAGAGAGGAGGAAGTGAACGAGAGAGAGAGAATGCGCCAGGATGTGCTTACAGCTTGCAACATTATAATTTGTGTGTTAAAACATCGTAAATTATTGAAATGTCAGCGTGGCAAAGAATTACTATAAGCTCGCTCGCTTGCATTATTTGATTTTTTTGGGAACTGTCAATTGTGGCCGGAGGCACATATTTGCAACATGTGGCAGGCCACAGTCAGTTGCAATTAGCTGCAGCCACTTGAGAGAGGGAGAGTCCGAAATGCGATCATTTAACGGCTTGCTTCGTTAGACTCGTGTGCCGCATGTGCCACATGTGGCAAAGCTCCAATTACCCCCACAATGAACAGGACGACAGAGAGGGCAGCAGAGCAGCCTGCTGGCCTGTCCACTCTTCTTCTGCTGCATCTGGCTTACCTGTTTACTGAACATTGCAATATCCTCGTTAAACGATTCCGACGAACAAACATCGCCACCTTGCACGCCAGGCTCTCTCGGCGTACATGTGGCCAATTCGCATTTCTCGAATATGAGCGCTAAGAGCGGGAATAGCGGATGTCTGCAAAATTAAAGAGAAAGATATCGATTATTATTTTGTTTTTAAATATATATTTTTATGATTTTTATTATTATAATAATTATTATTATTTCTATTATTATTATTATTATTATTATTATTATTGCTATAAATTTTACTAGCAATATTATTATTTTTTTAAATTTAAAAATATTACTTAAAATATTTTTATTTTATTAGCGTTATTTTTATTTTGTTTTGTATTAATTTATTATTGTTATTTTTGTAAGTATTAATTTTTTTTATTATTATTTTTTTTATTTTAATTATTTTTATTTATTATTTTCCTTTGTATTATTTTGATTCAATTTATTCTTATAGTTTGTTTTTAATTTTTCATTATTTTTATTTTATTTTCATGATATTTTTTTAAATTCTTTTATTTCTATTTTTTTGTATTTTACTTTTTGAATATTTTTATTTATATAAATTATGTAAATTTATTAATATTATCAAGTATTTATATAATGATTTATATTTATTAATATTATTAATATTGTCAAGTACTTATATAAATTATTTATATCTATTAATATTATTAATATTATCCAGTATTTATATAAATTATCTGTATTAATTAACATTATCAAGTATTTAATTAACGCCATTCAAATTTGGTATTTTAACAGATCAATAAGCCGAAAAGAGCGAAGATATGCTTAGCTTAAGATTTGTGCTGATTTAAGTTAAGGTCGAGGCCAGAGCCATATCTATATGTACTATATATTCATGAGTTAGAAACATTATTTCCCAGTGGATTGCCAGCTGCTTTTAACTATTTCCTGCCATGCAAATGAACAGCAGCTGTTTCGTTTCAGCCTAAGGAGAAAACGGAGAACAAAAAAAGTAAATAATAAAAAAAATACGTCCACATCTACATATAATCCCTCCGATTGTGACCTGGCCCTACATTTTGACGGATTAGTTCAGCAACTATGCATGATTTGACCATTTTTTGTTTTCTATTTTCAGCTTGTTTGCCTCTCTCTCTCTCTCTCTCTCTCTCCTTTTGTTTTTTATTGTTGTTAACTGCTCTTCACGCTCCAAGCACAAATTGCACCTGAACAAAATTAGGCAGCGAGCGAGCGAGCGAGCGAACCCTCTCTGCGAACGGCGGGGCTGTTCCTTGGCCCAGCCCAGGCACTCTTCATTTGGCCATTAGATGGCACAACTGACCATTGGCCGCTGGCGAGGCGAGGGTGTAGCCGTGCGCTTAACAACTATTAATAAGCGGACCATGGCCCGAAACCCCTGAACTCTGCAGCAACAGCTCTAATGCCAAGGCCCTTGCGCTTTTTACAGTCGAGTGCGCAGAGCACCAGCAGCAGCAGCGGCAACAACAGCAGCAGCAGAGTTTCCATTCCCATTTCCCATTCCAACTTTCAATTCCATTTCCATGCCCTTTGCCGCTGGCCAGGATCGAGCCAAGCTACAGCAACAAAAAAGTGTGCACTCATTTGCCATGACTTGGCATTTGTGACAGGCAGCTGAAGTTGTTGTTGTTGTTGTTGTTGTTGTTGCTGTTGCTGCTGTTGTTGCAGCACTCCACTCGAGAAGGTGTTAAGAGAGTTCTGCGCATGTTCATTTTTATTGTAGCGGCTGCTTTTTTCATTGCGTCCATTTCTTATTGTTGTTATTATTATTTTTGTGTCTGGCTGCCGCTTTCAAGGTGTCAATTGTACAAATAAGAAGCGCATTTTCGAGTTTTTATTTACAGTGGCAGTGACTGTGGCAGTGCCTGCTGCAGGTGGCACAGCCAAAGTCCCAGCCAAAAAGTGTGCTAATGAACTCATGCGCCATGTTTGCTCACCCACTTGAGACGCCGATAGCAGAGGATGAGCGCGGAGGCTCATCAAACAGTCAGCGACCAACAGCTGATTGATGGCAACTCAAAGTTAACTCATTCATAAAATTGCCGATGTAAAAAAAAAAAATGCAATAAAATGAAGCAAATATTTGCTTATTAAAATGCGAATACAAAAACGAGGCAGAGCCACAGACAAACAAGGTTCAAGCAGCTGTCCCCGGGCTGGGCATCGTCAGTTGCAGCACATGAAAATTGGCAGTTGGCAGGACACGCAACTGCAGAAATGCGAATGACACGAGCAGAGCGTGTCCTCCGCTGCTGCTTGATCAAGGGATCAAGTTAGAAAAAGCCGAAACCGCATTTTGGCAACTTAACACCGAACAGCAGAAGGCACAGCAACAATAACAACCAACCTGCTGCTCATTTGGAATGGACTCCCTAATGCCTAAGCACGTTCCTTGTGCCGTGTCCGTCACTAAACACGAGCCACACCCCCCGATCTGCAGCAACAACCGCAGTCGGAGCTCACAAATTAAAAAAGAAATTCTCCTGCCAAAGGGAAACCCATAATTTTGTATTTTGTGCAAAACACAGAAGGTCACGCCCAGCCGAGAGAAAAACATTTTGTATTTTTTTTTCTGTTCTGCGTTGCTCGTTTTCAAATTTTGTTTGCTTTGTAGCAGGATCGTGGGCATTGAGTCGCGTGTGTGTTAAATTATGTTACTCCCTCGCCTCCAATATATGTATTCTGCGCCTGCGCTTCGCCAGAGGTGCGAACAGGCGGCAACAGGTGGCGGCTCGGCCCAGGGCTCGATCGCTGCCAATTGGTATTCAATATGTGAGGTGATCACTGATCAACAGACCCAAAAATTGATGAGGATCTTGGCAGGAGGGCAGACGGAACTTGACTAAATGAAATTAATTAATTGGCCAAAAGCTACATTTGTCAAGATGATCTAGGTCGAATAAAGATCTGAATGATAACGCATGAATATAATCAATATGACAATATGACAAATGACAAATGAGCATTACAGAAGATAACTCGCAGGATTTTAGTCATTATTAGATCCATCTAACAAGTATTTCCTGTGATCATGGCCAAAGAACTAATAGATCAACATAAATGCCTCTACAAATGCTTGAGAAAAATGAAGATCTATCTGTGTGAGCTGCTCTTTGACGTACTAAATCTGAAAGCTGATATGGCTGGTGGTCTGATTTGATAGTCTAGATCTATATATAGATCGAAGCCTATCAAGCATTTCACGTGATCATGTTTTCAACTCCAAATCGCTAATCACTTTGCACTCTTCGCGATCGAGTCTAATCCAATTTATGAATGAGCAAACAGTTTATGATCTGCGCTTATCGCAGAACTGGTTCATTCACAGCGATCAGCGTCAATTGATTTGAGCAATCGAAACGGTTTTGGGTAAGAAGAAACTATTTTGGGTATTACTTACTCATAAATCGCATCCTTATCACGTTTGTGTACCTCGGGTATTGCGCCCATTAGGTGATTAGCAACCGGTGATACATGACTAGGTGTACCATGCGCTCCGGCCCCCGAATGGTAGCCGTGCATCCCAACTGTGGCCGCTGCCGCGGCGTGCGTCATGTGCGGTGAGTGGTGCGAGGGGAGGCCTTGCAGTCCCGGCGGCCGATGGCCGACATGTGGATCGTACATCGCCGCTGCAGCGGCGCCAGAGTCCATGCCGTAGCCATGCAGGCCATCGTCATACTATGAGAGAGAGGGAGAGAGAGAGAGAGAGAAGGAATGAATATATTATACTTTCAAATATAGGCAATATTTATAACTAATTCAATCAGAAATCTTGCTCAGCGTCAGACCATAGATTTTTACCTGCCCAGCGATAACTATTTCTATATATATTATTTATATATCGGTAAATTTGCCTACCTACATTCATTTCAATATTATTTCCAAGCACGTCAACAGAAATTGAAGCTCCCAAAAGAAATAACAAAACGGTTCGCATTGTATTTGACCTTGTGATTACTTTAGCTACGGCATTATGTACATACATACATATATATATATATATAGATATATATATATAGATATATATATATAGATATATGTGTATATATGGAGATATAAGTATATTTAGCTGGTTGTTGCTGTTGTCGCTTCTTTTCTTTCGACGTTTTTTGCATATTAATTAAGCGCCAAAAATCAGCAGCAGCAAAACAGTTAACAGAGAGCAAAAAAGTAATTTTTAATGTTATCAGTTAATCTGTTTCACTCGGAGCGTGTGTGTGTGTGTGCGAGTGAGTGAGCGCGCACTAGCTGCGTCTCGCTCTCAATTGCAAACTGGTTTCACGTATATGCAACAACGGCAACAACTACAAGCAACAACAAGAGAATGTATACACATATATACATATGTATAGCTGTGTGTGTGTGTATATATGTTTTTAAAGTTCTGCTCTCCGCCTTCAGTGATTACGGCCTTTTGTGATTGTGATTGCTGCTTGTTGTTGCTGTTGCTGTTGTTGTTGTTGTTGTTGTTGTATTTGTGTAAGATTTTTATCATTTTTATACTCAAGTGGCGTCGTCATCGTCGTCGTCGTCGTCACTGCTTCACACTGCATAATTTTGGAGCTGCGAGGAGCCGAAGCCGTGGCGCAGCCAGTTGACAAGATTTTTGTGCAGCGACAAGAAATGATGGCACTTTTTGCTGCCGCAGTTTTCCCTCGCAATTGTTGTGTGTGTGTATGTGTGTGTGTGTGTGTGTGTTGTTATCGTCTTGGAAAAATCTTTGACACTAAATGAGCAATTGACTGAGTGACGCTTGGCGGCTTGGGATTGGCATTGGGCTCGCTTTGAGGCAAGTGGCTCTTGACTTGGCATTCAGCTTTCAGCCAGGATTTGCACCTGACAGACTCTGTCTGCGTGTCTGTGTGTCTGTGTGAGTGTGTGTGTATGCTTGCTTTGAAATGGGTCTATCAATGGCTGACTGTGCCTGCCTAGCCCCTCTCCCCCCACCCTTGGCCTTAGTTTGTTATTCTCAGCAGCAGCTGGCAGCTACCACCTGCAAAACGTTGCAAGACCTTTTGTCATTTTGGCTTTCTGCAATCCTTTAGATACACACAACAGATTAGTTACTGTGCAGCTTTTGAGTCGCAAGCACAAATCGAGTTTGGTTCCGTTGCTCTGTATGTTTTTTTGTTGTTTTTGTTTTTGTCTCTTTGTCACTCATTCTTAGTGTTGGCGTCCCTGTGCAATGCATGCAAGATACAAACTCATAGATACAGCCAGACCGGATCAGTTGCAGGCCAGCGAACGGGCCCAGAGCAAGAGCAAGAGCCAGAGCCGGGTCGGGGCCAGAGACAGGCAGTCGAGCAGTTAAACTATAAAGTTGTTATGCTAATTTTAGTGTTGGTGGCAGAGCCAGCAGCGAATGAGCGAATATACAAAGCAGCTCGCAGGCAGCGTTACTTTTAGAAATGAGGAAATTGTGGAGCACCAAGCAACAGCAGAGCCGCAGCTATAGCCGCAGCTAAGACAACAAAGCAAAGCACAAACAAAATCGCCAACAAAGAGATCTCTGAAAATTACCACAATTTGTACTTGTACATAAGTAATGTGGGAATTGAGCGGCGCGTATTCCCCCGCGTTCCCCAACTACCATTCCGAGTCCCATTCCCATTCGCATTCCCATTCCCAAATGAGCGGACTTTTGTTACTTTTGTAACCGAACGCGCCAAAAATCGAACAGGCAAACACACTTAAGACCCGGCACCGAAGACTTAAGGCTTTCCCCCATTTGATTGATGATCATCTGCGGGCCCCAAACGAACCCGAGCCAATGACCTTGTTGAGCGCGTCGCAAGCTCTGCTCTCGCATTGTCCGTCCGTATATGTATGACTATATGCACGCTACACTCCTCTCCCTACCGATGGCTGAATCAATAACCCACAGCCAGCAATCAGTGGACGCGAGCGGCAACTCCGTATGTACATGGCTCTGTTGGCTCTGTTGGTGTTGTCGTCTGATTTTGACAAGTTCAGCGCCGAAATCCTTCAAAAATTTATGTATTTGCGGCCCACAGTATGTGTGGAACGAGCAGGGGCGGCCAAGGGGGAGGTGGACGGGGCGCTAGCTGTCAGTGACAGGCGCAGCAGTCACATGGCCAACGGGAGGACGACGGGACGAGTTTCAACCACGTTGCTGAGTCTCTGTTGTTGTCCTTGTTGTGTATGTGTGTGTTATCTATGTATATATGTATAAGTGTGTGTGTGTGTGTGTGTGCTTTTGTCGTGATTGCGAGACATTAAGTCATCGAGCCAACAACATCTACAACAACCAACAGCAACAACTCACTCGACTCAATTGTTGGCTTTAAGGCCTACAAGAGTTTGTGCAGCACTTTAAGCTTACATTAGGCAGTTGCTGTGCTCGTTGTTCTAGTGGAACACACACACACATACGCACACACACACACGCACACTCTCACACGCATGTGTCAAGCCAACGGGCAGCCAAAAAAGTGGGCGGCTGGCAAAAACTGACCAAAACATTTGCGCAAACATTTTTGGCCTGAACTTGAAACCAAAAACTGTAGCCAAATGCAGCGCCACACAGATGCAGTTGGCCAACAGAGAGTGCGAGTGCGAGTGAGATAGATAGCTCGAAATAGTGGTACGTTAGGTGTTCAGTTTGGGCGGCAATTTCAATGTTTTTGTTGCTGTTGGGGAGTTTATCTATCGGCGCCTAAAACTGACCAGCGCCAGACTGCAAGAATTATAGGTGCGACTGTCTGTGTGTGCCCCCCGCATGTGTATGTGTGTGTGTGTGTGTGGGGACAATGGCCGCCATTTTAGCAAGCCCTTAAAGCGTATGTGTGTGTGCTCCATATACATAAATGCGCTCGATTAGAGCTCTCTGCTTAAATGTGTTGGACAGTGTTATTGATTTCTTATTCGGACAACACTTTTGCTTTTCATTCTTTCACATTCTTAATTGTGCGGCGTTGGCCGGCTAATCAAAATTAATTGTTTATCATGTTGAATTTGAATTTGTTTCGTTTTCTTTCTTAATTTAATTTTTTTTTTTTACCCTTTTTTGCTGTTGTTTTTGTTTCTGTTATTTTATTTTGCTTGCTTAATTAGCAGACGAACCGCAGAACCGCCTGACCCTGAGATATGCTAGTGCCATTGCCTCTAGAATTCGAATCGGGATTGGGATGGGGATTGGGATTGGAATTGGTTGTCGAATTGGTGTTGTAGGTGTGTCGGAGAGTCGCCCAAAATGTTTGGAGTAAGCCATAGTCCCAGTCACCCCTACACCTCCTCCCCCAGCCAACAAAGGCAAGAGCATTTCATTAAGCTGGGCACACGCCCAGTTTTATTATTATTTCTCTTTCTCTTTATTTTTTTGTGCTTTTGAGTCGTCGTTGATGTTTTGTATAGTTTATTTGGTGTTAGACAATTAATTTCTGTTGCGTGTTTCGGCGTTGTTTTAATTTACAGTTGCAGCCGCATTCAAATCGAACACGCTCGTTTTTATTTTCACTAATAATAATAATAAAAATAATGAAATAAAAAAATAATATAAATGTATACAAAATATAAATTATAATAAATAAAATAATATATAATAATATTAATTTTAAGAATTAATAATAGGAAAATATGATGAATAAAAATATGTAAATAAATATAACTTTAAATCTGAAGCAGGAATTTAATTTATTTCGTGCCAATTGCTAATTTATTTTAAAAGTTCAAATTAATGCTGGGAAACGAATGGGTCGAGCTCATATATAGTAGTTATACTATATATCACACGATCGGCAGCTGAATTTAAAGCAACAACAACGCAAATAACAACGCGACAGGAGGCACACATTATTCTTGCTTTAACATTTGTCCAAAAGACAAAAACAAAACCAAAAACAACAAAAAGAACAACAAATGACGTCAGTGCGAGCATTTATTAAATTAAAAGCAGTGCCAAAAATACTTTTAAAAATTTTAATATAATAGCTAGCACAATTTTCGAACCTGTCATAAACTCGACCAGACCAAAAATCAAAGTTAATTGAAATTCTAGGAATTAGCATTTCAAATATCCTAAGTACGCCTGGGATTAAAGAGATATATAAATATAAACAATACAATGTCTATGGCTTGTATTTATATTAGGGAAAATATTGAAGCTCATCAAAATCGTTGTTAAACTTTAAAAAAGAAAATAAAATGAAATAAAAAACGAAAACACAACAAAAATCTACAAATTAGATTAGTCATTTTGCTTTTAACTAATTTATGCATAAATACATATGAAATGAACCAAATACAAGCAGACGAATCTCATATGAATTTGAATATTTTGAATATCATTAAACATTTTGCCGCTTTCAGACACGTTTTCAAGGCATTTTAGTATCTGACGGCATGTATCTATCTATATCTATATATTTATATATATGTTTATAAATTTAAAAACAACTTTTAATATTATCTCACATTTTCTATCAAATTTTTTAAGCAGCACGCGGTGTCTATTTAATTAAATTGGCTTGCAAGAACTAAAGAAACAGATGAAGAGCAGAGGCGAGGGAGCTATGGCAAAACTGTGAAGTAGCTGCGTCTGCGTCTGGCATGGCAAAAGTTACTCAAAAAAAACCAAAACAAAACAAAACAAAAAAGTAGAGAAAAAATACTAAAATAAATTGCGTGCTGATGGCTCATTTAATTTAATGAGCGGCGTGCAACTTGTCTAAATGATTTTCCACGTCTTTTCGTTGCTTTGGCCCCCTCAAACCAAAGCAAACCAAACCCAACGGCAGGCCCAACGCCAGCTTGTATCAGTTAGTTTATAGTACATATCTTTCTTTTGGCCAGCGCGTAAGTCAAAAAGATGTAATGGAATTCACTTAACTTGCCGAAAATTAGCGCTCGCTTAGCGCTAATGTTGGGGGAAATTACATTGTGCGAAATATTTGTAAGCGAACGAAAATTAAAGACGATTTGAGCGCAAATGTAAAAAGAAATGAAACTAATGAAAACACTTCCAATGGCCTCTTGGCAACAACTACTAACAGCAGCAGCAGCAGCAGCAGCTACAACAACGCACCAACAGGCACCAAACGAGGCACGCAATTTGATCATTAAACATGAAGCTCTTTAGCACACGAAAAAAAAAAAAAACAAGTAAAACCCCAAACACTGCCACAGGAGAAGTTATCGAGAGTGGAGGAGCCCAGAGCAGTCCATGGGCATGGGATATCCAATACCGGGAGAGGTTCTGTGTCGGAGAGGCTCAGTGTGGCCTGCAGCGCATAATTTGTATGCAGTCGCCGCTGTTTTTGTTATGAATATGGTAAAAATATGCATATATAACAAGCTACATACATATGCATAAATTGTATAATTTGTTTATACTAAATTTGCGCCAGAGTCCTGAGGAACAAGTTTCTATGCTAGGGTAAACCTTGCTAAAATTCCACGCTCCCGCTCAAGATTCAATTTAGATCCGCCTCATGACTCATTGAAGACTGCGTGTTTCTTGGTCTCCCAAGTCTTTCTCTCCGTCAGATTCTGTGAATCACTCGAGTTGAAAGTAACGAGCATAAAAGCTGGCAAACGTCAAATAATTCTCAGCCAACTCTCGGTCATATAACTGTAGATATTTTTTCTAGTCTAACTTATCTAGTTAACTTATCTCTGCTCTCAAGTTGCTTAGCATTAGCTTGGAAATTCAATTAAAACTTTGTCATCTATTGCTTTACCTATATTTTGATACAATTATAAAAAGCAGCTAAAATAAATATAAATAAATAAAATGTAAATCTAACTTTAAGTTTACTTATATATAATATTATATAACTAATGAAATGAATATAATGTCTACCTACTCATATGTAAAGATTCAGGAAATGTGTTGAGAATTCTTGTGCTAAAATGTAATTAAATTCAGTTCACTGCATTTTAAGTATATTATTATTTTTTACAATTTTATTTTATGTTTTTTTGTAATGTTTTCTTATGGTTTACTTCGAGCTATTTGTAATATTATAAAAATGTGTATGCAGTCTGCTTCTTAACTAAACAATTCATAATTTTTTCATAATTTTCTTTGTAAAATTTGTGAAATATATTTCATATGTATTATTTACTATAAATTTTGTTTAAACAATATTTTAGATATTAAAATATTTTTTGAAAGCATTATTAAATTGTATTAAAATATTTTAAAGAAATTTTGAGGTATATTTTTTATACATTTAATTATAATATAGTTTTGTTTTGTTTGCCATATCAATTTGGATGGATTTCTTTCAATTTAATATTTTCTAATATTATATATATGTATATAAAATTTTAAAATATAAAATTTTTTAAAAATTTATGATGTATACTTTTATATTTGTTATATATTTATTTTTAATATATTTTTGTTTTGTTTGCCATATCAATTTTATATTTTTTTTATATATATATATTATATTATATTATATAAAATTTTTAAATATTTTAAAGAAAATTTATATGTATACTTTTATATTTGTTATATATTTATTTTTAATATATTTTTTTTTTTTTTTTGCCATATCAATTTGAATGGATTTCCTTCAATTTATGGAGCTCGAATAATTCGCTTACGAACTGGCTGTGAACTGTTAAACTGGCAATAGCAAGACTCATGAGAAATGTGAAAATTGTGCTCTATAAAACCCACAAAACCGAAAAGACACTAAAAAAAATGAAAACAATTTAAGGCCAAATCGAAAATGCAGCCGCAGAGCCAAACACAAATGGCGAGCTGCAACCGTGGCAAACGGAGGCGAATGTCGAACGCGAGCGAATGTGATTTGCTTTCGTTGCACTTTTATTTGAATTTTATTATTTGTATTTGCATTTTTATTTTGATTTGCATTTGTATTTTGATTTTTACTTGACTTTTTCATGCTGCAGCGCGCACCACACTAGACGAATTATATTTTATGCCACAAATTACGCTGCGGTTAACCTTTAAATTAAAATAACACCAAAACAATTTTTGTGCTGAATGTTGAATGTTGCAGCTATGCAGAGGGGGGACTACATCTGTGTGCGTGTGTGTGTGTGTGTATTTGTGTGTGACAGCTGCACAGCAATTTGCAATTGCTGCTGCTCGCATTTTGTAAATTTTTTCATTCTTTTCGATTTTTCATTAACTGCGATAGGCATCAAATAATCAAATTATATATGTAGCAAAAATTTTGATCTTCTTCTTATTCTTCTTGTTAAGGGTAAATTATAAAAATATAAAAGAATTCGAAACGCAAAGAAATGCAATGAAATCGTAATTGTAAATAATAAAACCACAGCGTGTTGCCCTCAATGATTGCCGGACAGGCCGCCGTACGCTGCCCGTACTCCGGCTGCCTATGCTGTGCAATAAAATTTTATGCATCACATCAAACACACACACACGCACACACACAGCCAATGGCCTTTTGCAATTGGAATCAGAGACTCGCACAGGCAGAGAGCGAGAGAATTTGGCGTATTAAACCACAAGTGTAAATTTATGTGAACAACGGCTCACATCTTCTGTCATTCCAGCCAACAGCGAACCGCAACGCAGTGAACCCCGAGCCCCGCACCGCGAACCCCGAACCCCGAACCGCATTCAGTGCCATTAAAATATTTAAATCGATGCCAAAATTTAAACTTTTACTGCAGATCTTTAGCTGAGCAAAGTGCCTCAACTATGTGCGACAGTGTCAATCACACACACACGCACAATATACTAATTATCAAGCATACACACACGCACACACACACACACTCATTGCTTATTGAGTTTGATTTGCTCTCGTTTTGTTACACATTTTCTAACGACTTAACGATCCATAGAAATATCAAGTTCGTTTCACACACATATGTTAATCAGTTCATAAAGTTGGTAAATAACAAATAACAAAAATACAAAAAAAAAATAAATAAATAAACAAAACAGAAAATAAGAAAAGAGCGTTAAGTATGTTGGTCAGTCAGCTGATAAATAATTTATTGATGTCTGGCCAGCGGTCCACGGCAAATTATGATAATAAAAATAATATCAAACCAAATAAATAAATTGCAACTTCTTTGGCAACTCACAAAATTTAACTCTATTATTTAAGTCATGTGCAAATTAATCAATGTTAATTGCAATTGCTAAATCTTTTACAGATCTCTTTAAGCAAATGCCAATCTTTTGCTTTTTCCGAGTTTTGGATTTTCAAATCAAATTTCACTAATATTTCTGACATATAATGAAATGTGAAAAATATTTTATTTCGTTATATATTTTTACTATCTCTATCATATATGTTATATTCTTTTTATTTCTAGTATATATATTTCTCTAATATATTATATTCCCATTCTTACTCTTTATAGACATATTCCTTCTACTGCTTATGTCTTATAATTATATTTGATCATATTTAACTACAATTTCGTCAGTCAAAAATGTTTATAACTATGATTAAATTTTTATATTTCTGATATTTTTATCTTATATCTCTATTATATATTCCAGCTATTTCTACTCTATATTCTTTCTATTTGTATTATATATGAATATGTAGCTAATATTATAAATTTATATTGTTTCTACTGTTATCAATTATTGCATTATATGCTATGTTTCTCTCTATTCCATTACACATTCTATATATATATATATATATATTATAATCTATCTCACATTTTTATCTAAGCATTATTTTCTTCTTCTTGTTCCACAAGCAAATGAAAACAAATGAAACAATTTGCAGACTTGATTTGATAATAACTTTTTGAAAACATGTAGTTATATACTTAAATACAAACGTATGCTCAGATTATGAAGTTGATAAAATTCTCGCAATTATAATTTTTTTATAGCCTGATGTATCTATAAAAATCTTGTCACGCCACAATCAAATGCAGAGACACAGCAAAGTCGATTCCGAAACCCGACGGCAAGGAAAAAAACAAAAAACAAAAAGCAAAAACAAAAACAAAATATACGAAAATTTACACAATTTTGCAACACTTTAATTGGGCGAATCTTCACTTGTCTCGAGAACCCGGGAATATTCACAAATAATTATAGCCGTTACTGAAATGCCAAATAATTGGCATTCATTTTTCAGAAATTATAGCACACGAAATTCCAGTTTTACTATTTTTTTTTTTCATTACTATTTAAGACACAGCCGAGTGGAAAATCTTTGCAGAGAATGAAAATGTTTTCCCAGCTCAAAAGCCGTCGCCTACAAAATGCCGTCGCCAAATCAAAGATATTCATATACCAATTTATCTCACTAATATTCTGACGCTGAGACTTTGAATTTGGGTTTACAGTTAATTGTGGCTATAGATAGTACTTACCCTAGGCTGAGCCATTAATGCTCTGGGAGCGACGTCTAACCCGATTTGTGCCACTTTTAGTGGTGTACAGACGACAGTTGGCGGCTCAACACAAAACGAGGGGCCCGCGTCCCTTGCGTCCTCGTCCTCGTCGTCGTCGTCGTGCCGATCTCTCTGTGGAGCGAAGATCTCTCTGTTGATCTCTGGAGCTGTGTAGATCTGCGTATGTGTTGGGGCCTCCTGCTACGCTCGGGTTGTGTTTTCTTTATCTTTTCTTTTTTTACTTTATGCTTGACACTCACAAAAATATTATTAGAATTTGTGTATTTTTAATAATTTGAATTGCTTTCTCTCCTCTAACTCCTCTGCTTCCTCTTTGCTTTTCTTTTCTTTTCTTTTTTCAACGTGGTTCTTAGCTGCTTTGCACTTTATGCTTCTACTACTTGATTCTGCTTCTTCTTTTTATTTTTATTTTATTTTATTTTTTTAACACAGGCACATTTGTTAAAATCTTTGCTTTAGATTTTTTTACATTCTTTGCTTAGATTTATGTATTTAATTTGTTGTTGTTGTTGTTGTTTCTGGTATACTTTGTTGTTGTTGTTATTGTTGCTGTTGTAGTTACGCGCGCGTTTTTATTATTAGCGGGAGATCTTTTTTGTTTTGTATACATATATTTATGTATATATACATATATATATTTACATATAATTTGTTGTAGTTATATATAATTTTGTTGTTGTTTTAGTTTTGCGGTTTATAAAAATCGTATACAATTTGTTTTCATATTGGGTTTGCCGTTGCTGTAGTAGTTCTTCTTCTTCTTTCTAGTTGCTTTTGTTGTTGTTGTAGTTGTTGTAGTTGCTGCTTGTGTGGGCCAGGCAACATAGTTTGCAGTTGCTGTTGCCTTTTAGCTCTGCTCGTGGGTTATTGTTGTTGTCATAAATCCATTGCTCGGGCCTTTTGCAGCTGCTTCTTCTTCTTCTGCTTGGTCTTTTGCTTTTCGTTTACTTCTAAATGTTCCTCTCGGATTGTTTGCCTTGAAGATGTTGTTGCTGTTGTTGTTGTTGTTGTTGTTGTTCCTTTATATATTTTGTTATTTTTGTATTCTTTTCGTTTTTGTTTTTGTTTTGTATGTCGTATACTTCTTGCTTCGTATAATATGCGCACTATTTATCACAGCTGCTTCTACATACTATAATATACTATGAAAAACCAAAAGCTTGTCAATCCAGCAGCCAATCGAAGAACATCAACTAACTGTTAACAGTTCAAAGTTTACAGTTTACAGTTTACAGTTTACAGTTTACGGATTACGGTTTACAGTTTACAGTTTATAGTGGCATTTAGTGCACTTTTTGTTTTTGGAATCTGCTCCTAACGAAACGCGTGCAATGGGAAAATGTTGCAAAATGTGGTTTTAGCGACGGTAACGCGACGGCGGCGACTGAGACGGCGATGGCAGCGGCAACACGACGAAAGTCCGTTAACGTTGCTGCGTACCGCGTAACGTAACGTAACGACCGATCGTAACGTCGCGCAACGAGACGCGCGCGCTTTTTGCTTATTTGAGATTTGATTTTTGTATCTTTGTTTTTCCTTGATATTTTTGGCTAACCGTGGAGATCGCGACGAGAAAATTTGTTTTTGGCGGCGTCCAAAATATGTTCAGTTATGATTATTATTATTAATCTTGATTTAGTTGTTGTTGGTTGCTGTTGTTGTGTGGCAATAACAATAATAATGCTATGTAATAGCAATAATAATAGTAATAATAATAATTTTTCTCAACGGCTGCGACGTTGGCGACGGCTTCGGCGTTTTCGGCTTCGCTTCTCGCTTCGCACACAACACAGACAGCACAAGCACAAGCACGTCGTACGCGGTTCGAAGGCAAATACACACTGTCAATCATGCTCATGCACGCTTGCACGCCACTGTCTGCCCGATCGTACACTCACACATACGCACGCACACAGTCGCAAAGACGGCGGCGACGCAACAATTGTGCCATTAAAAAAGGTTGTACAACGCGGAGACTCATAAATTTACCAGCAGTGCGAGTGCGATGGCTATACAAACACATTCGACTCCGGCGAATTGTGGTGCGTGCGTGTGTGTGTGTGTATTTATGTGTGCGCTTGCTGGTTGCTTTGTTGCTGTAATTGCGGCGAATTGCACGGCGAGAGCGCAGGCGCGCTCTTGTGAGCGCACTACAAAATGGGGCCCAAAGGCAGAGCGCAAAGGATGATGACTGATTTGTTAGTACGCCTTTTCTGTCATACACACACTTGTCACAATCTGGCTATGCCATGCCTGGGCTACTGCGCTACTCTACCGCGCTCAGTTTTGCTATATGAATGTGTGCATGCATGTGTGTGTGTTTTGTGTGTTTTTTGCTTTTGTTTTTGTTTTGCCATTTGTTTTTCGACTCTTTTTGCGCAACGACGACGTAGTCGTCGTCGTCGTCGTTGGCGCTCGCTCATCGTTCGTTCATTCGTTTGAAATTTATTTGGCTTTGGCCAAAAGGAGACGGCTTATAGGTTTTGGCCGCTGCTAGCGTCGCATCGCCTCTCTCTGCTGCTGCCAGTACACTCGTCGTAGTCGCCGTCGCCGTTGTCGTTGCCATCGCTGCTGTTGCTATTGCCGTCGCTGTGCGTGCGTTGAAAATCAGCAAAAACCAATCCCATTTGTTATTTTCGCTTGAGTGAGTGGCAGTTTGCATCAGTTTGCCATTCAGTCTTCTTTGGCCGCCCCACCTGTGCGCGCAGGCATTGGGCATTGGGTGGTTTCTGGGGTTGGGGTTGAGCGTATTCTCTCTCTCTCTGCTCTGTGTTACGTGCTTCGTGTTTGTGTCAGTGAGTGCTTTCAGGTGTTTTCTAGTCTTTGCCGCCACTCCAGACGACTCTGTCGCTTGTTGTTGGGCATTGCCTTCGCCTTCGTCTTTGCCTTCGCCTGCTGCTGCTTTGCTAGCTTGCTTGCTTGCGCTTGTCCGTCACTTCAAAACGCGCTCAACTTTCGCTCAATTTTTTTGCGCTCTTTGCACACACACACACACGCACACAGGCATACGAAAAGAGAAGCACTTACACATACAACGGCAGTCAAATAGGTAACGCCTTCAAAAGCTGCAGCGACGTCGCCGTCGCTGTCGTCATTGTCGACGACGTCGCCGTCGCCGTTGCCGTTGCCGTCGCCAGGCGTCATGGCGATCCAGCCACTTAGCCAATGATCCTGCCAGGAACAACAACTATAAAAACAACACAAACACCAACAGCTGTTCGCACCGTGAACTTTGTATGCAATAATAAATCGCCCACCGATAAATTCAACGGCCCAAAATGCATATCCTGCTGCTGCTGCTGCTACTGCTGCTGCTGCTGCTGCTGCTGGCGACGACGTCGTCGCCGTCGTCGTGTCGTCGTCCTCGTGGCAGTTTAAAAAGCAGTTAACACATATTTCGAGGCAATTTTTCAACAACGCATTTTTGGCCTGTGCGTCCTTTTAGTTTTTTGTTTGTTTTTTGTTGCTCCCGTTTTGCAATTGTTTTTGTTTTTTTCGGTTAACCGGCTCGCGGCGCCTGGTCGCCATTTTTATTTTTTGGGCAGCCAACGGCAAATACGAGCGGCTGCTGCTGGCGCTGCTGCTACGTCGACGCCGGCGCTCATTTTAATGTTGCCGCCGTTTTAGCAAAAAATGAAAAATTGCTTTGTTTTTTTGTTTTGGCTGGCTAGCTGGCTGGCTGCCGGGCTACCGGGCTGCCTGGCGTTGGCAAGGATATGGTTGTTGCCACCGCTGCCGGGCTGTGGCCCGATGACAAAGATAATAATGATGACGATGATGCTGCACTTAATCTGGTTTCCATTTCAAAACAGCTGATCATATTTTGTACACAGTTCACCCCCTCCCACAAATTCTGAATTGCATGGGCTAGAGCGAGAGAGGCAGAGAGCGAGCGACACTTGTCCTCGCTTCCTCTTGTCCTCCTTCGCTCCGCAGCTTTCGTCTAACTGTCGCCGTCTTGACAAATTTATGAGACGTTGATTGATTTGCGGTTTGAGATTTTTGTTGCTGCCTTTTCAATTTTCAATGCAAAGTTGTTGCTGCAATCCAAGGTGTTTTAAATTTAAGACGCGCTAATGCAAAATTTGTGTGCCAACAAATAAATAAAATTTAAAAAAAATGAACAGAACAGACAAAAGCCAACAGACTTCGCATTCATTTGAAAATTCAATTAAAAGTAATAAATTGCCATTTTATTCGCACGTGAATGTGAGCGAGTGTAGGTGTGTGTGTATGTGTGTGTGTGTGTGTGTGGGTGGGTGTTATTGCCAAAAACGGATTCGTTGAAAGAAATGAACAAAATGGTATTGAAGTGATTTAATGCACAAGTTCAAGGAAAAGAGCGCCAAGGATAAGATTGAAGATATCATGTAAAATATATTTCACAAAAAATATAAAGTAATAAAAAATAAATAGAATATAAATAAAATTCGATCAACATATTAACACAATTTAAAATGGCTAAATTAACCTTTTTTTATATATGAATATATTGAATGTAATTTCAGTGCTCTTATTTTGCATATTAACTTAAGAAAAATAATAGTTTAATATTATTTATACAAATTTATTAAAGTTATTTGAATTATATTATTAAATACAGAGAGAAATCAGATTGAATAAAATCAAAATTCTCATTCTCATCATTCTGTTAAATACTAATTTAAAAAGCGGTGCACTTTATGATTTATAAAACTATTATATATTTCTTACTACCAATTTTTACAAAGTTCAAATTTAAACTATTTTATGGAGATTAAAATCAAAATTATTCAATCTGTTTATATTAAATATGATATATTATTTTTAATATGAAACAGATTATAATTTTTTAAAATATTTCTTGTATAATTTTTCTTTATATATTATCGTGAATATATTTATTATTTATGCACAAAAATTATACAAGAATTTTAATTTTTCTTCCATTTAACAAAGCCTCAAATAAATATATAGCTTTCAAAAAAAAATTTTAAAAGAATGTCAAAATTTGATAACATCTCTAAATGATATTCAATTTAAATATATTGAAAATATAAATCAAATTGCGTTTAATATATATAACTCTGTTTTTTATGCTAATCCAATTGTCATTTGAAAGCTCCTCAATTAATTAATGAGAGCAACGGTCGAGAGGCGTGTAATAACGGTGCTTGTTAGCAAAAATTTGTCTAGTGCATTCTTTAAGGGCCAGGCTATGAAAAAAGAGGAAGAAAAATGCAAAGGGAATTTAATTTAATTTAATATTACAACTTGGCAAAAATTGAGGAGACCATGAAATTTAAATCAGCAGAGCTCGGGCAGGCAGAGGAGGCGCGCGCGAGCGAGCGCGAGAGTGAGTGAGTGAGAGAGAGATGGGCGCATCGAGGTCTCCACCCACTGAGCAAAAACAGAAAAAAAGAAATAGGAGAAAACGTGCAAGAAACACACAAAAAAAGAGAAACGGCAGCTTGATAATAAGACGAAAAGCTCAAGGCAGCAAAATTGCATTTGGAAACTTCCAATCCCAGACGAGCGCCGAGCACTTGGACCGAACGTTGATGTTGAGAGGGGCAAGGCAGGCGAAGAAAACTGTGTGCGAGCGAAAAATGTGACGATGAGAAAGCTCACGCACACTTGCACACACACTCAGTCACTCACACACTTGCACCCACACAGAGGCAGAGACTGAGGCGCAGCCAATATGATTTAAAGCGGCGGCAGCGGGCCCCAAATGAGCGCCAACCGTTGCTCGCTCAGACTCGCAACACACACACAAGCACACAACAGCTGGCGCTGTTGTTGTTGGCGCTGCGCTGCTGTGCATGACAATTCATCTCTTTCTTATAAACGCAATTTATCAAATGAAAACGACGAGCGAGCGACAGCAAAGATGAAGACGACGACACGATATCAACTTGATGTGAATGTGGTTGCATGTGTGTGTATGACTGAAGCTGCGTATGCGAAACAAGCGAAACTCACTCAAACTCAACTTGAACTGAGTGCTGAGTGCAATACGAAAGTCGCTCGCGAGTCAAAGCCAACTAAAAAAAAAAATTAAAAAATGGCACATGAAGAAAAATAGGAGTTGCCGTCGGCGCTTGAGGAAACAACAACATCAGCAACAACAGCAACAGCGACGATGATTTTCTTTTTGGCAGCCCCCAGCTCGGTGATACTGAAAAACCGCCATAATCTTGACAGACAAGTGTACACTCTCTCATCCACACACACACATGCACACAGTCACACAACGGCACTCTCGCGACGCGGCGCTCTTCGCCGCATTGTTTTCGCTCGTATTTCACGCTCAAACGGCCATTTCGCTGCAGTTTTAATGGTTTGTTTTTGTTTTCGTTGCGCGCACGACAAAGAGAGAGCAGCAAACGAGCTCAAACACGACGACGACCAAACCGAATTCGCCGCATTGCGCGAGCGGGCCAGCATGATAAATGCGCGCACTCACTTTTTATGGCAAGCCGAAACAGCTGTTCTCAAGTGCCGCACAGTTGTAGAGCCACTGGACTCGCGACACGGACCAAATTTTCCGAGTTTCGTTTGCGTTTTCTTTTTGAGTTTTCTCATTATTTTTGCACATTTTATGATCGCATACGTTTCGTTTGAACTGCTACCTGCTTACATAAATGCATATTTACCTGTTCGCAGTCATACTTTACCTTCCATTGGGCTCTGCCAGCGCCTAACGAACGAAATTTTGTGACTTTCAACGCTTGCCATAAAGCGGGCTTAGGACCAGCACCTAAATTCCCGTTGTTGGACCCACACACACGCACACGAGCGCAAATAGCTCGATAGGCACAAATAAATATGCCGGTCACGCCCCCGCCCACCGCGTGAGCCGCCCAACAACAACAGCAACAAATTGTCGTCTCGTCTGCCTCTGACAGGACATTCAACTGTTGCCGCGGTTGGGCAGGCACTGCTTGGGCCAAAGTTTGCAAAGCACTTGGCAATTTATCAAACAACTCGGCCAGGACTTAAAGCGATGCCAAAAGGACACTTACCTGACTTTTCTCGGTGCTAACAACTAAAGAGCGGCCATTCATCATACGTTACCTGCGAAAGGTGAAAAGAAAATTGTGGAAATTCATTTAGTTTTCGGTTATTAACAGCAAAAGTCAGCATGCAAATGAGTGGGAGCGAGAGGGAGACGGCGGGAGTGGGTGCGAGAGGGAGACGGGATGCATCAGGATGCAGGATTAAGATGCATCAGGCATGCAGCCTGCCCACATGTGTCGTACACGCCCCACTCTTGCCCGCGGCCTCTCTCTGTCTCCCTCTCTCTCTCTCTATCTCTCTCTCTCTCTTTCTGGCAGTCAAGCGATCAGCAGACACGAGAAATGTTTTTCGTTTTTGATTGATTGCCCTGAAAAACCACTTGAAACTGTCACAGAAGCGAGAGATGCAGGGAGAGGAGTGAGGGGAGTGAGGGGAGTGAGTGGAGCGGCACATGGGACATTCGAAGTGAAAATCACTTCTACACACACACAGACACAGAGCCATATTGTTTTTCCAATGAAAAACTACTTATGGCATTAGAGCTGCGACTGCTGCTGCCTGTCTATAAGAAAATGCAACTTAATAAAGGCGAAAAGTGCATCGACTGAGCAGAGGAGGCGGCGGCGGCGGCGGCAGGAGTAGGAGAAGAGCGAGTAGTTTTGGCTGCCACATCAATTGATGCCACTTCAGGAAGAAAAAGAGAAAAAAGCGCAAGTGCACAAATTAAAAAAAAAAAAAATAAAACAAAAACAAAAACCAAGACAAACTTCTATTTCATTTATTATAAATGTTTATAATTGACTTTTATTAGTTGTAAAGTTCAGGAAAATGATTTATTTATAGAGATTGCAGAAAATGTGTAATTAAAACTAACATGGAATAGATCACTGGCTGCTGAGGCCATCGGCTATATGTGGATTATTTGATCAAGTCTTGGAACAACCCAAAATGGGAAATCAGGGTATAATGGTTTTGTGCAAAGTATGTAACAGGCAGAAGGAGGCGTGGCAGACCCCATAAAGTATATATATTCTTGATCAGGGCGATGAGCTGAGTCGATATGCCCTGTATGAACGCCTAGATCTCAGAAGATTTAAGAGCTAGAGACTTCAAATTTTGTATGCATACTCATGTATACCATACGCAGTACAAGTTTATCTTTTTTTACGATAACTTATCCGATTAATTTGAGCAATACGCAGATTTTGTCATTTACAGATTTTGGATACCACGCCCCCTTCGCCCCAAATTTGCAAAAAACGTATTTTAAGTACTAGAGATTTGTGCTTTGGAATGTATACACATTTGCACATTATGATCATGTTCATGTTTCATAGAGATTGTCCAACTATAAGAGAAATTATTCAGCAACGAAGTTTGCCCACACTGCAGCGCAGCCCAAGCGCAGTCGCTGCTTACTGCGCAGTTAGCAGAGCGCGTGCTTATGCGCGCGTAAATATCAGCGCCTTGTAGGGATCAGGGTATCTCCTAGTCGAGCAATCTCGATTAGAGTTTTCTTACTTGTTTTTATTTGATTTTTCTCTAAATATGTTAAAATCCATCATCCATCTCTCGTTTGCTTAATTCGAATACACGCGACTCTGGTTATTTCGAAATTCAAGACCCTTAAAATACTACGAATTATCGCATGCTCGAAATATTGAATGTTTCGAAATCCAAATCCAAATTCCAAATTCGTATCAACACACCAACTTGAAATTTGAATTGTCGAGTGTTTCTGACATAATTCGAAATATAAAGAGAATTTGTAGGGCACTCGTGATTACTTTGAATTAATGAGAGGTTCGAAATATCGCAGGCTTGAAATAAAGAGTGCCGACTCTATATGTTTTATTCACTTTGGAACTTTACATCCCTTACATCCCTGAGTAATTATTAAGCAATGCAATTCCGAAAATACGAAATGGTTTTTCTAGTACAAATTTTAAATTTTCATTTTTATTGAACGAGCCTCCAAGAACTTTCCAGCAGGAGGTTTCATATGCTGGGATATTGGATTTGATTATAGAAAAACATTTCGACGAATTCAAAGAGAAAAATTAACATTAATATAAAATTAAATGAAATTAAATAAATTTAAATAAAGCTGATCACATTTTATTGTTTACTTATTCAAAAATAAAATAAGTAAACAATAAATTTTAAGTAAACAATAATATTTAAAAATAATATAAGTAAACAATAAAATGTGATCAGCTTTATTTTTGTTGTTTATATTGTTTATTATTGATTTATATATATTTATATATGGCTGATTGTTTTGTCTATTTTTGTATTCTCAATTTTTAATTTTCCAAATTTTATCAACTGGTAAAAACATATTATACATATTTCAAAACATATATTAAAACATTTTTTATATTGAATTATATCCATCAATATCAGAGCAATAGTTGCGTGCTTTCACGTCTACCTCAATTTAATCGAATGTCTGCGATTTTCGACTTTTGTATCATATCATCATCTCATATCAACATTTTAGGATTACAACATTTTTTTTAAGATGATAAAATATTAAAAATTTATATTTATATATTATTAGTTGATAAATTGTTAATAATTATTGATATTTTTTAGTGTTTTATTTTAATGAAATAGTAATTATTTTTGTTTGAGTTAATTAATTTGAATTATTTTGTTAATTTTAATAATATTAAATACGCTATTTCTATTTATTTGTATTATTAATGTTATGATATCATACTCATTAATTATAATATGTATATAAATTGCCGCACCCAGAAAATGCATATACAAAATCTCAATTCCAAAAGAAAGACAGATGGACGGGTCAATGGATCTGCGAACTTAGAGATCCCGAAACCTAAGTTCATATACTGCCTTTGCTTCATGGACTTTAAAAACTTTTCATATTTGCATGAAACAAGTTTTTCCGATTGAAATTGAGCAAAGTGCGAAGAAGAAGAGAAATGTGTATATAGAAATATATTTGGAGCATTCATTGTTTATAGAATGGAAAAGCTGGCGCCAAAAGACGAAGACGAAGAAGAAGAAGTAGAAGCAGAGGAAATGGAAGTGCTGGGGGAGGAGGCGGGGGGAGTTTGGGCGAAAACTATTGGCAAACAGACAGTGAAAGCGAGTGAGCAGGAAAGAGAAGAGAGAAGGAGAGCAGTGAGGGAGAGGAGAGAGGTAGAGGGGCCGAGAGTGTGAGAGTGAGTGGGACTTATAATCTACGAAAAAGAAATTTATGTGCATTTCCGTTTTTGTTTCTTGTTTTTTCCTTCCGTTTAAGTAAATAACAAATATTATTATCGCTTGGCCGCAGCAGCGGACGTGGCCAAAGGACGTTGGCAGGAGCCGGCCGAGTGCGCATTGAAGATAGTTCGTCAGCTCGCAGCGACAACAAAGTAAATAAAATGTGCACAACTAGCAACAGCAACAACAACAATCACAAAAAGCCAAGCAAACAAAAATAAAACTAAGAAAAAAAGAAACGAAAAAGCAACAAAAATAACCAAATTAAATAATGCCACAAACGATTTCTTATGAAATGTTCAAAAATATAACAACAACAGCAACAACAACAACAACAACAACACTCCATCCTCACATGTGTGTGTGTGGAGCGATTGGGGGCGTAGGTGGGGCAGCTGTCTGTGTATTGGCAGCCAGAACGGAAGCCGTTGCCGTCGACCTCTACAAACAACAACAGCAACAGCAACAACAACAACACCAGCAGCAATAACAACAACAACAACAACAACAACTCAATGAAATTATTAATGTTCGTAAAAGTGCAGCAGTTCAGTGGAGAGAGGAGACTTTGCTGAGCAAATGGTCAGCAGACGACGAGGTCTTAGCCCGTAGTTGGCTACCAACATATACACACACACATGTACACACACACACACACACACACACACACACACTCGAGCAAATACAAATAAATAAATAAACAACAAACTCTAATTAAACGTTGTTTCGACTGTGTCGGCATTTCGATAAGGAACGTGGCCTCTGCCCAGAATCCTGTGGCTCTGCCGCTGCTCGCTGCCCGCTGTCCGCTTCCTGCTGCCCCCAGCTCCTGCCATAGCTTCCAGCTGCTGCGGCTTTATCGTTCAGCTCGCAGCCTTTTTGCTTGTTAAAAACTTGCCAACAAAAATAAACGAAATACAACAAAAATAATTTCAATCTGTTTGACCAGAAGCCAAACAGTGAAAGCAACAACAACAACAACAAGGAGAAGAGGGAGAGGAAGCATGAGTAGCTGATAATCAAAGTGCAACAATTTCAATTTGTTCTCAAGGTCGCGCAGAATGTGGACAAAAGCAGATATAAAAAAAATAAAGAAGAAGGAGAAACCAGCTAGAAATTACAGTTAACGGATTGAAAGGAACTGCCAAAGTGAATATATCATATATATATATATAATATATATATATATATATATATATATATATATATATATATATATATATATATATAGCTCAATCAAAAATCCATAAGACCATAATATATATATATATATATATATATATATATTTCAAGATTTTTTTTTTTCATCATCTAATGGAATATACCTACATCATTAATCCATTCAGCTTATATATATATATATATATATATATATATATATATATATATATATATATATATATATATATATATATATATATATATATATATATATATATATATATATATATATATATATATATATATATATAACATAACAATATATGTATATATATATATATATATATATATATATATATATATATATATAATATAGCCTAAATCTAGTTTGCATAAAATGCACTTAAATCTCTTTCAAAAAATGAACGATACATATTTATATATCCGATTTCGAATCGAGTTGTTTATCGATAACAGTTATATTTATCGGTCCTTATAAAAACAGACCTACAACAAGAATTTCCAGTCTCTAGTTTAGGTTCTGAAATTGATTTGCCCGGACATACGGACAGCCGGACGTACATTGCACAAAGCCAATATAGCCATTTCACCTGCGTGAATGTGCATAAGAGGAACCTGAGCTATATATACATAAAGCTAATTTAAAGTGCATTTGAGATCAACTATGAGTAGAAAATGACTCTTAAGAAAGGCAGTAAGATATATTATAATAAATTACTATATTATATTTTTAAGGATAATAAAAGAAATTCTAATTGAAAGTTTTCCCGTAAGAGAATAATAGTAATAAATTATAATATATTAATTTTTATTGTTTTATAAAGCACTTTTTATAGATGATAAAAGAAGTTATAATTAAAAGCTGTACAGTAAGAGAATAAGAATGATATATAATATATTACTATACTCGTATTTTATTATTATTGTTTTTTAATGCATTTCTTATAGATAATAAAAGAAATTATAATTTTAAGTTGTGCTTCATTCGCATAATAAATATAAATAAATATAAAATATTAATAAAAGCTATAACAGATTGAAAAGAAAAACTTTAGAAGCAGAAAGCCAACAAAAATATCATAGCTAAGCAAGAAATGCTGAAAACCCTTTATATAACAGAAATTCTGGCTATATTCTCAGATATTTGATACCATTTTTAAGAATTACTGTGATATATATATATATATATATATATATATATATATTATATTATATATTATATATTATAATATTTTATATTATACTTATATTATATTATATTATATTATATTATATTATATTATATTATATTATATATTATATATTTATATATAAAAAATGAAAAATTTATTCATTTGCATCTCTGAGTCTCCCAAACTAAAGTTATTCATTATATTTATGTTGTGCTCTGTAAATGTTTCCCGAAATAAATAAATTATTTATGTGTATTTAATAGGTTTTGCTTGAATTTGTCTTCTTCTTCTTGCGCCATTTGCTGACGCTCGAGTTGTTATTGAACGATTTATCGACGTTTTGTGACTTTAAATATCGTTCGCCCCAAATGGAATTGCTAATTCGGATAACTCAATATGTTTTTAGCCGAGAAGTAAATCAGCCTCTGATGTCACATTCGAATGGGGATCGACAGCTCGTCGATTGACCCGAGTGACCTTTACCGTGAGTGCGAATCCAAATGCGAATACCAAATTCGATATTCGAGATTCGAGATTCGAGCGCGGAAATGCTGCCAAACCGGCTAAAAATCTGAATGTGAATCGGATTCCGAATTTGAATCTGAGTCTGAGTTCGACTGACTAATTGACCAATTGACGAACTGATCATGCGAGTTGCTCAGTTATTCAACCAAAAATGTAACATTTTTTCGCCTTCCTCTTCTTCTTCTCGTTTTTGTCATTTGCATAACAAAAGCGGCTTCGCAATAAGCGAAATTTATAAATTTGTTTGCCAAAATACAAAAAAATACAACAAAAACAACAAAAACTCAAAAACTTAAGCAAAGCTTAAAATAAGAATTTGCAAAACACCAAGACAATGGCGGGAGGGGAAGGGCGCACCCAGCTCTTGTTCCCCTCTCTCTCTTGTGTTGTCCCTTTCCCCTCTCGGGCGTTGCCTTTTGTTGTTATTACACGTGCATTTTAATTATTATTTCGCGCTGTCAATAAATAAACGTAAGACATTTTTGCCTGCAGAGGATCACAAAAGGTGCGTGACGTCAGTTTTGCATTTCCTAATTATGAAAACTCGTAAATTTGAGCACGCATGCTATAATCGTAAGCGCAGCCATAAACTATAGTCTTGGCATTTCCCCTGCGCCGCATTGCACTCGTGCTCTCTCCACTTGCTATAAACACAGAGGGGCGCACAAGAGAGATAGAGAGCGCAGAGCATTTCCCCTGCTAAATTACAAAGCAACACACACACACAGAGCCAGACGCACACACACACACACTCGCTCATGGAGCAGCAAGCTTACAAGCTAGCAACATCGTAAAGGCAGCTGCTGTTGTCGTCTCGCTCTGTCTGCCGCAGCTTGACGAGCTGACGGGGGCTGTCACTTGGGTCCCGCCACCATTATGGAAAGTGAAATGGATATATCGCTAATGCGCCTGCACATAACAAGGTCGGCAATAAATCAAATTGGCAAGCGGGCAAAAGGGGGAGGGCGTTGCACACGAGCAAACAACAAAAGCAACAAAAAAACGGGGCATTGGCTGGACAACGACAACGACAACGGCAACAGCAACGGCGACGGCGACGGCGACGACGACGTTTGTCAAAAATCAAATCAAAATGCCATAAAATACCCCAATGTTGGCCAAGAGAGCAGCCAGCAGCCTCTGCCTCTCTGCCTGCCTCCTGCGTGCGTTGCCAAACAACAAATGAATTATATGCAATTAATTGAGCGCAAATTTGCAAAATACTTTCGTGTGTCTGCGCCTCATGCTGACTCTGTATGTGTGTGTGTGTGTGTGTGTGTGTGTGTGTGTGTGTGTGTGTGTGGAGGGGGGGGGGGTTGTAGTACGATACGATGATGGATATGTCTAACAACGGATGCTGTGCCGTAGATTGAAGATTGCGCATACGCCTCGTACGCGCTGCACTTCTGCATGGTTTATGAACCTTTTGAGCAATTGCCTAAAACAAATTTCCATCTCACAAGTGGAGCAAATATATATACATATATATATTTATTATAAACAACTAACTGCTGCAATTGATTTAGTGGCCGAAGAAATTACGCAAATCGTGAAACAAAATCAATTTTCTGTTCAATTTGAGACCAATACATTAACAGGCGAGTCGAAAAAACAGTTAAGTCTATTTGTACGGCCTCCGCACAAGGCAGTCAATCAGTCAAAACTGTCTTAGATCAGTTTGTGAAATCTATATAAAGCCGAAATGATTTATTTTTAAAGCCAAAACTGATTTTATAGATATAAATTACTTATATAAAAATATATTATTATTATTTCAACAGTCTTATCAGATAAATGCCTGGAATTCCCAGAAAAGCCTGATAAGGCTTAGCCGCCGGCTGAAATGCACTTGAGAATACTTCCATTATAATTCGACTGAGATAAGCGCTTCTTGATTATCTTATTCGCGAACTGCACAGGAATTGTGTAAAGTTCCCTCGCCACTTGACCTTTGAGCAGTCCAGCTAGAAAATTTGTGGTATATTTGTTTTTAGTTTTTTGTTAATGGAAACAGCCCGATCCACAGGGATTATTATTGAAAAACTTTGAATTGAGGCTGTAAAAATATGGCAGTAGATAGAACTAACAGACTAGCAGGAGGGATGTTTGATCCATAAAGTATATGTCCATAATTCTAGATCACAATCAATGGCCGAGAAGATTTAACACTGAGCAAGCGACCTGAATGATCACCATAATGCAAGTTAGTTAAATGTCGTGTCTTCTTCTAACTTAATGTATTACAGTAAATCTCTTCTTTTCTTTCCCTTCTTCTAGCATATCCTATCTTCTAGCATTCTCCTTTTTTCTAGTATATTTAACATGTATTTAATATATAAATATATATGATAATTTAAGAAAAGAAAATAAAACGATTTATATGTAGACTATATATGTATACCGAACATCAAGCGAAAACTAAAAAAATATATAAGTATATATGATAATTTAATATATAATATGATATTTAATATATAAATATATATGATAAAAATAAATGTAATAATCACATTTATTTAATATATTCTTTCATTCTTAAAATAACCCAAGACAACAATAAATTAGGTGTGTATAAAAATATTTTTATATGATTTTATCATTGTAATATTATTATTATTAATATTTTTTTTCGTAATATTAATAGTATTCGTAATAATAATATTTTAATATTATTGTATTATATTAAAAGTTTTGAGTGTAATATATATTAACGTCATTAGCAGCGCTTGTTGAAATATTTACACTCGACTTTTTCGAACAAATTCTTCATATTTGAACTGAAGATTGTCCTATATGATCTCTTGAAGGAAAGACTTATAAGCATGCAATATGTTTGCAGTTATGTTCTAGCACCTGATTCTAATTAAATGAGTTCCTATGCACAACCGATTAATTTGATATATATGGTCATGTGGATGCAGTTTTAATGTTACTGTTATTGCGCTCCTATGCGATTCTCATAAGTGGCATATACTCACTTTATTTTACGGTCTTTAGTATTTTTCTCTTCTCTATTTCTATCTAGAGGTCCATATATTTTTATGTCTTTATATATTAATTTATATTTTTTCATCTAACTCTATGAGTCTATAAGTATTTCAATTTATTTCTCTATCTATCATCTATCTATCTATCTATCTATCTAAAAGTATAAGGTATCGACCTATATATCCATATTATCTATCTATTGCTTTTCCAATTTCAATTCAATCTATCTATCTATCTATCCATTCAGCTATATCAATATATTTCTTTGCATTTACCGCTTCCTCTCTATTTAAACCCGAAGGATTTCATTCTCATTTTTCATTTCAATATAAATCTAAATTAGACTCTGCTTTCTCTGTCGACCCAGCAATCAAAGGTGTTTAACCAACAGAGAATTAAAGGTAATCATCATAAGATAAATATATATATATAAGAATCTCTTTGTTTATTAAGGTAACTCAGTTATCTGCTCGACTTCATAATGTTTGCAGTCGCTTCATCAAGCGAACATAAACTCGCCACAGAATGGACGATTTGGTGACTTCATAAAGAAGTCTATAAATTTCATGTTGTCATGTCATTCGGCGATGTTTGGCTCAGCTGGCCCCGCTCTAAGCGCATTTTACGATTTTTATATAGCCCATTGTGCATTACGTTAACGTTAATGCTAACCTTAACTTAACATTACCCGATCATATTTTCACTTGAGCACTTTACGAGCAACAAATTGCGCTACAAATTAGACGATAAATAGAAAATTATGACAAACCATGTCCGCAGCAACGGCGACCCCTGCACGAGCCGGGCACTAGGCACTAGGCACTAGGCACTAGGCACTACCGAAGCACCGGCTCCTGCTCGACCCTTTCACCAGCGACACACCAAGGCTCGTAAAAATTCCCGATGCGTCTATTTGATGGCCCAGTAAGTGTTATCATTATGACAACGTCGAGTCGAGTAGAGTCGAGTCGAGTTGAGTGTCTCCTGCTCGCACAGTTTACAAGCTGTCAAAGTTGCTTGTGTAAATTAAATTGTAGCTCCTTTTATTGATATTTCATTGCCGTTGGCTGTGATTTGGCCTCGCCTCCTGCCTCTACCCCATTCTCGTCCACTCACCTCCAGCCCGAAATTTTTGGGAAAAGAAATTGCTTACGGCAAAGGAAATTTGGAACGCACTCAGCAAAGTCGTAAAGTTGCGCACGTCGAAACAAAAGAAAGTTTTTACGAGCGTTTCTTTATACACTCGACGAGCTGCTGAGAACTAGGCGAGAAAAGGCAAATAAATTATGTTGGCCTTGCTGTAGGTACACACACACACACACACACACAGAGAGAGAGAGAGACACACATGGGTAGGTGTTGCTGGTTAGTTTTTTCGGTTTGGCTTCAAGGACCTTGCCTAATAACAGGTTGTCTTAATGGGTTGAGGGCCCGTCGCATCGTAAATTTCGTGTTAATTGAGCATTTCACGCCTCACAACTGCACTTGGCTCGCATCGCCGGAATGCAACGCGGCTGGCCGGCCCATTAACGAACTTGTCAAAACTGACAAGTGCTACGTCATAAACTCGTCCAACTTATCGGCCATTTGCCAGCCATAAACTGGCCAATCGATGGCTCGCTCCGGCTGCTGCTGCTGCTTCGGCTGCTGCTGCCGCGATGGTCCTTTGCCATTCGCACACTCGATCCTCGCTCGTCCGATCATTCAGCTGGGGGCTCAGCGGTTGGACATGTCGCATCGTTACCCAAATTGATATGTATACACATTAATTGAAGCAACTCCCACAAGGTGAGCCCGAATAAACATTCTGCGAAATAGTAAATGCTTTTTTTGACACAGCCTAATGCCACTTAATGCCGACGCTTGCCTCTGCCCGGTTGCCAGTGCCGTTACACTTGCCGTTCACTGTTTATCACTCGGACCCCATAAGTAAGCATGCGACAACAACAACAACAGCTACAGAGGAGCCCAAGTCCATTTCTATGTTGGGCATGGGGCGCGCCGCTCCACAATATCCACTCAATCATTCGCGTTCACTTCACAAACGTTTTAACTGATCGCTCAATCACTGATATTTTGCGTTCAGGTGCTGCCACACAGAGACGTGGCAGATATCAGCCTGTTACACCCCGCCCTGCCCCCTCCCCCTCTCCGCTAAATAGACAGAGCTTTGGCTAGGCATTGTGTTTAGTATTTAGTTAGATAGCTATCTGGGCTCGCATTCGGAAGGCACCCACGTGATTGCCTTGCCCGCTGATAAGCAGCTCGACAGATAGCTTAAGGTCAATAGGCCAGCCCTAGGTGATGGGAAAGAGCAAGCATTTCGGCAGGAGGCGGGCTTTTGAGAGTTCTTGAAGCAAACTTGATGAGCAGATGATGTAAAATTTCTTATATGTGCTGTATATATTGTATATTATGTGTATAAATATTAATTATAATTATTTATTAATATTAATATTAATTAAGTTTTATTTTTTGAGAATTTCCAACTAATTTTAATAAATTTTTTTATTATAGATATGTAAACCGGTTCATCTAAATTGATGATTAGCTCAAAAATTATATGAGTCTTGTTCTTCTGATTATGTATTATTAGTATTATTATTATTATTATTATTATTATTATTATTATTATTATTATTATTATTATTATTATTATTATTATTATTATTACTATTATATTTATTGTGATATAGTCATAATTTCGGTTACGTTAACTAATATAAAAAATATCTATTTGATGCTTGATTTTTTGTTTGCAATGCTGGAGTCTGATTTCTTTATCTTATTTTATTATTATTTTGCATTTATAAATTATTTTATTATATTCATATAATATTTGATCTTTTGTCAAGTAACATTCAAGTCTTCTTATTCATTTTCTGATTTTTAAATGTCGTACCTGACAGATCTATCTTCATTATAATATATATTTTAATTCAGTAACATATTCAAATGTGTAGCTAAGAACTCAAAGAACATTTTTATACAATTTTGAATTCTTTTTCTGATTTTTATCTACATATTTATTTATCAATATATATATATAACTTTAAATATGTTAAGGATTCAAAGTAATTTTTATACATTTTGTAATTATTTTTTATAATTGTATTATATGATTCATAGCTATAAACTCATATATATTTGCTCTTTTATCGATAAATATTTGACTCTTCCTCTTGATCTTCTTCTTCTGATATAAAAATATATCTCTATATATTACATCTATTATAATACCCTAACATACTCTCCACGCAAAAGCTGATATTTTAAGATATTTCAACAAATTTCATTCACAGAATTCTCAGTAAATTGAAGCCTTGAAAACTCCACGTCTCATCTATCAAAAGCGCAATTAGTTGTTTGGCATTTACAGGGTATCCGCTAAACAAGCACTATAGATTAACGTACTTTAACCTACATATTGGCAGAGGCGGGCGCGTCGAGTCGCGTTGCGTCGCGTCGCACCCATAGATAAGTAAACATCATCAATTTGGTGAAATGAAAGTGATGTGTCAAATGGCTGAACGTCGAGCAAATGAATCATCATTCAATGTTCAATGTTCAATGTTGAATGTTGAATGTTCGATATGTTTGCAGGGCGCCCAGATTTTGTCAAATCATTTAAAATCAATTAGAACAGCTTATCGCGACTCGTGTTGGAGTGAGCAAATGAAATGCCTCTAATTATAGGAGTCCATAATAAAAGTTAAGAAATGCGCAGAGGGCGAAGCACAGTGGGAAAGACCAATGCAAATTCAGGTGGATCAAGCCGCAATTTGAAAGCACAGCATTCAGCTAAGACTACTGCCAAGATCGGCTATATAAATCGCATAAAATCAGACGCAGCAGTCGACTTTAACGAGGCAAATAAAACCCCTGCGAGGAAACGAGGAAACGAGGAACTTTAATTTGATGCTAAAATACTGAATAGCTACAGAGTGAGAGAAACACAAAGAGAGAGAGAGAGAGAGAGATGGAGAGAGAAGAGAGGGATGCAGGGTATCTAAAAGTGAGAAAGAGATAGCGCACCTGCCGGGCGGCATTTAAATTGCATATAAAAGTTGGCTTTTATGATCGGCTTCTATTAGCCAAATAAACTATCACGTGTTAAGTCGCGCGCGATCCTGGCCACAATCATAAGGGAGTATAAACTGTATTTTTTTTTTTATGAATTTACTTTAATGGGCTGGCATTAAATTAAAAAACAAACTCGAATGCCACATGCAGCAGAAGCTCAGCCATCAAATGGCAAATATATTGCATTTCGATTGCCACAGTGCGCACTCGTGTGAAAGAACCGACCCTGGCTGAGTGACTAACTAGCTCGTTGACTGACTGATCGCCTGTACCTAATCCCCGAGGTCCTTTTCGCAGCCAGCGCAAGGTGTCGACTTACATGTGCAAGGACCAGGATCTGCTTGGCTGGGCAGAAAGCGAAAGTGATGCACAGTTGGAGTTCTATGTTTTCTTTTTTTTTTTTTCTTGGGTAATGAAATTAAGAACGCATCGTTTGCTGCGCTTCGCTGATTGTTTTGTTTCAATTTCTGGTTGCGCCCCAGACACTGTAGCTGCTCTAAGTGCTGTTGTCTTTGGGCTGAATTTCCTCGAAGCGCGTCTAGCTGCGTTCAGCTGCACTTTTCAAAGGAAAACGAAGGGCCGAAAGGTTCGGCGTACCTGAAAATCCGCTTAGTGGTTGAAGTCGATGTTATTCTTGTTGCTGTTGCTGTTGCTGTTGCTGTCCTCATTTTTGACGACAAGAAGTCAACCTCTCGATTTACGACCATTTTGTTTGAGTAATTCCTGCCCTGTGGCTGTGTTGACTCAAGCGCATCCGCGCACCATCCAGGACGATCGAGAGAGAGAGAGAGAGAGAGAGAGAGAGAGAGAGAGAGAGAGAGAGAGAGAGAGAGAGCAACCACATGCCTGCCAGTTGTTCGCATTGTACAGTTTTTACTTTCAGCTGTCGCCTTTCGGCTTCCCCTGGGATCGCGCGAGTGACTCAATTTGCCTTTTGATTTCGGGCAGCAAAGTAATAATAATATTATCAATTTTTTTGGAGTCAAGCCTCTTTAATGATCGCATTTTATGGATCGGTGTGTGACAGTCGTCGAGTCTATAAATATTTTATATCCACTTGCATATTTCACAGCCTCATTTGTTTGGGCATTTTTATGCGCATTTTCCAATCGCTGCGCTCTCGACCAAATGACCAAATAGAAATGTTCACGATTCAATTAAATGATCGTAAAAAGTCTACTGAATGCCTGAAAACTTGTCAGAGCAGAAGAAGAAGAATCCAAACGCTTGCCCCTTCGGCCAGCAGAGTTCGGCCGGAGTTCATGCTCGTCTCGTCTCGTCTCGTAAAACTTCTCAAATTGTTGTTAGAACATAAAAATCACCTAAAATTGGTAATAAAATCAATGGCGCAAAATGAAACTCAACCTGTGACCCCACCAAAAAGATTGAGATAGACATTAAGATACAGACAGGAGGAGCGATAGAGAGGGAGGAGACTTTAATGTCCGGTTCACGTGCGTAGGCGATTGAATTGAGATGTAAATGCCCAGGCCCATATAGAACAAAGAGTGGAAATTAATTTGTTGCTTATAAAGTTTTGATTGTTCAATGCTCTACATCCGATAAGATAATGCCAGCTAATCTGAGTTGCATAAAACAATAAATTGTCGCTCTGCCTGGCAGTGGCCATGTGCAACTGAGTCAAGGATATACGAGGACACATGCTCATTAGCGGAATGGAAGCTGCTGCAGAAGGCCGCATCTAGATTCTTGTCATGGTAATAGTTGAGGCAAAAACATTTGCTGTTTATAGTCAGAGAGATAAGATTGCAAGCAGATGTTAAGCGGGTAAGGAAGTCTTCAAATAAAACAAAAATTAATACACGTTTCTTAGACAAAAATATTGAAGCTGAAATTTAATTTGCTTTCAGCAGGTTTTTTCCTTGTGAATATTTTAATGCAAGTCTATATAAATAGAAGTCTATAGAAATTCTCCGATGTAAGTGGAGTCCGAATAATATGAATAAAAAAGTACAGCACTTTAGCATGTTTTCTTTTGCATTTTCATTTAAAGAAACTTAACAAGGTAAATCTAATAAGGAGGAGTTATATATTTTTAAACAACGTTAAATAGCTTATTCAGCTGGTTTTTGAATATTTCAACTATTCAGTTTATATTTGTTTCTGATGCTTCTTTTTTCTGATGCTCTGATGTAGTTTACTGCAAGAGATTATTTGCAATATGAACTCTTGATGTGGTTGTAGATGAAGAAATATTAGATAAGGTTGTCCCCTATTTATTTCTTTTAGTTACATTATGAGTGGCTAAAGTTATCTTCAATTAATTTTATCTGGCAAGACTGTCTGCAAGCCCCAACGATAATTTGGCTGAGTAGTAGAGGAGTTCCGCATTACATTGCGAATTGTAAGAGATCTGGAAACACAGTTTCATTTTATAAGAAGCCAACTTTTATTTTCATTACGTATTGACAAGGATCAAGGGTATCAAAATGTATGAAATTCTTTTGAAATATTGAAATTTATTCTTAAAGCAACAGCAGTTTTCATGGATTATTGAAATTTTGTTTAGGCGGCAGTTTTCATGAGTTATGGAGATTTTCGACTTAGTAGGGAACAGATTATCTCGACTTGACAGAGTTAGACAAGCGAAATGCAACAAATTTCGGAGCAACATTCTATTCTATTATTCTAGCTTTTTTTTGGCAGCTATCTATGCATAATGGGTTAAGCAGAGAACTAATTAAAGCCTACAATATATACAATATTACATTGCATAATATTTAACTGGAAAATCACAGCCAGCGATTGCTCATGAGGTCGAATAATCTACTGAGGAAACTTTTGTCCATAAGTTGAGCAAATATCATTAATCAATTTGCGGTTCGTTCTTTGCACGTCTAGCAGATATAATTAAGGCAAAAGCTGATCATATTAAGACAAGCTGACATTTTGGAATTAAATAATATATAAAATAAATTGAAATTAATAAAAATGAACAATAATTCGCTTGCCTGCCGAACTTATCATCTTCATTCTTCCTCTTTCTGGCATATTGATATATCATATATATCTAATATCCTGTATAATATCTTGGTTGTTGCATCTACTCTGTCTGCTTCAGCTGCCAATCTGCCAACATTCAAGATTTTTATAGATCATCATCATTAAACTCTTGGTTGATCAAGTGTAAAACACATGCAACAGTTGCACATTAAGTTGCCTGTGGCACGCTAATCGTCTGCAAGCAAATCAACAGCAAATCCACATCGAAATCAAATGAAAATCAAATTCATTGTATGGCACATGGGCCATGACGATGCAGGCAGCCAGGCAGCCAGGCAGCCAGGCAGACAAATGCAGTTAAAAAGTTGGGGACTGCAATTGCGACGGGTTCTAAATGTGGCCAAACGCGAAAAACCGTTAAGCATCAATTTTGACGCGCCATAAAACTGCAATGAAGTGATAAGTGCCGCTGCAGCAACAACAGCAGTTGCAGTGGCAGTGGCAGTGGCAGTGGCAGTCGCTGAGAGCAACAGGAATATGCAGTTGATAGATATTTGTTGGCAGCCATAACCCAGAGCCAACTGAACAAACTGGAAAACCGAAAACCCGGGCGACAGCAGCAACAACAACGGGAATGTCGAGCCGTAGCTGTCTGGCGGTCGGACATCCGTATCTATGAGATAACAATGCAAATGCAATGACTCTGCATATGCATATGTGGGTATCTCACTCTGTCTGTGTGCGTGTGTGTGTGTGTGAGAGCTATGCGACAATCAAACAAAACAAGACTTTTATGAACACCGCGGGAAGTTGACAGCTTGCGTCATTGGCATGATATGCAAACTGTAAATGCAAAGGCCCCATCCGCACCCCCAGCGCCAATCGCAGCCCCAAACCCCGGCACCCCGCCCCCGCAGCCCACACACGACAACAATAACAACAGCGACTGCTGGCGCTGGCTGTGCCAATTTTATTGCATCGCGTGCCCAATTATGTATGTGGCATGGATACGGCTATTGGTATCGGCCCATCATCATCGTCGCCGTCGCCGTCGCCGTTGTTGTCATCATCATCAACACGATTCATTTTTACAGCCCAACAGCAACAGGCAACAGCAACTGGCAACTGGCAAGAGCAACATTTCACAACAAGCAGCAACATGAAAATGGAAATACATTTTTCTGATGCATTTTCACGTGCATAAAATTTGATTTGATTATGACAAATGTTCACGTGTTGCACTTTTGTTATTTTCTCCTACTTGTCTCCCTCTCTCTCTCTCTCTCTCTCACTCTTTTTTTGGCAATGCACTCGTTGTTTAAGTGCAGAACAGTGGAGAAAGTTGTTTTTGACACAACTCGTTAGCAAACTCGATGTAATACAAAAAAATCGTGTAAAGATGTTGAGAGCAGTTGTAAATTGTACACGTTAAGAGACAATTGCCACAATATATAGCATATTTTATTGAGCTTAGCTGGGCTAATAAGCTTTAGCTTAAATAGCGCGAGCCACTTTTGGCTCAAATATATAACTAGGCTGGCAGGAGCTTAGTATATATATATATTTAAATGTTTAGTAATATACAATACTATGTTTGCATAAAAACTATAAAATAATATATTCTCTGTCAAAAGTCAATTTATTAATATTTATATACAAGCTACAAAAATTATATATTTTCTTGCCAAAAAAGTCCTTTTTTTAATATTTATATATAAACTACAAAATAATATATTTACTGTAGAAAAAATACTTTTTTAATATTTATATATAAACTATAAAATAATATATTTACTGTAGAAAAAGTTATTTATTTTAATATTTATATATAAACTATAAAATAATATATTTACTGTCGAAAAAGTCGTTTCTTTTTTTGTATATTCATAAATTTATATATAATATAATATACATAGATTATATATATATGTATTTATTAATAGTATATGATAAATTCAAAAGCTATGAGTCCTAAATTATGAATACTACTTTTTGAAAATCAAACTGTTTTGCAAATACTAAATTAAAATGAAATACATTAAAGTTTTTTATTACTTTGAACTAGTGAAAAATGATTAAATAATTAATCGGTCCTTAATCGAACACCACTGCAAAGTCTACTCCCATTATATAGAATCAGATCTAAATGAGCCAAACAAGTCTTATCACACAATACTCAAGACCAAGGCCATCTAGATAGCAGCAACAACAAAGATAGCAAATTACTATTAGGAGTTCTGATTTGAGATTTAGAGTGGGCAAATAAAACCTTTGAGTGATTCGCCAACTTCAGCTCATCAATTTTCAGCCCATTTTTCAGCAAGAAAATATAAATCAAAAGATAAATAAATATCAGCACATCCCACATAAGGAAGCGCTTTGTTTATGACTTTTTTATTCAGAATCATTTGCGTGCATTGAGCAAGGAAAATCATCATTCTGATAAGTCAGCTGGCACAAGAGAGATTATAAATAATAATTATTATGCAGTAAAGTCGTAACAATATGAAGAAGCTAATTGAGCTCGAATCGACACATTTATTCACTAATCTATATGAGGCATGCGAATGGCGCTCCTGATAAGCAGCGAGAGAGCTATGTGAGCTGCCGCTGTATGGGCTGAGAGTATTGAAAATCAACAAATACTTCAGTTTAGTGTGCGCCTGTTCGTTAGTTAATAAAGTTAGTCTTGTAAATTGGCCAATATCCATTTATCATTTACTGCGCGCGTACTTTTAAAAGCAATCTTAATTGGCATATTTTATTGAAAACACGTTACGTTCATTTAGGCATCGGGCCAGTATAGTCGAGTGTGTATGAGAATGTCAGCCACTCAATGCATTCATTAAAAGTGTTTCAAAGATTGTTGAGACAAGTTGGAATATCTTTAATTGGCCGTAATTGAAAGGACACAGCTTTAAACACTTAGCGTGGCACAGGTCTCGGCGTTTTGTGTTGTTGGCTTCTATCGGCCATAAAATCAATTTCATATCTGTGGGCCATCTTATCGCCAATCGAGTTTCTAGCACCGCAAAACCAGCACCAGACGTGGATAACTAATTGACTTATGGGCAGTGTCTGTCCTGCAAATGCTGCTGGAGTAATCAGCACAGCTCAGCGCAGAGACGAGAGGCAGACCCACACCCAGTCCATCACACTTTTGCATATGCATAAATTATCTTTATTGGCCAAATGTCCAGGCGGCCCATTGACAGGCGAGCAGCCATTGGCGGAGTCAGCCAGCCAGGTAGTCTGACCAGGCGAGTCATTCAATCAGCATTTGCCGCAGCCCAAACCGAATGTTGTCAGTTAATTGCAGAAGGAGCCAGGCAAAGGTATCGCTGTATCGCTGTATCATTGTATCGTAAATCAATTGAAAATCCATCAAAATGCGCTTATTGTATTGAGATTGCAGCTAATCTCGAGCTGAGCTGGCTGGGCATACAGCATTATTTCAATATTTCCGCACTGCTAAAACAGGAGATGCAGCAGAAACACAAGCCAGGAACACAAGCCAGCAGCAGCAACAACAATCACTAACAACGAGATAGGCGTTGTCATGCGTTTGCTCCATGGCTACATCAATTGACAACTTAATCCTGCGACATGTCAGTAGAGGCTCAAATGAGATTTACGTCGCTCGGCCGCTCTCTTCTCTCCTCCGCCCAAATTGGCCGGCATTTTGTGCGCTTGTTGAGTCAGCGCAAAGTTGTGGCGATTTTTCAACGGGCCGTCGTCTCTTGGCCCCGTTAACGCTTTGATTGACAAACTACAAAGGTGTAATTATTTTTAATAAAAATGTTCGCCAACCAGCTCGCCGTGGACACGATTTGTGCTACAGTTGTTGTAAGTTTTCAATCAATTTGCCAGACAGCCCAGCATTCCGCGAGTCCTCCCCACCGCCCCACCGACCCACCATCAACGATCGGCTTGTAGAACGCCCATCCAACACTCCAGCCGCAATTATGTCAGCGTGTGAGCGCATAAATTACCCGAGTCGGACACAGATCGGCCACGAGATCGCGCCTGCTCGCAAATGAACGAAAGCTGCGACCAAAATGCGAAAATCTACCCCTCAGCTTCCTCAGGCCTCCCCCGCTGTTCAAGTCCTTGTATCTCTTATGGCTGCGACCATAAATCTTGCCCCGGTGGCGCGTTACTCATGCGCAATGTCCTCGTCGCCGTGGGCCTCCTGCTCCTCTGGAGCAGTCAGGCGATCTCCCATAATCGCATTGCGACTAATTATCGTATCTGCGAATTATTATGAACGTGATTTGCAAATTGTGAGCTCGCGATGCTCGACTAGTTAGTTAGATTCGATTTGCCCACAGCTGAGTTGACATCTTCCATACCCTACGCTCGCATTTAATTAAAGAAGGTAAATCGCTTATAGTACTCGACTTGCATCAATTATTGAATAATTCTAGAACGATTTGTAATTTAACAAATGATATGCCGATATTTGCTCTTAAATATTTAGTAATATTAAATATATATATAATATATATCGTCTAAATTCTGCTCCTTAGCAAATACAAATACTTGCTTATATCTGATTTTTATTAATATTTGCAATAATTATAGATATTTATAACAAATAAAAGACAGCGGAATATTATTAATTTAGATATTTTTCTTTGAATTACATTTAATTTAATTTGAAAAAGGAACCAAAATAAAGATTTTTTATTTACTATTTAAAAAATTTTTTTTTTATTTAGTCACATTTATTTGCAGCTTAATTTACCGATACCTTTTAAACAACTTATTCTAAACTGAATTTGAAACTTATTTACTTTTATATCCTGAATCCATTAAAAATGGGAAATCAGGGTATAGTAGTATTTTTATTTATCATAAAAAAGTATTTTATTTATTTACATTTATTTACACCTTAATCTTAACAGAACTTATAATTTAAAAATTGATTTACTCGTAAAAGAATTTATAATTAAAAAATTTATTATTATAGTGTTTTTATATGGGCTTTGAAATTAAAGTACTTTTTTTTAATTCAGAAATTTGTATAAATAAAAAAAGTAATAGATATATTTTATATTTTAAATTTCATTTTATGATCTAAAAAACTACATATTTCAATTAATGGTATGCTAACTATTAGAACCATTTATTTTTCATTTATAAAATTTTAAAATATAATTAATTAATTCAATAAATTTCATTTCCACAGTTTTGACATCTAATAATATATAAAGAATTTGCCAGAGTTTATATTCTATGAATATTTAATGAAATGCTTTTCGATATACAAAAATAAAAATTTAACATTAATCAATTTAAAATAAGTAAATTTATCTGTTCATTCCTCTTCAATATCTTGATTGATATAGGAACAGTTATTATTTATATTTAAATTGCATAATCAAATAAATTAATAGAAACGAAAATAAAATACATATGCAATAAAAACTATTTCTACATCACTCAAGATATTCCCCTTGTGGCGAGCGATTATCAAATATTTTTCATTGATAATTTCAATGCTTGAATACATCGTAAAGTATCTATAATTGTGCATAGAGGAAGCGATATTCTGGTGCTGTTCTCAAACATTATCGCCAGTCATTTATGGCCCACAGTAAAATCGCAAATGATCATGTTTAGTGGGGTTTCTCTCATCTTTTTTTCTCGCATCTACTATTTGATTAACCAGACTCGGTTGATCTGAGCACCCCTGATGCCTCCCTCGGCTGCAGTGGCTGTGGCTGTGTTATGCTCTCTGGTGATTTGGTTTGTTGTCTTAAGGCATTTTATTTGGCGCCATAAATCTATCAACGCCGGCGCAACGCGTGCGCATGCGCAAACACTGGACCAGCGCCAGGCCGGGCCAGACTGGGCCAGGCGAGGAGCAGAGCCTGGTATCTGGCATGGATAGCATGTACATGCTGATAGGCCAGACGGCTGGACGACTGGACGGCTGGACGGTCGGCCAAGGAAGATTTACGGCTGGCAAACGCAAATGTTGAAGCCCGGCTGAGAGCATTTTAAGTTTATGATACGAAAATCAGATTGCTTTATTGTATACGAAATGGATCGATGATCAGGGCAGTCGTCTGGCGTCTGGGCGTACAATTGGCTTGAATCGTATTGGATTGGATTGGATTCGTATTGGTGCTCCGCACAAATTCATTTATATTTATGATTTGTGAATTGGGTTTTATGATGATGTTATTTGTGGCCGGTCATACAATCTGACCGAACTATTACATTTTTACGGGCTGGCTAAAAGTGTGAATTTGCCACTTCATTTGAGAGCTTGTAAAGACATAAATTATGCCCGACTATGTGTGTGCGTGTGTGTGTGTTTGTGTGGCGCCCTGGTAGCCACGGTTACTTAGCGCTTTTTATGGCCATGTGAATGGGGCGTTGCACATTCGAAAGTGTTGAGCATTAAAGTTCAACTGTGCAACTGTGCAACTGTGCAACTGTGCGGCAACAACAACAGCAGAAATGTAAACGTTAGCCACAAGAGTCAACGTCAAAACAAAACAAACAGACGGCATTAATGATGACTACGACTGGGGGACGACTCTGCCGGCTACCACTGAGCAGAGTGGCCAAAAAATATATTAATGACTTATCAAGGATAATTTGACAATGCGCAATAAATCAAACGGGGCGTGTGGTTTACTCGCCCTCTCGCTCTCTCTCTCTCTCTTTCTCGGTGACTGGTGACCGGTGACAGTGAGCAGTGCCAGCACACTCAAGACTGAGCAACAAAACAAAACCCAAACCCATAGGTCTAACTGCTCCACACAGCAACAGCAACAACAACAGCGCTGCGAAATGCGATGCTGATGCTTAATTTCTGGATAAGGAGACGGACGCACGCATGGTGGCCAGCAAATTGGATGCCCAGCTGTGTAGCTGGAGACTGTGCCATAACTTAACACCTTCGTTGGAGTGCCAGCCGGGTACTGCACTCAAATGCATAAGCAAAACGCCACACATGCTCAGCAGGGTTGCTCAAGCTAACAAAACTCTCAAAAGTTCTTAACTGGCCAGCATTAAAAACAGACGGAGTTTTAAAATAATGAATATGTCATATTGTTTTAAATTAGTTTATTTTTGCACTAATAATATAATATAGGCTTGCTATATTTTTGTATAGATTCAGCTCTATTTGACTTAAAGTTTTAGCACTTTATACATGTATAAAATATATTCGCAAATCAAATTCGGGCAGCCTGCGAAGGTCCCTCTAGTAATAGTTGAATTATTTTTATGCTAATTGAAAGACTTAGGTTCATAATAATGTAATTTACTAATTGTACAAAAATCTCAAATTAATCCCACAAATCTTGAATATTTATAATTAAAAACTTTAGATATAAACAGCTCTAATTAAACTAATAATAATATATACTATTATTATACTATTATTTCATTACTTGACCTATGTATGTTTAAAGCGCTTCTCATAATAATTTAATTTCATAGTTATTAGCCTCGAAACACCCTACTAAGTAACCAAATTTGCACACGCACACACTCAGATTCATATAAATACATATACATACGCATGTATGTATGTAGTGACCGCAATGACACATGTGTGGGACATACACTTTATATATGCTATATACAGTCGTAAGATCTTTGCAGTTTGGTGATTTTTTGTTGCTGTTTGCTTTTGTTTTGCACATTTTTTTTTGTTCGTTTTTCGGGCTCATGCATAAAATATGATTGCGTTTCATTTGTATCTACGAGATTGAATTTCTCTTAGGCGCGAGCGAGTTTATGAGCTTGTCAATTTTCTTTTTATTTATTTATATGCATATCATACCTGGCCGCGGAGTCGGAGTCGACGGAACGAGAACGAAAACGAGAATGGGAAGGCGAAGGCGAAGGCGAAGCCGAAGGCGAATGGGAAGGGGAAGGGACAACGGACTTGATTTCATAATAATATTGAAAGTGCTCTGTGGGCTGATCCCACTCGTGGCCGCCATCGCTCAGCTCTGCTCAGCTCGGCGCAGTTCAAGTTGGGCTGGCTCACTGGGTTCTTGGCTGGGGCTATTGTTGTTGCCTACATCAAAGTGTACCGAAGCGTGGAGCTGCAATTGAAGCTGGAATTGGCGTCGTGGTTGCTGTTTTTGTTGTTGTGTTGCTGTTGCTGTTGCTGTTGCTGTTGTGTTGTACGTAGCCTCACCTCACCTTAAGCTTGTAACATTTTATTGTAATTAAGAACATGTAAGTTGTAAAGAGGAGTCGTCGCTGTTTGTGTCGCAGCGCATCGGGGCCCCACCTTATATGGTTGTCTCCTGTCTCGTGTCTCCTTCGCATTTGCAAATTTGTGGCGGCTGAAGTCAAGAGGGCGAGACAAAGTCAATTGCATTCTTAACCCTTTATGCTGATCAAGCAACAGCAACTGCAACAACAGCAACACAGCATCAGCGGCAACAAATAACAGTACAACTCTAATTAAAAATTAACACACTTCGATTTGGAGAAGGAGCAGCAGCACAGCGACGGCAAGAGGGTCAGCAAAAAGAGAATTCGTTTAATCAGGCTAAAATGAAGTCTATTATGGCCAGGCCTGCCTCGCAGATTGGCTGCATGAGCAACGTATAAACAGCATCTCATTTGAAGTCATCATTAAAAACGACGAGCGATGCGCCAACATGCAGATACTCAGCCAGACGACACCGTTGACCGGTATCCCACTCCACGCACCGCTCTAACCGCTCCCACCGGTCCGCGGCCGCTCGGCTCCTCAACAAGGCGGCTGCGAACACGGCGCACACTTGAGGCCATGTAATCAACGTTTGCTTACTTCATTTAGCGTGCGGCAGAAGAAAAGCGAAACATGCATACAATCAGCGTTGCCCAGGCAAATGAACGTGCAGCAGCAGCAGGAGCAGCAGGAGTAGGAGCAGAGCCAGGGAAGATGCCAATGCCAATGTGATGCCCATACCGATGGCCGATGGTCTCGTAGCAGGAGACCGTTTGCTGGAGCAGCCAGGCTGCGCTTGTTGCCAATGATGTATTTTTGATTTCGTATCTTATATTACCAACAACAAGCCACAGCTACAACACCACCACCACCACCATCCAGCACCAGCAACAACAACAACAACAACAACGTTCAGTGAATGCCAAGTGTGATTCTGGGCAGCAGTTGCTGGTTGCCGCTTGCTGCCCGGCTGCAGTCATCGTCACAACGGAGATCTCACAGCGCAACCAAAAGCCAACAAAAGTTGATTTCGGAATTTTTATTTTTGATTGTGATGATTGTGCATTGAAATTTGATACATTTTGGCCTGAACGGCCTGGGATGCCAGGTAACCTGTAGTTGTAGTTGTTGTTGCTGCTGTTGCTGTTGTTGCTGTTGTTGCTGCTGTTGTATGCAAAAATGTTGGCTAGTCGACAAGGCATTGGCTGAAACTACGACTAACAACAAGAAACAGGCAGGCAGACGGCCGACAGACAGACGGACGAAACAGCAAGCAACATTAATAAGATTGGCATCTGCTGCTTGCAGTTCAAATGTAATTTCTCATAAACAAAAGTGGGCTGACTGGGTGTGGTGCGTTGTTTGCTGTTTGCTGTTAGCGTGCTTGCCTGCCAGTCCGATCCTGTTGCTTTTGCTCAGCATTTGTATGTGGCCATCGAGATAAATGCGCTGGCTTAAATGCTGCTGAGTGGGTGTTGCACGCTGCAAGTGGCAAGCGGATCTAGTAGCTGGCTTCAGCTTGTTAGCTGTAGCTGTACCTGATCGGTTCCTCGATTGACAAGGCTGGAGTGAAAGTCAGGAAGTCAGTCAGAAATGAAATTGAATTCTATTAATTCAAAATGCAAACTCAATATTTTCCATTGGTTCTTCATTATACAGCATTTCGTTTGTTCTTAGCAACCCACTTTAAATTCAGAAAAGATTCCAGAGCTTCTAAACATTAGTTCTTGCGTCGATTTGGTAAACAACCTTTTATATCTGCTTGCTTACACACTGCTGGTCATCTCGAAGCCATAAATTTAACCTTTATACTAATAATATTAACATAGCATTAACATAACATTAAGATAACAGTAAAGGCTAACATTTCTGCCCAACTAATTGAATCCTACGACAGCTAAAAAGGCAAGACAGTGCCTGATTTCTGATTTCATTATATATGCTATTCTCGAGATTTGCGAAGATCTCATGAGTATATTACATATGTATTTAAAAGTTTACCTAATAAGGTCAAAGACATATCTCTCTAAGTATATTTAAATATAATCCACATACTCTACCTCATTCTATCTATATTATTCTTCGTCGCCCGTTCTGCTTCTATCGATCTCCCTCTATGTCGATCTATATTTTTTTAATCGATATCTCTCTCTATTAATTTGGCTTTCACAGCTTATCTCTCTCTCTCTCTCTCTCTTTCTTGTCTCTGTCGATTTCTCTCTCTCTCTCCCTCTCTATCAATATCTCTCTTTGTCGGTTTCTCTCTCTCTGTCTATTGATCTCTCTCTCTCTCTCTCTCTCTCTCTCTCCCTCTCTCTCTCTCCCTCTCTCTCTCTCTCTCTCTGTCTCTGTCTATTGCTTTCTCTCTATTTCTCTCCCTCAGTCTCTGTCGATCTCACTCTTTCTCTCTCTATCAATATCTCTCTTTGTCGGTTTCTCTCTCTCTGTCTATTGATCTCTCTCTCTCTCTCTCTCTCTCTCTCTGTCTCTGTCTATTGCTCTCTCTCTATTTCTCTCCCTCTCTCCCTCTCTCTCTGTCGATTTCACTCTTTCTCTCTCTCTCTCTCTCTCTCTCTGTCCACTGCTCTCTGTCATTTTCTATCTCTCTCTCTCTCTCTCTCTCTCTCTCTCTCTCTCTGTCGATCTCTCTCTCTCTCTCTCTCGGTGTCTGTCTCTACCGATTTCTCTTTCTCTCTCTCTCCCTCTCTATCGATTTCTCACTCTATCGATTTCTCTCTCTATCAGTCTTCCTCTCTATCCATCTTTCTCTCTATCAATATATTCCTCTGTCGATCTCGCTATCTCAGTCTCTGTTTAACTCTTAGGCACTCTGTCAATCTCTCTCTCTCTCTCTCTATCGATCTCACTCTCTCTTTGTCGATTTCCCTCTCATCGATATCTTTCCCTGCCGATCTATATCTCTCTTTCTACCTAACTCTCTCTGTATCTCTCTTTCTCTCGTTCAGTCCAAGGCTCTCTCATAGTACAGCAACTATTTGTTAAGCCATCAAACGTTTTTTTACATTACATTATATTATTAACTTTTATTACTATAAATTATTTATATATATGTAATATTATAATTTATTTATTATATGTTATTTAATTTTTAACCGATCTTTCAAATAAATCATTTCTCAATTCTATAATTGCGCTTTGCCCGAAATGTCGGACTGTTTGTATACATTTGTATATATATTTGATCTTTAGCCAAGCTGGAGTATGTTTTATTTCATTCAGATCGTGTGGTGCATATGTGTGATAGATCTCTTCAGCTCATTGTGTGACCCACATAAATACCACACTCTATGTAGTATGCGCCACTTGAAGATGACTTCCCTCAGCCCGTTATATATTTATGTGATTCGAGGCTGCCATAAATATTTTACATACTTAGATAGTAATATGTGTGTGCACATGTGCGTATCGGAACAGAAATTTAAGTTGTTCAGCTTGAAAATTTACGAAACAGCATCGCCTATCGCTAACACCAGAAACACAATGCCACAGATCCCTAAGAGCTCAGACACGGAATCGGAGTCGTAGTCAAAGTTGGAGACGGAGACGAAGGCGGAGGCGGAGATGATTCGTGGCCCTACCCTCAGCTGCTTATGCTAATTCAGCTCCCCTCTTAACGGCAAAAGAAATTCCAAAAATTAAAATCTGTTTTCCTGTATGCCATACGATATGGCTGTGGCTGTGACTGTGGTGCGGTGTGTGCGACTGTGGTTGTGGCTGTGGATATGGATATGGATACGCATGGACACAATGCGAGCGTACAATATTTTCAACACAATATGAACTAAGAGAATAAATCAAATTGATTAAATTCGAACAGAGCAGACAGAGCAGAATGATGAGGAGAGCTAGCTCTAAGCATTACATAGCATAGAAAATAGAAAAAAGAAGTCGAAGATGAGGCAGCAGACTAAAGCGGGACAATAGCTATGGCCGTTAAGCTGAGCTCTCATTTAAATAATAAACCACTAAAAACCTTGGGGAAACAGCAGAAACAGAAACAACACAGGCAATTTAAATAGAAAACCGTTCGCAGCATTCAAACAAAGTAGACGAAAAAGTAAACCATTAAAAATTACTACTAATGTGCACCTTACACAAAGGTCTATGGTCTATGGTCTATGGTCTATGGTCGGGATCGGTTTGGATTGGATCGCAATGCTTGAATGGGGACAAAAGTGCCCCACAACAAAGTCACGAGCGTCGACTGGGCTAATGTCTAATAAGTGAGACCAGCTCAGCCGGGCCCCAGACAGACATCTGTACGACCCACTGCGGCGACAGCGCATTAAAATAAACGAGACCCAATTCATCTTCGGACCTTTTTTATGGAGCCGCCAACCGCCAGTTGCCAGTTGCCAGTCTCAGTCTGTGTGTGACTCTGTGTTAGCCTTAGTGTCAGCTTCAACGTCACTATGGTCGATGTCGTCGTCGTCGTCGTCGTCGTCGTAGTCATCGTCATTGGCAGTGGCAGCTCGACATGGTCCGAGAACATAAATTGCAAAACGAGCTAGGGCAAAACTAAAACCACTTTACTTAATGAGCATCAAATATCTGCTTGCCACAATTCTCGATACAAATCTATTATTTAGGAGCTGCTTTGTAACTGCTGCACTAACATTTCAATTAATAAACCGCTCGCTCCCAGCCGACACTGCCCGGGCCCTACCGGACACCACCACCACCGTGCACGCACCGTCCCGCACTTGAGCACGCAGCACTCGCACTCGCACTCCCACTTCCACTCCCACGACCATTCCACAAAGAGAGTCGGAACAATGGCCAAGTATAATCACTTTGTTTGCACCTTTGGGAATAACCAGTGACAGACGCCGTCGCATGAGTGGAGTGGAGCAATGAGCTGCTTGGCTCCGACCATTCGGTAGCAGCTACAACTAGTTGAAGTCGGGCGCAGGACGCCACGCGCTGCCACGGAGGTGGCCCGCAGCAAGTCCGATGGGCAGTGGGGCATGCAGCCAAACCACAGCCACTACCACAACAACAACAACAACAACAACAACTGCAACAACCACAACAACAGAAAACAGCGCGAATTGCATTTATGAAAATGAGCTGAGGCTCTGCGCCGTGCAATTTGTTAACGAGACAATTGGCCAAATGTTGCCCAGAACAAAGTCCCGACATGATTGTTGAAAAGAGCTGCATACGTGCACCACTCGCTGACCCTGATATATAAAACAAATTACTACCAGAACACGATGTTATCTTCAATAGCGCTAGAACTGATTATAGAATAAGATATGTGAGGTATCATCGGGGCTTCAAGATGTTTCCCTTAAAGCATTTGATATTGAGAAATAATATCTTGTTCTGTTCTGTCCTCATTTGATGGAGCACCATTGGTTCAATATTTGTAAATTATTATGTCAAATATAAGAGTAAAAATCAGTTACTTGCAACAAAAACAAAAAAAAAAAGTAATAATAATAATAATAATAATAATAATAAATAAAAATAAGTACATAATTATCAACATGGATTTCATATTTATTTAAATATTATATCAATTTTGATTTACATGTTAAAAATACCAATTACTAATAATTTAATTGAAGTTAATAATTGTATTTATTTTATAACCATTACTTCAATATTTTTTAATAATGTTAAAAAAAAAATAATAATAATAACAATAAAAATAAATAAATAATTATCCGCATTGAAGTTTTGAAAGAGCAAAATTTTATACTTTCTATTTATTATTTAGATTATAACCATTAACTCAATAATAATTTAAAATTGTTAAAAAAATAGATATAATAGAAATAAACAAATAATTATCAAAGTGGAAGCTTTGAAAGAGAGAAATTATATTAATTAAATATTATATCAATTTTCATTTATATGATGAAAGTAAGAATTACTAATAATTTAATTAAATTTCATTTAATAATTACATTTAGAAGATTTAAATGTGTTTTAAATGTGTTTTAAATACCTTTAGTATTCTTAAACAACTGTAAGTTACATCCAAAATATATCAAGAAATCGTAAAGCTCAATAAACACTGCAAATGGTGGGGCTTTTAAAAGAGAGAGTAAAATAGAAATAGTGCTGGAATACCGCCAATACTATGTGAATACCCACAATACTATGTGAAGTGTTCCCATTTAACACATAGTTTAGTCACACTTTTAAGCTTTTAGCTTTGTTTGAATATAAAAGTCACTAATATATGTAAAATATCTACATTCTTTATTATTTATATGATAAATGGTTTCTATAGTATAAGAGAGAATGGGAGAAAAATTTAATAAATAACAATAAATAGAAATATGAAATCTCTATAGTTAAAAGTCGGAGTAGCGTTTTATGAAATATTAGTAAATGATAAAAAATGAAAACAAAAAATTATCAGCAGTATAGAGCTCATTTATTTGTTTATAATGCAGTAGCAACTACTCAAGCTGTCCTGGCAATACTCAGTAAATAATGGTATATATCAGAGTCTATTTTACCTTTTGTAGAAAACTTTTCGAAAATAAGATGAGCTTTTGTTATACACGTATGATCCCATAACCCAATAAGCAGGAATACAAGACAATGCAATTTTTATCAGTGATAATGAATTAATTTTTTTATAAATATGTAAAAAGTCATATTAATTATATATATAATTATACATACATACATACACTTTTATTTATTTATTAACAAGTTAGAATTAATGGGAAATTACAGGTTTAAGCACTGGCAGCAGGAGCCTTCGGCTTACACATTATATAAACCAATTTACTTTCATACATATAAAATAAGTAAATGACCATTGAATGGGATTGGAAAGTGATCGTTAGGCCATGTCAAACATGATACTATGCTGGGAGCATTGACAGAGCCAATACAAATCCCTAAATGTAGCTTAAAGTCAACAAACCATGCGGCTTTGGCTACTTAGGCGCCATTTGTAGCCGCAAGAGCTTTCAGCTGCCAAAGACAAACCGATGGCAATTGCCAATTGGCATTTGGCAATTGGGAAATGGGTAAATGGTAAATGGTAAATGGTGGACAACGGGAACAACAATAACAATATCTGAGTGAACTACTAGAGCGTCAACGCGGAGCGATAATAAAAGTGAAATTAACAATCAGCGAGTGCTTTACGGTTGACATTTCACATGACAGGTTAGTAATGCGATTTAGCAGGATAAAGGACAGCCGCAGGCTGGCCAACCAGACAATCAGCCCAACAGCCAAACAGGCCAACCAGCCAACCAGCCAACCAGTGAACCAGCCAGAAGCAGCTGCGAGGCCAGGCAGCCATGGTCTCATGGTGTCGTGGTCTCCTCCGGTTGTGTCAGTGCACATTCAGTGCGAGTAGTGCAACAAAATCGCAAAACATTCGCCTTTGCTCCGGATTGTTGTTGCCGTTGCCGTTGCCGGCCGCCGTTCGCCGTTCGCCAGTTGCCGGTGTCGATGTCGTTGTTGGTGTTGTCGGTGTTGTCGGTGTCGATGTCCATGGCAACCGCACCAAATGGTTTTGTGAAGAGAAAGTTAATTAAAATAATGAGTTTTCGTGCAAATGTTACGAGCTGTGCACCATTCGTTGTGTTGATGAATGTCTGGCCTGTCAAATAAGGCAGACGTCCAGCCCGGCTGCGGCTCCAATCCAATCCAATCCAATCCCATCCCAACCAAGTTGAGCCCAGCGTCGCGCAGAGCAGAGCAGAGCAGAGCAGACAGCCTGTTGTCTTAAGCATGCACATTCAAATATTCTCATAATGTGTTATATAATATACGTAATAATGCACTTTTAATTAAATGCAGCAGCCGCTCGCCTCATTCGCCAGCATTTAAATCGACATTTCGAATGTTTGCCATTCGCCCGCTCATCCAATTTGCATATTTGCCTAGTTTGCGTTTTGGGTTTTGGGCTTTGGGTTTTGGACTTTGGGGCCTCATCACTGCGGCGCCCCACTGCAGTGGGCATTAGTAATAAGCAAATTGATTTCAAATTGTCAGCATTACGTGGCCGGCAAATTAGATTTTGTGTGCTTCACTTATCAATATTAGATAAGTGGATGATTAGGTACGGAGATGGCATTTTAATTGCAGCTCGCATAATTGCGGGCGTTTTAAATAATAGAACTTGAGGCGCGTGTGTTGAGAATAATTTCGCATTTCTTTCAATTTTATGGAATATCAATTTGATGTGATCAACAATTAATGAACTGACAGAAAATTGTACTAAATCAATGGTGCTTGAATTATTTTGGATTGATTGCATCGTTCATATTCGATTTATTCTAAATAAAGTCCCAGAACTCTCTCTCTCTCTGCATTCCAACTAATTATGATCATTTGCGAATGTGGTCGAGTATATTGGTTTTGCTTGTTATGCCCTTTAGTGGTAAATTTTCCCAATATGCCTAAATGGAGAAATGCTGCCTCTTATATCTCAGCAATGCTATTATTTAAATAACTGGAGACTTGAAACTTTGAATACATTTTCCCAATTTCAATCCAAGAATCAAAAAAGAATAGTATGTATATCTGTTCTCGTGGGGCTGGGCGTGGCAAATAAGTGGTACATTTGAATTTCTATATTTTTATAATTTTTTACAGGTAGAATATTTGAAATCTACACAACTATTTAGTCATTTTTATTACTGCTCTATTGATTTATATATCTGCCTCCTTGGAAATTGGTAAAAGTCTCTTCCTATGCTTTGTAGCTAGAGTTTTAAAAGAGAAACTCCTTAACGACTCATATAAAACAATAGTTTTTAGATCAGATCAGATGGATACCATGCAGTTACTAAAATTTCTTAGTCATATCTCTTGTCTGCCTTAAGGAAAATGCCTATGCTTATATCAATTTGAGTAGCCTCTGTTGAACCAGTTTATAGAGCAGCCACGTGCACAGATCGAAAGCGTGAATAATTATGCATCAAATTGGAAAAGGAAACATTAAAATTAATTTAGAAAAGGGTTAACATTAGATATAAAGATAATATTAGAGAGCTCTTCTCGATTCTGAGACTCCAAATCAAGATAAACACTCACATACTATGTAAGCCTTTAATATAACATTTGCATAAGATTTTACATAAATTAAACAAATTAAACACCAATTATTTTTGAGATGTGTGATCAGCATAGAAATCTCCAGTAGTTTCTAGCGAGGGGAGGGGAGTAAATGGAATCAAGAGGCGGAATATGAGTCATGTCATATATGTATTATGCTAAGATTTTAATATTCATTGTCAATATATTGCATAGCTTATTCAACATCCAGCCGATGCAAAACTCACCAATCAATTTGCTTCGTCAAGTTCCTGCCTCGTCGTGCATCATTAAATCAGTGTAGCTTTAGCTAGGAACCATTTGTTGGACTTCATTTGTCATCCACTTGGCGAATGGGCAGATTTGAAGTTTGAGCCAAATGTTTGTGAATTGTACCACTGTGCTGACATGTGCAGCTGTCAAAATTTGCAACAGAGAGCACCGTTTGTTGCCAAAACATAAACATGTCAACTGTGAGAGCGGTTGAGAGAGAGAGCGGACACGCACCAGCGAGAGGACGGCTGACCGAGAGAGGAATTCGCACACTCCGCGAGAGCCATGTGGAGAGGGAGAGAGCGAGCGAGCGAGCGAGCGAACGAGTGAGCGAACGAGTGAGCGAACGAGTGAGAGCCTTTTAAACTAAAACACTACGGTGCTACGTCTGCGGATGGAGGGTGTCTAATATGGATGAGAGGGGAAGAGGCAGAGAGGGGTGGAGGATGGGAAACGATGGCTGGCGGCGGGCAACGCGATTTTTCCTAGCTTGCGCGCGCCTTTTACGCATCCAAGTCTAACACTTTCAATATCCAAATCTTAGCTCCATGCCCACATGGCACCCACAGGGCCAGCAGCCCTCAAAGTAGCCGCCTCCAGCCTCCCGCGAACCGCTTCAAATCTAACGCCACAGAGATGCGACGTGGGCACAGCACCTGGACGCGAACGCAACGACAACGCTGGCAACGTGGCGGCGGCGACGATGGCAACAATAACAGCTCGAACGGGTCCAATGCGTCGCCCTAACATGGCCCGCCGGCGTCCCAGCCCTGCCGACAACGACGACGACGCCAACGACAACGACAACGACAACAACAACGACGACCGACAGACGACAGGCACCAAAAATTTTCTAATTTCGCGACAGGCTCGATTTTGCGGAGAGCAGCGGGAGCTGTATTTATTTATATTTGCCGTGGCTCACGAATAGTGTTTCATTTTGCTGTCAATTAACGCGTTTGCCTATTTACACATTCGATTCTCGGCTTGATTAGAAAAATTTAGAAAAATAGCTGCGTGTGAGTTTTTTTTAATGCGGTGCCACAACAAAAAATTGGCTGACTGTTCACTCGCGTCGCGTCGCGTTTGTCAAAGAGCAGAGAAGCGAGCGACAAAAGCCAAAATCTCGCATCTCACAGCGAACCAACACCAGACCGGGGGCACACACAGCAAAACAGGCAGCCAGCCAGCCACACAAGGACCAAACGTTGCCGCCATCGAACGTACCAAAAGCAGCAGCAGCAGCAGTAGCAGCAGCAGCAACAACAACAGTGAGGCAATTGCAAAAACAGAAAGGAGAACAAAAAAAAAAAAAAACAGAAAAAAGTGAAGTGAGCATCAAAGCGCACGGGCCAGAATAGTTTTCAACCCGACCAGTCGAGCCACCCAACCGCCCAGCACCACCCAAGCAGCCCACCAGCATCGCACGAGTATCATGTACAATGCGATGCACGGCCCAACCCCCCAAATAACCCCTCGACGGTGAGCAACTCTTCAATTGCTACTGCGTCTAAAAACCGAAAACAATAAAAAGCTCCAACTGGAGCTTCGGCCATAGCGACGCCAGCGAATGCACTACAAATTGAACATGTGTAGAAAATTATAAAAGAGAACATATTTATTGTAAAAAGGATGCGAAATTGCATAGAAAATAAATCGAAACATGGAAAATTGACATTGTTTGAAATTGCTGTTAAGGAAACTGAAATAGTGAAAGGAATAATTCTAAAATTTCAATAAAAATTACTTTGGATTACAATTTATTCTATTAAAAAAGAACTAATAAAAAGAGTAGAAACTAATTAAATTATATATAAGAAAAAATATTGATATTAGAAAGAACAGAAAATGCCTACAATTACAATTTATATTGCAGTAAAAAAGAAGTCTGATAAAATAAATAAATATAATATAATGATAAAATAAATAAAAATAAAATAAATTTGTTGATCTATTTTAGAAATTAAATTAATTTAATACTTACATATATTTAATTTACTTTTAAATAAATATAGAACTAATTTTAAAAATTATGTTTCAAAATAAATATATTATATATTATTATACTATATTATATTTTAAAATATTATATTGCTTATATTATTATTATTAAAATAAAAGTGAAAATTATTAGTTTTAAATTGAATTTAAATGAAATAAAATTTTAGATACACATATATAAAATATAATTGATATTGCAGTTACAGAAAGACTGAAAACATAACAAATAATATATAAGAATATATATAATAATATAATAAAATAATAATATAATAATATTTTTTGTTTGCATATGTATTAATTTTATTTCATATTCATTCATTGATTATCATAAACTAACAAAATTATTTAAAAAGAATTTAATTATGTTAAGACTCGTATCATTATTATAAATGTAAGGAACTGACATTGCTGACATAACAAATGAATAATGAAATACACTCAAGCCTAAGCTAACGTAACCCAAGCAGCATGTTTGTTTAGCCAGGCCATATGCCCTGTTGGAATGTTGTCTAAAGTCAAACGAAAAAATGCCAAAGCACGCGTTGACACTTTGCGCTCAACACTCACACACACACACCCATACACACAGGCACATAGAGACGGCAGGATACAGCTTTGCTCTCCTGTACTCTTGCACTCTGGAGAGTACGCTCGGGGCCATTGGCAACGTGTGTCCTGCAGCCCGGAGCACCAGCTGGAGCTGGAGCTGGAGCAAGAACTGAAGGCAGCATGCTGTCATTGTAAACAAAGGATGTGGCGACGCTCTCAGGGATGTTGAGGGAGAAGCAGATGCGCTCTGGATGCTGAACGGCGCTCACTGCGCAGCACTCCACGCTCTAGAGGCCAAAGCTGATGCTGGAGCTTTCGCGAACGTGCGCGACAGGGAAAGCTGTCGCCATCGACGTCAGAGACTATCGATTTTTGTGCTGCCAATGCGCATGCAAGGGAGAGCTGCATTTTGACAGCTGTCAACGCATCAGCGATGACACTTTTGGGGCCCAAAGACCGGCAGCGCGGCCAACTGACAGGCGACCAGGAGGCCAGGCGGCCAGGCGGCCAGGTAGTAAACAAATTGAAATGCAAAATGCAAGCGGCCAAGTGAACGACACGCGTTCATTTATCAAGTGTCCATCGGGCAGGCTCATCAGCTGATAAGCCGGCGCCCGGGCTTGGATCGCGCCATGGCAATTAAACAATGTCACAAAATATTTAGCTGGCAAATAAATGTCACATCGGACAGCAACAGCAACAGCAAGAGCAGCAACGTCGCTCTGGATGAGCTAAATAACATGGAAATTAATGACCAGCCGACTCAATGCGTACATGCATACATACATAAATACATACATGTGTAAATATGTACATTGGCTCAACTCAGCTGGCCATCAGAGCAAGCGGGTCGGCTCCGAGCTGTGCATGAGAATTTGATAATTTAATTAGAGTGCCAGCCAGATGGTTGACCAATTGCTTGTAAGAATGCGTTTCGGCCCACCCAACTAAGCGAGGGGCAGCACCTTCTAGTCGATGGCCCATAACACGCACACGACCAGGAGGACTTGGCAGGCGTAACAAAAGGAATTTTCATAATTAAGCAATTACCCATTTTCGTATTCTCGCATTTGCTCCTCGCTGCTGCGTGTGTGTATGTGTGTGTGTGTTGGTGTTGTGTGGGCGTTGCGGTCACTTAGCTGACCAGCTCTCCATTTATTCTCATTTCACAAATGTCATAACTGCTTTCTGGGTCGGCCCCAGCGAGATCGGCTACGCAAGGCAACGCAACGCATTGCCTAACGAAGATGAATTGGTTTTTTATTCAAATTTAATTTATGCTAGGACAAAATATAAACAGCACCACGCTCGGGGCACCACAGCCCACACGCAGCAGTTCAGCCCAGCCCAACGCAGCCTGACCAGAAAAGGACCGCGTTGGTCTTGCCGTTATAGATATTTCCATGTTTGGGCCCATTAAAATCGCCAAAAACAATTGAGACACGTGATTTTAGTGGCTCTCTCTGTCTGCCTCTTAATATGCGTGTCAGCCACTCATAAGACAAGCTGGCCTCTGGGCCGAGTGCCAAGCTGATGTCAACTAAATATCATCACCTGGCCGGCCGGCCGAGCCTACCAGCTGATGGCATTGCTCTGATAACGGCCATTGGCGACATGGCGCTTTCTGGTTATTTGTTAGGTGCAAAAAGTTATGGCTGCCCTCTGTTCGAGCAGCGCGAATTCATCATAACCAACTACACATTCATATCTGTACGCTGATTATGATCTACAAGCATGTAAGGAGTGGGTGTTCCGGCCAAATACTTGATAGCTCAATTCCTTTTAATATATGGCGTGACACATACGCAATGCGGGCCATCAAGTGACCCATCGAGCCACACTTGAGGGGAGATTTATGAAATTACATGAACACATTTAATTCTCGAAAGTAAAACGATTCATTAGCTGGCGAGAATTAATAAAATGTTAGACAGAAATTTCTAAACACTCTTTGATTTATTTTCGACTTGCTTGGGGACTTAAATGGAATTAAATAAAAATAAAAATCTCTTATTAAAATGTGGAATCTATTTCATATAATAGACAAAGTCTGAATATAATTATTTTTAAAATGCATTGTCAGTGGATCGATTGTATGATTGCATTACTTTTACTCAGTTTTTGTAATTTAATAAATAATATTTTATTTCAAATATTTTTTTAAATCATCATGCTTTAGCCCAAATCATTTTCCCAAAGCTAGCTCCATTATAATTATAATATATAAAATATAAATACATTATAAATATATCCAGCAAACTAACCTTGATGTTAAATGAGTAAATCACAATGATTAACGACCAAAAATGTTGAGCGGATTTAATGTTTTTTTTTTCATTTTCAAGCATATTTTAAATATATTTTTTATTTACAATAATTAATAATATTTACTTAGGAAATTTTCATGCTACTCTAAACTACAAATTTGTATAGACTACATTTGTGATGATGATTAAAATAAATGATAAATTAATTAAATAATAACAAGTAAATAATTATATTATTGAGGCACATATCTTTTATGTATCGATAAGCTATATAAATTCAATGTTTTGATTCTAACTGGTTGTTGACACTCGCTTCATCAATGCATTAAATTAAATAAATAAACACAAATAATAATAACAACTAAGTTCTTTTGTCAAACATGATGAGCATAAACGTTAATAATGTGGAATTAAACTAAAAATAAAATATTAAATTTGAGCTCAGTTAAATGCTTGGTTTATTGAACGATATTGTTAAATTTTAATACAAGTTGAGGTGAATATGCAAAATTTACAAGTTTTGAAATTGAATAAATTTTGTATAATTAAATAGTTTACAAATATAAATCCATTTAATGCTCCCGAAAGAAATAATATATTCTCAGTGTAAGAAGCATAGAACATGTTGAGCTTATTTGTATTATAATTACCAATTATTGCAGACAAGTGACGCTTCGCGGTGAACATATAATTCCCACGGCAAATGCGCGACTAATCTCGCACTGAGTACTCGACGGCCCAACATCTTGCTGCTGCTCCTGCGCACCTGAGTCACCTGGGTTCACCTCACCGGTGAGGTGGGACGTCAGCCAATAATTTCCGACTAAACAATCACTGCATTCATGTGGCGCTGCTGTCGTCATTGACATAATGCGACAATGCGAATGCGACAACGTCATGGGCACGTATCCACATATACATACATACATACACTATATAGAGCGGTTGGAGATAGCTGCCAGATAGTTAGATATCAAAGGGTAGCACACTGCCCTCCCCACTGCTCACGGATTGCCTAAAACGCTCGCATTGTATAAATAGCTGCGCTACCAAGATAACAAAATTACTGCGTACTAAACATTTTGTTCAGATATTGTGATAAAAATGTGCGGTGGCGGGAAGCAGCCGCTGGAAGAGCGTATATGGTTTCAAAATAGTACAACAACTGAGATTTACGAGCCCCAGAGCCAGAGCCGTAGCCGTAGCCGTAGCTGTAGCCGGTGCCGGTGCCGGTGCCAGTGCCGGCCGCAAATCTGTCACCGGGCTGAGCCGCACGGCAAACACGAAAATATTTGAGTTGCTTCAGTTTCAGTTTCAGTTTTTCAATGCACATATTTGCCTAGTGCCAGCACAGTAGCGATAAAATGTTAACTCGACGATTAGCGACGTTGCCAGGCAATTGTTTATGGTGGTCCGAGCACTCGAACTCAAACCAAAAGCAAAAAGTAGCAGCGCAACGGGCAGCGGGCAGCGTGCAGCGGGCAACCAACGAAGTTGGCGATGCAGTGGGCAAACAATTGCAGTCTCTTTTGGATTTCGGTCTGATAAGATTGCTGGCAAGCTGAAGACGTGCTCTGATAGCCTTTGGCAGCGACCGAAATTCATAAATTACAAATCATTACGGCAACGGCGACATGAACGACGCCATGGACGACAAACAGTCAGCCAGTCAGTGGAGCTGGGTACGATTCGGTTTTGGGTTCCACTTGGCCGGCGGCATCATCAACTGATGCCTCGATGGTGGTGCCTCATAATGCAAGCCAATTTTTGACATGTACATGAATTAGATTTTAAAAACTCGTCCGCTTGCAATTGCGGGCAGGACTGGAGCCGCACGGAGCCACAAGCTGGCGGCAACCTGCCGGTAAATGAGTTTGCTTGTAAAACTTGCGATGAAACGCAGCAGATAAGCGGGACACTGGGACTGAGATAGAAAGAGCTAAGGCTAAGGAGGAGATTGGCGATTGGGCTGGGGAAAGCAGAAGAGGGAGGAGGGAAGAGGACTGCCCAAAGGGGAAGCCATAAAAAGGGTAGTATAACGATTAATTTTTTTCACGTTGACATTTTAGCTTAATTGCACTTCAATAATCCCGAAAAAAGCTAAAGCAAAAAGGCAAAAATGCGTAAAAGGGCATGAAAAGCGGCAGCCGCGGCAAAGACTACGAGGCACATACAATTTTAATCCCACGGATATTTGCTGCATAAGCACTACAGCGCTACAGACAGAGAGAGAGAGAGAGAAAGAGAGAGGAGGAGAGAGGTAGAGAGAAACAGAAACAGAAACCCCGAGCTACATTGTCAACAGAAACAGCAGCCAACGCACCGCATGGAGCAGCAAGTGGGCCAGCCCACGAGTAGCCGACAAGCCAACGACTGGATGGTCGACAGAGAGACAGACAGACAGACCGACCGACGGACCGACAGACAAATCGACCAAACGACCAACCGACCCCAGAAGCGTCCAAAAGCGGCCAAAAGCGGCCAGCTACCAAAGTTGACAAGAAGTAAAATGTCCGACGGACTAATTGGCTTAAACGCTGGCAAAATTTATTTAAGCACATTAGTGGGATTTGGTTTTTGCCATACGCCGTACGCCTGTGCCCTCATATATGTATGTACTTTAGCAACTGTCCATTCGCTCTGCCCCCTCTTGGCTCTTATGCCCCGCCTCACCCTGCCCTACGCCTTTTTGGCATCTGATCTACTTGGCTCTCGGTAATGTGGAATTGATTGAACCTCTGTGCTACGGCAACGGCTTATTCAGATGCGTGGGTCAGACGTACATACTCCGCAGTCAGCTGCAAAGTAGGTGAATAGCATAGCCACATAAGCCATGATCCGACAACATAATACTAATGCGAATAAGCCTACATAAGGTGGCAGCATTATGTGGAAATATTGACATATATTCGTGTTCAAATTCAATTTTATATTTTATTTTTATGTGTAGTATTTGACATTTTAATTATCTTAATTATTTGCAGACCAATTTTGAGAAGTAGAAACACCTTATAGCCAAACAGTAAATTATTCTCATTATTGTTTAGGCTATTATAATTAATTTTTGAGTACATTATATAAAAGAGGGAACAAATTCATATATATTTAAATAATATTTTAAACATTTCCACTAAGGTATACAAATCTAACAAAAATCCTCGTTTTTAGAGTTAACAAAAATTCAATACATATTTATATATATTTATAAATTAATTAGAAGCTTTGATGAAGCATGTTTAAAATTCATTTCAATATCTTTGAAAAACTTTTAACAAACTTCCCCAATTTGAAACGACTTTATTTTATATGAAATTAATTCATTTTTTATTAGATTCGAGTAGATTGGGTACGCGCTGAAACCAAAAGTCATTTCATATATATTTTTAACTTTATTCACAATTGCGCAGCTCAATTTGTAGCGCTTTCTATTTAAATTACAAAGTACTAAAGAGACTGAAAAAAAAAATTATATGAAATTAAAATAAATCAAAATAAATACTAAATTGTCAAGTAAAGTTGCTTAATGCATAGGTTCAATATTAATTATATTATATCAATTATATTGCTGTGGACTTGACTTGAGCATTTAATATACATAAGCTTCTTGGCGTTCATATCTATTTTGGTCTAGCCAACTGGTAAATTATAACATGGACACCATGACTAAAGAGAAATAAATATAATATCTTAAAGAATTAGTAAAGTTCGGACTGTAATATCTTTGTGTTTAATATAACTCGACTATATAACGCTTTATGCGCTCATATCTATTTTGGTCTAGTCAATTTGGCTCATTTATCAGGCATTAAGTGCGGCCAACACAGTGAGAGACGTGAAACGTGGTAAATTGTCACATCCACTTACTAAAACACATTCTAATTTTTATTTAGCTACCTTTGCCAAACTTTAATTAGCTTAATTCGGGAGAGGAGCACGATTTGTCCACTAATTAAGCAAATGAATAATTGAGTGGGTCGATGGCAGAGTGCAAAGTGAAAACGTATCCAACAGATACACACTGCTGCCAGAATTCAATAAATATTTAATGGAGCCAAAGCGCAAACATTTTACATATTAAATTTGAAATTTGTAAATAATACAGACTCCATCCAATAGATGTGCTCTGTGCTCTATGCTCTGCTCCGGTCCGCTTTGCTCCCAGAACGCCTTCCGCTCAAGTAAGCCCCAGCAGACAAAGGCGAATTGTAGATTTTGATCTATTGCCTAGGCTAAATGCAGTAAAGTCCCCCCACACAAATAAATCCAATTTTAGACGACAGCCACACAAACGAAAATGAAATCGAAATCGAAATCCAAATCGGAATCGGAATCGTCGCATCGATACAAAAGAAATTAAAAACAGCAACAAATTTCTCACGCTGCCTGCTCGACTTCTATTTTCTCTCTACTTGTACAATGTGTGTGTGTGTGTGTGTGTGTGCATCTGTATCTCGACCCCGAAATGACTTTCACCGTGCCCTGTTCCCCGTTCGTGCGAGTGTGTGTGTATACATTTCACACCCTCAAAAATAGAAATTATCTTGGTGCATTTACGCAAGTTTTAATGCTATTAGTTCCATCTTAAAATCCCAGCCCCGTCCACGTCTCCGACTCCGTCGCCGTCGCCGTCTACGTCTCTGCCTCTGCCTCTGTCCCCTTCCCCACCTCCTTGGGCGATTGCCTGACATTTGAAGTGAACCAAATTGTCTGTTTCTCTGACTGGCTGTGTGTCCTTTGCCTTTGCCCTTGCCTTTTATTTCCATTCTATTTTCTATGCTATACTTCCATTTCTATATTGTTGCAGCCTTATAGATGTACATATATATATACATATATATATGTATATATGTATATATATTGTACGCGTCGCGTTGCACTCAACGTAGATGCCCTGGACGCAATTTTGTTGGTAATAAATCACCTAAAGTCGACATTAAATCTTTCTCTTTTCTTCGTTTTCTTTTATTTTCTGTTTTCCTGCCACTCTCCTGCGTTTGCTTTCATTTTGTTGTTGCTCTTTCTTCGCACTGACTTTCACACAAGCCGGCGACAATCCGGGCACATTGCACATGTCTTTAGATTACCGAGGCGGTCGGAGGGTCAGACGGGTAGGCTACGCGTAGTTATATCCATTCAGGACGATCTATAGACATTATGTAAATCTGTAAAAATAAACACATTTCCAGAGCTTGGGGTGAATCCGAATTTGAAATCGAAGCAGTCGCGGTCGGGGCCTGCCAGCCAAAAATTATCAATTTCAATAGGCCACATTCAGTTGGGCTAGCCAAGCAGAAAATACTGAATTTCCGCAGGCAGCCATGGCAACAGCAATAGCTACAGCAAATGGCAAACGGCAGCACATTAACACTTTACAAACAATGGCCAAAGTGGCATCCATCAAATGCAGCAGCCAGCAGCCAGCAGCCAGCAGCCAGTAACCATCAGGCAGCCACCCCACTTGATCCATGGAGCCGGATTGAGGCAAGCCGAGTCGAGCTACAGCCACTGGCCTTGCTTCTGGCTGTCACAGATCTGTCAGAGAAGCGAGACTGTGAACAATCGCAGGAAGTTCAAACAACAACAAAAATAACAGCTACAACAACAGCCTGGCTGGCGCAGTAGCTCCTTGGCCCCGGTCCATGCCCAGCACAGCCCCGTCTCCGTTGCCGGCATTTGAATTAAAGTGCCAGCAACAAAAACAACAAACAATTTCGCGCTTGAAAGGCTAAATAAAGGAGGCAGCAAGCAGAACATGCGTTAAACTAATAATTGTCAGAAAAGTCAAAGTCGATTTCGATTTTTTGTCCGCAAACGCGGCAGCTGAGCAGGAGTCGAGCGTGTCAAGGGGTAAAGACATATAAATATGCAGGATAATCGCATATGGGTAAACCTGACTTGTCTCCCGATGATGACGATGATGGCGATGATGACGATGACGACGAGTTACGCGGCTCAATGTCAGGCTAAGACCACCACCACCGTCACCATCACCATCGACAACAAACAGGCTGGATTGGGACTGCATTGTCAACTGTTTTGTTATTAGTAATTCGCATTCGTAACCGAGTCCTTTTGGCCAAGCCGCCCCTTGCCAGCGATCTCAATCAAATGTCGCACATTGTGTTTGTTGTGCATTTGACATTCATGCGCTCGGCTGCTTGTCTGTCAACAATTAGCACGCTATTCATCACGGTGTTGACTCTTTGGGTGCCGGCAGGAAGGGTCAGCCTCACGCATATCCGCATCAGCTGCACCATCCGCACTCGCATCCGCATCCACATCCGCGTGATCAGCTGCCAGTTGAAGGATGATGCGGTTTTCTTGGCCCAAATCCCATGTAATGCCAGATGACCTGGTAAAGGCTTATAGACAAAGGAGAGTCTCTTTTCACTGAAATTAATCTTGCCTTATGCAAAACTGAAGTATCACTTGATTGCTTCGATTCCATTTGCATTCCAATAACATAATCAATCTTTCGTCACAGTTCGCTGTAACAGAATCAGACTTATAGAGAGTTGGATTTGTAAGCCAGGTCGTCATTTAAAAGGCAAATGTAAAACTTTCTTGACTCGATTTATAGCAAATTATGCATATTAAGATTTGAACTGAACTTGATTCGCTTTTGGCTTATCACGAAGCATTCGTTGGGTATTATTATGATAACCAAGGTCGATGAACATTTGAACTTGTGGCATAGATTTGTATATAATTAAGTGATCATTTTAATTTGGAAAATCTGAAACGAGTTGACTATAAAAGTGTGGCAAATCGAAGCGATAAATAATTTCAACTTTAGTTCACGCAATATAATGAGAATTGAGAATTTGTGTAGCAGAAGAAGTTTTAGCTGATAGATATAAAAAATGGATTTATAAATAAAACGAAAAATAATAATAATAATACTATCAATAATAATATTATAATCGTAAATCATTTAAGAAATTTTTCTTTGAAGAAATGGATTTATGATTAAATCGAATAATAATAATCATTATAATATAATAAGAATATCATAATTCTGAATTTTGAAAATAAAATTATATGAAATAATCAATAATCAATAATCAATCAAAAATGGATTTATAAATAAATCGATTAATAATAATAATAATATAATAATAATAATTTAATAACATAATTTTAATAACATACATAAGAATAATAATTTGTATGATCAAATATCATATAGAGAATTAAGATATTTATTTATTTGATTTACTTATAATATTATTTATCAGTTGTTAACTTTTAGAATCCCGACTACATACTTTGTCTAAACTTCTATTTAATACTTCATTTTATTATATGTTCATTTGGAATCAGATTGCTGCATGTTTCAGTAAATATATTAAAATGTATTGTCCATCTATTGTATAAACCAAATAACTTTTACACAGTACCAAAGAAAACCCCAACAAAATTTGTTCACTCCTAAAAGTTGTTCTCTTATAAAACTAAAGCATCTTCAACTATCTTGGCCAAGACGATTAGACGCTATATCACATACAGTTTTAGCGGTAGAATTAAAATACTATCTGTTGAAAAAAACTTAAAGCGCATGTGACTTTGATATATAAAGATGCGTCAGAGCACTAAAATAGCCCAGCAAAGATTTTGGTATTTGTTATTTTGTTTCTCAAAGGCTGCGGCTAGCTGTGTATTTGAATTTCGTTGAGATTAATTTAACAAAATACGAAATATTCAGGGGTAAAAAAGTTAAGCATTTCAACTTAGTTTCGGAACTTTGCAGCTTCATTTAAATTTTTGATTGGCCTTTCAAAAAAAAAAAAGAAAAAAATTAAAGAAAAAAAAAACGAAAAACAGCGCTAAGCTCGTTTGCCGATCCGCTGGCTGCGACGGCTGCCTAATGAGCAAATGGCGTTCACTGATCGCTTTAAATTAATCTGTTTTTAATTTCTCGGCATTACCGATTAGATGCTGTCGAAGCTAAAGTTCAGCACAGTTCAGCCGGGCAGCAGTAATGTAATTAATATGCAAATTATAAGTCCAAGCTTGCGAGACACATTCACATTTTGTGGGTCCCCCAAGACAAAGGCCAGCTCAAAAGTCGCGCACTCCGATGACTGGCGGCGAAGTGAAGATGAACCTAATCCACTCTGCCAAAATATATGTGTGTCTGTATTGTAGCTTCGAACGACATTCGGAATAGCTAATCAGCCCAGAGTCGCTGAAAGAGTTCGCCAGGTAGTAGCTGCTCCCCACTTAGGGCACATCATTTGATTTAGCCACCTCGTCCGATATTTATTTATGAGCACTTGGCTCTGATTTTAGCTGGCGCAGCGCAGCACATAAATTTCCCATTGTGGCTGGCATCGCTATCTTTAGCCCCCAAAACTCATGCGCCAGTCGGCAGTCGCCAGCCGCCAGTCGACAGTCGCCATCGAGGCCGTAAATACCCGTTTGCCTGATGACTGCACATTTTGGCATGTCTGCGGGGCCCAACTGCGCCTGGCAACTCGACATTTTTGCTAATGAAAATGAAGTTCGTTGCCGTTATGAACGTGTGAATTTATGTCCGGGCGACAGGTGAAACCTCAGCGTAGCTAGAATATGCATGAGTGCAGGATCTCATAGGGCATAGAGAGTGGCATATAGTACAGATATAGAACATAGATAGATAGATAGATCTGCCTAAGTCATGGATAGCTGCAAGATTGATGGATTTCATTTTAAATAATTTTCTCATTTCAAAATTTAAAGCAAGGCTACCTCATATTACTATCAACAAAGAAAAGGCCCCTGCACTATTTGATTAAGCATGAGGTCATAAAGTGCGTACTATTGTGTCTAGCTCGAGTTTAGTTACATATAAAAGTAGTAGAGAAAATACTCCTATTTATGAAAATATTGATAGCTCCGTCTCTTTATATTAAATCTAATATGCCTAATCGACTAGACAGTGGCAATTGCTAGGCTGAACAATTAATATCCCTTCGGAATTGCCATCATTAATGACATTTTAATTTCTCTCTACTATGTGGTTCCAGTGGCTTTCGAAACAAACTTACATTTATTTATGCCCATTCAGCATTCAGCTTGGGCCAGATCCCGCCCATGTGTTTCTTTACAAACAATATTATGTTTGGGTCAGTAGATTGCGATTTATAGTCCGGAGCAGTTTGTTGATTTTTCTTGAAGCCAAAAGCTGTCAGTTTTGTATGCGCATACTTTTCATGAAAATTGTTTTTCAAATAAATTTTCCGCCCACATGAAACACACACAGCGCCATACATCTTACTAGCAGAAGAACGAAGTCTTCACGAGGCTGCCGCAGCCATGAGCAACTATCGAAAGATGGCAAACGATTTCAATAGATTTCCTAGACTCTTCCTCTTGCTCTTCCTCTGGCTCTGGCTCTCGCTCTGGCTCATGGATTGGTTTGGATTTTGTTTGTTTATTTAGACATAATGCGCGAATAGTTTCACTCACTGACTAGTTGGGGCCCCGGTCTGGACGAATTGACGGACTGTTATTGCATTGCCGAAGGCAGAAGAGCGCTTTGATCTTTTACCAGAGTGTGAAAATTGTGTTTGTATCTGTTTCTGTAGCTGTATGTGTATATGTAATTGTGTGCGTGTGATTAATCAAATGTTTATCAAGTGCGGGCTGGCCACGGCCAGTGAGCCAGAGCTACGGCTATGACCGGAGCTACAGCTTGAGCCGAAAATGGAAACAAAATATAATTAAATATTTATAAAAATGTACAGCAACAACAAGGCGTACACTTGTCGGCGTCAACTGTCACAATGTGACATTTCCCACATCAACATCAACGTACCGAGCCGAGTCGAACCGAACCGAACCGCTCGCCCGAGCAGCAGCGTCCTACAACAATTTAACATTAATTCGCAGTCAAATAATGCTGCATTTTTTATGCGCAAATGTCGTCGTTGTCAAGTGCCAGCAGCAGTGAAGCAGAGCCAAGTCGCAGGATGTGGATGTGTTGGATGTGCCCTGATGGAAAAGGGATGCAAACAACCAGTCAGGAGGTCAAACTTCGTCCCTCCACCTGTCTCTGCCCAGCCTCAGTGCTGGCCGGGCTGGGCTATGGGCTGTGGGCTGTGGGCTGCGGGCTGCAGGGGTTGAGGGATCTGCTCTGGGCTGACATACAAAATGGCACTCTAACGGATGTATTAACGCCCCGCGCATTCGATGTATTTTTAAATAAGTAAGCAAACGAGAAACTCGTCGCTTGCACTCAACTTTCTTGCTGCTGGTGGTTGCTGCCTTGCTGGCTGTGTGTGTTTGTGGTGCTGGCCTGCTGGCGGTGTGCGTTGCTCATCCAACCAGGCAGCCACCATGCGAGCGCGCCACGGCGTTGGCGTCTCTCGCTTGCAAAATGTCAAATGTCAGAATTTGACATGCGTGTGACATATCAGTGGCAGCTTTTACATTAATCAAACTCCCTTATTCTTCATCAGCCAGCAGAGACTCCGCACCACCGACACCAAACGGCGATGATGACGACGACGGCAACGGCAACGGCAACGGCGACGGCGATGGCAACGATGCTACTCAATTGACACATTGAATTAGGGACACGACGCCTTCTGCTATGCTCTCATATATGTGTGTGTGCGTGTCTATACAAACCGTGTCCGAGACCGATTCCCACTCATCTATTCAATGTGCATGGGTCGCAAATAGTTCTCATTTCTGTTCGCTATGCATTTCATACTTTTAATCTAATCATGTGAAACTTTATTTTGAGCCTGCGGTTATTAGCTCAATGTGCCATCCTCTTGTGTTTCCAAATTAAACTCAACATAAGTTCGGGGATAAATTGTAAATGGGATTGGCTGAAGGGAAGAAATATTTTAGACTATAAATATATTTAAACATATTTATAATTAATTAATATCGTGTCTATTGGCTTAGTTTAAAAAACTTAATTTGAATATTTTATTTAGGTAAACAACTTAAATATATATTACTAAAATTGTTTCCTTATTTATTTATATATTTATTATCTTTTTAAATTTTTTTAGGTTACACAATTATTTTATTTAGATAAACAATTTAAATATATATTACAAAAATTATTTCCTTATATATTTATATATTTTTTATCTTTTAACATTTTTTTTAAGGTTACACAATTATTTTATTTAGGTAAAAATTTGACTCTTGTTTTTGTCACTACATCTTTAAATAAATAAAATAAAATAAAATAAATAAAATGAAGTAAATAATGAAAAATAAAACATGAAATGAAATAAATAAAGAAAATAAAAATAAAAACAAATAAAAATAAAATAAAATTAATTAATAAAAATAAAAATAAAATAAAATAAATAAAATAATGCTTAAGCTACTCAAACCCCTAAATGATCACTTCAAATACAAATTTTCCCAAGAAGCTCAGCCAAAGTCCAACTCAATGATGTGTCAACTGTGTGTGCAGAGAAAGCGGGCACTTCGAGCAATTTATTTCAGCCCGGACAGTCAAATGCTTTGTTTTAAGTACATTAATTGTTCATCGTTTTGTATTCATCAAGCCAAGTGCTGGAGGAAAATTTAATATTCTTCTTTAAATTACTGTCAATGTGCGAGGCATCATCGAGCGTCCGTCCGATCATCAAGAGAGACTCGTCAACACCATCATATATTTGCAAGATCGAGCAAAGTATTTTGAATCCAATTTATATTCTCATGCCCGCATGCGCTGTCAACGTAGAACGACTTAATCCTGCAGCCGTAGAGAGGCCTGGGGAGTGAGTGGAGCGCGAGCCATTTGGCTAAATGAAAATGTCAAATCATTTGTCAAACGTTTAATTAGCTAGCCGATATTGTGCTACGCTCACGCAGTCAGTCAGTCCATGCCCGTTCGCCTTTTACGTAGCCATGGGGAGCAGCAGCTCCAAGGGCTTCGCGGGCGCCACTAATAGGTGGGGGTCGATCGAGCAACCTGGGCGGTCGCCTGAAGGTCTGCTCTGAATGCCAAACGCACGATCCATCTTGAACTCGTCAATTCGTCGGAGCTGGCGGCGCTGCGTAGCGAAATGGCGAGCACAGTGGAATGCGTGTCGAAATCACATCACAAAATTTCAAAATCAAATCGCGCGTATGCGTGAAAAGCCGCAGGAGGCGTTCGCTACACACATCACCAGTTAATTGTGGGCCTTCGCCATTAAGTGAAACAATACAAAAGGCACAGCGCCATGACAAAATCAATAAAATAGAAAAACAAAAAAAAAATCGAAACGAAAAGCGATATAAAAATCATAATCAAAATCCACTGAGCCCCACATACACATCACAAGCATAATGTTTCTATTTTGTTAGGCTACTTGGCTTTCCAGCCATGCCGCGACGACCAATAGACATAAATCATGGGTCAGTTTGGTGTGCGGCAAATGTTCAAATGATGCTCGGCAACATGTAGAACATGACGTGGGACAACAATCAAATCATATACATTTCGAGCCTCTACCACAGACCGAACCGCAGACAGAGCCGCAGCCAGAGTCACTGGCAAATCAACATCAGCAACATCATCTTAATCAGAGAGTCGTCGTCGTCGTCGTCGTCGTCGCTGCCGTCAGGTTGCGTTCTGAGTTACGATGAAATTGAAAACACTTTTAATGCGCCTTGATTTATTATCATCTCTTTGGCTGTGAAGTGTGGCTGCGGTTTTGCCTCACTGTGCTGCCCACAAGTGCTGTGAATCAACAGAAAATAATTGTGAAGGATTTGTTCAAAAGAAAATCGAACAGTTTTTAGTGTTCCTGGAGCAACGCAATGCCGCACGCAAAACTTTATGCCTGTCATCGTGAGACGCTCAATGCGCGATCATCTCATACGAATTGTAAATTTTGACATATTCATTTCGACTAGAGGACCAAAGCGACAACATTGAAAGGTGTTACATGTCGTGCCCGTGCTAGCTGTCATGACATGCATTTATGCAGGAATTACAGATGACGATGATCATGATGGTGATGATGATGATGATGATGGGCTTCATCATTGATGCATTGATGCATTGGTATCGAGATCGACCTGTGTCATTGGCCATTCGGGGCTAATTTGCTATGCCCAGGCGGCCGCTATCAAAATATTGTTAAACATTTGTCCGACCTGTCTCCGGGCTCTGTTTGCCTCAAACAAATATCAAAATAAATAATTTAAGAGCGGAAATATTTAGTTTATTGCAAGTGATCCCTGCCAGAGCCGAGCAGAGTCAGAGCCAGAGTCAGAGTCAGACTCAGAGTCAGCGATCAGGTGCAGCGGACAGCTGGCAGCGTCTGCTGGCTGTACGAAATTATAAAACAATTCAGCTGAAATGCGCTTTGGCGGGTGCATTTAATTATAATAATTTTCGAACTCTTCTCTCTGCTCTTTTGCATTTAATTATCATGAAAATTGCAGGCCACTGGATAACGTTTATTCCTCCACTCGCTCCGAGCCTCAGCGATCCCAACCGAGGCTACACCTTTTAGAATGTCGCTGTTTGTTACCAACTCGCTCCACGGGGCGCATTTTGCGTTCAACTGCACCAAAGATTCAAGCTCCGGCTCCTGCTCCAACTAAAACTTTGACTGCAACTGCGGCTATGCTTAAGGTCCGCCCGTTCGGCCGGTAAGTCAAATTGCTTGGCTTATAATTTCATGCATTTTACATGGATTTCTTAAGATTGAAATTGTATTAAGCAAGAGCACTGGACTACAAACTTCAGGCGATCAGCTTCAAAAGCTCACTGCAATCTGGCGTGATAGATGGAAAAGATAAATTAACTAAATCCACAGTGCTTAAATGTTTTAAGTATACTCATAATAATATCAACAACTTATTAAAATAAATTTTTTATTTACTTTAACTGACTCTAGTAACAATGTATCGATTGTCATTTTAGTCTGTTTCGCTATTAGAAATCTGAAATCATTTCAGCATGTAGCGCAGTGTATAATGCATGACATTTGATCATATCAGCGCAAACACAGCAAATTCTTGGGAAAACTGATTTGTAACTTGGCACACAAAACATATACAAAACATATGCGCAATCATATCGCATACAGCATCCATACAGACAGAGCCACAGCAGCAGCAGCAGCATCGAATGCAATCGCCAACGCCCGCCTTCCGTCTGCCGGCTCGCTTGCCACGCCTATAAGCATCGGGTCGTCGCAATAAACTTAATACGAAAACTTTTCAATTTAACAAACGCCAAGAACGCACGCTGAGCCACGCAGTGGTAACTAAAACCAAGTGGCCATGTTAGCCATGTTAGCGCTGTTAGCCATGTTAGCTGTGGGCCAGTAGCCGGCCATGGCAGATGAGCTACTGGTGGTCAGATGGTGGCCAGGCAACTGAATGCCGAACACCAAATGCCAAATGCCTGTCCGGCTGATAAATCACAAATGCATTGGAGCGCGTATCAATGCGAGGCGAAGTTAAGTGCGGCCGAGGCGAGGCCAGCGGAGTGGCGGAGCCAGCTTGGGCGGCCCAGCATTGCGGGGCTACTGTTTTTGCCTCAGCTAGTAATTATTTTAGCGCTCTTGCGCGAAATTTGAAATTCATTTCATAACTCAATGTAATGGCTCCGGCGACCGCAAATGCGCAGCTCCAGTGACTGATGGGCCAATAAACTAAACGATTTTATGTAGTTGACTCTCGACGTGCGACAAGCCAAAGTAATGAAAAATAATTAGAAATGTGTTTAAATGCCGTTCAGTGAAAGATCTCGCCAGCTCGCCTAGCGAAAACCAGTCAGCACCCCGCCCCCAGGCACTCCCCTGCACCGGGCACTTAAAGTTTTCAAAACGGCTTTAGCTGCTAATTGCCCGTGGGATGCAATGGCTATAGGCAAACCTGCATGGGAATTAGTTTGCCAAATCAGCGAATGGCTGCAATTGACGCTATCCAATGCACTAAGTGTGAATGCAAATCAAATGGCTAACAAAGTAATCAACTGCTCGTATCAACTATAAGTATTCTTTTTTCTGCCTATGGATTTCAGATATATGAGAGTTGCACTTAGGGGAAGCAAGACTTTGCATACATGACATACATATATAAACAAATAAGAGTGAGTCGAGTGATGTTTGCGCAATCAAGCTCGCACACATACAAACATATAGCATTAGCACTATAATTATCACGTTGGTGTTATTTGTGCCATATTTATAAAGTTTAAAGTTCATTTCTGTTGTCCCAGCTCAGCTAGTTTGAGATAGATACCAACAATGATACTGTCGTTGGTTAATTGTTGTTTTTATTTAAACTGATATCGTCATCAAGTGAAAGGAGTGTCAAGTTATATTTTGGAGTTCATTAATATTCATTGGGAATCTATTTAGAAATTATGCAGAATAACGTGTATTGAAATTTAGTAGCTTCAAAGTTCGCATTGGCGAACACAAGACTCAATCGAATTTGATTGTTATTTTTAAGACTGAAGAATATAATATATATATAATATAAGTAAATAAAATAATACAATAATATAATAAATAATATTATAAGTAAGGAATAATTTTTATGCGGCTTATCAAATCTGTTTCTGATAGCTACATATATTATTATAAAGCTTTTATATCATAATTAGAATAATAATTATAATAATATATATAATAATAATAAGTAAGAGTGCTCCAGTCGAGACTGCTCGACTAGAAGATGCCCTGATCCCTGCAAGTAGATGTACACATACATTCACACGCACATATAAGCAATAATATGAGAATTTACTTATTGAATAATTTCTCTTGTAGTAAGACTATCTTCATAAAACTTTAAGAGCGTGATCATAATATTCAATTGGGTTTATATTCCAAAGCATAAGGCTCTAGTACTTAAACTGCGTTTTTTGCAAATGTGGAGCGAAGGGTGCGTGGTATCCAAAATCTTCGTATTGACCAGATGTGTATACACGGTAAATCTGAAGTCTCCAGGATCAGGGTATAAATATAAGGATACTAGTAAGGAACACAAAAGATTATTACTTAAAAAGCTGGTGCATTTATTTTATTTTATTTAACTCAGATAAGTAAGAGTGTTTTATGCATCATCCGTCAGGTTGTCGCTCATGCCAGGGTATCGAAATGCACCATTGCATCCTCTTTCCCGGGCTGTCTCTGTCTCCCACCTTTGACCTAGGAGTTTTTTCACATTGACATTCCAGGTGGCGGTCTTCTATGTGCTCTAGAGTCCACTGTTCCTGCTTCTGTTCGTCATTCCCCTCACAGCCTTTACGCTGAAGTCAGCGTCTCCTTTCCAAGCATCCTTGTTGCTTCATAGTTGCTCTATTCGAGTTTTTGCTTTGACTTCATCTATAATTTCTGCGGAGTCGGTTCTTTCTTCTAAGCACTTTACGCAACTCAAGAAAAATATAGGAAAGGTATAGGGTTACAGAAATTGATATAATTTATATTTACTTTCCTGTATATATAAATCAAAATAAATTATATAAATGGGGAAACAATATTTTAAGTAAAATGCAAACACTTTTTATTTGTTTAAAATTGGAGTCAATGACTTTAACAGTTTCCGCATCACCTAAATATTTAATATTGCCAATTCGACACGGGTAATAATGGCATGTGATAAAAAAACGATAGGTAGATAAATATATTGTTTAGATGGAGTGAAGCATCAGACATTTGCTCTACATTCCATTGCGTTACCTACATCCAGTCAATTGATCAACATTTGAGACAATATGTAAAATATTTATGGCTAAGCGGAACAAATCGACAACAAAACAGAATTCGCCGACACAGAGCTATTAGAGCTAATGCCAAAAAGCATTTGATGGAAGTGGCATTAAAGAGATCATTATAATGGAATTCGGCATTTGGAGAGACTCACACACATATGCATATGTATGTGTAAATGGAGTCGATGTTGTGTGGTACAAAATACATCTATAAAAATCAATTACAATGCGATTTCTCCTTTGATAACGACAAGCGAGCGGCCACAGTATATATATATATATATATTGAGCTGAACAGCGAGAAATACGAGTCAGAGTACTCGTCGCACTCTTACGCGCACTCGTACTCCCATCTACATGTGTGTGGAGCAATTGTGGCCAGATTTTCGATACAGAATCTGCATATTCATGCTGCAGACATGATCACAAAGGCTCTAAAAGCACCGCCACTGACACGCTGTCTGTCGCCGTTGCCATCATAGCTCCGCTCTGGGATTGGTGGATTGGTGGACTGGTGGAGAGCCGAGTACCCAGTGCTCCCCAGCACTCGAGCTTCGGCTGACAAAAGTTACATCAAACCAACTAATTGAGTGGCGAGCACAATGAGCCCTAGAGCGCGCAGTTCGCTGGGATCAACGGCGGGCCGGCAGGCCGCCTTTAATGTGCGCATATGACGCTTTTATGGACAGCCGGCACACACTCAGAGCTCTATGGCCAACGTATCTGTGGCTCAAATCAATCTTATCACAGGCACTAGGCACAAACGAAACAGAACAACGGCAACAACATGCCAAACGTTTTCGATTTCGGGTAAATATGTGCCTCAGTGTGAATGTGTGTGAGCGAGCGTGTGTGTGTGTATCTGTATGGTTCTAAACAATTCAACCGCTTATACATTGCTGGCTGTCACCTAAGCTATTAACCTGATTTTCTAGATTTTCAATCAAGTCAAAAACGAAAAAGACAAAACACGCACACAAAAAGGAGAATGAATGCCCACAAAGCCGTCACAGAGAGCCGCAGAGACGTGGAGCTTCGTGCCGCCATATCTACATACAACAGCAACAACAACAACACCAGCACCAACAGCAAAAACAACAACAACAGCAACAACAAACTACAAAGGCACATAATCCGGTATTGTATCTTACGGATCGTCGTTGGTTTGGCTGACTGGTTGGCTGGATATGCTGGCTTAGAACGAACAGACAGACAGACAGACAGACAGACAGACATACAGGCTGGTGGACGGACATCAGCGCACAGGCTGGCATTATTATAAAGTCAAATTTTGTTTCGTTTAAATGCGATCTTTACGCTGAAAGCGTGTGTCCCTTTTTCCCAAAAACCTTCAGCCGAGGCGAAACAGAAAGAGCAATCCAATCCACAGCCGCGCCAAGTGCCAGATAGAGAGACAAAAAAAAAAAAAAAAAAAAAAAAATCAGAAAAGGAAAAAACAAAACAAAAATTGAAAATCCCGAAAACAAAAAGGCATTTTTTTTGATTGAAATCAATTTAAATTGTTTTCTAGAAAAGCCGCTGGGACAGACGAATTCGACAAAAGGCTAAACGGCTAAACGCTAACGGGGCAAGTCGTATGATTTCTCACAAAGTGTATCCATCAGATACATTTGCGTGTCCGCATGCAGAGGTGCACAGATAAAGCTACAGCTACAGCTACAGGTACACAAACAACTGCAAGATGCAAGATGGAGATCAACCCGCTCGTCCCGAACAAATATAGTCGTGCATGTGTCCAAACTGTTGGCAGCTATTTAGATGGATTAACATAAATCGAAGTGCCTGGATATCAATGTGAGAACATAAGTTGGGATTTATTTCGACTGCGTAGGAGTTGTCTCTGTCTCAAGGGCTTGCTTCCATACGGTTCTGCTCTTGACTTATGATATGCTATGTTTCTGTCTTACCAATATAAGTCTTTCGCTTTCTGCTGTGCTTATGGTAGTATTAGCCTTTCACGTATTTTCTTTTATTTTGAATTTGTAAATATTGGAGCTTTCTTTCATATGAATTGGGATTATAATTTGGGCGACATATGTTGAATAATAATTGAATATTGACGTAATAGTGAATCAGAAAATAATGAATTGTGTTTTCATCATTTTTGTTAAATAGTGTAAAGCTTTCCTTTTTTTTTTTTTTGCTGGATATTTTTATAGTCGAACTTTTAAGAAAAACGAAGAAAGAAACACTTTCTTCAAATTTATGTATTAAACTTATATCTATTATTTGTTTAATTTTATTTAAATATATTTTTAATGTATTAAAATTATTATTTTTAAAAATATTCTTTTAAGTAATATTCACAGTATTATTTTTGCTAATGACATGAGAATAATGATTATAAAGTATATCTATTATTTAATTAATTTTTTTTAAATATATTTTTAATTTCTTTAAATTATTTTTTTTTAAATATTCTTTTAAATATTTTAAATATATATGATGATTAGAAAATATTCTAGTTACACTTTTTAATCCTCAAACCCACGCATTGATGTTAAGCGAAGTAAATTTAAAAATTGCATTTCATTACATTCATATTAAATCAAAACCGGTTGAATATATTACAAAATTTTAATGTCTCAGAGAATTCGTTACATTTCTCAAAATGAAAGATTAAAATCCTTGATCTCGCTAATCGATGATCTTTGTAGCTTGATGCAGTGCGCCGAAAATAAAATAGTCCAAAATAGAAGTAAAACCGTATAATTAAATATTAAAGTTTATTAAGCAATAAAAATCATCAAAGGATGCTGTAGATAAATATAACAAGAATTAGTTTGAGAATGAGTATTACAATTTTCATCATTAAAGAGGTAACATTTCAAATGAAATATATTTTTAACATTAACATTTTAAGTTACGTATATTTATAATTATAATAATAATTATATATTTAGCACATATAATAATGATAGTATTTTCACAGTTTTAGCCACAGTCACAATATTTTTTAATTGATTTCAAAAAAATACAGCCCAAATTGCTTTTATTTTAATTTCCGACTTATTTATCTACATTTGTAACTTTAGTGCATATCAAACGTATAATATTTTATTGAAATAAACAAATACAAATTTCTGTTTAGGAAATCGGAGGCGTTAGGTCATAAATGTTGCGTTTGACAATTCCCGTGTTATGAAGTTTATTAAAATACCAATTTGTGTTGACTATGTCATAAAACTGTGTGTCTCTCAGGTATTAATATCTGAGATGTGAAATGAAAACGTGAAATGTTATTTAAAAATCGACTTAATTAATATTGTGATTCACATTTGAAACCTATTAGGCGAGTTCATTTATATATGTTGACAAATTTGTGAAGAGCTAAGTTGACGCGCACCTTTTACACTGATATATGATCAACATCAACATCAACATCAAATTAAATTAAATTTCTTGTAACGCGTTAATCTGCCATAAAAGATGACCAGCACAAAGTGTAATAACAATGGATATGAGTTTTGACCATATCAGATGCGTCCGAGGCTGTGGCTGTCTTTTGATGGCCATAACTCAAACGATTTGTATCTGTTTTGAGAAGTGCTGCCATTAGAATGCCAATTTGAAAGCTTTCAGTGGAAGCAGTCCATAAAATGCGCATAAATGTCACCATGACTCAGGCCACACACACACACCCAAAGTAACACACCCCTGGTCTAGAGCTGTGGGCATCAACTTTCCGGCTGCGTATGGCGGAAACTCAACTTAAATGGCAATTAAAACTATAACTATTAAGTGCTGGGGCTTCCGAGGTATCTGGGCGAGCGGAAACAAGGCGTAATGGGGCTTGTAAGACAAGAGAAGCCAAACGAATGGCAAAGCGAACAATGGCCAAATGAACTTTTAACCTGCAGAACGGCCGTGTTCGTACTACAGGTGCAGGGATCGGCAGTGGGATCAGAGCGGCTCGACCCAAGCCATAAACTGACAACATTTTGGACAAGTGTCAGGGCGTGTGATTTATGCGCGCGCTTACCAAGAACTCGAGCAACTTCGACGCATGCGCAGCGACCTGCAGGTCAGCGGGCAACGGCCAGCGGGCAGCGGGCAGCGGGCAGCGGTCAGCGGGCAGCGGGCAATGGACGGACAGTGGACATCCGACATGGTAAAAATGTTAATCGCTTTAATCTCTCAAGTGCGCCGAAAACATGCGACGATATCCGAGTCCGAGTCCGAGTCCGAATCCGACTCACTGTCGAAGACAAGGCAACGCTTCCGTCACATTCCCTGCTTTGACATTGCGCAATTCTTGTTCTTGTTCTTGTTCTGTTTTTTGTTTTTGTTTGCGCTGGACATGTGTGCATCAATTGTGGACAGCAGCAAGGGCAGCCGGCAGGAACAGCAGGTTATCATCCAGTGGCATTTTGAACATGCCGCCGCCGCCTCAGCGCCGAAAATTTTGCCCATTTCAAAGATATTGAAATGCATTTACTGAACAGCTGTTTTTTTTTCTTTTTTTATATTTATATTTCACTTTTGGGGAGACATAAGTATTTATCATATTACGTTCTCAACATGCAGTTAACGCTCGCTCAGCTTGCGGAGGGGGGGAACCCATAACTTATCTCTGGGGCTATGCTTAAAATATTAATGATCTATGAATCGATTGAGTTGGGACATGGGGCATGGAGCATGGGGCATGGGGCATGGGGCAGCAAAGTGATCGCAGCAACACTTAAAATCAAAGCACACAGTGCGGGGGGAATTGTGTATTAAAATTCTGAGCAGCTATAGAAGAAAACGATATGCTGACGCGACCCTGCTGAAAAAAACAAAAAAAAAAAAAACTCAAGCCAAGTGGCAAGAGTTATGGATGGATGGGATGGCTGGCCGACTGGCTGGCTGGCTGGCTGGCTCCTCGCCTCCAATGCAACCAGCATTGCGTGTATGATTTCACTAACTGATTTAGATGCAAATCAAATCAAGAGCGAGCCCCGGAAAAATGCCTGAAAAATTGGTTAGTGATAGCTGCCGAAACGAACTATGAATGTTGCATTCAATCGCTTATGGATTTCAAATTTAAATTTAAGACCTTACACATTGAGTATTTTAATGTGGCCGCAAACGAAATTCAGCTGACCGACAGACACGCAGACAAGCAGACAGACAGACAGACCGGCCGACTAGTCGTCTAGCCAACCAGATTGAACGACGTGCTGTGCTACGATCCAAACTCTCGAGACAGAATCAGAGTTCTAATCGGATTCGAATTTGAATCGTAGCTGACCTCACCGACGACCCCTTTTGTGTGGTATTTGTGGAGACAGTCGGAGCCCGAGTCAGACACCCAGATACCCATCTGAATTGTGTATGAGACTATCAACGGACACATTTATTTCATGTTTATGTTGATATTTTCAAGTTTGATAAAAAAAAGCGAAGAAAAAATATTCGTTTCATTTCATATACATGCAAATGCGACGCGATGCCCGCTCCCGCCTCAAAGCCAGCTCATCATCGTCGGTCATCAGTGAACCAATTATCATCAACGAAGCAGTTAGTAGGCGCTGTTCAACAAGGCAGCACAGCTTTAAATGCCATTTATGCATTTTATTGACATTTTCGAGCCGCATTTTATCTTTGGCCCGCCGGTACGCCTGTACGCCGGTACTCCGATTCGTCGGTCCGGCAGGCGTGGCGCTTTGGGACCCCGGCCAGAGCTCCGTTTAAATCATGATGACAGTTGCATGATAGCCAGATAAAAATAGCTTGCAGCTTTTGGATGATAAGTGGGTATAGATGCATTCGGCCGATAAGCCATGACTAAGGAGCATCTCTCTACAGTTTGTCTAGCATCTTGGCGAACACATAGAAAGTTGCTGTTGCTGTTGCTGTTGTTGCCGTTGGTGTTGCTGTTGCTGTTGCTGTTGCTGTTAGTGTTGCTGAACAGCATTGCTCTAATGAGCTGTGGTTTATGGGGTCATCCGCAGTTTCTGCAACTATTGAATCCAGGAAAGAGTTCAGCTCTTCACGATGATCTTAATTGGTTGGATGATGTACGAGTATTGCTTGATGCTCAGATTAATAAAATTAACGAAAGATTACTTAAAATAACAATAATTTCACACTTAAATTTACAAATTTACATCTGATTAATTAAAAGCTGATTTGATTTTGAAATATTAACTATTCATATATTTATTTATTGCTTGCAAAATTAAAGATTTGTGGCCATTGACCCTTTCTTCTTCGCCATTTAGGATTCAAATTTGAAAGGAATATGATTATGAGCAGCTGCGATTTGCATAGAAAATACTCATAAATATAATAAATAATAAATCAAGTTTCAAAATTCATAATGAATTTTAAAATGGACGGCGCTTACAGTTGCGATTAATTTGTTATTTAAATTCTGTGCTTAAATCATATTTAGCATTCTGATATGCCTTAATGAAGTTAAGACTCTATGGCGTTTATTAGTTTTAGTTGTTTTTGCTTATTGCTTGAGTTTCATTAAATTAACAATATAGCTTAATTGATATTAAATATAAATATATTAAATACCATAAATTAAATTATATACCTTAATGTAAATTTAAAATAATTGTTAAAAAAAAAAAAATTATAAATTATAGTATTATGTATGTAATTATATTATACATGTAAATACAAATAAGCAAATAATTTTATTTTCGCTCCTGAAACATCGTAGATAAGTCAGACAAAAGGTAGGTAAATCAAGTTAACTTGATATATTTTATTAAATAACAACAAATGACATTTTCTTTTCTTAATTACATAATATGGCATGGTGAGGGAGAAGCAATAGTTGTTAATTAAATATACATTAACAATTACTCTATGATATCATATTATTATTACGAAATAAATAAATTTAATTTTAAATTTAAATTTAAATTTCAATAAAATTTAAATATATTTATTTTGTCCACGCAAAAGTACTCCTGTATATAAGATTCCCAGTCAAAAAAATTAGGTGAAAGTGAAAGATAAGTCTTTAAGCAGTGGCCACATTTTAAATTACTATTTAATCAATAATTAATTCTTAATTCAATAAGATTTTTTTACAAAAAAATATAGTTTTTAAATATGTTTTTGCTTTAGGTTATTTAAATCTTAACAACTTTATTAAACAAATTTATTTAAAAACAAATAAATTTAAATTTATGAATTAAATAATAAATAACTCCTTACGATAGATGTACCATAAGATAAAACTAAAGAAAAGTAGTCACACACAATCGCAGCTGAATCAAATTTGTTGTCTAGATTTTTGGGGGGCATAACTTAAGCCGTCATATACTCACAATTAAGTCAGACACTCCCAATGAATACTATTTAAAAGTCGACAGAAGAGCTCAATAAATAGTTTAGATAAGCTTCTCCGACAGCATATACATATAATGGATATGAATGTTAGCTGGCAGAGCCAACTGTTTTGCGAATCTGCTTCTGATGCCTCAGCTGTGGGCAGCGGAGCGAGGCAAGGCGGAAGATTGGGGCGATGAATAAAAGGAATTTATTTAAATCGAAAAACGCAAATGCATTAATATTATTTAATTTCTGTGTATGTGTGTTTGTTTTTTATTATTTCCTCATAATTAAAAAAGAGAAACCAAAAAGCAACGCGAAGTGAGGAGACACGCGGAATAAAATGTAAAAAAAGGAGGACGACGCGCACTATTCAAATTAAAAATCGAACGTAAATGCGGCGCACAGCAGGAAGCGAGATTTTAAGAGAGAGGTCTACAATAATAAGGCTGGACTCCGATTCCTGGCGACCCCGGCCAGACGACCAGCAAGCGATTGCTGTTGTTGCCGTCCAGTCCGAATCCGAGTCCGAGTCGGAGTCTGAGTCTGCGTCTGCGTCTGCGTCTGCATCTCAGGACGTGGCCATATGATAATTTAAGGCTGCATAACGTCATGCTGTTGCTCCATTGCCATTTATACAAAATGAGCATGACTCTTGGCCGAGAGCGGGCAAGGCGGTAAGGGCTGGATGTGGGTCTGGGGACAGAGGCAGGGGACGGCCTGCGATCGAGAGGCTCGCGTGTTGGCCTTATGAGTGACTGCTGCCTGCTGTGGGCCGCCAACTGTGCCGTGCATCCTCCTTTGATGTGGAGGACCCATGGTGGGGCCGGCGATCGGCCAGCCCGAGCTCGCCCTGCGCTTTGATACGATAAAAAATTAAGGCGATAATGGAATTGAAGCAAATGAGCTGGGCAACATTTGTTCGCTGGCTCCGCTGTGCACCGGCACTGACACCGGCTCTGGAGCTGGCTCTGGCTCTGGCTCTGGCTCTGGATCTGGCTCTGGCACTGGCACTGGGTAAACTATGCAGCTGTGCGACAAGCAAAAATTGGACAAGCAACACGCAATTTATGTCAATGTGCGCTCCCAGCGCCGGCCCACACGGAAAATGTGCAGTAATTAATAAAAATAAATAAGCTATGGGCAAAAAAGAAAAACAACAAACAGCGACAAAAAAAAAAAAAAAAAAAAACTGAAGAGAAAAGTCTCAAGGAAAACTCTCGGCCATGTCGCTGAATGTTCAATTTACAAGCCACCTACGTTGCGGTGACAAACGCCCGGCCATAAAAATTAAAGAAAAATCAAATCGTATATTATGCGACAGCGAGCCAAGCCGAGCCGAGGCCGAGGAGAGCCGGCTCCAAGCTCTAGGCTCCAACTACATACACACTTGCATAGCACACAAGGCGGAGTCGGAATAATGTTGCCCCGGCTAACAACTTCATTTCGTGCGACACTCATAAGGCATAAATTTGCTAGACTTAAGCCTAATTTATGCAGCGCTTCGGGCCGAAGGGTCGCCAATGGCCGTTGGCCAAGGCAACAAGGCGACAAGGCACAGCAACAAGTACGAGTATTTTGTCGCCTCGACGTCACTGTTGGCAGCGGCAGCGGCTGCGGCTGCAACTGCGACGGCGACTGCGACTGCCGCGATGCCAATGCCGACTGTATCTGCATTCACAATTAAACAATTTCCACTAAATCTCGTTACTTCCTTGGCAATTTGTTACGCGCGCCAGCAAAGTTATGTGACGCTGTGCCATAAATTCATGCGCCAACCGAGCCCAAACTCTGAACAGCCGGTCAGGCTCGTCAGCCGGGCTGCAGCAGCAGCAGCAGCAGCAGCAACAGCAGCAGTAGTCAGTAGTCCAGTAGTTGCTTTCCTTGTTGTTGTTGTTGTTGGGCAATCTTTGCATGGGGCACTTAAATCGACGAATTTATGTAGCCAGCCTGTGCCTGCGCCTGCGACTGCGCCTGCGCAGCCATCGAGCCGTTGCCTCTCGGACAATACGGAATCTCGCTGCTGCAGCAGGAGCGCACTCTAAGTCGACAGAAGGTGTGCACAGCGAGCGCATATAAACTGCGATTAGGCGACAGCCGGCGCACGGATTGCACCTGGGTCAGACACTGACACTGACCCAATGCCCAAGGCAGAGGTAGAAGCTGAAGCAGAAGCTGAGGCAGAAACTGAGGCAGAGGCTGAGGCAGAGGCTGTTCCTAACACTCAGCCTTGAGTGCTGATCAAGTGGTAAATTTGTGGTGCAGCTCGATCTGCCAAGATATACAACTAACTAATTAAATCAGAATTTTGGAGAAGGGGAACAAATTAATAAACCAGAAAAGAAAAGACAATAGGCTCTCCCATCAGAATAGACAATGGACCATGGCGAGGTGGAATTTATGAATACTAATCAAATATTTGCTTTCGTTTTTGTCTACACAAGAAATCAGAGCTTAAGAAATTTATTTATCTGAAGAAGTTTTATTTTTAAAATCCATAAGTAACCAGTGAATTTAATTTAAATATAAATTTATTTAAAATTTCTGTACTAAAATATATTCAAATTGAATTAAACCAAACTGTATATGTATATTAGTATTAGTTTGACATACTTTATGTATATGATATTTAAAACATCAATTAATATTTTCTATATAAAAAGAAAACTGGAATATTCAATGAATTAATTAAAATATTTTAAGCTCGAATTGTTGATAAGTTCATAAAGCTGGTATGCCCTAATCGAATATTTTATAAGATCGTTATATATATGAAAGAAGAGTGGAGTGTACGACTAGGAGATACCCTAACCCGCGTACTATCTGCAATTTAAATATTCCATACTCTTATATAACCAATTAAATCCATCAACAGAATCTTGATCTGCCTGTTTTATTCAGGGAGTTCCACAACTAATTTAAAGTCTATAACTTTTATAGATTCTGAGATGTGTGCGCTTATTCGTACGGACAGATGAAAGAATAGACCTTAACAGACTCAACTAGTCTTCCTTAGCCAGCCTCCTTTTGCCTATTACGCATATTTTAAAAAAAAATCTATTATTCTATACTTTGGCATTTTCCCTGAACTTAGGCTATAATCAAATTTGTATGTGAAATATCATCCAAATCCATCTGAGAGCATCAGTATTTAGTAATCATCAAGCATTAATAACGTCAATTTACAGAGCCTCAAATGTAGCCGATGACAAACGTAATTTAGCACAGTTTCAGATTAGATTGTCGTGAAAACCTGAATCGATTCCCAATCAGTGCGTCAAATGTTTGATTTGTCAATAAATTTAATGTACTAAATTTCATTAAATTTTGTTTGCCATGTTGATTTCTGCGACAATTTAATGGCTAAATATATAAATTGACGTCGCTGTTATATTTAGTAACTGTAAACATATAATTTATGTTATTTTCCTCGACATTTCTATGCAAATCGCATCTTATTAAATGTCAGAAAACGTTGCAACAATTCAAAAATGGAAGCAACGGTTTTTTCAGCGCTGCGCCCATATGCATGTAAAACGGCAAAGTTCCATTCGCAATGTGCGACAGTGCATAAAAATATTTGAAAAATGCAACAACCCCAACCAGACTGCGGACACCGGCAACACACACGCAACAGAAGGCACACGCACACATACACATGTAGTAAGTAGCCCTAGCTGCTCTGTTATCAAATCAAAGCCTCTTTGGCGTATCTTTTGGACGGTTACTGCACTGGCAGCACTGGCAGCAGTAGCCGAGCAAAAAGTAGGCAATGGGCGCACTTCTGGGTGCCGGAGGGGCTGCTTTTCGATTGGGGCAAAATCTTGCGAAAAATAATTTTAATTTATCACTTCCGGCGGCCATTGTGTCGTCGTTCATTGCGCCGCGCTGCAGCTAGGCCCAGCCCAGCTCAGCCCAGCTCAGCCCAGCGCAGCGCAGGCCGAGCGAAGTCGGCTCGAGCGATAGCAATCTTTTGCATTTCCTATATGCATGCATGCATGCTACCATTACCATTAGCATTACCATTACCATTATACTATTGCCATTGCCTCCACCATTGCCGTAAAGTGGGCGCAGTTCTTGCTTTTGTTTTTGTTTTTGTTTTCGGTCTTTTTCAGGCATTTGGTTTGCGTCCATATGCAAATGCAATTTTCGCATTTTGCAGCCAACAAACTAACGGTGTGCGCGCTCTTTTGAGTTATGGGAGTGGGGGAGCCTAGGCTGTATATATCTGTGTGTGTGTGTGTGTGTGTGTGTGTGTGTGTGTGTGGGTTCGGGTCTGGGCCAATGAGCCTTCGCCACGCAACAATGGGCAGAGCTGAGCTGAGCTGCTGAGCTACCGCCAACTCGTTGCTGACCCTATTTTTTTGGGGGGTAGTTGAGCCCCGTAAATGGCGTAACATTTTTTGCATGTCTCGAATGCTCCGTCGCGGCCCGAGACCGACTCCGTTGCACGGTCCGGGCCCTTAACGTTGTCGTCATGTTGCCAGCCGGCAAGACATGAGACATTTGCTGCATTCAACATAACATTGCATTGCATTGCATTGCATTGGATAGCCGTTGGCCCCGCTAGCTAGCAAGTTAATTTAGACGGCTGCCCCACACAGCAAAAAACAGCTGCCTGCCATATTATTATTGTTGTTGTCGCTGTTGTTGTCGCTGTTGTTGTTGCTGGCCAGTGGCGCAATTAATCATCAGGGCTGGTAAGCATTCGTGTAAGCGCACTTATCGCCAAAACACATCTCAAGTAGTTAATTTTCAAATAGCTTCGGTAACAGGCTGCGTTTTTCTGTTGTTTCACAGTGTTTCGTGGTCTTTCTTTCTCTCTTTCGTTTTTAGTTTGTTTTTCTTTTTTCGCTGTCTGTTGATGGACAGCGCGCGTTTTATGGCGTTTCTGCATTTGAGTGCTTCTCTAGACAGTGTTCAAAGGCCAACGGCGTTGTGCGTACCCAAAAGTAGAACTTAAGCTGATCCGCCTGCTGCAACAACATACATCTACACGTATAAGCAGCTAATTAGCAGCCCACACGCAGCAGCGCCACCAAGCGGCGTGTAGATGTACTACGCAGTAAAAATAGACAGGCCAACCCCAGCCTCAGCCAGCCTGCAGGCGAACAACAACAGCAACAACAAATTCGCTCCCCCACTGTTGCTGCATTCACTTCGATTTCGCCTTGGTGGTTGCTCGCTCTCTCTCTCTCTCCCTCTCTCGCTCGCTCAATGGTGTGTTCGCTCGCTCGCTTCAAATATGGCGACCGATTTGATTGGCTGGCGCGCGTGGGGCGTGTCTGCTCTTTTGCGCGCCGCGCATGGGAATTGGCGCAACGACGCGAACGGCGGCGAATGAGCTTTGAATGCAAAATGAATGCAACAAGTGCGCATGAAAATGAATCGGAGTGTATTCAATCGAACTCAAATCGCCTTGAATGGCATCGAATCACTTTGAATTACCAGCTGTGCTCAATCAAATTGACCCCAGCCAGCAGTCCCAGAGTTACCCACCAGCCGCTAGCCCCAAGCAGGTCGTTCACAATAAAGGCTAAGAGTAAAGTAAACTTAAGTAACCAACAAAACGCAATGCGATATTGCAATTTAGCTGTCAGTTATCTGCTCTCTGGGCCAATTAACTATCGTGTTCTTGTTGCTGTTGCAATTTAATGCCCCCAAGACTCAACTGAGCCGATGATTTTGCGGTTTTCCCATTGCCCGACTCTCGTGCCCCTCACTCTTCCACACACACACACACACACACACGCACACATGCCTGCGTGCAGTTGTGTGAGCTGTTCGTTCGAGTGTGTGTAAACAGCAATTATCTGATAAATACCCCGGCGCTAAAAAATTGATAAATTGCGCATATAAACGTTACGCTATGATTATGCCACGTTACGAGCAGATGGAGGTGGAAGTGGTGTTGAGACTGGAATTTGCCCCAGACTCGAACTCGATTGCTCAGCAGTTCCCAAATCAAGTATTGCACGATTTCGAATAGAACAATATAGCCACGCCATATTGCTCAACTGTCACTCAACCCAATTGACAGGCTCTGCAATGGAAAATGAAAGCACAGCTGCAAGTGCTAGGGCAACAATCATTGGAAACCTGAGACCCAAAGAGACACTGGGGACGAGAAGTGCTAATCGAAATTGAGTAGATTCCTAAGAAATTTCGAATTTGCTTACGTCCACAGTAATAAATAAACAATCTGAGGATTGCATTTGCTGGGAGATGGCGCTCTACAGTGATACTGTAGGAAAACATGGTTAGTTAGTCAAGATGTATATCTGAAATAATTATGAATACTGTAAAGAATGCTTAGGACAAACACTAGTAAGTAAGTGAATAATAATAATAATATATATATATATATATATATATATATATATATATATATATAATTTTAATACGAATTTCTACTGATCTATTATTATTTTTCTGACCCAAGTAAAGACTTTTTTATTTATTCGGCCATCTTTCCGAGTCGAGTGGATAAGGTAGTGAACTCAGTGAGTAGCTCGGTGATCTTTATTTAAATATATCACTTACGAATTTTAGCTTTTTAACTTAGGTTTTAATTCGAACGATTCTTCATCTGCTTCAAAACATGAAGTCGTCTTTTCCATGCGAAATTCCTCATTTATTGACAGCAAATTTTACTATGTAGAGTAAAGTCTCTTACTCTACAAACGATACCTAACTCTGTAGAGTAAGGTCTCCCGCCCTAAGAGGAAATAACATTTAAAATTATACTTAGCGTAAGACAATGAAATATAAAGGAAAAGTTTGTTTAAGTCAGTTAGTTTTGGTTCACTATTTTGAAAATTTATATAAAATATTTTTACTATTGCATTGCACATTTAATTTTTGTAGTTCTTGGGGACGACCCAAAATAATTTGGAATAAAAGTGAATAAAATACTATATTAAAATGTAAAATTTCTCCTTTTTTTAATATTATAATAAGTTAAAATCTCGCGGGTTGCGTTATTCCTTATAACTAATTTCTGCAAACCTTATTTAGTGGGCTGCTTCTCTAAAATTATTATAAGCCATTTGCTGAAATGTTAGAGCCCCTAATCTTATTTTGTTTTTAAAAGAACAATATCAAAATAAATAGAACTATATCATTATTGAAATAAAAAATATTTAGCATTAACGGAAAACCTAAAAGGTGTTCTATGATAATGACAAACAGTAATTATATACATTTGTATTAATTACAACCATTATCAATTATAGCGACTTCGTTTGTTTATTCAATTATGATTTCCTAATAGTTTGTAAGTCATAATCAATTATAGTTTTGTAGCTATTTTATTAATGAAACTAAATAAATAAATTGTCTTGCGCGGATGGTAAATATATATACTTATACAATGAGAATCTGATGCAGGCATCATTCAGTTTGTTTTTTCTTAATTAATTGTCTCAAAGTGATTGAGCTCGCCTTTCACGATTCTAATCGCGTCTAAACAAATCAGAAACTCTTCAATTTCCAGCAGATCGTTTGATAGATCTATCAATCGGAGGTATGAGTGCGGCGAGCAATCGATCAATACACAGCAAATCTATCAAAGTTGTCTCACGCCCTGGACTCTGGAGCTGTGAGCCATGAGCCATGAGCCATGAACTGCGAATGGACTGTTGGCTAATTTGTAGCATTGCTGTGTTTATGTTTGCAACAAGAGACGCACATCGGATATCCACAACTGGAGCCACAGCATCCATCTGCCAGAGACGACGACGACGACGACGACGACGACGACGTCGATGGCAACAGTGCAGGCCAAACTGCGATTGATTTGTTTATTTATATAATTTCAGTCAAGCTCAATTAGAAGCACATACACACACACACACACACACGCACGCACTCACACACACACTTGGTATATTTAAACAATTGTGGTTGCGGCTTTGGTCTCGTGGCGTTGTTTGATTTTGCTGCTTTTCACTTTATTGATTTAAAAAAATGAAAAATTTATGTTTAAACAAAAATGCGCCATGCAGCCGAAAGCTATTGCCCTGGATGAGGACACGGCAGACGAGGCGGACTGGTGGGCGGTAGGAGGGGGGTGTCTGTCCGGGATCCAGACCCTTGGCTGGCGCTGTGGCCATTGGCGCCACCACTTAAAAACAACATGAGCAAGCAGCAAGCAGCAAGCAGCAAGCAACAAACAGCAAACAGCAAGAAGCTTGGCGGACTTCTCCAATGTAAATAAATAAACAAAAAGGCGCATGCATGCAGAACAAATTGGGGCAACAATTTCTAGCTATTTCTTGGCTCTTGATGGGGCATTCTCGCAACGGCATCGCCGGGCCCAGCGCGCTCTCTGATCGCCGCAGAAGCAACGCGGCGGCAAAGCTTTTTGATATGCCACGGAAATAAGTTCACATAATCAAAAATGCATTGCCAAATGCCGGCAATGCAACAATACAAATAAATTGCAATCGTTCGTCAACGAAACCAACAAAGGAGTCGCCGCGCCGTCAGTGGCGGCCGCTGCTGCAGTTGCACTCGCTGCTGCTGCTCCTGCTCCTGCTGCTGCTGCTGCTCTTGCTGCTGCAGTTGCAACGACTGCCGCAATTGTTGCACCTTATTTGGGCAACTGGACGACGGCTGAGGAGGAGACTCATCCAGCCACTGGCTGACCACAGTGGTCATCACAGCGCTGCCAGTACCCCTTAAAATAATAGATAAAATTAAAACAGTAATAATAATAATAATATAATGATATAAAAATTAAAATTATAGATTTTCAATATATTTTTAAATTATTTTTTAAATAAGAGAATAATAAAATTAAAATAGAAATAAATCTTAAAACTAAAATGTTTTTAATAAAATGTTTTTTTAATATATATTTCTTTTAATAAAAATAAAAGTTAAAACGAAATATTTTCAATATGTTTTTCTGATTAGGTTCTGTAAATTTCTGATAAAAAAAAAAAAAAGAAAAATGATTTATCAGAAAATTAAAATTCTATTCTATTGCAGCTAGAACAAATTTTTTAATTTTGATAATTGGTTATAAATTATAAATTCATACTATATATACATAGATACATAATATAAATGGATCAAAAGATGATAAAAGGTATCGAATACTATTTATTCGTCATAGTATAGCATCAAGTCTTATAGAGAGTTTTATATGTTTATATAGGTGATACAGGTGATACTCTATCTAGTTATATGAGTTATCTAATATATTTTATTTATAATAATATTTTCCATATTATATACCCACGACTCTCTCTCTCCCTCTTTTTCTCTCTGTTCCTCGCTCTTTCACTCGTTCAGCTCTTACTCTTTCGCAATGTTTCAAATGTTAATCAATTCCCATATTTACTTATCTTAGAATGTGGATATTATATATAATCTCCACATTTAAGATACATTTGGGCTTAGGTGAATTCTTATAAAAAATAAAAAATAATAATAATAACACAAAAATATTATAGACTCTGCTTCATGCTACAACCATCTCCCTCTCTTTCTGTCGATCAACTCCCAATTTGAAATTACAAATTTGAGTATTTATTTGGTTTCAAATGCGGATATTCTTAACATTCTTTAGCTATTTTGATTTTTGTTTTGTTTTGTTGTTGTTGTTGTGGCTGTTCGTATTTTTTAATTTGTGAATTTTGGAATCAGTGTGCACCGTTGGCTGGGCCTTTTCTGCGAATTTCAACCGCTGAGCCGCTCAAGCGCTCAGCCGCTCAGCTCAGCAGCTTAAGTCATAAAAGGAGCACTCAACAATCAAGCATGACGAAATGGCAATGGCAATGGCAATGGGAATGGGAATGGGAATGGCAAGCGGCTTTTGGCTCTTTGCTTTTGGCCACAAAGTGCTAGCCAAACTGCAACAGTGGCTGAGCGACTTGGCCAGATATGCAAATGCAGTGCAAAGAGTGATATAATGCGCTAAAGGAACCAATGGAAGATGTCCTCTGTCCGCTGTCCGCTGTCCGCTGTCCGTTGTCTCCTGTCCCCTGTCCGATCTCTGTTGGCTGCTGTCTGTTGTCGTCGCAGTTGTCGCTGCGGATTTGCCTTTGTGCTCGGGCCGCAAAAGTCAATTGTGAGGCGAATGCCGCCTGCTGTTGCCTGGGATTAGACAGCTCCTGCTGAGCATCTAAAATTTGACTACTACTTTCACTTTAGCCAGCCTCTCGCCGTTCTCTAAATATTTTGATAGCCCACACCGCCTCCGCTGCCTGTTTATGTGTGACATATAACACAAGTGCCTGCACCACGCTGACGCTGTGTGGTCCCGCCGTATCTACGGACTCCGGCATAGCATATGCCAGTGAAAGCATTGCGGGCACTTGAGCGAGCCATTAACCTACCGCAGTTTGTATAAACTAAAAATACATACGCACACAAATTAATACTAATAAAATGCTGGCAAGGCTGCTGCTCCGCATTTCTTTTTTTTTTTTTTTTTTTTGGATGCAAACTGTTAGGCGATTTACGACTTCCTCGACATCCTGCGCTGATTTTCCCGAGCCTTTCCAATAGACAGATAGACATCTTGAGTAGGGTCCGAAGCCTTTCAGTCAAATGCGTTGCTTTTAATTGATGTGAAGCCTTAGCTTCGCCCTCAGCAAATTAGTCGCCGAACCGAAGGTCAGAGTCGCCAAATAATTTAGCAGCAATCCCCAGCCCTAAAAAAAACAAAAGCAACGCTCCTCTAGCTGCCGGGCTGCGACAAACAAAGGCCAGTTGTGCAGATCAGATTAAGTGCTTATAACATGGACATGACTCCATTGACTAACAGGCAGCAGTCCCGGCCAGCCAACCGGCTAACCAGACGACAACAGCAGCCACGCCAGCCACTGGGAGCGACAAAAGCGCTTCCCAAATAGCCGCCGACACATCGATGATGATGACGATGACGACGGCGACGGTACTCGCAGCAACTGCATACTGTACACTTTGGTCGGCAGCAATTGTTGATGCCCTACACTCAAAGGAGCTTATCAGTGCACAGGAATGACTAGAGACAGTTGTAAATGCAATTAAAGTTGGTGCAAATTTGGTTATAAGAGAGAAAAAGAGACAGAGAGATATGTAGAGAGAGTCAGAGAGATATAGAAAGAGTGAGAGTGAGAGAGAGAGAGAGAGAGAGAGACAGAGATTGAGAGCAAAGAGAGATATATAAAGAGTGAGAGTCAGAGGGTGACAGTGAAAATACAATGAGAGAGATTGGAGAACAAAGAGATACTAGAGTGAGAAAGCGAGAGAAGGATAGATAGATAGAGAGAGTCAGAGAGATATAGAAAGAGTGAGAGAGAGAGATAAAGAGAGAGAGAGAGAAAGTGAGAGAGAGAGAAAGAGACACAGGTTAAAGAACAAAGAGATATATAGAGAGCGAAAGCGAGATAGGAATAGATAGAGAGTCAGAGAGATATAGAAAGAGTGAGAGTGTGCGAGAGAGAGAGAGAGAGAAAGAGAGAGACAGAGATTGAAGAGCAAAGAGAGATATATAAAGAGTGTGAGTGAGAGGGTGACAGAAGAAGAGACAATGAAAGAGATTGGAGAACAAAGAGAAACAGAGAGTGAGAAAGCGAGAGAAGGATAGATAGATAGAGAGAGTCAGAGAGATATAGAAACAGTGAGAGAGAGATAGATAAAGGGAGAGAGAGAGACAGATTGAAAAACAAAGAGATATATAGAGAGCGAAAGCGAGATAGGGATAGATAGAGAGTCGGAGAGATATAGAAAGAATGAGAGTGAGAGGGTGATAGAGAGACATAGAGACAGAGATATTGAAGGAGAGATAAAGCAAAGCTAAACAGAATGATGTTGAATGGGAATCAACATATTGGCTTCAGCTTATCTCAAGGTAAGAAAATTAACAGTAAACTTTTAATTTAATTGAATAATTTGCGTCATTTAGCAATATATAATTGGGAACTCGATACACGCCTATTTTGTTTATATATACAATTTATTAAAATATATATATATTATGCAAATTATTTAAAATCATAGCCAGGTTTGATTTTGAGCTAAAAGATATTGAAACAGAGTTTTGGCATATATTAATATTAATTAATACTTTAGACTTTCACGGATAATTATATATTATTAAATATAAACAAACAAATTTATAAATTCTACAATAAATATATACGCATTAAAGTCTCTCACTATTTCATACAAATATGTAGCTCATTACAAAAGTCTGGCTAGCAGTCTCAGCTCTGCTGAGAGCAACAAAAAAACTTAAGCTTGCCTCAATTGGCGGCATTAAACGAGACCAAAACAGAGCTGAGCTGCTTCCAAGTTTAGCCCCAGCTCGAACTGAAGCTGGAGCTGAAGCTGAAACTGAAGCTTTGTCTCCACATGATGCCTGCCCACTCTGGCACATTTTGGCCATTGTTCTCGTCGCGGCGGAGGCAGGCCAGGCAAATACTGGAAGTTGTTGCTGCAGAAATGTAGCAAATGCTGTTGTTGCTGTACAAAAATGTCAATATTCTGATTCCACGAAAAGCCAAATGCATCGCTGCCCAACTGATGTCCACGTCGATGCGATGGAGCTCGTGTGTGTGTGCGTGTGTGTGTGTGTGTGTGTGTGTGTGTGTGTCTGCGGGTGCGTCGGCTGTTGACCAAAAGTCGCAATTCGCGACATCCACAGTCCATCTCCAGCTCTCTGTCGGATCCTGCGTAATTCAGTTGCAGCGCATTGCAGATGGCAGTTGCAATACCTCAGCAAAATGGCGAACATCACTCGAGCCAGACTCAATCTCGCCTGGGCACAAAGGCAAACGTTCCGCCCGTCGGCGGCAGATCAAAAAGCTCGCAATGGCTCACAGTTCAATAGGCTTTGTGTCGGGAGTGTAAGAGTAAGAGTAAGTTGGCAAGCGGCTATAATGCGCTTGGATATGCAAAATTGCATTGAAATTTGAATTCAATTCAAAAGGCCGTTGGCCAGCAGGAGCAGGAGCAGGCGCAGGCGCAGGCGCGGTGCGATCGGGCAACTCTGTTGGATTGGTCGAGTTGATTGCGCGCCGGTTGCCAATTTGAAAGAAATCAAAAACTCAGCCGCCAAGCTAACCCACATGCTCCTGCTGCTGCTGCTGCTGCTGCTGCCTCTTGCTGCTGCTTGTTGCTCGACGCTGTTGTTGCCTTTTGCAAATTACGCAACTGGCAGAGATCAGCTCTTGTTTTTGGCCACATTGTTACAAGGCGCAAGGAGTTTACAGCTGCCGCCAGTTGCAATTGCCGGTAGCAACTTCGACTCTGGATTTGCATGCCAACACCGACGTGCATTGCGCTCCGGCAGTGGCAAAAAATGAGCCTCTTAATAGCCGCCGACAGTTACAAAGTGCCTGGCAATTGTGGCAAATGCCAAAGAGCCGTGCAACAGCAACTGCAACAGCAACAGTACATGGGCGTATTGCTTGGGGGCGTATGGGCCGCTCACATTTGGCTTTCAATTTGCAATTGAGCTGGCTACACCTCTGGGCGTTGCAGCAGCATCCGACTTATCTGCCAGCAGCTGCCATCTGTGTTGTGCGCCAACATTTGGCGAATTCATAATTGTGGCAAGTACTCAGCGAGTCGTCCACTTCCACTACGAGCTGCAGTTGCAGTGGCAATTGTAACTGCTAAAAGAAATGGAAACACCTCTTGCAAACTATCCACCATTTGTTATCCATAGCCAAACCCTATTGAGCTGTGGCTTTCGATAATTGTGATTGTGCTAATTGACAAATGATAATGTCTTAGGGGCGTTTAGCCAAACGGAAAGTCGCTAAATCTAAATAAATTGAGATTGCCAAACGAAAACCAAATAAATCATCATAGAATGCAAATTCGAAACTCAGACTTTATGGATCAACTCTAGATGCTATATATACAAGAAATTCAAGGAGGTCGCTTGACGGGCGAAAATGTTTTATCCCTGATATTTTCTGTTTTGATGGGACCTATTTTCAAAATATTGATTACAAGTTATGTCAGCTTTCAAATACTAGCTCAATTTTCTATGGAAAAAGGGTAAAGTTTTTTTTCTTATATATAACTTCTCATATTAAAAAGTTCATAAAAAAGCCAAGAGTACCTGGCTTAAAGATACTCTAACTTTGACTCTGTATGTTCCATTTTAATAAATGTTTATAAATATCTTAAGAACTTAAAATCGTTTGCCATATTAAAACACGCATAATTTGCGTATTTAGCACGCATTTATAGTCCTCAACTTATTTTAATGGTCCTCAAGTTTTTTTAATAACTATGTGAATAGCGATATAAATTTCTAAATTCATGTTGAGAAAGTTAAGCAGAAATATATTCCAAATGCTAAGCTTAAAACTATTATAGACAGATTAAGAGCGACAAGTTTGGAGGGATAAAAATGGTTAGATCAACAGTTCGTCCCAATGATTAGATTACTAACCTAATTTTATAATGAAGCAGAGTATAATATGCAGACATAAAAAGAGTTTGCATAATATGATACCCTGTATAATTATGAATATGATTAGTGAAAAGTAATAAAACTTAAGCATAAAAAGTTTGCATAAAATAATGCAGAACTATGAATAAAATTGGTAAAAATTAATAATAAAATTGAAAGAAAGTCTAATTGAAAATATATGATAATTTTAGCTGGGTTTAAATATTCTCTAACTCTTCGTGTGAAAATATGCGTGTACGAAATAATCTTTATCTTAATTATGCTGAATAAATAATAAATAATAAATAATAAATAATAAATAATAAATAATAAATAATAAATAATAAATAATAAATAATAAATAAAAATAAATAATAAATAATGAATAATAAATAATGAATAATAAATAATAAATAATAAATAATAAATAATGAATAATAAATAATAAATAATGAATAATAAATAATAAATAATAAATAATAAATAATAAATAATAAATAATAAATAATAAATAATAAATAATAAATAATAAATAATAAATAATTAATAATTAATAAATAAAAATAATAAAATAAAATTAATTAACTAATGTTAAATTAAATGAGATATATTAATAACATACGTGAAAATTCTCATAAACTCAATTGCAACTCAAGCATAAACATATATACACTTGCTGACTATTCCACCAATTCTCTACGGATCAATCTCTTGCTTTACTCGATATGTCGCTGTATTTGCCTTTATAACGCTCTCAGTCTTTCTCCCATTCACTCGCTTAGGCTGCTTCTTTTCTTCTCTCCTCCTCTTCTCACCATCTCCCTCATCGAGTCCACATCTTTACAGCTTAATAAGTATTTGTAAATATGTACACGTATGTACTTAAATACATATCCTTTCTAGCACTTCAAGCTTTATCAAATATGACTAGGCACAAGATTTTCAGACATCCGTCCTCTAAATATACTCAATGAGTCCAACATCCGATAGACTTGTAGTAATGATTGGGACATTAAAGAAATTTCTCGGCGCTCGATAGGGGCTGAGAAATGATGGAGGCAACTTAGCAGCGCTGTCATGCTGTGACGGCCAAGACTTTGGGGCATGGCACATTCAGTTGAGGCTAACGCAATTGAGCCATGTGGAATAGATACCCCTTTCGAGTCGGCTAAGATGTGGATGGGTGGGGCGGCGGCTGGTGGCATTGGGAGTGGGTGGGGCGAGCAAACAAATCTTGGCTGTCACAGGGCCTGAGTTGCGGCATTCAATTGTGAAATGAATGCGGATCTCCCACGGCAGTCGGCTACGTGTTGCAGGATATGAAACATATCTCCGGTTAGCAGGCAGGACATTTCCTGTGCCAGCCGGTGGCCATATACACACAGCTGTCATAAATCGCATGTATGAGTCGCTGTTGGGATTTTGCGGCAGGATATTGCCAAAAGGATGCGGTGCCCTTACCGCTGCCCCCTCTCTCTCTCTCTCTCTCTCTCACTCGCTCAGTCGCTCAGTCTCTCAGTGGCCGCTCATCCGTATAATGTTTTGATGGGCATTTGAATGTAGGCGCATGTCATTTGGCTCGGACAAAAGCCTTGAGTGCCAGCCGATCCGTGCCTCGTGGCTGGTGCCTCATGCCTCCTGCCTCATGCCTCATGCCTCTCCCAGCCATCCGTATTGATGGCGAACATTTCAATTGAGTGCCCAATGAGACACCTGACACTTAAGCGCCAGCAACAGGATGAAGGCGTTCGCCTGACAAATGAGACAAAGTGACACAAGTCAATCAAAGCGTCCAAAATGCGCGTCACTTATAAATTCCATTGCTGCTGCTGCTGCTGCCGTTGCAGCTTCCAACCAATTTACTGCCCATGCCCACCAAAAAAGAATACACAAAATGCCCAACGACCTGGCCCCTTGGGGCAGAAATATATTTAAATCAATTCCGTCAGCACGCAGAGAAGCGAGCAGCCAGGCGATGAGCCGCAGGCCAAAGCCAAAGCCAAAGTCTACCCAATGTGATGGACGCATTTAAAATGTCAATACGCATTGGCTTCAGGCTCGGACGACGTTGGATTCCACGAGGCGGACAATGTGGCCATGCCCGGCCCGAGACGGACGCTAACTCCGAGACAACGGCTGAGATAGCGACTTCGGCTGCGACTGCGGCGCGTAAGCTTGAAGTCATTCAAGTGGCGGAGACAATGAATCCTGTCAAATCAAAGTAACAACAAAGGCAACGCAAGGCGTGCGAGAAACGCAACATGAAATGGAAAGCGGAGAACAGGAGAGCAGGAGACCGACGGACAGCCGGACACTCGTAAAGGGCAAAGGCAAAGCTCGGGCAACCACTCGCGATGCCCAAATCCATTAGAGTTAAATAAATTTTGTTTTTGAATTCAATTTACGTGTTGCGAGTTAACTAGACAGAAATACCACTTGGCTCCAGAGAGGGTAGCTTCAGAAATTACAAATTTGATAATGTTGGGATATATACATTTGAGATATGATATGAATTATTTTTAAATATATTCCAAATATCACCCAGAACGTTGCTTACATACATAGCCTTCAATATAAATACATGTATTTAATCTCATGATAAAAACAAACAAAAAATTATAATAAATTAATCACTAATCGACATGAAAAATTAAAAAAGTATATTTTAGATTAAATCGCTACTAAAGGTAGCAGAAAATCTTTTTAATATTATTATAAATATTGTTGCAAAGAAAAGTATATTAGGAAAAAATATTTTAGATAGAAATTATATAAATTATATTTATAATTATATAAATTAGAATTATATTTTATTTACTTTATTAGAGAAAGGCATATTGTGTACTTTTAAGGAATTAATTGAGTAGCTTAGCAACTGTGGATATTGAACTAAGAGCTAAGAACTAGTTGAATATGAGTGATTCAATCCGCAGCCTCTTTCTTCAGCTGGCGCTAGTCTGAATTGAACCATTCTAGTTCATTTCAATAAGCAATGAAATCGTTCGCGAACTGCTGATGCAGTGAACTATCATAATCGATTACAGCTTTGATTCACGACTCAAAAATCATTTTAATCAAACTGTCATGAAAGATTTGACTTAGATAATCATTCAGTTGTTCAGTCTCACAATGGCTTTCAGCATTATTCAATTGTTTGCATAAGATGAGGTGCCACATGTAACTAGTAATCGCATAGAATTGATCATATTGATGAAAGGTCAAACCCAATTGAACTGATTTGCTGATATATCAATGGATTATGAATAAATACTATATATAATATAATATATAATTTTTTCATATATAAAAAAGATTCTACTTTTACAAATTTTAGGTATTCGTTAGTCTCACTTAATAAGGTCCTTCAGTTTAAATTATCGATGTAACGGATAGAGCATGGGCTAGATCCCAATTCAAGCAAGCAAGCATGAACTATTTCTAATTAGCACTTGGCTCAAATGAACCGCCTATACGATACACCTCTTCAACTGCGCACCTGATCCACATGAGCTATAGCCCCGATGGATCTGCCCTGTGGCTGCAGCCAAATAGTTTGATGGAGCCATTGAGCGACCCTCGTCAGGTATTCAATGCCGGACACATAATTTTGCAGCTCAGCGCTTCAAAAGCTCATGCCGTCCCCAGCTCCCAGTTCGGCAACCAGCAACCAGCGACCAGCAACCCCCAATCCTCGGTCCACAGGCCGCGCTCTGCGCCATCCGCTGCAGGGGCGCAGGCAGGCAGCGAGCTGGCGACAAGTGATGAGTGAATGCAAAGAATTTGAATATTGTGCCGCGGCGGCAGTTGACATAAATCGTCAATGACAGCGACATCGCCTCCTTTTGGGCCTGAAACACGCAACGAGGGCGCTGGCAGGCGAGCTGGCTCAGCTCAGCTCAGCTCAGCTGGGCAAAAAGGCCGACAATCAACGTGCTGGCCGCAAAACACGACAGACAACTGTAATCCGCTATTGGGATTGTGTACGGACGGGGGAGCAGAGGCACAGGATCAGGAGCAGGCCAGCGCTGGCGGGGCTTATCCCTGTTCACTCGCTTGACCTGTCAACGAGCTTCTCAAAATCAATTCTAATCGATTTAGGACATTTTGACAGCACTTATTGGCAGCATTCGCGTGGCCGTGCTACTAAAAACACCTTCCAAAATTGCTGGCCAAGCGGACAGCGACAGCGACGTCGCCGTCGCCGTCGACCCGCTAAATGTCAACAGAATTTTGGCTTAAATAGCTGCAAGCCAAAAGTAAAAGAGAAAAAAGGCAAGGCAAAGACAAACAAAAGACAAAAAACGAGAACAAGGCAGCATTATCATTATCTGAGTGGAAGCTGATTGAAAACAGATAATTAAAATCTTCTAATTAGCGGCATGTTCACGCACACACACACACATACAACGTGTCGCCTGTGTGTGTGTGTGTGTGTGCGTGTGTGTGCGTGTGTGTTACCTTAACCACTGTCGGCTGTCAGCGAAAACAAGTTCATAAATCTTGCGCCCAACAAATCGTTTTGCAACATGAAAGAACATTACATACATATAAGAAGAAGCCACAGCAGCCAGCAGCAGCGACAACAAAAGACTCAAGGAGCAAAAACTGTCCACTTCATTTAGTGTAGAGGTGTGCGTGTGTCTCTCTGTGTGTGTGTGTGTGTGTGCCTGGGCTGCCGAAACATGTGAAAGGCTTTGTATGGGAGCTCCCCTGGCTCTGGTTTTGTTTTTTGCCAAAACGTTTAATAAACAAGATTCCCATGTCGATTATCACAAATTAGTCACATTAATTATAAGTGAAGGCAAGGATGCCAGATTCTATCTCATTTCAGAAGCAAAAACTGGAAGCAGCTAAAGGATATCTACATTTGGTAAGAGAAACCAACTGGATTCCAACTGGAACTGTAATTGGTCTTTACCCACGTGCCAAGCAATTTTCGATGTATCTCTATGAAATTATAGCTCACTAACTGATCAAACCATGAATGAAAGCACGAAACTCGTTTCGCTAAAAACATATTTCAAATACAAGAGTTTTTAGTTCCGGCTCTAGAAGTTCAACTTTAAAAGATTAATCACATTGATAAAGCCGTGAAAGATGTATTAAGTGACAAAATAGTCTGTGCGGACCTTAAATCTTTTTAAGCAGGCAAACGCGTATAGGAAATTTCGATAGAAACTGATTCATTTAATTTTAAATAGAAAATAGAACAACGTACCGAAGATTTCTCCATTTAGAATTATACTAGAGGTATTTGTAGTTGTATATATAATGATTCAATTTCTGGGGAAGTATTTTGATATCAATAAGTAATAAATATTTCAATACAGAAACCCAACCGTAATACGGTTACGTACTTATTGCGTATAAAAAATATACTAATTAAACTAAAACGAACTAAAAGAATCTTTAATGAAAATAACCCTTACAAATGATAGGGGAATAATGTATAATCTATCCCTAACAATCTTACTATGCAGCTGTCCAGCTTGAGAAAGCTGCACGTTGTTAAAAGGAATCAACAGAATCAATTCTTATTAGCTATTGACCAGCCATTGTAAATAGTAAATCAAATAATTCGCGTTGAACGTGTCTACTCCAATAAATCCAATTGGATTTCAGAGTTAATAAAAATTACACTATTTTAAAATCCATTGCATACTCTTCAGCACATTAAATAATAATATCCTCATTGAATACCGTATGTAGAACAGTTGCTAGCTGATCTAAAATATGTATACACAAAGTACCCGCGTTACACCGAGTGGTGCATACTTTTAAGCGCTCAGCTTATTAATTTATAACAGTGTTACAAAACCATTTAGCACATATTTAAAATTCAACTTGTGCAATGTTTATTGAAGATGTTTATTTATTTAAATTAACATTCAAAAGTCACAATTCTCATAGATAGTGATCTAAATAGCAAATCAATCAATATAAATGAACTCAGGTTTGTGCGCCTAAATTGAATACGCTAATTGAAAACGCTAAGCATACTTTTGAGCTGACAAGAATTGCTTGATAAAGAGCTTAGCGGAGTTAAGAACCTATACTGTCGATTATCGAGGTTCGATGTTGATGCTTAGCATAGCTAAAAACCAAAGCAGGCTTAGCAGAGTAAAGAACCAAAGCTGTCGATAATTAATACTAAACAATTCTTATTGGAATTAGCTTATTTTTGTTTAAATCAAATTAATTATCAATTATTTGCCTAATTCACTCCTTTTTATTAGAGTGCAGAAGGTCTCTTTGACCAGTTTCTCTCTTCTTCACATTTCTGTACTCATAATCAACACTCCCAAAAATTAAAATACATATTAGGCTTGATTTATTATAGTTTCATAAAACTCCTGGCACGTACAACAACTTAAAATATATGGCGATATCATAGTCATTCCAATAACTCACTCTCAATCTTATAAGCAAAAATACCGAAGTCAGCATCTATTTGTGATACAATCTCAATCAAATCCGTTTGGCTACTAGGCCTTGCGCTCGAAGAGAACAGGGAATGGCTTGTCCTGCGGCGCCTGCAGCCAGTTGTCCTCGGAATACTTTACATTGTTTTCAGTCTCAATCACATGAAAGGTGTAGGCGTGGCGGCTCTTCTGGGAGCGATTCGGCTCGCTCTTGTGCACCACATTGCCGTGGATGACGATGCAGGTGCCTGTCAAGGAATGTCAACAGGTTAAACTGGTATTGTGGAACTGGCCGCAGCCTCAGCTACTCACCTTTGCTCACTTCGAGCGGCGTGAAACTCGACTGCGGATAGATCGGCGATGCGCGATCGTAGACCATCAGCTCGGAGGCGGTCGTATCGGGATTGCGCAGGTAGCGACGGTGCACTCCGCTCTTGTGTGAGCCCTTGATGAACTGCAGGCAGCCGTTCTGCAGGGTGCAATCCTCTAGAGCGAACCAGAAGCCCACCGCCGAGTTGGGCTCTGTGTGCAGGAACCAGGAGTCCTGATGCGGCGTCACCTCGCCGCCAATGCCGGAATTCTTATAGATGTACATGCTCTGGCACACGGCCGGCCTATTGAAGTTCAGCTGCCAGCAGATCTCCTTGACACGGTTGCTGAAGGTCAACGCATTGAAGGTCGGGTGCTCCACGTGCAGCGCATGGCCCACTTTGTTCAATGCGATCATCGGATCCACAACCAGCTGACCCTCATCCCCAATGGCGCCCTGCTCGAAGAAGTAGCGTACCTTGTCGCCCGACTCCAAGAAGTACAGCTCCTTGCTGTGCGCATCCTCCGCCTTGACGGTGCTAAAGATCTTCCGATTCGACTGTGGCGCATCCAGGCACAGGGCTCGCCCCGCCTGATACAGCGTCTCCACCTCCTCGGGCTTCAGGAAGTCCTCTATGACCACGTAGCCGTTCTCGTTAAACTGCCAATAGAAAACTCAATTTAGTTGTTGTTGCTCGAAACACTTGAAGCAACTACGAGAAAGCGGGTGAAGGTCCGATTTGATTCATAAAGCTCTGTGCTATGTGACGCTTATCTCTGCGCCGTCTGGTCTGCGTCTGGCTTCACACTCCCGCACACACACACACGCACACGTACACAGACAGTAGCACATTATCAGACTGACCGACTACATGTAATGGGCACACGCGCGCCGTGCAGCTATTCCCCCTATCTCCCCCGGGATAAGCAGCGCTAACCTTCAGTCCGTTTCCTTTTGTGTTCCACTGTCAGCCGTGGCACCTGCTAATTAACGAATTTCTAGACATGCCAATGCGGTCACAGCATTTGACATGCAAAAAGCGAAATTCGTGCCCATTCACTGAAATCACTCAATGTGAAATTGAAATTGAAAATTCACACATTCTTGGGGTATGCTCATTCTATCCACTGAAAGGCTATTTAAACTTTGTTGTGCAATATGTCACATACCCTCTAGTGTCTGTGCAGGGTATTCAACATTCTACTTGCTCACACAGCTCAATTTTATAGTGGGCGCTCTCTTAGTTTCATCGCATAAAAAAGTATATTTCAAATGCTTTGAGCAAGCAGATGAAAAGCAAGAGTATAAATAGTCGCAGTGATTCAAAGGCACCAACACACCTGCACTGAGCATTGGAGGAGATCCGTCGCCCCACCTTTTGACGAATACGCCAACGAATTTCACTAAAATAAGATGCGCGTGCAAGTGTCAAGGAAATGGGAAATGGAAGGAAATGGGAGGATGGATGACTTATACCCAGCCAGGTTGCCAGCTCGTGGAAAATTACAGCTCGGGAGGTCAGCCAATCGGCCTGAGAGTGTGTTATGACAGGCTTGGGCAGCTGATTCCGTAATCGACTGCAGTTTGTTTGCTCGGCATGTGCAATTCTAAACAGCTAAACTGACAGGGGGTCGTTGCGGAGCTCTGCTGGCTATTAAGTCAGCGTTTGCTGAACTAGAACTTGCACAAGTCCGCGGCTGTTGCTGTGTCGTAAGGCGCTTGCATAAGAGCAGCTGAGAACGCGTTGAGTTACATTTGAGCAGAGCCCAGTGCTCAGCGAGTTCCAGTTGAGTTCTAATGGGCATGAATATGCATGAATGTTTGGGCTCTTTGGAGCTGGCTAACCAGTTGATCGGGCATTATAATTTGATGCCATTTGGACAAGGCTGACCACAAATGTTTCGAGAACTGACCCGAATAAATATGCGTCTGGCTGGATAATGGATTTCGAGCAGCGCCAAAACATTTCCTCAATTGGCCAGTCTTTGTTAGCCAGCAATGAGCGAATTCTTCTCCGCAGTTGGCTTTCTGCGAATCACACCAAAAGGCGACGCATTGGCTGCCAATGTTTATGATGCTGATGAATGTAAATAGATTGAGGGCACCAGGGCGGGTGGAGGAGAAGGGGGAAGGCAGTGTGATGACTAAGTAGCAAGCACTAAGAGCGTAGTCTCACTCGGGCTCGGTGGGAGCCTAGTGCGCCCATCGATAAGTAATTGGCCACAAATCATTTGCCAACAAAAATAGAAACAAAAGCCGGCAAAAAGAAAGAAACTTATGCGATCTCATAGAAAATGCTTAAAGACTGATGATGAATAGGCATCCATTTGTATGTACATACCTCATCCAAAAGTTTGCTGTGCATTGTGCTTCAGTTTGTATTGCTTGTTGTTTTTTGAATTAATCAACAAATTGTATTTCGGGTTGCTTCTTTTCTTTCTTCGCCCAAATATCGTACACTTCTCTGTCGAGGCGTTTCTCCACAGTTGGACAGCGAACGTTTTGCTCTGTTTCGCGTACGTTTCAAAACTGTTTCGCCGTTTTCAAAACAGTATCTGAAGCACCCAGCTCTACCACCAGGCAGAACAGTCGAGCAGTCACTCGGCCTGATATGCGCTTCCCACACGACGCGTCGGGTGCTGAACAGTTCTATACACACACATACACACACACATCTGTATTCTTAGCATATGCTCGCGATCGATGTACACTCACACTCTCTCGCTCTCTCTGTCACACTCTCTGTTGCTTGCCCTCCCTTTCGCGCTGTTACTACGGGTCTCCGCCTCTGTTAGCAGTGATGCCAGCTCTGCGTTTTCCCGCTAGATTTAGCTTTTATTTTTGTTGCTAGACGTTTTTGATATTTACGTACAGTCACATCATATTTCCTATTTATTTATAAATCGTAGCACATCCTTAAAAAATTATGTGTAAATAATTTACAATATTTTAAAATAAAAGTATTTTGTTGCCTTTTATTTGTATTCAAATTTTTGTCTATTTATTTAATTATTTATGTATATTATTTTTACATTTTACATTTCATGAGAATAGATTATATTTATTTTTATATGATGCATTCAAATATATAAAATTAATTTTAAAATGAAATCGATTTGTATTGTAAAATATTTTTAATTTTTCAATGTAGAATATATACTATAAGTAATTATGACATAATTATAATTATATACATATATAAGCAGAAATAATTTTAAATATTTAATATGTTAGTTTGAATTAAACTCAATTTGAATTACATAATTAATGCATAGATTAAATAAATCGATGAATATAAAATATAATCTTAGGGTGACAAATTCCTCGTGAACTGCTGTACTTTATTGATAACAAAATGACATATTTTACAATAAAATTCGCGTCTTATCTACCAAGTATATACGCGTACATATATACTGGAAAGTAAAGTTAATATAGCCAGAAATGTAAAAAAAAAATAAAAATAAAATAATAGTAGTAGTAGGTATACATAATATTTAGTATATGGCATCAAATACAAAAGGCTTTTTATATTATTTGAATTTTTGTAATAAAAAAAAGGTTTTGTAATTAAAAATTTTCTAAGTAAATATTTTTCAAAGCGAATAATACAGAGACATGTTAGAAATAAATAGCACGACAGATATAGGATATATCATATTAACTGATAGCTTGATGCATACATTGTCAAGCTATTTTAGCGCCTCTAAATTGCCATCACTGCTTATACGTTAGCGTAGCTCATCTCTGTTAAGGTCTAGTTTGAGCTTTGTAAGTTACACAAAATTCTATTTGATTGTCGTTTAGTGTGATTATTTCGTTATGCAGTAATTTCTTTGAATTATTTTACATTGGATTCACTTTAGCTTGACAATCCCAAAATTTTCCAGTTATATCCGAAATTTCCACAAATATGCAACAGTTGTGTCTCACGTGCAATCCGTGTGTTCATTCAGGGGACCGCTGAGCATGCATGCATGCATGCATGTGTACATACATATGTGTATATGTATGTGGGTATGTGTGTACATATAAGTATATCCGTATGCATTTGTAGAAATATGTACATATATGTTTATTGTCTAGCTAATGCGCAGCGTCTTTTTTTACAACTTGATGTCGTCATATGGCAGTTAATTGCTGTCTATGCGTGGGTCGCCGTTCGCCGAGAAACAGTCGCTGTTGCAACTGCGATTTCCTCATCCAAAATATGCTGCAAAATATGCGAAAACTATTGTTAAGCTGCGGCATTTAAATGGCTGAATATGTTTATATAATTTGCAGCTAAAAGAGCGCAATTAAAAAAGCGAATTATAAGCTGAGTCGTGCGAACAATGGGCGCTTTTAATCTTAAGTCTATATTTATTTTAGCATTTGTTTAATGTCATTGACTAGGCACACACTCGTAGCTCAAGTCGGCCAAAACCTCTGAATGTCATAAAAAGTCGCATTGGAAATGCATGCAAAATGGTAAATTGTAAATTTATGCGAGCCGGCGAAAACTAATGGCATGTGGCTAATAATGTGGCACTCTGGCCAAGTCTGGCTCGGCCGAGCCTGGCTCACATGCACTTACTTGTGCTTGTGTGTGTGCAGTTAGTATTACTACTTTACAGAAGATTAATTACACTAGCTCTGGCCATAAATAAGGCAAACAAGCAACTGGCCGCCAGTATGCAGTCTAGAGCCAAGAGGGTCTTGAGTCTCGGCATTATTTGCAAATGTGTGGTAGTAAAAATTTAAATTAGAAATCATTGCGGCCGCCGGGTAGCCATTCAATTTGATCAGCAGCAGTGGCAGCATACATAATGGCCGTGTTAGCTCTGTTGCCCTTGAATTGCAGATGACGACGGTGGCACCTGAACAATCAAGTCATAAACAATGTGCAGCCGAAAGGTCTCAAGAGGCCAAGAGACGCCCCTCTGACGCGCTTGCGAATACACCGACAACAAACCACAACAACAACTACAACAAAGAGATGATCAAGCCAAGGTCAGAGAGGTTTTTGGGTTCTTCAGTGAAAGAGAGCTGAGAGCCCCAACAAAGCCACGCTCTTTTGTGCGGCTAATTAAGTTAATTAAAAATTGAAGACATGCGATTTGCTTGAATAACAACAATTTGATAATATTCCAAATCTTGTATGTATGTGTTTTCTTTTTTTCAGCAAAAATTTAAATTTTGTTTTGCTGCTGCTGCTGCTGCTGTGCTGCTAATGATGATGGCTCCAGCTCCTGGTCTGATTAGAAAATGTTGAGTCATCGCAGTCATCAAATTTAATCTGCTGCCTTTCCAATTCGTAATACCCTGTACAATGGATGCATTGTATATATAGTTTATGCAAATACTTTTGCATATTAGAGCACAAATATAAAACTATATATAGCTAGCTATATATGTATATATCAAATCAAAATATTTATTAACACTGCCAAAGCAACATAAACAAATCGTTTTTGATGCGATTCAAGCATTTCGCACTGCTTTGATGATCCGTTTGTCTCTGGTTGTCCAAGTTTTTATTTTTTACATGTTTGCAACATAAACTCAATTTAATTAATTATTTTACAAAAATCATTAAATCAAATTTATTAATGAAGAAATAACTTGAAATGATTTTGGGTGATTTCATTATTCATCAATTATTTGCACCTTTTTGAAGACTCAAAGTGAAAGGCTTCCTAGTTTTAAAGTAAAGATATTTGAGCAATGATATGGTTTGGATCGAGGCGAAGAGAAGGTAAAATTGTAAAGTATTTATAAAGCAGCAAACTGCAATTAAATTCCCATATAAATACATACAAATTCTAACATTAAAATATATCAATTCAAATATACATGGCCTAATTAAATAGAGGGTAACTGTTAGTCAAACACTTTGAGCTAAGGTAGTGCGAAGCGTTGAACTGATATGTGTGCTCGAGCGTGTTTTTGATTATTTTTTTACCATTTTGATTAGTGATATTTTTTTATAGACGCGCCCCCTCCGGATTTGTGCAATTCGCTTGACCTTAGCGCGCTGAATGTGTGAGCTGTTTGCCAACCAGCTCGAACACCGTTTCGAAAGTTTCAATTCAACTGCAGCAACGACCCACGCGATGCCAGCCCGATCTCCAGACGCACCAAGAGGTGTGAGTGGAGTGCAAAAGGTGTGAGAGATTGCCTAGCGAGAGGAAGGAACTCGCACCCGCAGCTGAACCAGACCGGGAAAAGGAAATGAAACGCAAATATCATTGATCTGTTAGTTAAGTTGATAGGTTTAGCAGTGTTAAAATATATTAATAGACAGCCCATACAGCTCGTTTAGAAAGATCTAGTCTGCTCCCATTATTCCAATTATTATTCAAAGTACAGTGGAAAAAGCATTTAGTGCATGGATTTTAACAAGTTCTAGAATTTGATATAATTATATATGCATATTATTGTGGCTTCTGTAGTCAATGTAGTGGCTGCAGCTTCCGCAACTTAAATATACATACTCTGAGCATTTAACAATAAACATTTGAATAATAGTACGATTATGATTGAAATTAAGATTAAAACATTTCTGAAACTATATAGAAAAATTAACATATTTCGGAGTTATTCTCAGTTGGACGTTGATCTCTCTTGTGTCTCAATAGGTTCTCTGTTGGTTTCTTCAATCGACAGTTCCTGTGCTTGTAGATAATCCGCAGTATATGAACTAAATGATTTATGCTACTATTGTTTATTTATTTATCCGTCATGCTGCTGAAGATATTATAATAGCCAGGGACATAAATATATGCATATATGCGTGAAGGGCATTACTGTGATCATTATAAATATATTACACGAAAAGCGCAACGACAATCAAAATTGGAATAACAAAGGCTAATTACGTGCGGTCTTAGCTGCTCTTATTCAAGATCTAAAATCTCTGGCTTTATTATCGAATCAATCCACTCAGAGCGACATTAGTGGATTTGCATGCGAAGCTACTTGGACAATAAATCTAATGGCCAGCACGCTGTCAGCGAGCTATAAAAGTACATATATGTATGTATATATTGAAATTATACATATGTATATACATAAAGTTATTTGCGAAAGTGCCCCGACCAGACTAGGCCAGGCCAGACCCAGGCCGGCTTGACTTAGCCGCGGCCGAGCCGATCAGTCGGCAACTGGGGAGCCAAATGTGGAAGCTTTACGTCTTAATTTTGAATGTTAATTGCTGCTGGGGCTGTTAGTTGGTCTTCGCTCGCTTGAACTTCAATGTCAGTGAAGAAATTCAAAGCTAATTTGTCGGCGATTCAAATTATGGTATACATGCTCATGGGAGAAGGCACGCACTGGAATAGTTGCCTTTACGGCCAGATAATAGGAGTCGCTCACGCAACGTAAAACCCGTTAAATTGGCGCATGGCTTTCGGCCGAAATGTTGATTACGAAAACATTTCATCAAGCAAATTATGATCTCCTCAATCAAACTTCAAGTGAAACAAGAAAAGTAACTAACTTATGATTTACGATCACTTTCTACAGCATTTTAATGAAATCTTTCCCCATGCTCCCTTGTTGCGGCAGGGGGGCCGACCGAGGGGTGCAGAGCAGACGAGGAGGGTGTTAAAGCTTTCTAACTTTGATCATAATTGTAGATTAAAGAAGACATCCATAAATTATGAACACAGCGTAAATAATTGAATCTGTCAAAACTGAACAAGAAATGTAAGATTGTAAGATGCTGATCAGTTTTTACTACCGCACTGAAGAGAGTATATTGGTTTTGCTATAGAAAATGCATAGCTACCTTCGAATTATAAAGTATTCCGATTTTTTCCATGCAACTCTTATGTAGCGCTGTGACAATTTGAAATTTGTAATATACAGTAGACTCCGGCTATAACAACTCCGTTTATAGCGTCTGTACGGTTATTGCAACGAAAATTCTGATTCCCAGACAAACTTATATGAGCAAAATTATACAATACGAGCATCTTCCGGTTATCCTTGAGCGTCCTTATGATCGGATTCACCTGTATATATATACAGGGCTCTCCATATGCGAGGAGAGGCACTCTGAACTTGAAATCTAGATCCAGTATTTATAGCTTATATTGATGATTATTCAACAGAACAGAGAATATCAAGTTCATATAGTTACAACTTTTTGGGCGTTACAAATCGTAAATTTTATAGCTTTATAGCTTGACTCGAAAAATATAACAAGTTTGCTACCTTAATAGATTAACGAGAACTATAATTATATGTAAATATATATATTTATGCGTTTGTTTTGTGACGTGCCTAATCGGAAAAGATTTAATCATAGACATACTTAGAGCCTTCAACAATTCGATCATTGCTCACCTGCTCGACAGCTGAACCTGTTAATATATACAGGTGATCCCTCTATACTCATCGACTTTTGTGAACGAGTATTTGGCATTTTATTAATTTATTTATGTGGCATGGCACATCAACCAGACAGCTTAGCTATGAGATCTTTTATGCTCACTTCGAGCTCGGCCAATTAATCTGATATAGAAACTTTACGCTGTGTGCGTTCTCCGATTATTATTGAGCTAATTTATTTAAATGCGCAAAATGTGTCGAAATGAAATGCGCAAATAAATTGCAATACATAAAGAGCGGAATGCCATTGTTAGCTCAATAAACTTGAGGGATTACGAAGACAATGGCACTCGAAAATAAACAGGCCACACTTTACGTGATTATAAAAAAAATAAATAAATAAATAAAAATAAAAAATACCAAGAACAAAGGATTTATAGCCAGTTTTGCCTCTGGCCGTTCAGTGCGCTGGGAGATGAAAATGTTCGTGTCGATTTGATCGCAAAAATCAGTTTTTATGTTAATTGAATTATGCAAGCGCCTTGGCCAACCAGTTACAAGCCCCCAGAAATGATAGCCCCAACAGTCGTTGGCTTGACCTTTTGCGAACCCTTGCACGAGAAAGTTGTGCAAAGCAGCCGCCGGGCAACCTCCAGCCACGAGTCAGTCGACCACCAGCTGTGAACTTGGAGACGGCTGCTCTCGCGCTCCGCTTGGCTATCTCCCCACCCCCCATGGGAAATCGATTGAGCAGCATTAGCTAATGCCCAAGCCAATAAGTGAACAATAGCAAAGAGCGCCAAATTGAACTGTTTGTTATTAGGATTTTCTTCAAATTAAATATTATAGGAGAGTTGCGCAACTAATGTAATGTAATATATAAAACTGCAGAAAAAAATAGCATTTATAGCGAAACAAATTCATAGCATCATTTGAATATGCACATAAACATTGATAAAAAAATATAAATATATAAAACAAAACGAAAACAAACGTCACAAACACAAAATCTGTGCAAAAATTGAGTTACCGGCCAAAAGCACCTTTTGAAGTTTTTAGTTTGGGGCTTTGGCTGCGATAATTATTGACGACGCTGATGAGACGGAGACCACAATGGCAATAATAACAACGACAGCAACAGCGACAACAACATCATCAGCAACTGTTGCTGTTGCTGTTGCTGGTGGCGAAGCAATAGCAACAACTAGGCACTTGTAAGATACAACAGCAGAAACAACAGCTAAAACCAGCCCGCTGCTGACGTCGACAGCAACTTCATGAGGTGCGCAACTCTTCACTAGCACAGCGCAGACGCAACGTCGTTTCAGTGCGGTTTTGGAGTTCATAGCGTTTGGTCGTGATCGTGCAGCACCCACAACAACTTGTTTGTCTCTGTGTCTGTGACTGTGTTCGTGTGCGTGTGCGTGTGCATGTGCATGTGTATGTGTGTGTCCAACAGTGTCTTATAGCAATTGTGTGCAGGATCTACTGAAAAATCGAAGCACACACACACGAAATAAACAACAACAACTACAACAACAACAAGAACAACAAGCAACTTTGTGGACAACGGCGCTCCAGCTCCATTTTGGAGTTCCACTTGGCAGCCATGTCAGCAGTGAAGGATAAGCTCTGGCTGCTGCTTGTTGGCCTACTGGCCGCATTGAGCTGTAAGTAGATTAAGTAGCTCGGATTTATGAGTGACACACGCGCATTGTGATGCAAATGGGGGGCTAACCAAAATAAAAACTACAACAAAATTAAAATAAAATTAAAATAAGGTCAAATAAAATACAAATAAAAACTAAAAACTAGATTAGTGCCCCAGCTGCACACGCAACACACTCAAGTATCTGTATCTGTATCTGTATCTGTATCTGTATGTATCTTTTAATGGCGAGAGGGCGGCCAGACAATGCGCCGAATGACACGGCGCGAATATATCATCTTTTGTGTGAGTGTGAATGCAAAGTATGCCAAATGAATATTCAACAGTCGCCAGTCCGCGTTTATGATTGCCGTTGACCGTTGAACTGGCCACCGAGTCGCGCTGACCAACTGCCAAACTGCCTGCCAGGTTGACTGACTGACCAACTGCCAGACTGACTGACTGACCAACTGCCAGACTGCATTAACATTGCCTGACGGATTAGCATAAATTTATGTATGCGGCTGCGTTTCCTTGATACAATTCGGAGACCTCCGATCAGGCGATTGCCTCAATGGAAAAGCGATGTATTTTGATTTTTTTTTTTTTTTGTCGTCGTCGTCCTCCTCTTCTTTTCGATTTTTGTATGCAACGTGAAAGTAGGTCTCTAGGTTGAAGATTGCTTGTTGGGTTTTTGCGAATATGTGCATACGTACACATGTATATATGTAAGCATGTGTCTGCATGTATATTAGTGTATGTCTGAACTAGCATCATTTATAGATAAAATTATATATATATACATATGTGCATATACATATTGATTGGTTAAATGCTGCTGGCCAGGCCGCAAATCATTGGCAATTGCGGCAACCAGTTCCAGCTGGGCTTAGATTTGAGTTTGGGTTCGTTTGCTTACTCGATAGGCAAACATTGCCTGCCCGCCCGACCGCCTGACCGCCCGCTTGCTGGCTAATGGCTCTGTCTAACTCTGGCCCGAGCATCATTAATAAGACACTCGACGGCAAAGTGCTGTTGCTTTTATTTAGCTTTTAATTACACCTTTGGCATTTAGTTCGAGCCAGCGCGGAGGGGCTGGGCTTCTTGTTGTTGTTGCCATAAGCCAACAATTTAGGCTTGATAAACGCAGGTACCTCATATGACTTATTGCCCCACTCTAACATATTTAGATCTGAGTTAGCATCAAAACTGGACCATTATTCGTGCATTACTTCGCAGCCGGCACTTTGATTCAATTAAGTGTGAATTGTGTGTGCGCTGAAACAGTAGCCGAGATTCTTGCGCTCAGACAGGAAAGACTTGTCGGCATCTTGTTAATTTGGAGCAGCAACTGCCATGGCCACGAATCGTATCGATCGTAGGCACCACAGCACGACAAATAGCAACAGCAACAATAACAGCAACAACTACAGCAATGCGAATACTCGAGCCCCATAACCAAATCGAGTCGCGTCTAAAACTGCAGGCCATGGAGGCCGCCCATAGTTGTTGGCCTGATAGTGGCAGCAAGAGCCAAACGTGTTTATAGCCCCAGCAAACAATAATAATAAAAAAAATTAATTGAATTTCAACAACAACAGCAACAATGTTCGCTCGCTGTTTAACTTTGCCCAAAGGCCTGTGAAGGTAAATTTTGGAAGCTTTTAAATATATTCGCGCACACGCGCAAACAATTTGCAAATGTGCTGCAAGAGTTTGGCAGATTCGCCAGCCAATTCGCTTGGCTTAAAATAGAATTGGCGAAAAGTCTTCAGCCGTAAATGGGAAACGCAATTCTCCATTGTCTGATTCACGGGCCATTTGTATCTGTCTCATAGCAAACGCTCTGAACTCGGCCGCTGCTCTGCTTTGCTCAAATGTTAAATAACTAATATCAGAATCTGGGTTACACGCCTCACAAACCCTGCTTGAGTTCTATTGCCATTGTTGTGCGGCCTTATTTAGCATGAAGCGAAAACTTCCTGTCAAAGTTTATGACCACCATCGTTCGAGTCGCATTAACAATAAACTCGTAATCATCATAAAAGCCAACGCACGCGGCCATAAGAAGCCATCAGAATCTATAACAAAGCAGAGAACAGATATGGATTCGGATTGTGATTCTGATTCTGATTCGGATTCATGTTCGGAGTCGGACTCGTAATCTAATTCTAATTTAGCTGTTTGTTGCCATATCTGGCTATTCTGTTACCTGCTCAACATTAATTTGGCAGCCAAGAACATGACGTGATTATTGTTGTTGTTGTTGTCGTTGTAGTCGCTCGAAAATTGCTGTTAATATGTAAATTTGATGCGAATAATTAAGTGGATGCTAAGTGGTGCCAGGGAACAGTTTATTTATTACTTTATTATTTTCTTTCTGCTTTAGCTCGCGTGAGTTAAGCGCTGACGGCGTCGACTCAAGTTCGTTGCTTAAGTCTTTTGTTTTGGTTTGCCTAACATTTGCGGCTTTACGTTTTTTTTCTATTTTTCTGTTTTTGTTTTTGTCATTGTTTTCTCGCTAACATCAATAAAAAATATCAAATTATAAAACAGCACTGCAGCACGGCTGTGATGCCGCCTACCCATATTACGGCACAAAGATCGGCTCGCTGACACGACTGCATCATGGCGTTTCCGGTGACGTCTATGCCGTAGATTCCCGTACGATTTTCATCAAGAAATTCAACTACGATGGCGAAGCGCCCGCCGCCTACTTCTATGTGGGCAACACCGCCCGACCCAGCAACGAGGGCGCCTCTCGCCTGCGGGACGAGCGTGGCGGCACCGCCTCGCTGACGCGTCGCTACCGCAATAAGGACATTACCCTATCCCTGCCGGAGGGCAAGACGTTGCGGGATGTGAAGTGGTTTTCGGTGTGGTGCGACGAGTTCGCTGTCAACTTTGGCGATGTCGCCATTCCAAGCACATTAGACTTTCCCCGTCCACAAAAGATCGGCGCACTGAGAGGCGTGCACGGCGTTTCCTCCGACAACATTGTCATTGTGGATGCCCAGACCCTGCTGGTGCCCAACTTCAGCTACGACGGCGAGGCGCCAGGTGAGTACATGGCTGCACTCATGGCTCAATGAAGGGCGAACTGCAACGTTGGCACTCGATTTTCAATTTACAGACGCCAAATTCTGGGTGGGTCGTGGCCAGCGTCCCACGGCCGACGGCCTGCGCATACCCGATGAGAATGGCAAGGAGAATCCGCTGCGTCGCTACGAGCGCAAGACAATTGTATTGACGCTGCCCGAAGATCTGACCATCTTCGATATTGGACACTTTGGCGTCTGGTGTGAGGCGTTCACCGTCGACTTTGGCCACGTCCGCCTGCCGGAGGGCCTCAATGTGCCGCCCTCGCTCAAAATGCTGGGCATCAGTCCACAGGTAAAGAAGCCGTTAAATCAAATACTCAGCGAGCTGCAGCCCTGATGGCCCTGACGGCCCTAGGCACTCGCCAAGCATTTGAGGTGTGCGTGGAGCTTATTTAAACATTTTATATTTTAATACTCGTATTTATTTGTACTCGTGCAACGTCTATTTAACAATAGCAATCGAGTTGCCTTTGAAATTACTAGACTCTAAGTGTGTGCATTTTTTATAAACTACAATTTCAATTCACGAATTTAATGTATACAAATATATATGTGCAGCACATTTTTATATACAATCACAAAATTGGTCGTCTTCTGTGTTTTGTTGAGTTTGAAAAAAAAAACTTTTGCTTTGTATTTTTGAATTGAGCGCCTATACAAAATGAAATGTGTGCAATCCTCTCTTTGGGTTAACCCTTCCACTGAGTCCATAGCCCAGCTACCCCGCTCTACCGCTCTCCCCTTACACCCAACACCTGAACTCTCTCTCTCACACACACACACATACACACACAGACACACACACATACGTCAATCCCCTGAGCCATACTAATTTAACTCTCGTCGTATTCGTACCCTCCGTCAAAACTATAAACATTTTCATTTTGTATGAGCTTCATTAAACGTTTTAATCTGAATTTCAATTGGGATTTATTTCCATACAAAATTAAAAACGAAAAGCAAAATTTTTAAACACAACAAAAACCAAAAAGAGAAAAAATAAGACAACAATTTGTACACAAAAATTAACTTTGGCAAGCGCTAAACATTCATTCATCTCCTAACCCCCATCCTAATCTGAATCCACATCTGTTAATGCCTCATGCCCACTCACTTCACCACTCCACCACTCCACCACTCCACCGCTCCACAAGTGCACTCATTTCATTATGCTCCAATTCCAATGCTTATCTGCAATACAATAGCAAAACTAATTCTCTTCCAGTCGAAGCTCAACTGCGAGGTGCTCTACGATGATCTGGCCTTCGAAGTACGCTGGGCCGTGGCCGGCGAGAGCATCGTCGTGCAGCTGGTTGCCAAGTTGGGTAAGTCTCCACCGCAGAACCAAATCCGGAAACATTTTGCGGCTTCTCTTTATCCGCGAACTTGACACTCGCCCAAAAGGCCAAAGTGCCAAAGCAATTTAGCACATTGTAAACGGTTTCAATTACCACATTAGCAGAACGACAGATCAATTCACATTGATTGACAAATTCACTGCTCGAGGAGTGTCTAATGACTGTCTAAACAATTTAGAGTAAACTCTCTGGCTAAACTTGGCGTTTCGCATGATCGTGCTAATTAAACTTGATATTTCATCTCATTTGGCTTGTAGGATTGTGCAATAGCTAAATACGAAAAATCTTCATTAGATATCATTTTCATAGCAATCAAACACGCGATTTACTGCCTTTGAAATATAAAAGAGGAAGCCACAAATTTTACGACTTCCTTATTTCTTATACAGATTAAGAAAATAAAATTACGTTATTGTTCGATTGTCTTTCTACCACACCATCTATTAGCCATTTCCTTACTGAGTGCATTTATATTAGTTCATTTAGCTCTATAGTTCTATGCTTCTTTGCCATTAAATTCTGTTCTTTCCGGCAATTTATTATTGGATTATTTTCTTATCCCAATATCTTCGGCGTATCGAAAGCAAGATAGTCTCTTTAAAAAAAATCCTTTTTCGAACTTAAATAAGCATTCCCATTCGCCTATTTCTATACTTCTTTTCTTACATTTTCTTTATAATTTCTATAACAAGTCGGAATCATCCTAAGATACATATGCATATCTCATAGCTGATATAGGTACAAATTCGTTAGGAATATTAAAAATTTTTTAAATATTTAACATTTGAACAAAAGCTATAACTATAGCATTATAATTATTTACAACAGTTAGTTAGGTAATCTTCTTGTTTTCACTGGAAGAATTGCAATGTTTCGTTTAAAAAAATTAAAGCAAAATACATATGGAGTCCCAATGCACAATGTGTTCGGTGAGCCGAAAGTAGGAATCAATTAAATTTAAAAAAAACCTTTTCAAATGAAATTCATTTAACAACAGAAGAGCCAGAAGTTTCAGCATAAAAACAAAACAATATTCCCTGCATCCCATCATTGTCATTGCCATTTGACTATCAATACAAAACATCTCAAGATGGAAATGAATCAGCTTACGACTTAAGATCAATGAATCAAGCAAGCCCTGAATGAATATGAAGATCTTGACTAGCAAATAAATTGAGAGCAACTTTGATTCGATTTATGATGCTTTGACATTTTGGTCGAGCATAGTCAATAAAGGAGTCTCAACACTTGTGTGCCCAAAGACAACAGCAACAAAATTCCAGTTAGCAGTCAAATTGACCGATCAGCGGCAGCATCGTTGGTAGAATAACAAGTTGCAAAATATGACGACTGGTTTATTGCGCAACCAACGCACAGGCACTAAGCACCGGGCACAGAGAACAGAGCACAGAGCACAGAGCATGAAGCATTGGGCAATTAATAGCCATGGCAAAGTGGATGCTGGCATTGCCGATGGCGCGCATCTGCACTTAGCACTCAGCACTCAGCACTCGGTAAACACAATCTTAGTGCATGACCATCTACGAGTGAATATTTCTTTAGTGGCACGCGTTGATGCTACTGGTCTTGAGCCTTGCGTGTGGCAGTGGCTGCGATTGGCAATTTGGAACCGCTAAGAATGCCAACTGGGAATTTTCACCTGGAATCTGAATCTGAAAACCGGTCCCTGGTGCTGGTCGGCTAGGCACCCATTTAGGAACATGTTGTGTTGGCCTCCAGAAATGGGGCGAGCAACTTTCGTTGATTGCGATCCCAATAGCATTACATTTTTGAGATAGCTACTACCATTCTCAATTCTTCGCAGAACCCAACAATTACATGGCCTTTGGCATCTCGCCGAACAAGAACATAAGCCAGATGATTGGAGCAGATGCCGCTGTGGCGTGGGTGGATCCCGAAACTGGCAATGGCTTTGCTCAGGACTACTTCCTGGAGGGCAAGGCTCAATGCTCAGGTGGTCGAGGCGCCTGTCCGGACATTAAGATAGTGCCTAACACCAACTCCGTCCGGCTGCTGAATGCGGCCATGGTGAATGGCTATTCCATTGTCACCTATCAGCGCTCGCTGTCTGCCACAGATAACTTGGATTTGCCGATATCAGTGAGCGAAGCGGAGTCTGTCGTGTGGGCGATTGGGCCCTTGAACGATTTCCGGGAGGTCTCCTTCCATACTTACTATAACAAGCATTTGCATCCGATTGATTTTGGACGTCAGCCCAAATGGAACTGCCCCCTGCCGGAGGGCGCCAAGCCGGGCAGCAGCAGCAGCTCAGCCGAACAAGAGGAAGAAGTTACTCAAATTAGCTCCACTGGCGGTGCCGGCTATCCGCCTGCGGGTCGTCCCAGCATTGAACCTGATGAGGAGTTCTATGAGAATAGCCCACAAGCCCTGAAGCGTACGACACCCGCTCAAGCGCCACAAAGGCGCCAAGAGACGCTATCCACGCAACGCCGACCGGTACCCACGCCCCGACCAGTGAGCAGTAATGGTGCCTGGGATATTCCGGCCATACAATGCCACGAGCCAGAGGACGGTGTCTTCTATGCCCAAATGGGCCCGACAGGTGGCAAGCATGGTTATCCTGCTATAACCGGTGAGCATAGCAGAATAGGCTCACTTTTTTCTTTTGGCTAACAGATTTTCTTCATTTTTTAAGGTCACGTGGGCTGGGGTATCTCCTGGTACATCAACGGTTTGTTGATTCCCGAGATTCATGTGGTTAGAGGAAAGACCTACACTTTTGTTGTGGAGGGCGGCAACAATCCGGACATACCCGCCAAGTATCATCCATTCTACATTAGCGATGATCCAGTAGGCGGCTATGAGCATAAGCGAGAGGAAGAAAAGAAGGTAAAGGTGTTAAGAGGATTCTAAATTGCAGCACATTACTTTATATTGCTATGTTCCAGGCCGTACGCATCTTTGCTGGTGTGCACCGATCCAGATCCGGTCAGGTAACTCCCACTGGGGTGGGACGTTTGTGCAACTGGACACCCGACGTTGATGGACCGCCAGCGGATGATTATCAGAGTTTCGGAGCATATCAACGCACATTGACATTAAAATGCGATGCTGGCGAGCCGGGAGTAATCAGCTGGAAGCCGGATAGGAATACGCCAGACACCGTTTACTATCACTGCTTCACGCATCGTTACCTGGGTTGGAAGATACACGTCCATGACTCATGCGACAGCTTTGGTGATGGTTTAGGCGCTGCCTCAGAGCGGCACGAGTTGCGGCAGCCGGCACCCGTCCGGGAAGACTATGCTGCCGAGTCATCGATTCGTCACGAAACAAAGGTCAGCCCCAACGATAATTTTTTATTGAAGCACCAAACCGATTTGATTAAGAATCACAATATGAATGGAACACCGCCTAAACTGAGTTTTGAAATAACGAAATCTTCGGAAATAACCAAACTGATTTCAGATGGGATCCGCGCTGCTGAGGCTCTCGAGGAGAGCCTACTGAGGAACCAATCGATCATCTCCGCACCACCGACACAGTTAAGAGATAACAACAGCAACAACAACAACAACAACAACATCGATAATATTGGCTCTAGAATACCATCGAAACCATTGCTGGCCCCAGCCAGACCGGAGATTTTGCATGGCGAAACTCATTCATTGAAACCATCATCCTCATCCACAGCATCGGTTCATTCAAAGCTTCCCATTTTCGCAGCACCACAATCACCGCCTGTCATTGTTAACTCTCATTCGCATCAGCGTTTACAATATCCGCATCTGCACCACGCACACTATCCATTCCCTCATCCACACCATTTTCATGCTCATACTGCACAGCAGCTGCATCACAATCTAACTAGTAATCTTCCAGCGCTGGCGCAAAAAACAATTAGCCTCTCCGAATATCTGCGTCCCCCACAAAATGCTCCGCTTTTCCATCCCGTCAAGTTGCCCGGACGTCGACCCTTTCCCGGCCCCATCAAAAAGGTGCCTGCCTCTAGGCCAGTGTTGCCACAACAGCATCCGCCAGCTGGTGGACTGCTGCCACAGTCGTCGTTGATTGTTAACCACTATCGGAAGCCTGTGCCCAGCCTGCTGAAGCCCTTCCTTAAGGAGAAACACTTTCCCATACAGCCAATAGCTGCTTCGGTCTTGCTATTAGGTCAGCCAACGGAGCTCAGCGGCATTGGACAAAGAAAACCCGATGCCCCAGAGCGTGCCAAAATCAAGTCGAAGCCCGTTATCCCGTTGCCCGTGCCGTATGTAGACCTAGAGCCGCAGGCATCACGCAAGACCACTTCCTACTTTAAGTCAAACATCAATGTGGAACAGCCTGTTTTAAGCAGCACAACAACGACGATAATGCCAATTATTAAGCATCCGATCTCGGATGAGCCATCGCCCCAACAAATTGCCAGCATGCGCCCGGCAGTCAATCAAGGATTTAAGCCAGATTCCGTTGTTGTTGAGAGCGGTTTCCGTCCGATTGTGCGTAAAGATGGCAGCGGCGTACAGCTACCGCCCGAGTTGATTGACCAGGTAGCTCACAGGCGCGAGGATCCGGGCTCTGAAATCGACGAAGTCATGGAAACTGACACGCTTTTCCTAACCGCACAAAGTGGCACCGAGACCCAGAGCTTTGAGCCCATGTTTATACCATCTCCCTTGGACAGCACCAACGCAACAATGCTAGCATTGGGTACTAAGGAAGAAGTCATTGAGCCTGTCCCAGAGGTTCCATCGCCGCTGAGATTGCCCTCAGTGGCAATCAAGCATACACTGCCAGCGGCGGCTGAACTTAGAAATCCATCGCTTGAAGAGCTGTTTCTTGGCGGCGACGAAGATGAGGCTCAAAACGAGGCCAAGGGACAGGACGAACGGTTGACTGCAACAAATCAGCCAAACATAATTGAAAAAGAACAAATCTCTTCGGAAACGGCACTTGCAACCGATGAGGATTTGGACTATGATGACATAGGTAACCTATTCGAACCATCGGCAGAAGAGGAACACCATATGCAGGACCGTTTAGATGAGGATTTGGAAGTGGAACCAGACGAAAAGGTAGCTGAAGCAGCAGAACGCATTGATACATACTACTTGCCACCTGACAACCGGAAGATACCACAATCTGGAATTCCCAGCAGTGCCGTTTACACATTTGATGGTAAATCTGTAGTGGACTCCACTTTGGTGCTACCCCCGAAGCTGGATGGTCGCGACAGTGGACACTCGCGTCACACCCATTACGGGCTAACCCCATTGCAGAAGCTTATACGTACCACTCCACAGTTTGGTGCCTATCGCGGGGAACTACCAGAAGACTTCCTCTCGACCACTCAGGCAAATGTGCAGCCGGATCATACGAATCCAGTGCGTTTAAGTAGCAGCAGCACCGACAGCACTCTTCATTCACATTCATCGCCATCACTAACATCGTCATCGCGGCCCATTTCGACTAAGTTGCACTTGCTCAAGCCCAACATTAATGAAAATAGCACGTAGACAGTGAGTTTGAGAGAGGCAGAGAGAGACAGAGAGAAAGAGAGAGAGAGAGAGAGTTGGCAACACAGGTGCCCAATAGCTTAATTCATTGATTAGATAAGCATTTACAACTGCAAGCAGTTAGCAATTGAATTTGTATTCATAACCACATACATATACCACAACAAATACCGTATTAGATATAGTCACCTCTTGATATGTGTTTAAATATTATGATGCTCTTAATTTTAATAAAATACAACAATTTTACATACACAATTAGCTAAGCTATCTATGTTTAATATGCATTTTAGTCGTTGTCTATGAAGTAAATTTTTATTAACATATACTTTGAATCGATGACTTTTATTATTTATTTTATTCATCTAATGGACGTTTAATTGTTCGTTAATATATTTGAACCGAAATTCACAGAATATATGAATCTATCGAAATGCTTAGCGTGCGTTGTTTATCGAAAAATTATTGTGAAAGCTGTTATTGCACTGTTATTTAAGACATTAAAATATAACTTGTGTATTAGACATGTTCAATGTCAAGAGATTGTTAAAATTATATGTTAAACTAACATCTGTTAAGAACATTTTAATAAACAAATTATATATTTTTTAAATGTTCAACATATGGAAAAGTTCGTAACATGATTTTTTAGCAAATCGAAGAACGCGCGCTTTTATTCTAACAGATGTTATAATAATGAACTAAATGAATACCTGGCTAGTTCGCTGGTTCAGTTTTGTCTTTTGTTCACGCGAACTTATTCCTATGGTTCGATACAATTATACACGTGATACATCATGAGCCAATTCACACATTCAATAAAAGTGCCCACCCAATATAAAGCAACAGCCAAAATATTAAAGGCTGCCATTGAGAAACAAAAATCAGTCAAATCCTTGATATTTGAAGAAAAGCATGCGGTTAGTTGTGTGAAATCTGGTTCGATTGACAGTCAGCTAATCAGAGCAACCGAATCTTTTCACATTAACAGCGCGTTCGAAGCCTGCAAGCGGTGCTAAAACATTACAGCGACAACAGAGGAGCCATTGACAACGCTATCGAGAAGACGGGACTACTGAAAGAAAATCCAAACTTGGACTCGGCACTGGCCAAGGTGCTAGTTACGGAACTCATTTTCGGACGGGGGCAATTAAACGGAGAAAGCAAGCCAGTGCAAACAGTGCGCTCGTATCAGAAGAAATTGCAAAAAGCAATTAGTGGCTCGGAGCACCAGAAGAAAGGCAGGTGCTCAAATATAGACGTAGCTGTAGACCAAACAGTATTAGTTGGCAATGGGCAAAAAGTCAAAGAAGCAATCAGCGCTTGCCGTTGCCCCAGTGAGTTCAGCTGTGCAACCAGAAAAATCGGAAGTTGAGTCTGAAGCCGAGCCTGAGCAACAATATGTGGACAAGAGCTTGGAGGTATTCCTCTGGCTAATGGCATACAGCGTGCTCATGTTTACGCTGCCATTCCTTGGCTTCTATGGTGTGCGTAGCTGGCTGAATGAATCCTTTCCCGAATTGAGCACATTTCAAGTGAATTGCTACTCTGTGCTGACGGCCGTGCTGGTGGTCAATACAATAGTAGCCATGTATGTATTGAAGGCTGTCCGTGAAAAGGATCCGCCTGCACTAGCAATTGAGGATGCCGACAATAAGAAGGAACAATAGTTTAGCTTAAGCTCAGACATAATAAAAGAAATTTTTTGTAACACTTTTCCATGCTTTTCTTTACATAAACACACAGAGCCCAATCCACGCTATGTACGCATCAATACGAATCTGCTCAGTGTCGCCGATGCCCTGGACTATTTGTATGGCGAGGAGTGGCGGCGCAAGCAGTTGGACCCAGAGGCCACATATGCTGACTTTTTGGCAGCCATACGGGCATTGGAGGAGGACGAGTTCCTGACCGATATGCATGTGGAAGGGGTGCTGATATTCCATCACAAGTGGAGCCATTACTGGGCCTCCCATGAATTCGTCCGTACCAAAAAGTTCATATTGCAGAACAAGGCCACATGCCTAGCTGCCGAGCTGCTAGCCCCTCCAGTTGGATCAACTGTGCTAGACTTGTGCGCAGCTCCGGGCATGAAAACTCTACATATTTGCAATGTAATGCACAACCAAGGACGCATCTATGCCGTGGAGCAGTCCAAAGAGCGATACAAGGCCTTGTGCGATATTACGAACGAGGCGAGCTGCCAGATAGTTACGCCCATACTCGGCGATGCTCTTACTATGGGTCAGTAGACAACTACGAATGATTCACATTCTGTATCTAACTCATCTTCTCAAACCTTAGATGCCACGAAATGCCCAGACGTCGAGTATATTTTGGTGGATCCCAGTTGCTCCGGTAATGGAATGCAAAGTCGCATTAGCGTCTGTGATGAGAAGAAAGACGACAAACGACTATTCAAACTGGCTGGGCTACAAATCAAGATTTTATCACACGCCATGAGCGCGTTTCCAAATGTCAAACGTATTCTCTACTGCACTTGCTCCCTTTGGAAGGAGGAGAACGAGCAGGTGGTTCAGCGCTGCCTCGAACTGAATCCCTCATTCAAGCTCCTCAGTTGCAAGAAAGCGCTACGAAATAAATGGCAGAACGTGGGCGACAAGGAGTACGTTAAAATTGGCAAGAACTGTTTGTATTGCCTGCCTGATTACGATCTGACCGATGGCATCTTTTTGGCCATGTTCGAGAAACGCCCGGATGCTGAAAATGAATAGGTCAGCTAGAGGAAAAAGCATACAGTATAATTAAGTACTTTATTTGACTCTTGCAGTTAATTTCAACTTCAATTTACATAAACTTTTATTAAACTTAAATAAAGTATTTTGAATATCCTTTGCATTTTTTATAAAAAAAAAAAAGAAAAATTAAATAAAATAAAATATACTTTTGTATAACATGATTTATAAGTTTTAAGGATCGCATCATATTAATAAATATATAAACTGGATATATACTGGTAATGAGCGATGATACATTAAAAAAAAGAATATATATATGAAACATATAATAAAAATTGTGTTAATCAATTTTTTGATGTCAAAATTTAAAAACTTGTACTTTGAAAAATCTGCCATCGAAAATATTCATTGCTCATTTCTTTAGCATTCAAATTAAACTCTATCACGATTGGCAGTTCGAAATTCAAAGTCTTTCAATCCAAAAATAATAGATTAAGATATATCAGACCAATATTGCAGAATATCTGATCGCTAAGTGTCGTTAGCGTTAACAAAAATGCTGGCACAAATCAATAAGCCAGTGTTTAGACATTTTTATCGGCCGCTACGATTCTACAAAAGTTACGATATCGTAAGTATTTTTTAGTTATTGAATTTTATGAAACATATATGTTTGAAGTTTGAGCGTGTGTTCTGTTAATGATAACACACTAATCTGACCGAAGTGTTTAAAAAATATAATAAAATCGAACGCGCCAGGCGCATTAAATTATCGCTGCTCATCTTTGAGCATTTCAATGTGGATCACGTATATATAATCTATATATATAGATTATGTACACGTATGAAAAACTACCAGAGCTTCTCCCACAATTAAACCTTCATTTGCTGCTTGTAGTAGTTGCTTTTGGCAAGTCGAAACGACTCCGCCTTAATGGCATCCTCCATTGTGACAATGGGTTTCTTAGGACAGTACTTGATGGTGTGCGCCGAGTCGCCGGATGCACCGCAAATGGGGCATACGTAGGTGCGTAGCTTAGGGCACAGCACTCGTCCGAAAGAGTCACGTACTGAATGGCTGTTGACCACAGCTTCTGGCTCATTGTTGTTTTCACAGAAAACACAGTGCCTAGGTACCTGTAGAGTAGAAGAAATACAAAATGATCAGGAACTAACCCGACTAACAAAGATAGCCTTCTACTTACAAATTCTTTGGTCTTGCCATTATTATGGCGCTTATGTAGTTTGTTAGTATTCGCCACGTTTACATTGCTGATATTGCGTACTTGGTCCTGAGGCATTGGCAATCCAACATTAACGTTCTTTTGAGTCCCCATAGCAACTCCTGCAGTAGTTGCCAAGTTCGGTACATGGGACATGCTGCGCCACACGTTGTTCAGCTGCTCGCGGTAATTGTTGAAATTAAGCCAATGGGCAGCAGCTAGTGAGGGCGACACAAAGGATGCCGCAGCCGTCGCCGAAACCGTCGAGTTACCTGCTGGATATTGTCGTGGCAGAGGTGACGACTGCGGTGTGGCGGAACTTTGATTGTTGTACTGAATGCAATTGATCTCATCGCTCACGTATCCATTGGATGCAAACTCCTGCATCGCATCTTGGGTTGGTGCATTGTTGTTATCTGTTAAGAGGCATAGCATTAATTAGCGCCATTTTTGCTCTGTCTGCAAACTTCAACATGAATGTCCCGTTATTGCCGTTAAAGAGCACTCTCTTTCGATGGCTGTGACTGTACCGTTGCCTACGCATCTATACCTATCCCACTCGCACTCACCTGTATTGCAGGCCGTTAGCAGGGCAAACATTTTCAATGAATGCGCTATCTCATCCTTTTGCTGATGATTCGCAGCAGCTGCAGACGCAGCCAAAGCCAACTGATGTTTCGCCAAAGCCAATTGCTGCTGCTGCTGTTGCAGCAGCAGTTGATATTGGTATTGGCGCTGCAGGTACAGTGTACTGGCCGCAGAGGTGTTCATATTTACTGGGTTGATGTCCGTCAGCAGGGGAAACTGAGTCGAGGACATCGTAGGTTCCGGTGTCAATGGGGTCGTAGGAGGACTCAGAGTTGCCGATGAAACCGGTGTCGAGGTGTTCTGGGACGCCGTGTCCAAGTACATATTGAGCCCGCCCATACCATGAAATGCTGACATATTGTCCTAGCGCATGAATACAAATACAAATTATTTCCAGAGAAATTAAAAGAAATCCACAGCTTGCAATGGCGTCTACTTACCATCGGTATATTGCTTTCCAGGCTGTTGCCGCTGCGAAACATGATAAATGCCAAAAACAATGTCTATTGGAATATAGACAAGTACAAAGTGCCGTTATTGCGCTTTTCGTTTTGCACAAATTCTTTCACACATAAAATTAAGTTAAATTGTTTCCTTATATTATTACTTTTTGGCTGAAGTATATTTACGCGCTACTTCTTTAATATTTAATTATGATTCAACTTAAATTCAGTGTTTAAATTGGCACGCAAATAAATTAAATTGCTCAAAACTTAAAGATCGGCAAGTGGCGCCAACTACAAATGCAAATACACGAGTGAGAGTACATACTACTGCGTTCGCTTTAATTCCTGGAAGTCTTCGGCTAAGCTCGGCGAAGTAACGGTTTGATTCAGCGCAATACGCTCAGAGCGTTGCCACATGGTCACAGAAATGGCAGTCGAAAAGGGAATCGACAAAATACTAAAACAGAGCAACCAAGAAATACACGTCAATTCATTATTTAATACATCAGTAGTTGTGGCGACAAATCACCCGCCATCATTCAATAATTACGATTGCTGCACATACACTCACCATCGTCCCATTGAATCCAACAATTCGAATTCCGCTAGCGACCACATTCGTTCCACAGCACTGTACTCGTCATTAGTCAACACTGCACGCTCCAAACAGCTGACACTCAGATTCTTATACGTGCGTGTTTCACGGTCCGAATTACATAAATTTAGTGCGGTTGACGTGAGTTGCCCAAGCATTCCTTGCATAGCAAAAGTCCGGAAAAACTCCACGTAGCAGCAATACCTGTCACAATGGTAGGTTCATACATTATAGATGGTATATTGTCGTCAACAACAGGACTGGTTTGTACATGTGACCGTTTGGAGGTTAAATGTGGCTCGGCTGCAGCCCCCGTTGTCATAGATTTAATTTATAAACCCGCTCTTTCATTGCAGTACAAATTGGCTGCCTTAGCGCGCGAGCGCGCATGTTTCATTACGTATCAATTAGCTAGCTACAACCTGCAACAGCAACCGGTGAGTATCAAACAATTTAGTTTTTCATCTAGAGTCAAGATCTGATAGTTTATTGGTTGCTTATAGCAACGTCTCTATAGCTCACCTGGACGGCGGCCCGGATTCTTTTCGCAATTCATTGATAATGTTCGGAGTGAAATGGACAAGAACAAAGAGATGAAGGATAGCATAAAAAAGTTTCGCGAGGAGGCGCAAAAATTGGAACAATCAGATGCCTTAAAATCGGCGCGGCAGAAGTTCAACATTGTTGAATCCGAGGCGCAAAAGTCTTCCAACATATTGAAAGAGCAATTGGGTGCCATCAAGGAAAAGGTCGGTGATGTTCTAGACGATGCCTCCAAATCCGATTTGGCCAAGAAAGTTTCCGAGGAGCTTTCCAAAACGGCGAAGGGTGTCACCGATACCATTTCGGATACCAGCGGTAAATTGGGACAGTCTGGCGCCTTCCAAGCCATTTCCGATACAACGAAATTAATCAAAAAGGAAATGAATGAGACGAGCATAGAAAACCGCGTCTATTGCTCGCCCGTGAAGTTGCGAAAACGCGTTCAAGTGGACCTGTCCGATAGCTCGCGGGTTGTAGAGGCAAATACGGAAGCATTAGGTAAGCCACATGATTTAATTTGCTTAGAAATTTAATCAATGATTTACTTTGTAGGCTTGGAGCTTCATAAGGACTCGAAGTTCTACCAGTCGTGGGAGAATTTTAAGAACAATAATACGTATGTGAATAAAGTACTTGATTGGAAAGTAAAGTACGATGAATCGGAGAATCCTGTCATTCGAGCTTCGCGTCTGCTCACCGACAAGGTATCCGACGTGATGGGCGGTCTGTTTTCAAAAACCGAGCTGTCTGAGACGATGACCGAACTAGTCAAAATCGATCCGAACTTTGATCAGAAGCAATTTTTGCATGATTGCGAAAAGGACATTATTCCCAATGTTTTGGAGGCCATTGTGCGAGGGGATCTGGAAATTCTAAAGGACTGGTGCTTCGAGAGCACGTACAACATAATTGCAACGCCCATAACACAAGCGAAGAAGGCCGGCCTATATCTGGACTCCAAGATCCTCGACATTGAAAACATTGAGCTGGCAATGGGCAAAGTCATGGAGCAAGGACCCGTGCTGATAATCACGTTCCAGGCGCAACAGATCATGTGCGTGCGGGATCAGAAGGGTCAGGTGGTCGAAGGGAATCCGGAAAAGGTAATGCGCGTGCATTACGTATGGGTGCTGTGCCGTGACAGGAACGAACTCAATCCCAAGGCTGCTTGGCGACTGATGGAGCTGTCGGCCAATAGTCAGGAGCAATTTGTTTAAACGTGCTGCACATAATTTAGCACTAAGCAGTTTAAGTTTCTCATCATCCCAGACACTAGACCCACAAACGACAGACAGTTGGATTTCATTTTCTTCATATGTGTGCAAAAGTTTCGCTCTTATACTTCTACTACTTCGAAGATTATTTTGCCAACTGCTGGTCGCGTGCTTCTGCCCAGCCAAGCCGGGGCTGCTGGTCGGTTTCCTAGCTTATCTGTGATGCAGTAGATTGCTGGCTTGGCTATGCACCTGGCACGCGGCTCTGACGGACTACGGTCATCGTCGGCCACGCTACACGCTGACCGCCCATTCATGGCGCTATATATGTTGTATATTTTATCCTATCTTGTAAGCTGTATATTGAACCGTGAGCTTGGGTGCTCAGAGTGCGGCGTGGCCGGCGGCGCTCGGAGGCCGCAAGTGATTGGCCCAAATTTAAATGTTGAAGCTGAAAGTGCAAGCAATTTGTAATTCTTAAGTTAAATTGTTGAGTATAGGAGATTTGTTTATACTTTTAAGGCCAGCCTATGCAGACATCTTAGGCATAGACATAAATTCACTGTACCGAATAGCTGAAACTAAAAAGCCACATTCATCAATTAACACACTTATTATTTGTAAAATCATTGCTACACGTTTTAAAAGTCTAGCATATTTAATAATAAATATAAAAGTCTTTGAAATACACTCAATTGGATTGTTATTGATATTTTAAATATCATCTGGGCTCTAAAATAAAATATACCAAATAAAATATAGGTACGAAATGTAATTTATCAACAGTAATTCTGATTCTGAAAATCCAGAAATTTTAAAGTTAAATTCTAAAAGAGCTTAGCTATAATAAATTAAAGAACAGTAATTTTGTAGAATAAATTCAAACATTTATACGAATAATAATATACAAAAGCAAATACCAGTAAATTTCCACGGGATGTGGCAACGCTTTTGAACTGGTTTATCAAAACAAAATAAGTACTCTTTGTCGTGCGCTTTGTTCATTTAACTTGAACTTGACGTACGCTCTCGCTCTCTCTCTCTCTCTCTCTCGTTGTCTCTCTGTCTTCGTTCTCAAAAGCTTTTTAAATGCACGCAAATAAAATGAACACAATGCGCTCGCCCAGTCTTCAAACGGAACTCATCGAGAGCGCACGCGCAAGAACTTTTCGGTCTTAGAGTTCGTGAATGATCGAACAGTGTTTTATGTTTAAATAATTGGAAGTTAAATATCCCAAAGCTTACTCACCTAGCCAATTAGCCAATAAATCAGCTGACGCACCTGACTGAATATTATTTAATTTACGACCGAGTGATAAGCAAAATAATTAACGATTGATAAAAACAAGTTTCCAGATTAGTCAAATGAAAATGCGTGTCAGCAACGGCTTAACATTCTGCAGTCTCTTGATATTGGCGCTTCTGACGACGGGTTTCTGTAAGTACATAAACACACACGCACGCACATAGATACATATGTATATATGTATGTATGTACATACATCAAGGCATAGACAGATAGCTAAGGCACACTTAAGATATCCACACAGCGCCTCAGTATTTATTTTGCCACTCTTACAATATCTGGAAACTAGTTTCCAATGCAGCTGGAAGGCTGGCTTGAGGCAGATACTCTCGGTCCTACCCTTTGCCTTCCACGTTGACGTTAACGGGTCTCTGATGCGGGTCCAGTTTGCAAGCCCAGTTTACAGCACATAAATATGGCTTTTTATTATGCCAATTCAGTCGGTGGCCAAGAGCCCAGAGCACTTAATATCAAGGTCGTACTTATAAAACTCATATATTTTGAGATGTTATGTTATGCGTATCTGCGAACTTTAGCTTCCTTATAAGGCTGGCCTCCTGATAAGATAATGTTCGCGATTCTGATGACATGCACTGCCTATGATAAGCGATTGATTCACGTAATGTGCTTCTTTTTGTTACCATTTTATTTTTTTACACTTACCATTCTTCAATAGCAACTAAATAGTATTTATTCAAGGTCGACAAATGGACATATTGGGGGCAACCTTTATTTGAATTATTCGCAAATCTTAATTTCTCCACGCGTTTTCGGGGCGATTTATGCGCGTTCTATGCGTTTCGCATGCCAAACAGACTTGAGAAACAAACGCGACTTTATTATGAGCAATTTGTTTATTTGCTTGTGTCGTCTAATATAAAAAAGTATATAGAAACATATCTATATATATATATATATATGTATATATATATATGAGTGTGTCTGGTACATGTAGACTGGTTTTGTTATTGAGCTTGACGGTTGAGTTTGTCGTCTCTGCACGTTTCTTTGTTTGCCCAAAAGCATCTCCATTAAAAAGAGGCCAGTCTCTTCTGAAAAGTCTGCTCAGAATGTGTTTCTAGGTAAGATAAATATTTTGATTGACCCAATAAAAATACATATGTAGGTGCGAATTGTTTTAGAGTCGCATAGGCTGTGCAAATATTTATAAGCTGTTTGTGGAAGAGACGCGTTTCAAGGAAAATGCCATGACCAAGTAATTTTTGTTTTTATGAATTCTTATAAATCTTGATCGTTTCTTCTTAATTGCGTGTCTTACAGCTCATGCCAAACCCTTGGACGAACCGAAGAAAACTGACACCGAGCTAAGTGGGCAGGCAGCCAAAAATAAAACAGCTGTCAGCGCTGGCGAGGAGGTAAGCTAATCCCTAACGAGACCCCGAGTAACTGGGACACCAATATCACACAAAAGACCGGCCTCAACAGAGGTGCCTCAATGCCTGACTGACTAACTGACTAAATGACTGTCTGTCTGGCTGACGGAACGGCAGACACAGCTGAAATGTAATGTGATATGATGGCTATACAGCTCGGCCGGTTTATTATTAAAACAGAACCGGAAATTTACGCTTTAAAGAATTTTTTTTAAATTTATTTTCACTTTGATTAAATGCAAAAACCGCAATAAAGACACGAGCGCGTCGCTTGCCTTATAAGGCTCAAACGCACGTTACGACCGTTTGCATGAAATTAAAAAAGAGATAAAGAAAAAGCTGAAGAAGTCTCCGATGAGGGTTTTTAGCGTCTTAGTCACGAAATTCCATAAAAATTGAGTTATAATTGAACGAGACAATGTGGATACCCCAAATGCTTCCACCTGATCAGCGAGCTTTGTTGTCATGACGTCGCTATGACTCAGCCTAAGCTCAAACCCAACAGCCCAGAGCCCAGAGCGGATCGTTTTAAAATCGCATTCTAGGTAATTTCTGTGACGTTTCAAGGCCGCATTCTTGGCTAAACTAAAGTTTAAGGCGACTCGCATGCGATTTCACCTGTTCAAATAGCAGCTCACTTTCCACCCATGAAATAATCTATCATTTTTATTGCGACTCATGATAATATTTCGTTGTGGCTGTCGCTACTGAATAATTGAAGCGCGTCTGTAGAGAAACATGATCTGGAAAACGGAATAATGACAAGTCACGTAGCAGCATTAGTTGTCGAGAACCAGCAAGTCGACTTTACTCAATTACAGACCTGACCAGACCAGACCTGATCTGCTCGCATTAACTTACAACCTTTGGGTCAGTCGAAAGCCTAGAAAATAAAATACGTTATACAATCCGAAAGCGAAATTTCAACATGCAACGTGTTCCTAATAACAACAATCATTCGTTTGCTGAAGTTCAAGAGTTAACGATACTTAGAAAAGAAAAATTTCAATTATATATGATACATATTTCAAATGCTTTAGTCGAAGGCTTCACAATACTTGAGAAGAAAAATTACAATTATACATCAAACATATTTGAAATGTCATGCTCTTTCACTTCCTTACCTGAATATTATTAGTCGGCGAAAATATTTCAAATATTTAACGACTTTTGCTCTATCAAACATATTTCGTATAAGAGAATATTTTATGAAAATCCCCTAGACTTCAAATTTAATCCATATACAATAGAGTAAATCTAGTAAAAAAAATAAATGTACATATATTTTTGAAGTGTGTAATCCTTTTACTAAGCCTATGGGCGTGACTAATCTGAGATAGTAATACCTGATGCTACAAATAAAGTGCAGTTTAAGCCTCTAGCCTCAAGTCACTTTGGGAATTTTAAGCGGTTAATCGCAAATATCAACCCTCCGGATGTGAGTGAGTCACCATTTTTGTTTTTCGTACAGGTAAACCTTTTAACTGATTTGGGGCATGAACAGGAAATATCGATGTTTGAATACATTTAACTGCTTTTGTAACCAAAATAAAAGAAGAGTATTATCAATTCAGCTTTTACCGCGTACCACATTCTCTATTACTATTACTAATATTGACACACACTTAATTCATATTCGAATCAATTAATTGGCTGATCTTATAATGAGCTTCTCGAATGCTAAATTAATTCAATTTAAAGACAATTAGTTGCCAAGATTGTGACGCCAAGTTGTGAAAACTGATCGAGCATAAATTATATGGCATGGCAGCCATTGAAAATGTTTAAATTGAAATTTACTCACGCGCCATCGTCGACCTACATGCAGACAGACAGACCCACATATGTACGCCCAAATTGATATGCCTTGATGCATTATAAAAGGGTATCTAACGGTTCTATTATTTTTGTATATTTAGCTAAAAACTGCAACGAATTTGGCGCTTGCGGGCAACTATAAATACGACGTGGAAATACTTGAGTCTGGCGACAACGAGGATGAGGATCGGGATAGCAGCGAGGAGTTGGAGGAGCGCTTCAAGGGCCACGGCCTATTCAACACGGACACCGATACTTTCATAGCTGAAAATATTGAGATGACGCCCGTGGATGTGGAGTCGAGTGCCATTAGCGAGAACCACATGCTGCTCAGCATTGTCTTGGTGGTCGTGGCTCTGGTCTCGGTGTGCCTCTACGCTGGACTCGTTATATGGAGGTCGCACCTTGAGTACGTAGCACAAGTGTTTTAATATTATATATGCACGGTTCTCTAATTTATGATCTCTTCTGCAGGCAACGCTATGGCATGCGCGAGAGACTCGTTAATCGGGATGTGGACGAGGAGGGCGTTGACGACCCGGATTATCATGAGACATATCCTCACACACTGAGCCCCTACGCGCCAACAACAACGACAGCTACGACGCGCTCGTAGTTTGATGTCGACTTTTGTGTAGGATGAGATTCATTAACGCTTAAGTTTATTTTATTGCACTTGATAGCATCGCCTGCATGTAACACCTGTGTGTGTGTGCGTGAGGTGAACGGGTGTTTTATGTGCATTGTCAATCAACTAACACACACATAATCGCGCGTTAAATAACAATACTAAAGTTCATCTTAGAATATGAGGGTCGCTGAACTGTAAAAAGTTTTAGCCCGCAGTTGGACATGCCAATTAGTTTTAAGCTTCTGTGATATTGTTCTAGAGACTCTTTTCATATTAACACCAAGCTCAGAGTCATAAACTAAAGTATTTTGTAAAAAAAAAAAAAAACATAAATTTTTTAGAGGTGCATTAAACGAAATCAAAATCGAATTTATCTGAGATTATTTTTTGAAATTACCGAAATGAATAATTAAACTTGCCTTTTTGCGTTTACAGAGTCTATTTTGCGTAGAAGAGCGCGTCACCTGTTAGACATTAACATAACTGTAGGATTACAGGGCGTATACTGCATGTAAAGTTAATACAAAATATTGGTGATATAGATTGTGTGGAAAAATATACACATAGTAACATATACGGCTATTGTTTAGTTACTTTCAAATGCATAGTAATTTCACCAACTTTTATAAGAAAAATGATGAGGCATCGCAAATGAATTTGAATGGAAAATTTCTGTTAACATATTTGCTCCTCCGTTGCCGCGACTACTCCACGGCTAACAGACTCATGCAACAGCTGTTTTTCTTAGCAATTTGCACTTTGAACTTGTGCTTGTTTCGTCAAAGTGTGTCAATCTTGAATACGCGTGTTCCGATCTATGGTGGTGTTTGCCCTAAATTGCCATTCAATTCTCTCTGCTTGACTCAATATAAGGTGCGCGCTCTTAAGTCATAAAGTAGGTACAATACTGCAACTGTTATTCTAACCGGCAACAGAGGCAACATTTTGCCACAGTATGAAAGTGTTCTAAGGCAATTCGTATTCTCATCGGTATGACTGTTAATTGGCAGCTCTGTTCGATGTCTGCTTCTTCACTCGCACAGCTGACCGTTGACTGTGGCATGTTATTGCTGTTCTATCGCGCTTGCTTCGAACATTTGGCCCCCAGAATGCACAAGTCCTCGCGCAACCGAGCCAGCCACGAGAGAAGCTGGACCCCTCTCGTGTATTTACTTAGTTCGAATACGAACGATTGCGATTGCGATTGCGATTGCGAATGCGAATGCGCACTCTAGTCGAGCAGTTTCATTGATAAGAAAGCAAATGAGTCTCTCGGCAGAGACACGAGAACGTCCGCCAGTACACAATTGTCCGTCGCTGTCGCTGCAGCCAGAGCATTGCGCAGAGCAGCGTGAAGTGTGTGCAGTGTGAAGATTGTGTCCAAATAGTGCGAAAGCTCTGACGCGCTATCCGTGTAGCTGTAGATGCCGCTTGCAGCACACGTTGTGCTGTAATTAATTTAGTTGCGTGGCTTAATTTTGTTGCCGCTGTTGTCGCTTTGATTGTTCAAGTTGCCGCTCGCTTTTTAGCAGTGTATGCCTGGGTGTGGGTCCGTGTGTTTATCTCTGCTGCTGCGCGTGCATGTGTGTGTGTATGCGTGGGCGCTTTTGTATCAATTAACGGTATAAGCAAGGCATCGTTTCCGACGCTATTGTTTTTGTGCTTCCTTGCGTGCTTCCTTCACCCGCAGCTCGAGCCCGTGCCAACAGCAGTATTTGGTCAACATTATCAGCATACAAGCGACAGGAAAACAGCATCATGACGCACTGGGAGGACTTCTACAATACGCATCTGCCGCCCGCAGACTTCGAGGATAATCGTTCACTGCTCAAGGAGTTCTGCGAGAGACACAATAAGCTCCAGAACCGTATTGTGCTCGTCACGGTAAGCACTCGCTAATCCCAGCCCTTTGCCTTATGACAGCCCAAATCCCTTTAAATCCCCGTTAATGAGCTGACCAGCCCCACTTCTAATCCCCAATCAATCTCTTTCGCACAGTCGGGCGGCACCACTGTCCCCCTGGAGCACAATACGGTGCGTTTCGTAGATAACTTCAGCGCTGGCACGCGTGGCTCGGCGAGTGCCGAGTACTTCCTGGATCATGATTATGCGGTTATCTTTATGCATCGCCACAAGTCTCTGGAGCCCTTCACACGCCACTTTACCGGCCAACAGTTCTTCGACATGCTCGACATAGCGGACAACAGCCAGAGCTCCACGATAGCCATCAAGCCGGACTCGGTGGATGTGTTTGCTCCCGTACTGGCGAAATACAAGATTGCGCGCGAGACCCAAATGATTCTCTACGTCAACTTCACCAGCGTCGTCGACTACATGTGGCTGCTGCGCGCCGCCTGCGAGTGCCTGGCTGCGTTCGAGGAACGCGCCGTGTTGTATTTGGCCGCTGCCGTATCAGATTTCTATATACCCGAGGACATGATGGTGAGTCGAACCGATGGCGTGGCCACGTTGATGGTCATATGGGAAATCTTGTAATTGATTGCACTCGTCATTCAATGACTGGCGTCGCCAGTCGGCCATCGGCCATCGTCCATCGCCCATCGCCAGTCGCCACTTTCAGTTGCCAGCAAATTGCTTTTTATCGATTCGCCATGTTGATTGGGGGCTCTGGGTTTGACATATTTTCTCTGCACATATTTGACGTCAGCCCCAGTAGGAGCAGCAGCTGTAGCAAGAGTAGTTAGGCTCGGGAGCAGTCGACAGCAGCTGCTGTGGGAGTACCAGCAGGAATAGCAGTAGCAAAGCTCGGAAGCAGTGACAGCAGCTGTAGTAGCAATAGCAAAAGGAAGAGCAGACACAGTAGTAGCAAGGCTGGGGAACAGTCTACAGCAACTGTAGTGAGAGTAGGAGAGGAAGCAATGCTGGGGAACTATCAACAGCAGCTTAAAGTCAACTATTGCTCCTGACAAGCTGTTCCCTTGCCTCGGCATAAAATGCCTGTCAACGGCAGAGACTTACATAGACTACACCCACACCGATGCACAGATACATGGCTGTCTATCCCATCTATTGGCGTCCTTGCAGCAGCCTTTCTACTGTCATCGTGTCTTTAATTTGATTTGCATAATTTTGCTTGTTATGTGGCCATGTGGCCATGGGGCCATGTGGCATGTTGCATGTAACCCCTTCCCATCCACTGCCCAGTCAGTCTTCATTTTCATTTCACTGTTGCACTGATTTACATGTTCATGCAGCTTTCGTTTGCATCCTCTGCCTGACATAGTCCACCTGCCTACTTCAGCTGCATCCTCCACAATCGTTCTGCCCGTCCACCTGTCTTCTCCATTTGCTCCTCCTTCTGCTTCTCTGCCTGTCAGCTGACTCTATGGCGCTTACATATTCAGGTGCTCAACGGCAAAAGGTTTTCAAGTACATGCATCAAACGCTCATTGCTGGAGGCGTTCGTCGTCGCGCCGCCAGCTGCTTGCAATTTTCACCTACTCTACACAAACACACATACAGGGAAATCTGGTATATATATACGTATATAGATGTGCAGTTGGCGCAAGTGTTGGGGCAGGTAAACGGAAAGTTTTCCACTTGTCGCCCACCTTTCAGTCGTTCAGCCTCTCAGCTCCTCCGTGCTGGCATTTGCAACGCTCTATTTCCGTTTAGCTCGTGCATTTCCGCTCGGCCTCATGCTTGAGGCGCTCCCCGCCGTGTCAGTGTGTGGTTGTTGCTCTGGTGGTTGCCGGGGCGTTAGCCACAAATCGTTCGCTTGATTGAATTGTTGAATGCGCTCGGCAAACCCTTCGCCTGGCTCTTCCCAGCCCCATGATGAATATAGCCCGATGATGTGTGTACATTGAAATTTATGCGCATATCTTAGGCTAAGCTCTACCCTGGCATTCTAGCGAAGGTCCTTGCTTCCTGACAGCTGATTTGTCAACAGAAATGCGCATAGTTTGCATAATGCCCGAGTGCATCCACAGTGGATTGCCTGTGTGTGCCGCAACCACAAGCTCATCCAAACGGGGCTTAAATGTCACTTGGATACATGTGTGCTAAGTGGAAAACAGAAACGGCGTCTTTCACCTGAGAATTTCTTAAAATGTTTACAGTTCAGTTAGCACTTGCACGGGCGTTTTACAGCCACTTGCTTTCCCAGGCTCAAGGACAACATTTTTGCTAAGGCAAAACGCCTTCCACCTTAAAGTAAATTTATGCAAATGTGGCAAACAATTTGATGTTTCGTAAGGCTTTGCGTGGGAGGGCACCGTTGCTCAAGTAAATTCTAATAAGCCAAAAACAACACGAAGAAATTATAAATGTAAACTACACGAACAAAGTGAAGCCAAGACAAAGTAGGCAGAGACATAAACAGAGGGAGTGAGTGAAAGAGAGGAGCGATAGAGAGAGAGAGAGAGGGATGGATGGCATTAACACTGAGAGCAAACAGAAAAGGCAACGTGCTCAAATCCTCAAATCAAATCAAAAGATTTTACACAGAGCACGCATGAACACTCATAAAGAGACAGCGACTTATACAGTTATTCTGAGGCACTATACTCACGCATACACACACACACACGGACAGTCAGCGATTCGCTGGGTACAATGACACAGCCTGAAAGCACAATGAGTGCGAGCGAGTGAGCGAGCGAATCTGCAAGGGAAAGGGAATCTGAATAAGTAACCAAATTCAATGTCAACAGCTGTTGGCAGTTCTTAAAAGCAAGCACAACAAGTAAGAACGGTCTAGTGCGAGTCAGCGCGCCACTGGGAAACCCTGTAAATTGTTGTTTCCTCGAGTGCATAACGTAAAGTCTTGAAAGTCCAATGTCTTTGTTAAAACTAGAATGTGATACTTGAGACGGAGCTGTCGGATTGTGTGGGATGTGTATGTATATATGAGTTTTAAGGGGTTTGGCCAAAGCTCTTGTATAGCGCTTAGTTTCTCAGACAAAGTTTTTTAGTTATTCGTTCGAATTGCAGACGATCTATCTTTATTTTTATTTGACAATAGGCAGAATATTTAAATATCAAATATATTCAAAAATCGTGTGTATAAAATGTACATACTTGATATAGGACATACTAATTATCAAATATTTAGTAAATCCAATATCCTGTGTTGCTCGAACTATCCAATTTTTGAATACTTCATAACTCAGATTCAAATAATGTATAAATGAAATGTAAATACATGCTAATTATCAAATATGGAACAGCGCACTGTTTTGTTTAAATTATAGAATGCCTTGAAATTTAGTATACAAACCCATTCAGATATTCCAAAGTAATTTGCTGAATTTATTTTCTAATTATGTCATACAGATTATATTATATGAAAATACAGATCATCTTAAATGAAAAGATGGACATACATATAAACATTTACTTCGTCATAGTTGATTAAATATTTTTTATATACAACATAATCTATTTCATATAGAGCACAATTTTGTAAAGATACAACTAGATAAGCTTTCTATAATGTCAAACTAGTTCGATTGAACGACACTATCATAGAGTAAACTGCTTTACATTCATCTCTTCTTCTAGCAGTACATGTATTTTCACAAAATTGAACTACCTCATGCACTCCCCGAGCATAGAGCATTAAAACTTAGTGCCTCAAGCAGCTTAAAGTTCGAATTAGCAGAAGAGTCGACTGCGACGACGACGGCGACGGCAACAGCGACGGCGGCAGCGACAGCGACGTTGGCGTTGCGCAATTGTCAATGTCGCTTTGGTTCGTCTTCGTTGTCAGGCTTAATGCCTTGCAGCTAGGCTTTTCATTTCGCTCAGCCGCCGCACAATGTCCTGGCTACTTAGCTTCGTCCTTCTAGCTGTCCATCCTGGCTGTCTGGAAATTGCTTTGTGCGCGCACTGAATGAGTGAATGAATGAATGGTCAGCAATTGAAAAGGAGCTACCCTATCAGGGCACAGGGTATAGTGCTCAACAAGTCGTCGGACATGTGCCATTGGCACCCGCGCCACGCCCCCGCCCTTGCACCCGCACTCGCCGCGTCGTATGTGTGGCATTTAAAGAGTGTTTAAGGCTGTTTTGCGGCAAATGAGCAGCGGGGCGACACGCTCGTCTCATTACAACTGAAATATGCTTTCAATTAGTTGTAATACATTCGCCATGTGGCAAGCGCCAAGAGCCAAGTGCCCGCAGCTTGTGTGTGGAGGCGGGGGCGTGGGCGGGGGGGTGTTAACCCTGGCCTTTCACTGTGCCGCGGCGCTGTCTGCGTGCAAGGACACATGAACTGGCTGTCGGTTCGTTAGTCTCTGTGAATGTGTGTGTGTGTATTTGCATGGGTGTGTTGGCACTCCCTTTGGCTGGTTTTGCAATCTCATGGCAACATTCACACGCATCGTTGGCTTGTCATTCCATTAATATGCTAAGCCGCTCACCGTTGCAGCCCACACACAAAATGCAATCGGGAGATGGCGCTCCGACCATATCGCTGCAATTGGTGCCAAAAATGTTGGCGCCGCTCGCAAGCCTGTGGGTGCCGCACGCTTTTGTGGTGTCCTTCAAACTGGAAACGGACGAGAACCTATTGATTGTCAAGGCACGCGACAGCCTCAACAAATACAAGCATAAGGTAAGTGCTGCCAATCAGACACGCCAGCAATCCGAGCTGCAATCTCACCACTAATTCTCTCTCTCTCTCTCTCTCTGTGTCTCTTCCACTTAACCTTTCCGTCTGTAGTTGGTGATTGCCAACGTCCTTCAGACACGCAAGCACCGCGTTGTCTTTGTAACTCCAACAGATTCCTATGAGCTGCATTTGAGTCGCGAACAGGCGCTGCAGGGCCTGGAAATAGAGGAGCCCATTGTGGCCGATGTGGTGAGTGTGAATGTGCCTAGCCGAGTGGCAAGTGGCGACTGAGCGCCTGTCGTTATTCGATTTGCAGGTGCAGAAACACAGCGACTTCATCAACAGCGCCCAGCAGCGACAATGACCATTGTCGATGCGCCGCCGGCAACACCAGCAACAGCAACATCAACAGCACCAACAGCACCAGCAGCAGTACCGTCAGCTGGCAATTGGCGGCGGCGGCGGCGGCAGCAGCAGCAGCAACGATGACACCGCCGAGGCAACGGACTATTGCGTGACCAGTTCGCATTATTGTCGCGTCCTAAATCCTGGCACGCCAACATTCGGCCGCAAATATTGAGCAGGTTATAGCGCCAAGTCCATTTGCATAGCCCTTACCTTTAAGTTGTAGTTATCTATACTATTTATGGTTAATATCTATCTATTTATGGCCACGCCCTAGTTAGCCCGGCCATAATTGATGAAGATGATGGTGGTTAACATGTTTTGTGTTTTGTATGTATTTTTTGTACTTTTGTTGTTGTTCATGTATATTTGGTTTATCGTTGCCTGTTTGAAAAATGATGTCACCTACATAACAAATCGTCTTCTCTATGCTCGAATCCCATTTTTGTCATATCTGTCATCAAGCATACGCACCGTGTTGCCCGCATTTTGGCATTAATCTGGGCTCATCAATTATCTGTTTTGTTTATGCTTGAAAGGGGGCAGAGCATCGCGTAACTACCCACCCACCTACACACATACTCTCACACCCGCCCGCACACACACAGTGTGCACCCACACTTATGCAACGGCTTCAAGGAACGGCAATTTGCAGGCTGGCCCTGGCGGCTGTCGGTTGCAGGCATTGCGACAATTGATTTACAAGCCGTGCATAGCAATAACTACAACAACAACATAAACAACAACAGCTGCAGCAGGACCTGCCAAATGTCCTTGGTTGTGTAAATTTATAGCGGCGTATACTTAATGCCTTGACGCTTGTCTGGCTCAAACAGGTCAAGTGGCGTCTAAAGGTCAGTTTCAAATACACTACACAATACACTTAACACACACACACACCCAACATGAACTTCTGACAGCTGCCAGCGGCAAATTAAAATTTAATTGGGTAAAAAAAATGAAAAAAAAAACGAACTGAACAGCCAGCAAGGAAAACTAATTAACGCAGCGCCCGCAAACCGAGGGCCACAACACGGAATACTTGTGTAGCGAGAACAAAGCAGGAACCAACGCAGACAGCACGGACCGTAGACAGTGGCAGAGCACCGCTTGGGCCTTGAGTTTTTTGTTTTGTTTTTTGGGTTCTGGGTTCTGGGTTACTCGAGTCTTGTGGCAGCCTTTTCTGCACATGTTTATTGCATGTTTTGTTGGTGGCGGCTTTTATCTACGGCTTTGCCGCCTAATCTACCTGCCTTAACTGTTCCCTGGTTGCGGCGTGTGCGGCCGAGGGTCCAAAGCCGACGCCACTTCCGGCCACATTTTCGGTTTTTGTTTCAGCCCCAAACTAGGCAACAAGAAATTTGTTGTGTTTTTTCTTCTGTTGCTGTCGACTCGTTTGGTAGCTGTAGCGTAATATTTAACTTTTTTCTTATCCTTAATGCTTGTGCGTGTGTATGTGTGTGTGTGTGTGTTCAGTTTGTAAATTGGCATCAAATTAGATTTTATTGCGTTCACACGTACAGCACGCAGATACACTACCATGAATACATGGAAGGGCAACGAATCGAGGGAAGACCCAATTTTTATGCCAGAGGCAAGCGATCCAAATTTATTATTAGCGAATTCTCTTTGAGCTCACAGCTATCTCCGGCCTGCCTTCAGTGTTGTCATGCGATCCGTGTCGAGTGCCCTTGAAAATTTGGAATTTTGTGCCACTGAAATATATGTATAGCTCCAGGAATAACATATTGGACACATATGCTCAGACATAAAAAGAAGCCTACTTGAAGCTTATAGCCTGCTGCTTTTTTCGTATTTGCTGGATTGTTTTTATTGCGCACGCATGGTCACAGTCAAACACACACACACATACACGCACACGCATACGCACTCACAGACTTATTCACATATCAAATGGACGCAATTCCTGCAGGCAATTCTGTTTGCTGCCACGCCCCCATCCCCTTCTAACACAGACCCCAAAGTCTCTCGCCCCTGCGCTGCCTCCGAGTATCGATTGCGCATTTAAAATACGTATAAACATAAAAATTCAGCAAGTTGAGTGACGTACAATGTATATATGTATACGAAGTTTGTGCAGGTAATTAGCCAAGAGTGGGAAAGTGCGCTCATTAAGCAGCTCAGGGGCGATGCTCTGATTAATTTCTAATTAAGCCAATTCTCAGTTCTCATTGAGTCGCAACAATGAGGAGCGAGCGTCCTACTCATTTAAAGTTAGCCAGTTTATGTGTAAATTATGTAAAGAACTTTTCATATCCGTTTTTATGACTGAATTCCATTTTCGGTATTGAAACTTTGAAAACTTTGTAATCTGTTTGTATATGAGCTATGATTTTTGGGAAAAAGGTTATTGAAAGTCCTAATAATAAATTGATGTAAAACGAGTTTACTTAAGGCATCTAATTGAAACTTTCTAAATATATAAATACAAATATATAGAACAACTTTTGTCCTATCACTTGAATAGATAAGATATTACGAATTGTTAGGAAAGAAAACTCGAAAGTATTCACATCGTCTTAATTCAAATAGTCAGAACCAAAACAGGTTTTAAAAAAGAATATAACCAACAGAGGCAAAAAAACGAACCAATTCATCAGTGTTTTAATATTCTGAGCAATCGGACCAAAAAAATACAAATCAAATAAAAACGAAATAGAGTTTGAAGTATACATATATCAGAAAATATTTTACATTAAATTGATAAATATATATATACAGCATAAAGAAAATATATATACTATATACATGTGTGGATTAACATTATAGATAAGTATTTATGAAATAAATCTTACTGTAAACATATATAACTCTATATTTATTCTATACAAATTGCAAATTTATATCTAATTGTTATTCAACTTGAAATATGGAATCAAAATTCAAAGACAAACCTTTGTAGCAATCTATTTCTTGTTGAAATCGGCAAAGCTCTAAGCAAAAAGAAATACTTAAATACCGTTAACTTTCCAAATTAATCATAATAACATGAAATCCAACTAAATCTAACAAAATACAAAAAAAAAAAAAAGAATTGTAAAACTGTTGTAAGTTTTGTTTGGTTACGGAAATTTATTGATATATTTACATGAACACTAAATGTATATCTATGTATGTATGTATGTCTATGAGTCAACATGTGTATAAACTGAATATTCAAAAAAATTATGTATATATATATATATATATATATATATATATATATATATATAAATAAATTTATATATATGTATTTATTATGATAATAAATAAAGCTGATGGAACAAATAGCTTTAAATGTTTAAAATTAAATATGTTTTTCTTCCATTTCAATGGAAATCGTTGTAAAAGTTTATTTTTACGGACTATACATATAGCATATGTACGTAAAAGCTTATTATAAGCATATTAAAAGGGGAAGTACACATTTCTATATGTAATATGCAGTATTGAATTTTCTATAATTAAAAAAGTCGACCGCGACATACCATGGATTTATATTAAGGCAAAAGAGTCTATATCAGAAGATTTCTCTTCGAAAAGGTAAATAATAAATTAAATAAGAAATAAATTAGTAAAATCCTAGTGGCATCTGGAGTCATCATTTTTATAGCAACAATTAATAATGTGCTTTTAAATTTATAAACATATTTTTCCAAGAAAAACTATAAGTCTCACATTACATTTTTATTTTGCCCTTAATATATTTCCTCTTTAATATAGGGCGTACTGGAATGATTACATATGTAATTGAATGACGCTGGCCGACTGAGAGTTCAGTCTCATTTCGCCAGTTGAGCAGAGAAAAGGTCGAGCAGCGCGATTATACGAATCATAAGTACAGTTCTGATCGCTGTTAAAATGCGCTCGTATACAGATTTTCCACTTCAATTATTAATACATATTTTCGTTGGAATCACTCTTTTCCGCAAACACATTCATTGCGTTGATAACGATGATGATAAGCAAGTTGATAACTTGCATTTCGACTGTATTTTTCTGGACTACATCAGGCAATCCGGCCTGAATTGCAGCTTCACACGGCCAATTGCGAGCAGCTCCAATACCAAATATCATCTGCAGCATCTCTCAGTTGATAAGCTCTGCCAGCTGCCAGAGCTCTCTTCCGATCGCATTGAGTGCAACTTTCGATCCGGAGACTTTAATAAGTTTCAAAATCAGTACAACTTTACGCTCCGCATAGAGGACGAAACGGGCAGTCGAACAGAGTACATCTCTATCAATAGAGCGGAGTGCATGGTGTTGGAACCACCAGGCAGAGACGTAGTCGAACTCAACAAAACCTCGAATTCCATATGCCTGCAATGGCCGAATAAGAGATTCGACAATCATAACTACCACATTGCCTGGGACTATCAGCTGGAGCCGTACATCAGTGGGGCATGGCAGGATCCTCAGTATGCCAGACTCAATGAGACCTTTTGCCTTAACGGTTTGCCTGATGCCAATCAGGAGTACACGCTGCGCATGCGACGTCGCATTAATGCTGCCCGCGCCCACTGGAGCGATTATTTCACATATCGTTTTCGAACACAACTCACAGCCAGCCATTCTTCAGCGTCACCAAAACGCTCTCCAATAATCATTTTACTCTCCATTATTCTCTGCATAATTTTTATTGTGTAAACTAAAGTAATGTACTGATTAGCGTGTAAATATATATTATATTTTCAAAACAAGATTAATTTTGATTTATGAGCAAGAAACTGATAAGCTTAAGCGACTTCAGCGTTCCCATTAAAAATGGGAAATCAGGGTATAATGGTTTTGTGAAAAGTATGTAACAGGCAGAAGGAGGCGTAAAGTAAAGAAGGAGGCCATAAAGTAAATATATTCTTGATCAGGGCGACGAGCTGAGTCAATGTAGCCCTGTTCGTCTGTCCGTGATACTAGAGACTTGTACTTTGGCAAATTCATGCATTTCAATTTTATAATCATGATATAAAAGTTACATGAAAATAGTCTATCGACAAGAAAAGTTATTAAACAATTAAGTTCCCATAGTAAGCCCACACTGCAACTAATGCGTGTTTATGTGTGCGTGCCTATGTGTGCTGTGTATATGTGTGTCTGTGTGGCTGAGTATTTGTGTTTCTTTTGAAGCAGAAAAAAGCGCAGAATTCTTGAAATATCAGTTCCTGGAAGGGATCAAGGGATTTCGTAGTTGAGCAGTCTAGACTAGAGCTTTCTTACTTGTAATCGATAGAGGAGGTTATTAGTAGCTCAACTGTCAATTATATAAACTATTATCGTTTATTCTATGCGTACAGACAAAACCGCGGCTTCTAGCATATTCTAGGAATTGCGATTGATTTGTGAATTTTTCAGTCGTTAATTTATTTAATTTTTTATTAAGGTTTATAATTTAATTTTTATTTTTTCAATTCCACAAAAATGTTTTCTTCCGTGTTATCAATGCCTATTAAGCCTGTTTTTATATAAAGATGGCTCACGCATATAAATGGCGCAATTCGACACTAGAAATGGCGATTGGCACGCCCCTAGTGGACGTAAACACCTCATTTTTGGCCAGTTCTTAGAACGAGCTAATGGCCTAATAGCCCAACTGCAAAATTTGATTGCTTACGATCAAAAAATGATTATTGGATAGCGTTTTGGTGACGCTGAAGAATGGCTGGCTGTGAGTTGTGTTCGAAAACGATATGTGAAATAATCGCTCCAGTGGGCGCGGGCAGCATTAATGCGACGTCGCATGCGCAGCGTGTACTCCTGATTGGCATCAGGCAAACCGTTAAGGCAAAAGGTCTCATTGAGTCTGGCATACTGAGGATCCTGCCATGCCACACTGATGTACGGCTCCAGCTGATAGTCCCAGGCAGATGAAGCTGGTAGAGCAGATACTGCAGCAGCAGCTACGTGGAATCTTCAACGAAGCCTCTTTGGTGGCTATGCGCCGCAAACAGAATCCCTGCCCGTCGTAAGCCGACTTCGAATTCCTGATGCGAAACCATCCCGTGAAAATAGCGCGAATGCGAAAACACTTAAAGGACATGCGTATATTGAAGCGTTTCCTAAGCATACGCACTGGCAGGCCACAGGACTTTATGGAAGATCTGGAGCAGCCTGAGGAGGACGAAGAGCTGGGCATTGAGGTGCAAGAGCTGCATGACGAGGATCGCATGCGTCGTTTGTTTCGTGCCGATCGCATTTCCCAGATACTTACGGGTCAGCAGTATCTAGAATTTAATGAAGCGCGTAAAACTTCGTTCTATTGTCGTCATGGCGAGAAAATCAAGAATAAGTTCAGAAGATTTCTGGACTTGCCCGCTGATCTGCGCATACCAACGCCAACGATGAACATCTTGGCCTATCTGGCCCACGAGACCATTGCGGCAATTGTCGACTACTCGATCTTGACCCGCTTAAACTCAGATAACCGCACCACGGAGCCCTACAGCCGCGTCACCTCTGCCGGCGGCAGTCCTTCTATGATGCACGTCTGTCCAGAGGTAACCCAAGGCCGCGGCATGGAAGTGGTCAAGCCCATAAGCGTGCAGGAAATACACGAAGCGATGCGCCGGTTTCGGCAAATGAGTAATCGCAAAATTGGACGTTATCGCAATTCCTGTGACATTGATTTTAGGCGTAGCTTTCTGGCTATTTAAATATTGGAAGTAGATAGATATCTATGCTAAGGAAACAGTTGGTAAGTTTATTTAGAATACCTAGATTCTATTTAATTTGTATTATATTTTCTAGATTATGCATATAAATGTTGAACAAATGTAAATGAATTATTAATTAACAAATTAAATGAATTGAAATGAAATGAATACATATATAACATATATACATATATATATATATATAACATATTGGTATATCTGTATGCATATATTTAAATTTATTCTCAAAAGCATGTTTTCGGTTTCTAAACTTAATTAATTCAAAAGGCGATAAAAGTTATGCCATAAGCATATCAAGATTAATATATTAAAATCTGGTACATTGATTAAATTCATAAAAAAGAATTTGTAAACAAACGCAAGTTCGAAACAGAACAGCCAGAAAGCTCGTTAGCTCAAATTCGATTGGTCCATGTACTTTTTTATTAGACGCAATTTAAAAGCTCGCGAAGCTTTTAAATTTTTTTGCTGTATACACTTAATAAAAAAAGCTTTCGGGCTGTTTTCATAAAGAGATCAAAATGCAAACTTTTAGTTGAGATTTGGACGCAGGCAGTTAAAGAACACGGCCACAAGCAAAATGTTGAAATTGCGCACTTACCTCGCCATAAATCAGGCCCAAAAGCTGGGCGAAGCTATAGGTGTATTTTCTAGCACGCAACAGGTGAGTGCGAGATACCTTGTATACATTGAGATAGACTTCCTTATCAGCCCTTTGTCACTAGCGTTATCAAAGTACTGCAGCCGCAGTTAAGGAGTCGAGCGTTGCTAGAGATGACGTCGAATGGCAGCAGGCTCGTCCCTTCGAAGAGATACCCTGTATCAATCCCATCGCGTTGACCTTCAAAATGGCATTTCCCGGGGGCAAATATAAGAATCTGGACATGTCGCAGTTGATGTTGGCCATGCGCGAGGATTATGGCGACATCTTCCGTATGCCCTCGATTTTTGGCAGCGAGCCCATACTTACTACCTATAATCCAAAGGACTTCGAGATAGTCTATCGGAATGAAGGGGTGTGGCCTCATAGACCTGGCAGCAATACGTTGAGATACCATCGTGAGCAGTTCCGCAGGGATTTCTTTGACGGCGTTGAAGGACTCATTCCCACCCAAGGTAAGGTGTGGGGGGAATTCCGCAGCATTGTGAATCCAGTGCTGATGCAGCCGAAGAATGTGAGGCTGTATTACAAGAAGATGTCGCAGGTCAACTGCGAATTTGTCGACCGGTATGCAGATTATTATACTCCCTCTCTGCAATATAGTTATACTTGTATGATTACCCCAGCATTAAGGCCATTCGAGATCCCACAACCCTTGAGGTGCCAGACAACTTTTTGGAGTATATCAATTACTGGACCTTAGAATCGGTCTCTGTGGTTGCACTGGACAAGCAGCTCGGCCTACTCAAGGACTATCATAGTGATGAAAACGCCAAGCTGCTCTTTAAGAGCTTAGACGACTTTTTAACATTGGCTGCCATTTACGAGTTTCAGCCCTCGGTTTGGAGGTACATCCACACGTCACAGTTCAAGAAGCTGCTGACTGCCTACGACAACCTACAGAAAGTGACCTTAGCCTATGTGAATGAGGCTCTGGAGCGACTGAATGCAGAGGCCCAGCGTGGCATAGTGCGTCCCGAAAAGGAACAGAGCGTGCTTGAGAAGTTGCTGAAGATTGACAAGAAGGTGGCCATTGTCATGGCCATGGACATGCTCATGGCTGGTGTTGATACGGTATGTAGATTAGAAGAAACCTAAACCAATTCACTTTAATATATGTAAATATTCTATAGACTTCGAGCACATTTTCCGCGCTCATGCTGTGCCTTGCCACCAACCCAGACAAACAGGAGAAGCTGCGTGAGGAAGCGATGCGTGTGTTGCCCAATAAGGACTCCGAGTTCACAGAGGAGTCCATGAAAAATGTGCCCTACTTGCGCGCCTGCCTCAAGGAATCGCAGCGATTGATGCCCCTGGTGTTTGGCCACGGCCGTACTACAAACCGTGACTGTATTCTGAGTGGCTATAGGGTACCAGCGGGCACATTTGTCTCCATGATTCCCCTGACCTGCTTGAACAACGATCAGTACTTCCCGCGTGCCTCGGAGTATCTACCCGAACGTTGGATGCGCAGTGAGACGAGCGCGGAGGGCAAGTGCCCGGCAAATTCTCTAAAGAGCACAAATCCGTTCGTATTTTTGCCCTTCGGATTTGGTCCCCGCATGTGCATAGGCAAACGCATTGTGGATATGGAACTAGAGCTTGGCATATGCAGGCTTTTGAGAAACTTTAAGATCGAGTTTAACCATTCCACGGAGAATGCTTTCCGCTCAGTGCTCATTAACAAGCCAAATATACCGCTCAAGTTTAAGTTTACGGACTTGAAAAACTAAGACTTGTTGATGAACAGCTGGGGATGCATTGACTCTAAGTCTATGTTCATGTATGAGTAATAAAATTTCAGAACTAGTATGCACAGATTCTAGAGTCGACTAAGTTGCACTATCACTAATATATACATATAATATGGAAATATTAACATATCAAAATCTAAACAAGTAAGAAAGCTCTAGTCTAGAGTGCTCGACTACGAAATCCCCCGATCCCTTCCAGGAACTGATATTTCAAGAATTCTGCGCTTTTTTCTGCTTCAAAAGAAACACAAATACTCAGCCACACAGACATAAATATACACACCACACATAGGCACGCACACATAAACACGCATTAGTTGCAGTGTGGGCTTACTATGGGAACTTAATTGTTTAATAACTTTTCTTGTCGATAGACTATCTCCATAAATCCATCGTGATTATAATCTTGAAATGCATGTATTTGTATTTATCAAAGCACAGGTTTCTAGTATTTGAAGTACGCTTTTTACAAATGTAGCTGTGAGGGATATATATAGGCGCGAGGGTGAATTATAACAAAAATCGAAATTCTATAAAATATCATCTATATATATATATATATCATCTGAATCTATATAACAAATTTGGAGACTCTAGCCTTAAAGATGTAGGAGATATAATTTTATAACTGATTTTCGATAAGCTTTTAATCGATATCAAAATAACGGGATGAGTTATCGTTTTTTAGTGATAAACTAAGTAAACTATGCGCGCTCAATATACGGACATTAAAAAAAAATTGTCTCTAGCTCTAATGTTCTGAGATCGACGCGTTCATACATACGGACAGACGGACAGACAAACTGACGGACAGGGTCAAATCGACTCTGCTCGTCGCCCTGATCAAGAATATATATACTTTATGGGGTCTGCCACGCCTCCTTCTGCCTGTTACATACATTTTAACAAAACCATTATACCCTGATTTCCCATTTTCAATTGAATTTAGTGTGTACATCAGATCAATACGCAGATTTTGTAATTTACAGATTTTGGATACCACGCCCCCATCGCCCACAATTTGTAAAAAACTTCAAAGTATTGCCCATAATAAAGTCGGATGCATTCGACCCAATCTCTCAATTGCAATGTATGTATATAAAGCTTTCGAGAGCTTTCAAATTATTGATAAAGCTACGACCATATTAATCAATTCGCAAATTATTTGCGAATATTACAGTGTTCTTTGTTCGAGAAAGGCTTTCTGCTATCGCTATTACTTGCGAAAACACTTGTAAATTATGCATATTATAATAATTGTGAGACTGAGAGTGTGATTAATTTGTTATCTTAAGGCAAGTGATAAGGAAAGCTCATATTTACCAAAATTAGCAACAAACATATATATGTATATACGTACATCACGTACGTACCGGGGACAACAAAATTTAAAGAATTTTAATTTAATTTAAATAGCAATTAAAAAGAGAGAGAGAGAGAGAGAGAAGGTAAAGTATAGATGATTAGATATAAAGTGAGCTACAGGGTGTAGAGCTCCTATTTCAACAGTTCTACGCTCGCTTTAAACTTATCAACTAAATCACTATATCTGCTTATTGCGTGTAATAATAGCATCCAAATGTTTCTATTTGCTCACGTAAAATTCACTTATATACGTATTTTCAATCTTAGGAGGGAGGGGCTATCAAAAGTTTGAAATATTCCGTCAGTGACATGGAGTTAACTTGAAATGTTTAACTTTTGACTTAATCAATCTTATATTTAATATATAATGCAAAATCAAACTTATGAATATAAATATGAGAGATGAGTAACTACAGATAAACTCCGTCGATCCGATCCCGTTTTCAAAAAGTTTTAAGGCATTGGAAAGTCTTTGAATGGGAAGAATAATATTTTGCTTTACCTTTAATTTAAGATAAATAATCACATATATCACATAATAAAAAACCTCGAAATACGAAAATGTAATCTTTATATATTTTGTAGTTTTTTATATGTTAATATTTCCATATTATATATTTATCAATTATAGTGATAGTGAAATGTAGTCTACTCTGGAATCCGTGCATACAACTTGTCCTGAAATTTTATTGGACATACATGAACATAGACTTAGAGTTATTGCATCCCCAGCTGTTCATCAACAAGTCTTAGTTTTTCAAGTCCGTAAACTTAAACTTGAGCGGTATATTTGGCTTGTTAATGAGCACTGAGCGGAAAGCATTCTCCGTGGAATGGTTAAACTCGATCTTAAAGTTTCTCAAAAGCCTGCATATGCCAAGCTCTAGTTCCATATCCACAATGCGTTTGCCTATGCACATGCGGGGACCAAATCCGAAGGGCAAAAATACGAACGGATTTGTGCTCTTTAGAGAATTTGCCGGGCACTTGCCCTCCGCGCTCGTCTCACTGCGCATCCAACGTTCGGGTAGATACTCCGAGGCACGCGGGAAGTACTGATCGTTGTTCAAACAGGTCAGGGGACTCATGGAGACAATTGTGCCCGCTGGTACCCTATAGCCACTCAGAATACAGTCACGATTTATAGTACGGATGTTGCCAATCACCAGGGGCATCAATCGCTGCGATTCCTTGAAGCAGGCGCGCAAGTAGGGCACATTTTTCATGGACTCCTCTGTGAACTCGGAGTCCTTATTGGGCAACACACGCATCGCTTCCTCACGCAGCTTCTCCTGTTTGTCTGGGTTGGTGGCAAGGCACAGCATGAGCGCGGAAAATGTGCTCGAAGTCTATAGAATATTTACATATATTAAAGTGAATTGGTTTAGGTTTCTTCTAATCTACATACCGTATCAACACCAGCCATGAGCATGTCCATGGCCATGACAATGGCCACCTTCTTGTCAATCTTCAGCAACTTCTCAAGCACGCTCTGTTCCTTTTCGGGACGCACTATGCCACGCTGGGCCTCTGCATTCAGTCGCTCCAGAGCCTCATTCACATAGGCCAAGGTCACTTTCTGTATGTTGTCGTAGGCAGTCATTAGCTTCTTGAACTGTGACGTATGAATGTACCTCCAGACCGAGGGCTGAACCTCGTAAATGGCACCCAAAGTGAAGAAGTCGTCTAAGCTCTTAAAGAGCAGCTTGGCGTTTTCATCATTGTGAGAGTCTTTCAGTAGGCCGAGCTGCTTGTCCAGTGCAACCACAGAGACCGATTCTAAGGTCCAGTAATTGATATACTCCAAAAAGTTGTCTGGCACCTCAAGGGTTGTGGGATCTCGAATGGCCTTAATGCTGGGGTAATCATACAAGTATAACTATATTGCAGAGAGGGAGTATAATAATCTGCATACCGCTCGACAAATTCGCAGTTGACCTGGGACATCTTCTTGTAGTACAGCCTCACATTCTTCGGCTGCATCAGCACTGGATTCACAATGCTGCGGAATTCCCCCCACACCTTACCTCGGGTGGGAATGAGTCCTTCAACGCCGTCAAAGAAATCCCTGCGGAACTGCTCACGATGGTATCTCAACGTATCGTTGCCAGGTCTTTCAGGCCACACCCCTTCATTCCGAAAGACTATCTCGAAGTCCTTTGGATTATAGGTAGTAAGTAAGGGATCGCTGCCAAAAATCGAGGGCATACGGAAGATGCCGCCATAATCCTCGCGCATGGCCAACATCAACTGCGACATGTCCAGATTCTTATATTTGCCCCCGGGAAATGCCATTTTGAAGGTCAACGCGATGGGATTGATACAGGGTATCTCTTCGAAGGGACGAGCCTGCTGCCATTCGACGTCATCTCTAGCAACGCTCGACTCCTTAACTGCGGCTGCAGTACTTTGATAACGCTAGTGACAAAGGGCTGATAAGGAAGTCTATCTCAATGTATACAAGGTATCTCGCACTCACCTGTTGCGTGCTAGAAAATACACCTATAGCTTCGCCCAGCTTTTGGGCCTGATTTATGGCGAGGTAAGTGCGCAATTTCAACATTTTGCTTGTGGCCGTGTTCTTTAACTGCCTGCGTCCAAATCTCAACTAAAAGTTTGCATTTTGATCTCTTTATGAAAACAGCTCGAAAGCTGTTTTCTATTAAGTGTATACAGCAAAACAATTTAAAAGCTTCTCGAGCTTTTAAATTGCGTCTAATAAAAAAGAACATGGACCAATCGAATTTGAGCTAACGAGCTTTCTGGCTGTTCTATTTCGAACTTGCGTTTGTTTACAAATTCTTTTTTATGAATTTAATCAATGTACCAGATTTTAATATATTAATCTTGATATGCTTATGGCATAACTTTTATCGCCTTTTGAATTAATTAAGTTTAGAAACCGAAAACATGCTTTTGAGAATAAATTTAAGTATATGCATACAGATATACCAATATGTTATATATATATGTATATATGTTATATATGTATTCATTTCATTTCAATTCATTTAATTTGTTAATTAATAATTCATTTACATTTGTTCAACATTTATATGCATAATCTAGAAAATATAATACAAATTAAATAGAATCTAGGTATTCTAAATAATCTTACCAACTGTTTCCTTAGCATAGATATCTATCTACTTCCAATATTTAAATAGCCAGAAAGCTACGCCTAAAATCAATGTCACAGGAATTGCGATAACGTCCAATTTTGCGATTACTCATTTGCCGAAACCGGCGCATCGCTTCGTGTATTTCCTGCACGCTTATGGGCTTGACCACTTCCATGCCGCGGCCTTGGGTTACCTCTGGACAGACGTGCATCATAGAAGGACTGCCGCCGGCAGAGGTGACGCGGCTGTAGGGCTCCGTGGTGCGGTTATCTGAGTTTAAGCGGGTCAAGATCGAGTAGTCGACAATTGCCGCAATGGTCTCGTGGGCCAGATAGGCCAAGATGTTCATCGTTGGCGTTGGTATGCGCAGATCAGCGGGCAAGTCCAGAAATCTTCTGAACTTATTCTTGATTTTCTCGCCATGACGACAATAGAACGAAGTTTTACGCGCTTCATTAAATTCTAGATACTGCTGACCCGTAAGTATCTGGGAAATGCGATCGGCACGAAACAAACGACGCATGCGATCCTCGTCATGCAGCTCTTGCACCTCAATGCCCAGCTCTTCGTCCTCCTCAGGCTGCTCCAGATCGTCCATAAAGTCCTGCGGCCTGCCAGTGCGTATGCTTAGGAAACGCTTCAATATACGCATGTCCTTTAAGTGTTTTCGCATTCGCGCTATTTTCACGGGATGGTTTCGCATCAGGAATTCGAAGTCGGCTTGCGACGGGCAGGGATTCTGTTTGCGGCGCATAGCCACCAAAGAGGCTTCGTTGAAGATTCCACGTAGCTGCTGCTGCAGTATCTGCTCTACCAGCTTCACGCTGGCAGTTCGTGGCTGATCGCTGTCTCCAAAGCTTCGCATTATGTCCGCAATTTCCGTGAGCAGCGAGACGGGTGCATCATCCGCAATTTGGGCGTTTGCCATGTTTGCATTTGGGGTTTGATTTTGATTTTGGCTAGCAACCGAAGCTGTTACGGTTTGCAGCTGTTGAGCTTGCGGCACGTTTCCGCTCTGCACCAATATCACCTGGCGATGCACGTGCACAGGTTTGTTGTCCTCTAGATTCTGCAACTGAGGTGTGCCGGGTGCAGATGTTGTCGATGCCATAATAGGTGAGGCGACGCCAATTACATCACTGGCCGCAATGGACACTGAATTTTGGCGCATAACGCGCTTCGCTTGATAATTCATTATGTTGCCGAATTAATACAGAATCAAGTTTGTGAAAAATCCTCTATCGACACAAAACTGTATATAAACATAGTATAAGAAAAATTAACTACACGAGCAATATCAGAATAACTAGTTCATTGCCAGGGATGCAGAAATGAACCAAAGTAAGTGAACGAAATGAATTTTAGAGCAGTATAATTTTCTTGGCCAGTATTTATTTTCTGATGACATCCAAGTTAAATTTGGTATATACTTTCAAGTTTTTATTTAAATTTAATGAATAACTATGCCTAATTAGAATTGGCAGGTTCAAGGTTACTGTCTTGGAAATTCAATTATGTCATTAACTTGTGATACCAATTATACACATACATATGGTCAGTGTTTGTGATGTAGACAAAAAAAAAATGACCTGTCATCCCACATACTGAAGTATTTTAAAATGAACTATGATTCAGTAATCATTTATTGAAACTTTAGTTATCGCCCCAAGCAGGTATCATTAATCGATTGTCGAGCCACCACCATTTTTGTTTGGACAATGGAGAATAATCACTGAAAATAATTTAAAGAAATATTAGTACTAAAATCAAATTGACCGCTGCAAAAATGTTCAATGGCATGGTGAAGACCATACGTGATAGCATTGTGGGCACATATCCATCCTGCCATGTGAATTCGCGACTGGAAGAGCGTCGTGCTAAGCAAAGAGCTATGAGACAGGAACGGAGGCGGAAGCCAGACAAACCAGACGATTTCGTGACGTACGAGGATTCTGGCAGCGATGAGGAGACACCACAACAGCAGGACGAGGTCCTCAATACTTCATATAATTTGTGCGACTATCTGCGAAGCAGAGAGAATTCATTGCGCGATGTGAGATTCCCCACATTTTTTAGCTGCCATTGTCTAATGCAGTTCTTTTTTTTTATAGCGTCGCAGCGTCAATGCCGAGTATACTAGTCGCTACGTGCTCACACACGACATGTTGCGCGAGACGCAAATTAGTTTAGGTTACATTAACAAGGTATTCTGCTCCAAATGGCTGAGCAACCGTCAGGTGGTGTTCGGCACCAAGTGCAATAAGCTGCTCGTCTACGATGTCAATATGCGTCGAGTTGACGCTATTCCAACACTTTCCAATAGTCGTGCCAATCATCCAGAGATCCAAGGTGGCCTTCATGCAATAGAGCTATCGCCCAGTCGATCATTTTTAGCCACAGGTGCACGAAATTCTTCCGACATTGCTGTATATCGCTTGCCAACTCTGGATCCGGTTTGTGTGGGAGAGAACGGGCATCGGGACTTGATAATGGGCATGTGCTGGTTGGATGATCAGTTTCTCGTCTCGGGCTCCAAAGACTCCCGCATGGCCCTCTGGCGCATCAACGAAGATCATATGGACTTTCCAGACGGCGGAGAGGAATCTTGCCCCACGTTTGCCACCATACATCCACTGAGTGTTAAGGAAGTGCGCACCGCACAACGAGTGAGCCAAATATACATGTGTATGGGGGAATTTAATCTCTTAACATTTATTTGGATTTTCAGATACGCTCGCTGTGCTTCAATAAGGAGTTCAAAGAGATCGCAGCTCTTTCATTGAATGGTTACATACACATTTTCAACGCAGAGACATTTAAGCAAACACTTTCGCGCAAGCTACCCAACTGCCAGGACAATGTGAGCATTGCTTATCATAGCGATGGACTCTACGCAGTCGGCTGTCGTTCCTATACCATATTGCTGGACGCACGAACACTGCAGACGATCAAGAAGATTACATCCCGATATAGCGGCTGTGGCATACGCGCCACATCCTTTGAGGGCAATCTGTTAACGGTGGGCACCGGCCTGGGAATGTTGCTATTTTACGATATTCGGGCTGGCAAGTATTTGGAGAGCAGCGTGAACGCTTCGCGAACCGTGGCACTCAAGTGCAGTAAAGGAATTGTGGTAAGTATTCATAGTAAATACAATCAACTCATATTTCATTTAATTGCATTACTCTTTCAGTATCCGGAAGATGAGATGGATGGGTTTCAGCAGGTAAAATACGTGCCGGCCATTTATACGCACTGCTATGATAGCACACGGATGCGACTATTTGCGGCGGGCGGTCCCCTTCCTGCCACATTAGTGGGAAACTATGCGGGAGTATGGCAATAGCTGCACACACGGCTGTCTCAAAACTGATTAGTACGAGTATTTAGGCAATAGTGTATTTTGTTTTTAGCCTTGTCGCCGTCGCGGCAGCGATGTGCGAAATGTGATTTTTGATTTCTCTGCTGATTTTAACTCTTTAAAGTTTAGTTATATCAATTGTATAATCAATGTGTTCGATTTATACAATTAATAAGTGTAAATGTATGCAAAAACGTCGCATAGGTTTAGCCAATTACAGCTCGTATTTATAGTCTATAGATTATAAACCCAATATTCATAATTGATTTATAAGTTTACACATACACATGGATTGCAAGCATTGATTTTATAGTCTGATCTTAATGGTAATAGAATTTGAAATTAAACTATCTACAAATGCAGTTTGCATAACAAAATATACTTGCAATTGTTATAATTATTTATCCGCATTTCTGGCATTTAGCATTCGCACTCACAAAAGTATACAGAAAAATTCACGTATAATTTATATGTTTTTAAAATACATACATATGTATATTGCTTATAGAGAACTGTATAGGGCGCTCTAGGTCACATGTATATTTATATGTTTATAAAGGACAGCACTAAATCTGAAGTTCCACAGAATCGATTAGAATGTACATAAATACAATTTTGGTGACAATAATCATATACAAGATTTACACAACTTAGTACACACATACAGATTAACTAGCCAATAACAGCTGTTCCGACTCCCTTAATAAGTAAGTATAATACCAATAAAGCCAAATTACCAAAACGACAGCTAATTGTTATTGTTGGTACTGGCCGAATTGCCGCCTCCACTCCACGCACTCAGAAATCCCGTCCAGCTTCGATTGCTACCATCTGTGGAAACTACGAGAAAAGAAGAATAAGCAAACATTCCGGTGATTCACAAACTGAATTACCTTTCTGTCCCTTGGCAACGCAGTTAAGCATTTCCACCTCGCTGCGACTCAAGCGGAGAATCGTGTTCAGCACGGGCACCAAGCGTTGTCGCTCATCGGAATTGGACAATGTGATAAACTGAATGCGAACAAGATTGGTTCAAATTGTATATAGTAATTTGGATATGTATTAATATAAAAAGTAGCTTACCTTTAGGAATACGTTTTTCAGATATTCTGAATTGTGCATGTGCTGTTCCCGCTCTTCGGATCGTTCCTGGCGACGAAGTTCCTCTTTCAGCATATCATTCATTTGTGTCAGTTTGGCCAGATCCTGTTCGTTCTCGGCCAGTAAGGTGGTCAGATGACGGATGCGGCTTTCCTGTATGCTTAAACGCTCCTTGGTGGCGGCAAGTGCCGCTTGCGTTTCACCACGTCCCTCTAGTTCTGAATCATCGTCCTGCATGCTGACGCTGCGTCCAAAGTTAGAAATGGTCGTGATCTGATCGCTATTTATGGCATTAAGGGACGTATTTAGCAGCTCATCCAGGGGCATAAAGTCGTGCGAGCGACGTGAGGCAGTCGAAATTTTACGCTGTGCTGCCAGCTGTGCAAGTGTTTCACCGCTGGTGTCGTGATCCAACAGGAAATCAATTTTGCTCTGCTCTGGGCTGGTGGACTCGAGGGTCGCTGTTGCCGGCACAGGCGCTGGTGCGGCAGTCGGATTGGTAGGAAGTGCTTTTTCGAGCTGTTCGATCTGTTGCTGCAGCTGCGCAACACGCATCTGATGCACATCATCCATTTGCTCGATCTGCAGGCGATGTTGCAGCAGTTGCTGCTGCTGCAGCTGGAGCTGTCGCTGATTCTCATGCGTGAGGGTATCATTTTGAGATTTCAGTTCATCGATCACCGCCAGAAGCTCCTGACTGCGCTCAAGCAGATGTGTGTTGTCGCGTTGCAGATCTTCCAGCTGAGATTCGAGCTGACTGATTCGCAGAGTACTCGCATCTCTGCTTTCGCGCAGTTTCTCCTCATTCGCTCGCATTGCGGCCAATTCTGCCTCGAGGTATTGCTCTTTATCTGAATCCCGGTTCTGCTGTTTTCGCAGCACTGCCTGTGCCTTAAGCTTGTACTCCGAGTACTCCGTTCGCAGCTGCTCATTGGCCCGTTCGGCTTGGCGCAAGGCTGCCTCCAGTTGAGAAAGCGCATCTTGCCGCGCTTCCAGCTCTTGCATGCTGTTGTTCAGCAGTTCCTGGGAATGCTTGAGCTTGCTCTCGTATTGCTGGGTGCTCTCAGCTAGCTGCAGTCGGATTTCATCCACCTGCAACTTTTGCTGCTCCAAACTCTGCTCAAGCTCCTTTTTGCCAAACAACGCCTCCTGTCTGCCGTGCACAGCATCCTTCAGTTGAGCCTGCATTCGGTCGATTTCCTGCTTCAGTTGCTTGCAATGTGTTGCTTCCCCATCCTGCGCCTGCTCCAATATGCTTATCTCCTGGCGAAGCTGGGTAATGGTGTTATCCTTACTGACAAGCGTTTCTCTGAGCATTTCCAGATCTGTGCTCTTGGCCAACAGTTTTGCACTCACTTCAGTTAGCGATTTCTCAGCAGCCTCAATTTCCAGGTTCAGCACATTCGAACTCTTTGCCTTGTCCTTGGATTTGAGTTTCTGGTTCTCAGCGCGTGCTGCATTCAAGTCCTGCTGAAGCTGCACCTGAGCCAATTTAATGGCCTCCACTTCAGCCTCTAGCTTGGCTGCTCCAGCTTGCTCCATGTTTTGAATTTGCTGCGTTTGCTCTTGTAGTTTCTTTTTTAGCTTCACGGCCAGCGAACGAAGCTTATTGTACTTATCCTCGTAGCCATCGTCGAGTTCGCGCAGGCGGTTCAATTCCTCGGCTCGTGATATTGTAGACGTGGACAGCACATCGCTCTGGGCATCCCCATTCATGTGCTCATGCTGCTCCATTTCATCAATTCTGCCTTGCAGTTGCTCCAGTTGCTTTGACTTTTCAGTTAGATTTTCTGTTAGAGTTTGCAGCTCCTTGCGACACTTGTCATATTGCTCCTGCATGCGTGAGATGACATCTCCTCGTGCCTTTAACGCCTCGTTCAGCTCACGCATCTCGGCCAGCAACTCAGTATGTTCATTTTCCTTTAGCTGGTATCGCGTCTGCAAGTCTTCATTCTGCTGTCGCAGCTCCACATAGTTTGTCTCCAGTTCCGCATTATCCCGCTCATGTTGCTGCTTCATCAACTTCATTGCACACTCCTGTTGGCTGCGCTCCTCTCGCAATACTTGAGCCAGGCGTTGCATTTGATTTAGTTTTTCAGTGAAGTACACTGAATTAAACGTGCTGACAGGTTGCACTGATTTCTGCGAGATTTGTTGTCCCTTGATGATGCTTGCCAGCTGTTCCACGCAGCTCAGCTTGGAGAGCAAACGATCAATGTCTAGTGTATTCCGTGGAAGCTGATTTTGTTGCTTCTGCGGTTGTGGTTGTGATTGCTGTTGCTCTTTTATTATCTTGGATAAACGCTCCAGTTCACAAACTTTCTGCAGCAACCGTTTATTATTGCCCGAAACCTGGTTGATTGGTTGAGCCGCCTGCAATCGTTCCTTTAGCTGTGTATTCTCCTGCTGCAGGGAGTTCATTTTGGCACACAGGAGCTGCGATGCCTTAATAATCTCCTTTTGCCACTTGGACACTGATGCAGCATATTCGTGCTGTGTTTCGAGCAGAACGCACTTACATTCCTTCAGGTTCTTGAGCTTACGGTGCACATCAATAAATCTATCTTTAAGTGAATTGAACTTCTTGCGCTGCTCCGAGTTTATTTGCTTGACCGCGTCGTATTTTTGCTGCAGTTCCTCAAGTTCAGTGGCCCGTTGTTTTGCCTCCTCTGTTGCACTGTCAATCTGTTGTCGTAGATTGATATTTTGCACCTCAGCCTCTTTCAATTTAACAATATCCAGTTCGAGCAGTTCAAGATTTTTGCGCTGTTCGGCGCCCAGTGCATTGACCTGCTGCATGGCCTGCTCCATGCGCTCGATGTCCGCCAACAGCCCATCATTTTCATCGCTCAAACGCCCCAGCTGCCGTTTCAAGCTCTCATTTTCGATTTCATATTGTTGCAATCGATCGGCATCCTCTTTGGTCTTGCGCTGCAGGGAGCTCAGCTGTTCAGTTAAAATTAGGTTCTTGTCTGTGAAATCCTGCAGCATCTCTTGCATTGCTGGGAGACTGCTCTGCTTGGCTGCTGCCTTTGCTAATGCGTCCTTCAGCTGCCGATTTTCTTCAACGAGCTCTACTCATGAGATAAGCAAATAATTAATTACATGTACGACGTGTACCATGACTTATTTACCATCTTTGGCTTGCTTTGCTTTCTTAGCAATTCCAAGTAGTCCCTTGTATTTGCTGATGAGTTCATCTTTACTTAAAGCTTCGATTGGATTTTTCTGCAAACATATAAAAACACATTTATGACCGCACATACATACATATGTATATTAACGTAGTTGAAACGTCATTGTTTTGCTTTCGTTGCTCATTCGTTGAGGCTTAGGGTTTAGAGCAAGTCCATACCTGGGTCTCCCTACTTGATGTCTCCATATTCAATGCTGCCTTTCTGCTGTCTTAAAGTCCAACAAACAGACTTTCATGTGTTGTCGTTATCTGTTTTATACCGTCTTAAAATAATTATACCAAATAAAACTTGAACAACTTGTCAGATGGGCAAATAACCGATTAACGATAGACTCTGCTAATCGCAATTAGCGATTGGTAAGATGAGCTGTTATTTTTAACGATCATCGTTAAGTGTTTGTGATATGTGAGCGCTGATCCATCATCTATTCAAACTATATGTTAAGGTCTTATTCATATTTATTACGTTTATTATTATGTTGACAAATTTAAATATTTATTTAATATTTATTATATGATTTTCAATTTTAAAAATACCCATCACTAATCGGTGAATAGTGAAATCAGCTGACTGCACAATAATCTGTTGGGAAATTTAAACAATTTTTAGTTTTATAGATTGAATATAGAGACATCAACTGGATATTTTGATGCTTTTATTTTCTTATGGAAATACTTTTAATTTACTGCTTTAAAATTAACAATTCAATTTATTTATTTATCATCCCACCTACACTTATTTGATGATTTGCTTGCAAATCAATCGGAAGGTTCACAGTGACTAATCGTTATTCTGCCCATCCCTAACGATTTGTTATTTTGGTATTTTTAGAAGTATTTTGTTGCAAGTGGACTAGTGTTTGGTAGTTGCTGCTGGCAGATGAGCTTGAGACCATAAATATGGATCTGAGCGACAATCAACTGGAGGACCAATCCGTCATATACAAGCACGAGCAGCTGTTTAGCGAGAGTTTTCCGCTGTTCAAGGAGATACGAAGACTGGGAAAGCTTTGTGATGTCACACTGAAGGTCGGTTGCCAATCACCCTATCTTTGCATTATCACAATATAGTGCCAGTTTCTAAAATTAAACACATTTGTACATATGCATGTGCAATCTTTGCTTGCAGGTTGAAGATCAGACATTCTCGGCCCATCGCGTCGTTCTAGCTGCCACAGTACCATATTTTTATGCAATGTTCACGAACAACATGGCGGAGAGTCGTATCAGAGAAATTACCATGAAGGAGATTGAGCCCAGCGCTCTGGAAAGTCTGATCAATTATGTGTACAGTGGCCAGGTTCGAATTGATAACCAAAATGTCCAAAGCCTCATGGTTGGCGCTTCGTTTCTGCAACTGTCCAATGTGCGCGATGCCTGTGCTTCTTTTCTAATCTCCCGCTTCCATCCTCATAATGTGCTGGGCATTCGCACCTTTGGTGACTCGATGATCTGCCGGCAGTTGACTGAGGCTGCAGATAAGTATGTTGATCAAAACTTTGCGAAGGTCTCCCAATCCGAGGAGTTTCTCACACTGGACTGCGAACAGCTATTGGAACTGATGCGACGGGATGAATTAAATGTGCTCAATGAGGAAGTAATATTTGAAGCTTGCATGCGTTGGGTTAAGTTCGCCGAAGAGAAACGCTCCGAGTTCTTTCCGCAAGTGCTGGCTGCAGTGCGCCTGCCCCTATTATCACCTCAATTTCTGGCGGACCGTGTGGCACGGGAAGAACTCATTCGTTCATCACACCAATGCCGTGACTTGCTAGACGAGGCAAAAGACTTTCATTTGATGCCCGAGCGTCGAGGCTTGCTTCAGAGCTTTCGTACGCGCCAACGGTGCGGTGAGTTCTTTACGGGCCAAATTTACGCCGTAGGTGGACTAGCCAGCACCGGTGAATCCGTCAGCACTGTGGAAATCTATGATCCCATTAAAAAGAAATGGAAAATGGGTGAACAAATGTCCATGATGCGGTGAGTTAGGAGCTGTATAGATTCATTGCACATATTAATTGATATATTTGATTGCATTCGATAGATCCAGAGTGGGTGTAGCTGTCTTAGACGGCAAGTTGTACGCATTCGGTGGCTTTAATGGCACCGAACGGCTATCTACAGTGGAAGTCTACGATCCGAGAAAAAACAAATGGTCTCAGGGCTGTGCAATGTTGTGCAAGCGCAGCGCCGTCGGGGTTGCCGCTTTAGATGATTGCATTTACGTTTGTGGTGGATACGATGGGGTTACGTCGCTCAACACTGTCGAGGTTTACTATCCCAAAAGTAATACGTGGAAAACGGTGTGTGGTATTCCACCAATGTTATGTATATAATACTCATGTGTTTAATATACTTTCAGGTGGCCCAAATGATGAAGTATCGTTCAGCGGGTGGCGTTACGCAATTGAATGGTTATGTCTATGCGTTAGGAGGCCACGATGGATTGTCAATTTTTGATTCTGTAGAGCGTTATGATCAGAACGAGGATGTCTGGATCAAGATGGCACCGATGCTCAATCGACGATGTCGCTTGGGAGTGGCCACACTCAATGGAAAAATATATGTCTGTGGCGGGTACTGTGGTAACTCATTTCTGCGTTCCGTGGAGTGCTATGATCCTCTGACAGACACTTGGAAACTGGTGACGCCCATGAACTGTAAAAGATCTCGCGTGGCGTTGGCTGCCAACATGGGCAAGCTGTGGGCCATTGGCGGCTATGATGGTGAAACGAATCTGTCCACCGTTGAAGTCTACGACCCGGAGACAGACAAATGGACCTTCATGCCCCCAATGTGTGCACACAGCGGTGGCGTTGGTGCTGGAGTAATCCGCATTGATTAGCTTGCCTAGCCAAAAATTCTCACATAGTTATTTGATTAGTTAATTTATGCAATTATGTACTATTATAGTCTATTATATGTCAGTGTGCAGCTAAGCTTTAGTGGTGCCTCAGCCACCGCTCTACTTTTAAAATTGTTTAATGCGTCTTTCAGGATAGTTAAGTGAAATACATTCCAGTTGTATATGTTTGTTAGTGTGTAACTTATTCCTAGCCCACAATACTCATTAAATTGTAAACATTTAACATCTCGGCGGTACAATTCAATATATATCAAACACTTTGTGTCATTGCTTTTGAGTGTAATCCAATTATCGCTGTTGTTGCTGTGACAATTTGAAATGCAGATAAATCTCATTTATCGCATATCTCGCGAACCAATTGCATTGTTCCATATGTGCGACAAATTCACTTTGTTTGCACAACAATATACGGACAGCAAATACCGGAATGCGCAAAAAAATTGCGTTTTTTCGCTGTAAGAGGGTAGCTCCATATGTTACACTGATAGACACTCAGTACAAATGCTCTAATTGATATTTAAATGCTTGGATTCATATCTTGAAAAGAATATATTTTATATTAATAAAAAGGGGTTCGATTAGAAAACGTTCAACAGCAAGATCTCTTCAGACGCTGGTAAAACTCTAAAGGCAACCCTCTATTACGTAGTTCATGTCCTTCTGGAATGCTCTCACCGGTTTCTTTTATAATGCATTTTTAAATTGAATTTGTACCACCTGCAGCTGCAGTGCTGCAGTTGCGGATCTGTCGCCCACGATGGACAACAGGTGGCGCTACATGCGCATTGCGTGGTCCGATGGGCTTATCTCGGGCCGTGAGTGTCACTCGCGGTTCCATAATGTAATTAACAGAATAAATTCCATTTATAGATAAATAACGTCACAAATAGCACAAAGCTGTTGCCACGCTTTATCAATTTTATTTGGCTGTAGTAGGGTTTTGAATTCGCAGAAAACAATGTTCCACAACTAGAGCTTTGATCATGCTTATCAGCATTTCCGATATATATGTATATATAAATATACACGCATATTAACAATTGGAAAGGAGGGCGGGCTTTTGCGGCTGATTTATTTGATTTCAATAATCAAATCACCAATTGCTTGCCTATCAATAAAAGCACTGCGCCATTTTATTTTAATTAAATACTAATTATGTTTGTCATAGCCAGCGCAAATATTCGAAAGGGTGCCAAATAGAACAAAGCACTTAAATTTGTGATGAGTCAATTTTAGCTGAAATTTGTTTATATGTTTTGAAATAGTGACTAACAGAACTACAATATAATATATATACAACCGTCTACAGGAAGTGATTGGCAATCTAAATGCAAATCGCAAGTGCAACATCGAGTTTTATGACCCCAAAATAACGCTGACTGCATAGAATTCCAGGATATATATATAGAGAGAGAATGAAACAGAGCAACTAACACATATTCAAAGTATAGTTGATTAAACAAACGATTACTGTTTTGCAAATATTAAAGTATAAAGTTGTTAAACAGAAGAAGATAGGAAGTCAAGCTATGCTGCGCCCTATGTAGTTGTCTGCATTTGCATTTGTATTTAAGATGCTTGTTTTAATATTTTTTGTTGCTGCATGGGGTACAGTAATAAACGCTTGCCTTTCGGCTATGAGCAGAGGATGTACGGACGTGGGCGTTCGTGTTTGCATACACTTGGCCTTTACGAGTGGCACGTGGTTTGTTATTATCTTGGCTGTTGGTGGAACGGTCTAGGTCTTCAAGCTGGCCTCGCGACTCAAGTGTGGCGAGCGCCTAAAAGATGCAGATTTCTTATTTTATTTTTGTTACCTCCAACGTCATCATCGTCCACGCTGACTGCAAGACGCAGGCAATGCAATTCCAGTGTATTCTAAAATTACCATAAACATGCATTTACGGGTTGATTTAAAATGGAACACCATTATTTGCATAGAGCAGCAATTGAAATTTGTTATGTGCAAATAATGTCCTCAAACAATGCAAAAGGCAAATATGCATTTTGTGTATTTTGGTTTTTGCTTTTTTTTTTGTCAAAATTAAAGCAGGCTTAAAGATACATACTTAAAAACAGGCCAAGTTGCAAAAATTAATTTCGAAAACAAATGCATATATTTTCGCATATGCATATGAAGGGCAGGCCAAATTGTTCTTTTTTAATGTTTTATTTACATATGCAAACAAAATTTCCGTTCAATTCAATTGCGCGCCGCGACCTAAAAGTATTTTCCGTTATTCACTTTTTTCCTTCTTCTGCAACAAAGTGGCGCCCACATAAAAGCGGACCAACACCAACTCACGCACACACACATCATATTGACTCACACCCACACTCACACATATGCGTCCCCTCACACAGTGAACAACACAGACACAGTTGAATTTCTATTCGACCAATTGTTGATATGCACGAGCAAATAAAAGCAGCAGACCTGAGCCGAACGACACACGAGGAGCTTCGTGCCTCGTGTTTGTCGTTTCCTGTTCGTTGTGTGCGTGTTTCCAACGAAGCGCATTCAGCTCGGTGAGCGTGTGTGTGGGTGTGTGTAGTTGTCGTTGGGCTTGTGTTCTTCGCTGGCGACCAGCGCTGAGCATTTATAAAGTCCATTGCCGCTTTGATCTGTCGCTCAGTTGTTGCATACTTCTCGGGGTGTTCATTCGACGTGTACCGTACAGAAAAGAGACAATTTATTAAACAATTCGAATAGCTCACAGGGAGCTGCTGGGCAAACTATTGAAACTTAAAATTTTTACTACTGTAAGTGCATAGATATATTTATTAAATAAAAAGTTAAATATTTGTGCAAATATGAAGTTCGACGTTCAACATATTTTATTTAACCTGGCATGCCTTTCTATCAACATTGGTTTTGCTTGAGTAAGCAAAACACTAATAATAAATTAAAAGGAAACATCCAGTTGTTCTTATCGTTTCTCTTCCTGTTTTCCAATCAAATATTTAGTGTTCAGCTTGTGTGACTGATGAAGTTACGAAAGAGCATTAAGATTCTCTTACAAGTGTTAGCAAAATGAAGTAAAAGTTGGAAAGTTGTTTCAGTTTCAGGCATAAACCAATTTGGTATTTTTGGTTCGATTGGGCGTAGAGCCAGAGCCTAAAATGAATTTGTTTGGCACGATTGATTCTCATGTAGACAAAAGCAACATATTGGGTTTCCTTAAGTATTTGGCTTTATCTACAGAATTTCATATGTGGGTGTATCTTTTGTTATTTTTAATATTTACTTGTAGATATATATTTTTAAGATCAGCATATGGCAAAATTTGAATTACTTCAATATTGTTATTGAGCTATGAGCTGCAATCAACTTATTATTGTATTTTATAATATATTTTACATTCTGTATGAGTCAATTGCAAAAGTAATCAAAATATCTTTATAGATATGTATATTGGATATGAATTAAGATCTTACAGTATATAAACGTTAACGTTAACACTGATTCCTTTACGGCCACCTGATTGATATTTTAACAGAGAAATTTAAGTTTTTTAATGGATTTCATACAAGTTTTCCTTAAGATCTGTTTAAGAGCAAATCATTCACCTATAATTAATAAATTATTTCTCAGAAATGCTCTGCTTAACCTTTCATATGACAACTTGGCCGATGGCTAATCAGCCGGCGGCAAAAGCTAATAAAAATGCTACATCAATGAGAAGATGTGTGTTTTAATACGCCTCGGCGATTCGGAGCTAGCCAAAACCACTCGCATCCGGCGTTGACGTATGCTGCACGCAACGTGTGGCCCATTTGGAGGCAACAAGCTACAAATTCTGTAAAAACTAAAAAACGACCAACATGGGGCAGCGCTTTAAAACAGCCTCTGGGTCTTAACTTGTTTTATGTCAACTTGGACAGTCGCAATTAGTACATAAATACGTACATATGTATGCAGCCGGTAACAAGGAAATGTATGTGCACAGCTCCCTTACACACACCTGTCCAGGCTGTGTACACATGCTCAGGTACTCGAGCTGCAGCTGCGCCTGAAAGATGCTTTAAAAAAGCGAATGCCTAACGGTTGGTGGAAGGGTATATGTGTGTGTGTGAGTGTGTACGGGTGTGTGTGTATGTGTACCGAGCTAAGCGTGCTCTAATTAACCTTAACATCAAGTACGACAATTATTTTAGCTACAGGGCTCATTATAATAACAAGATGGACAAGTTGGGAGCCCTTTGTACCCAGCTTTTAGATTATTAAAAGGTAACAATTCCGTTTTTATACCCTGATCCCATTAAAAATGGGAAATCAGGGTATAATGGTTTTGTGAAAAGTATGTAACAGGCAGAAGGAGGCGTGGCAGACCCCATAAAGTATATATATTCTTGATCAGGGCGACGAGCTGAGTCGATATAGCCCTGTCCGTCTGTCCGTCCGTCCGTATGAACGCCTAGATCTCAGAAGATATAAGAGCTAGAGACTTCAAATTTTGTATGCATACTCATGTATACCATACGCAGTACAGGTTTGTCTTTTTTTTTTCGATAACTCGTCCGATTACTTTTTTATCGCGAATAATCGATAAATTGATTTTGTTTATTCACCGTAATTTCAATACTTTTAGACCTGGAGACTTCAGATTTGGTGTGTATATACACCTGATACGCAGATTTTGTCATTTACACATTTTGGATACCACGCCCCCTTCGCCCCCAATTTGCAAAAAACGTATTTTAAGTACTAGAGACTTGTGCTTTAAAATGTACTCACATTTGCACATTGTGATCACGTTCTGAAAGTGTCATGAAGATAGTCCTACTACAGGAGAAATTATTCAGCAACAAAATTCTCATAGTATTGCCCACACTGCAGCGCAGCCCAAGCGCAGTCGCTGCTTACTGCGCAGTTAACAGAGCGCGTGCTTATGCGTGCGTGAATATCAGCTCTTTGTAGGGATCAGGGTATCTTCTAGTCGAGCACTCTCGACTATAGCTTCCTTACTTGTTTTTTGGTAGTAATATAGTATAATACTATATAGAACATGTATCAAAAAACAATTTTTTACTTGAATATTGAAATTTAAAAATTGTATTTATTTTTTAGTATTAAGTGTTAAACCCATGCCATTTATATTTGGTATCTTACACTATATATTTTAAGGTTCTTTTATTATAAAATCTTATCTCTGATCCTCAGCAATCATTATCAATTAAGCATTTGAATTAATTTAACTAGTTGCACAACAACGGGCCAAGACATTTAAATAAACAAACATTTTCTAATCTATTAAAATTTCAATTATTTCAATTTTTGGAATAGTTATTTTTAGTCATATCGAAATTAGCGCTGTTTTCAAGCTAATTCAACCCTATAACCTACCCTGCTTTATATATTCATTTTGTTCAGTAAATGCCACACTCCAGACTTTTTGTAATGACCTAACAAAAATAACTCGCTTCATTAGGTCTTCCATTTTATATATTGAATCTAAGGATTTGGGATCATTTTAAAAGAAGCAGTGTTCCCTTCCACATCTATATGTACATATGTGTATATATATTTATTACATATTTCAATCATATATCCACATATCTTAGCTTGAGCGCTGAAGCCAACCAGCCATGACGTAAATTTGAACTTTTACTGACGACAGTTTAGCAGCTTCTGTGCTGTCGTGGACAATCAATTGGGATTAATTTGGGAAGGTGACATACAAAGGTCACATGCGTGCTTCCCTTAGCTGTTGTTGTTGTTATTGTTGTTGTGTTGATGATGCTTCGGTAATGAGTCTTTCAGCGGCAGGCTTACAAACGGATAAAGGAGCGAGCCATTACCAGATTTTAATGCCTTACAAAACAAAACTTAATTTCAAACAATTTACATGATGTGCGGTGTCGTAGTGGTAGTGCCTAAGCTAATTCGAACTTCTGCTGTTCAGGATGGGCGTATCTCGGAACTGCACTTCCATTACGGTTGGTGCCTGTTGGTATTCCACTAAGATAAGGCGGTTGCTGCCCACTCTCAACACCGGGGCTGGCACATATAAGGTTATCTGTGGGCCCACTAGCGGCCAGTAGCGACCCAGATTTTCGCCGTTCACGAAGACAATACCTTTGCCCCAGCCAGACATGTCTAGGTATGTGTCCGCCAGATCGTCGGCGCTGTTGATGGTTAATGTCCCGTAATAGATAGCCGGGCCGTTGCGTAGAATCGTTTTCAGCTGCTTGATCTCTTTGAAACCAGCTTGAGCCGCTGCAGTGGACTGAACAACGAGCGTCTCCAAGTTTTCGTAGGACTCCAGCGGATATTTGGTCATATTCCAGTTGATTAGAATCTGCTTGTCCAAGCGCACGTCCCTCGTGAGGCCCTTGAAATCGTTCAGCTGTCTACCGAAGTTGAGCCGTCCCTGATTCTCAACCAGAATCTGCAATTTTCGGCCCATGCTAGGACTCAGTGGCAGGTCGAAGATAGGTGCCTCCCGTGCCAGTATTCCGACAAATTCATTGTCCACATAGACATAGCCCCGATCCGCCAAGCCACGGACGTGCAGAATACTCGGATCCCGCTTGAACTGCGACGGCAACCAGCTCTCATACAGCACCAGGCCCGAGTATTGGTTCAGTGCCTCAAAGGTTTTCGGCTTCGCCGAGCGCACAACGCCCGTGCTCAGCTTCTCTCGGCCCTCGTCGGAGAACAGCGTGCAGCAGCTGAGCAGCCTGACCGTCCCGTACGCCCGCTTGGGCACCGGCGTTGGCACTGGCGTATCCGGCAGCGGCAGGTACCTGCCAATAATTTGACGTAAGGCCATGTACTTGGGCGTGGGGTCACCAGCCTCCGTCATCGGCGCATCGTAGTCATAGCTGGTGATATCGGCTATGTAGTTACCCGGTCCATTGTCATTGGCACCTGCCGTAAAACCAAAGTTGGTTCCACCATAAAACATATAGAAATTGACGCTGGCTCCGCTATCAAGCATGTCTCTGGAAATTAAGAGCAGCAAGAGAATGTTAATTCCTCCCTATTTCATAACAGTAAATTGGCCTATATGATCAAATTATTTATTGTAAATCAATTTCGTTTTGTTGTATAATTTTTGGGGCGAGTTAAACACTTTCGTTCCATCAAAAAAGATTGCTCGATTATTATTTTAATTAACTTCTTTTGTTTCTTTCTATATTGCTAAAGCTTATAAATTGGCTGAATCAAATATTTTAATTTTAGTGAAATCGTAAATTAGTTTACTTGAATACTAAAGTTGAATACGAAAGTTGGTTTTGTGCCTAGATTGATTTAGTGGATATATCTGCACATGGCCAAATAGGGTTAGTTAGAAATAAGAGTTATTATATATAACAGTTATCTTTTAGAGTTACACCTTTGAAATTCAAAATTAAAGCAAAAATTTGTGGCCAGCCTCATCCCTTGATTTAGCAAAAATTATATAGGGATGGTAAATGGGGAAAATAACTATATCTCCCAATGTTTTGTAGCTGGAACTTCAAATTGGATCAGTTATGTTCTCGCTTACTATAGATGTTGTTTAATATAATCTTTATCTAAATTTGCTACCCTTCAAACAGGACTTCATAAATTAATCTTATATTCTGATGCGCTTTAATCTAGTCTAATTCTCGGCTCAGTGCACAGAACAACTTCATGGAATGTCTTAAGAATAGCTCTATATGAAACCGATATCCGATGCAAAGTGAATAGAGCTTTTCAATATGTTGTTTTCTTAATATTAGACACTTACATGAAAGTTCCAGTGATTGCGGACGTGCTCACATTGGCCATTGGCTCCGTCCAGTGGGTCAGCCAGCCGGGGTAGTACTCGGCATTTACTAGCGGACCGTTGGGCTGGTACTGTCGCAGCTTAGCCCAGACGTCCTTCAGATTCGACGTGGCACCAAAGTCCATTGTGGCCAAAACGCCCTGTATTTTGCCACAGCGCAGTACCCCGGGCCCGTCGTTGGTGAATAGCACGGCATTGTCTTTAACGTGGTTTTGTGTCTCATCTCTCAGCCAGTTGCGATAGTTGTCATCGCAGGCAAAGAACGAGCCGTACTCGTTCTCCACCTGCACCATGATAATGGGTCCGCCGTTGCCGTACAGATAGGGCCCTATGCGTGCCATTAGCTGACTGTACCATATGCGCACCTCGCTCAGGTAATCTGCAAAGTGCAAGTATGTGTGCTTAGTTGCATTGAGTTGGACTCGAGCTTTTGCCGAGGCACTTACTGATATCAGCTGTGCGAAGCTGAATGCCTGGGAACTTGTTGAGCAGCCAGTAGGGGAAGCCGCCCATGTCGCGCTCGGCACAGATATAGGGTCCGGGGCGAAGTATCACCAGCAAATCCTCGTCCACAGCCAGACGTATAAAGCGCTCCAGATCCGCAATGCCCGTCCAGACGTAGACGCCATCTCGCGGATTATGCAACGACCATTCCACGTAACTTCATGCACAGAATTACGATTACTCGAAATCGAGATCAATAAAGTATTAAACCTACGTAGTAACCGCATTGAGACCGGCTGCGCGCATAGTTCTCAAGTGGCGCGACCAGGTGTCGGGATGGGCTCGAAAGTAGTGAAATGATCCAGCAATGAAACGAAAGGGTCGCCCATCCTTCAGAAATCTATCATTTTCATAGTCCACTGTGAACGTGCGACTGCCGCTGCCCAGATCAGCGATTAAAACCAATGACAGAAGCGTCAAGAAGCCATAGGAGAAATTCATTATTTCCACGCAACGACTGCAAAAGAAAATTGGAAAATTATGAAATGTTGATATATTTGTATTTAATTATAATGAGTATGCTTTAATTAAGTAACAGTAGAATCCGGTTATAGCGACTCCACTTATATCGTCCGTTCGGTTATTCTGGTCGACGACAATCCTGGTCCCCAGAGAAACTTATACGGCTATAGCGTCCACCGGCGTATTTTCGTAAGTTTTGCCGATATTAATATTCCAAGATTAGTACAGAATTCTCCACTTTTCGAACTGGAGTCGACATTTACGAAGTGAATGATGTAGTCAAAAACACCTCTTTTGGATCGGGAACGAGTCTGCTTATATGATTGTAATTTGCAAATTATATTATTTTTAACCTTCTTGAAGATTGATAACGGCTTGACTCACAGGTATATACAAATTGTTTATCAGTGTTGAGATTGTTGATGATATGATGTCTGTTATTTATTATTTTTAATAAAAATCTGTTGTTTTTTTTCACTATACAGCCAAATAAAGATTCGTCGGTCTAGAATAGAATCTTATATTTTTTATAGATTCAAATTAATTATCAATTATTAATAGACAATTAGATAAGTGTTCAACTGATGAAGCCCTAAAATATTGATTGAATTGACGATATGCAAATGTTGACTTTCGATTTTTATTAATTTATATTTAAATTACAACAAATTTTATATAATAATATATAATATAATAATATTTTAATGTCTCTTTCCATTTTTTAAAAATTAATCATAATGAATAAATTTGATTGATACATTAAACATTCTAAATATAACTAGAATTCATAATAAAATTTATACATAAAGTTAATAAATGTTGAATAATATGCTAAAGCATATGATTTCCCGATTTCATTGACCAATAAACGATATTGAGAGAGAATAGAAGTTTTTTGAAAATGAAAGCAATACTAAAATGTTGTTATCAAGCACAGAAATCAAGATCTGAATTGCCTTCTGAAACGGCAATGAATTCCGATTCACTCCAACTACTCGATCAGTGCATAATAGAAGTAAATGACTTCATTATAGACACATGTGCTTTTAACAATTAAGAATTTTCAGCTGTTTCGCAAATTCTAGTGTAAAACCTCATCTATACACACACATACATATATCTAGAGATAACTTGAAACTGCGCTTCTTCCTTATAAACGATTTGTTGTAATGAGTTCCATAAAACACCTTTCTGCATGCGAATATTGGTTTTGTGCCATGATCAGCACGTCAATGATTATAATCGAGAATTAAGAATATATACTGGTTGAAAATTAATCTTACTCGTACCACTAGGGTCGCTACAATTCCTGAAATTGTATTTCTATTTCTCAAGCATAAATAGATATGAATGAAATTTACTATATATATATTTATATATATATATATATATATATATATATATATATGTACTATAATATATATATATATATATATATATATATATATATATATATATATATATATTATAGTAAATTCTTGCATTGAATCGGCTTTATAATAAATAATAAACCAGATGAACGCATCATATACACAAGACAATTAGTGTTACAGGAAGGGAATGTCACTTTCCGCTATGTAAATTTCGCTTATCATCACATCCGAGTCCATGGCTATCGTCTTTACGGAACTAAGTCAAACATATATTCACTAGCTACGCGGGGAAATCTTTTGCTGCCGCAAATCTCTCAGCTGGGCTGGGATTATTGCCTTAATTCAAGTTCATGGTTCAATTATTTAGCTGACGGCGTGCCAACAATGTCTCTCTGCTCGCTGTCTGACTGCCTCACTGACAGAGTGACTGACTGACTGACTGGTCGACTGATTGACAATCTCTGTTTGCTCTGCTAACTTGATGCAGCGCCTCGCTTGACACATTAATTATAAATTTATGCCACTTCTGTTTGGCCAAGAACAATAACTTTGCCCGAACTGTTTCGTTTTCATCATCAGCATTAATTTGATGCGCACTCACATTTCCCGATTTCACATCTATTTCAATGTTTATTTATTTATTTACTCTGGCCCAAGCCATGGACCTCATTAAGGCACTGCGACAGCTGCTCGGAACCTATACTGAAATATTTCCTCAGCCTAAGTGAGCTCGGCTTTCCCTGTCGATTCCCAGACCAGCCGTGCTTATCGCTGTCCGACTACCCATATATGTGAGTGTATGTGTGTATGTATGTGTATTTGCTATGTACGTGTGTTTACCACCTCACACATCCCATTTCTGTTTATCGCTCACTGATAAGTGGCCAATGTTTTAATTCAATTTTTTGTTAGCCTTCGACTTTTGTGAGTAAAAAACAGTAAAGATATTTTGATAATCCCATGATGTAGCACAACAGTTGTTGTTATACTTTATAATTTATATTAATTTCTTGAGCAGAATAATGCAAACGCAAGTAAAACCAAGTCATCTATAAGTCCTGACCTCTTCAGGAAGATTCCAGTTGGGTTTGCCATTCACGTCTTTGTCTTTGATAAAGTCTCACCTTGCCTTTTACTATATCAATTAAAGTAGAGCCCCTTTCCTTTCTTTTCATGTGAATCAATCAATTAGATTAGTCAAATGCATTTGGCAGTGATTAAAGTAATCGTCGCATTGTCAATTTCGGAAAACAGCTTAGTGCATCCCCTCAGCAGTAGTCTGCCATTAAACCTATTGATCCCACGATAAGAATGTGTAAGTCCCAAGCAGAGATATATATGTACATAGCAGACAAGTGTAAAACTGAAAATCAGCTGAACTGTGTCACAGCTAATGTGGTGCGTGGTCTTAATTGAGACTGAATTAAATGATGTGTGAATTCCCGGCCCTGAACTTGGACGATTGCCCAAGTGCAGACCTGCCCAAAAATTAAGGCAATCACTGAAGCGATTTGCCTGTATATGCATTTATTTACTCGTACATTATGTACATCGTATATAAATACATACAGCCCCCCGAAACGGAGCTCGTAATATTGTGGTATTTTTTGTATATCGGCAAGAACAACGAAATCTGAGATACACTTTTAATGTTATTCAGCGTCAGCGCCAATCGCACACCATGAGACAAGCATTTTAAGCATTTGACCCAATTCAATTATTTTGCATGCCCCAAGCCCAAGCCGAAGCCGAGGCCCAAGCCAAGGCCCTGGTTGAGGCCCAGGTTCCCGTAGAGCGAACGACAAGAAAGTTGATTATTTTCTTGTGAAAGCGCTTTAGTTCATTGCAGTTCTTGTTGTTGTTGGATTTCTGCTAAGCCAAAAATCGTCAGATCAGCGGGGTCCGGCTCCGAATCCCATTAAGATAACAGCACTTGCTCTGCTTACCACAATTCCCATGCTCACCTGGTGCTAAATAGACTTCCGACTCAATTACAACTTGATCTCTAGGATACACACTGCTCGTAGTCTTATATATATATATATGTATGTATGTATATTATTACTGATTTATGTAGTTCTCTTTTACACACATATATTCAGTCACTGTTGAACCGAGCCGTGCGCTTCGCTTGGAAGCCAAACTCAAACTGAACGATCGCCAGCCCCGAGCTGCTGATAAGTGCAGCCTAAACACTCGACGGGAACGATGCTTGAATCATTCATAGTATATGTTGAGCGCACTCGTGTGCAGCCATCGTCGCACGAGACGACACGAGAGCATTGCCCATCGTGCTCACGCACGAAAATGAGCGCACTTATATTGGTTTGGGAGTAATTATGAAGAGGCATTTAAATTAATTACTTATATATTTGATTTATTTATTTATTTTTTATTGAAAATTTTTTAATAATCATATGATTTTATATAAAGCTACTTTCAAAATAGAACTATGTATTTTATATTTTTTATTTTTATATTCTATATGCTTATACACATACTTATATAAAAAACCATTTAATGTGCTTTATTTTAAAAATAAAACTAATTATAATAATATATATTTGTCTTCATATATTTACATACATATACATATGTATAAGCAATAGATGTGAGAGCATATAACGAGTAGCCGACGAGCAAATACTCTGCACTTCTAGTCATACATATATAGAAACTTATTATATGTATCATAATTTTATATTCATTGATTTACAAAATTAATTTTGTTTGTGCTAATATTTGTAGAATTCACACTATATTTCCGTATCTACTGTCGCTTATTTATTTTTATTGTAATATATTTATTTGTATTGTATTGTATTGTAATCGGCTAAAATTGTAATGCGAAAAAACCCCTTTAAAAATCCCTTTTCTTTACTATACATAAATATATATATATATATATATATATATATATATATATATATATATATATATATATATATATGCATAATTAAATAAATAATATTCTTTGAAACTAGCCTGTCTAGCACCAGTTCAATATTTGCTTTCTGATATATGTACATCTATAATGGTATGGGACAATTTTGCCATCTTCAAGGGAATTTATATATCATCTTAGGTAATTTGTTTCGTCTAACTTTCCAATTTGTTTAAGTGACATTTTGCAATGTCTGCTCACACAGGTGATTCAAGTTGATGTGCAACGGCGTTTTCAGTTTTTTAACTTACTAATTAGGTGAGGTCTTTAACTTCCTCAAATGTGAATAGATCATGTTTAATTAGGATTGATTGACAGAAACAAGCTCTTCAATTTAAATTGTTGGAGAAGTTAGTCTGCCTGATTTTTAAATTAACATACCTTTGCTAAATATGATATAATTTTGCCGCTGATTTGTGAAGCATTACCTGGAGAATCTATTCTTTGTGGTTAGTAACTAGATCCATGCCCAAATAACTGTGCAATTTTTCTAGTATTACGCTTTTGCAATTCCCAATTGACTCTATCAAAATTAATTATTAAATGGTTGCATAGATAATTATGTAGCTGTTGTTGGATATTTTACAATCCCTATAGTATTACATCAATGAGAAAGAAATGATTGATGATTCGATAGCATCTCCAGTAAGAGAAAATCTCAAAGTTTCCCAGCAGGCAGCGGCAGTTTTCATCATAATATATTTTGATCTCATAAGGGAAAGTTTTTTGATAGTATTTTTGCAACACTTTGCTTTTTGCAAATTCCTCAATACTTTAACCAGTTTTAGGTGGCACAAGTATTCTGTTATTATTATATTATAGATTACACTTTTGAGTTAAATAGTCTACGGTTTGTAATGGCGAGAAGTAATTAGAGCTGAAACTCTGAGCAGTGTCAATATCTATTGCCTTTGTTCCCTCCCCATGACAATTCAGTATCGTTAGGTATATTCGTTATCTTAATTTTGCAGGGTTTTGTATGACAATTGTAATGAGTTACTCCGGGTGTTAGTTCATCGGGAAGAGAGAAGGGTACCTAGCGCTGCTTGATTATATTTATTAACTAAAATCGCGTGCTTCACTTCGACAGTCAACGACCTGACAGATTGAAAAGAATCACAGAGATAGAAAAGGAATAGAAGCAAACAAACCTGCCCCAAGCTAGGCATCGCCACACAAGTCAATAAGAAGGCCTGTCCAGCGTAAGTCGGCCTTAGATTTTAAAGCGATCGACCATGCCCACCCAAACAAGATCGCTGGCTAACCTGCCGTTATTCACAGCAATCCCACTATCCCAGCTTGAGAGCTAACAAAAACCTATAAAGCTGTGCCCCACAATAATTAGGATTAGTTCAAATTGTTTCGTTTGGGGAACAAGACAGAACAGAAAGCTAATGCAAGAACAAGAGCTTTATATTGGGCGATCAGCTGAGCGCAATGGCATGCAGTCAAGAGAAGGAAATGAAAGAAAAAGAAAGGTGCTATTGCAATATGTCTTTGGCTATGGGGCAAAACTTACGCAATGTGCCGCGATGAAGGCGCTTCCATGCCGATATCGGCCAAGTTGTGCTAAAATCTGTTGTGTTAATTACTAACTAAACAAATATTGCCAAAATAGCAAAAGTGAATAGCGAAAACAAAGGAAGCAATAAAGATAGAAAAGAAAGGTTTAGTGAAGGAGAAATTTTTCGTTTGGAAGAGGTAGATATGTGGAGGGTAGGGAATACATACTAACTTACTAATTAGTTACAATCTTATTTTACTAAACTATTCTTATATATTTAAAAAAATTGAAATTCGTATATTGAGGTATAATTAATATTATTAATTAAATAATTTGTGCTCATAGTGTACGCAGAAGCTGGGCAAGCTGACTGTGCCTTTAAAATCGAAGCTTTTATTTATTTTACTTTATTTTTATTTTTGTTGCTGTAAGTCCGTGCAGAGACGTGCCATAGAGCCGGCGTGCTTGCATTTAGCAAAGTCGGCGTGCCATAAACTGAAGACCGCACTATTAAAATTTGCACAAATGGATAACAGACTCAAATGTACTCTCAATGTGTAGAGTATATACATATGTATAATTAACTAGTTAGATAGGTAGATCTTGACACCTAGTATACCTGGCTGCACATTGTTGTAATTTAGTATAATCTGAACATGGCGCGTCTTCAAAGCTATTCTAAATTGTTCAGTAACTGCACTTACAGTTATCATTTACCATCTTCAAAACAAAAACCAGTTTCAAAGCAAGAAGTGCTTTAATATATATTATATAGATATTAATATATATTATATATAGAGAGCGAGATGGAGCGAGAGAGACGCTTTAAAGCGCTTTTTGAGACGTGATGGGGCATCTGCGACCGATGGTTAATATTAATATATTTATGTAAATACAGAGTCTAAAGAGCACGATTGGCATTGCCATAGAAATTTCGAATCGGGATACAGCTGCAGGGCCTAGTATGAAGGAGGTTGGGCACGCTTCATATTCTATGCATTAACTGTTGCCCAAGCACACCTCCCCCTGCGCGAGCTCCACCCCTAGCCCCCAATACCAACACACGTTTGTTATTTTTGGTGGGGGCGACGCGAAGTAGATGCAAAGAGGGCAATGACGAGATGCAGCCGCAGGCAAACTGAAACCAAGAACTGAGAGCGGAAAATGGAGAACGGAGAATGGAGAATGGAGCGGACAATTGGCCAGAAAGTGAATTTTCCATTCAGTGTTGTTCTATTATTTATTTCATACGTTTGTTTCTATTATTGTTGTTGTCGTCGTCGGCATTGTTGTTGTTGTAGTGTGTCGGCTGGCGGGCTAATGGGCCTTTATTACCCACACAGCTGCACAGATACACAAATAAACACACACACGCACACTGGCATGCCCACACATATACACATATACCGAAGGATATCCGTGGCACGTCCTGGGCGCTATTTTGGCCAACATGTAAATCTCTCGCTGCGGCGCCGCTCGCATCTTTAATGTTCACACGGCCATTGTTTTGTTGGCTCGTCGGCCCGTTGGCAGTTTAAAGTGTCCTTTGGGTATGCACAAAGCAAACAGAAACCTACCCACACATTGACAATTAGACAGGACACACACGCTGCACACTTGCCGCAGCTTACAGCTTGGCTTAAAGCCATCTCCGCATCCCCGTGTGCGGAGTGTCGACTGGCCCTATTCCTAAGTCATTGTTCGACTCCTGCCTGCTGTCACTTTCATGTCATGACGTAGCGCCCATCACCCATTGCCAACCGCCCATCGCCCAGCGGGCAGACGCCTCAAAACAGGAAGCTTAACACTTTGCTGCCTGCTAATTTTGTGCCAGAAACTTTGGTCATTAAAGCGTGTGAACATGATTAGAGAATTGTGTCCAACATCAGCTACGGCCCTCCTGATGCTTTGACATTTGCTGTACTCTGCTCTGTTGTGTTTAGTATTTAAAAACTGTCAGCTCTCTGGGCACTTAAGCTTAAAGCCAAGCCAACCAGAGCTCGTCCATGGCCATCAATGGGCCCCATCGAAACGAGCTGAAACTAAGCTAAGCTAAGCAACCTGTTGATTACCGCAAATTTAACATCAATTCAATTCAAATGACTTTTGCTGCATTCAATTCAATTGCCACTTGATGTCTCTATGGCTGTGCCTGCAACTTCTTCTCGACGCCACTGGCAATCAATTGAATTACATGTTGCCAGCTTCCTGTGCGCGCATCGTTAGTGCTATCATACCCTCAATGCAGCTGGCGCGAAAAGAGTATAGACCAACAGCAGTGGGATTAGTTCAAGCTGGGAAAGTGCAATAAAATATTCAATATTTGAAGAGATTCTATTTGTAATAATAATGATACAAGTCAGCAAATAAAACATAATAAGTGATGAAAACTCTCTTTAAATTAATTTATATTTTGGCATCAATTAAAAGTAATTGAGCTGGCTAAATTCTCTTAGAATATTATTATTCAAACTACCATCATCATATATTTTACACTTTTCTAAGGTATCTCGCGATCAACCTTAGCTCTGCATCAGCTTTTTTTCCGGTTTATTCTGTTGTTCTGACACCAGTTGCCCGGGGGGCGGGATTACTGGATGGTTGGGTTGGGTGCCTGGGATATGCACAGCCGCCTTATCGTGAGTGCCTCGGCGACATTGCCAATGCATTTGCATGGCAATTTGACTTAACGAGGCGGCGGGCGATGGCAACATTCGAGCATAATCAATGGCAAGCAAACCACTTCAGCTCGAAGGTGGCTCCGCTTGTTTGGTCCACAAATATTTGCGTATGTCTGACAATAAATTGTTGCAACTGCCGCTGGCCCTTTCAGCAAATTGCAATAGAAAGATACCCATATGAAACCAAGTGCCATTGCCAATGTAGGTCAAGTAAACTTTAGACAAAAATAGGCATATCAGATATTAAAAACATTTTTTCTATATAAGTTGGGCTACATTCATTTATTGTTTTTCGTGTTTCCTCTAAAATTAAAATGTTTTAAAAAATAAGGGTTGCTTTGAATATAGTACATTAAATAAATATTTGATTAAGAGGAGTCGTAAATATTGCGAAAATATTATGAGAATTAAGTTTAATTTACAGCAAAATTTTAATACTCATATGTTATTATAATACATGTCCATAGTTTTAGTTTTATAGTATCTCTAACTTCTAATTATAATATGAAAATATATTTTTACATTTGCACAATGAAAAGCAAGCATATTCCATTTTTGTATTTATTTATTCTCAAATTTCTCAAATTCATGCATTAATGAAAAAATTAAAACGAGTATAAAGAAATGTAATAAAATATGTTAACTATTTTTAAAAATTATTCCAAGGAATATTTTTTATATATCCAATCTTTCTTTTAGATTTGATAAAGCACATAGAACTACATATATTGTCCACACTCATATAATTTACATTTTAATTCAACATTTAATAAACCCAATTGAGCGCCATCTAACGTTCGTTTTTATTTGTTTCTTTTAGCACCCGCCTAAAAGCACGCAACACAAATTGTAAGCCATGTGCAATCAGAAACTGTTACTGCTGCTCCTGTTGTTAACAGTTGCTGCAGTTGCAAGCAGCGGCGGTGAGGCCGAGGCCGAGGATACCGACGCTATGACCATTAGCCCTTCAACGCCTGGGGCACAGCAAGAGCCAAGAAGCATGGTTAAGCGAGCACCGACATCCAGCTTTATTGGCATGCGCGGCAAGAAGGAGCAAGACGCATCGGCAGATGCCAATTGGTTAGGCCCCGATCCTTTGGATTATGGTGAAGAAGATGAGGACAACTTGTACTATGAGAACGGCAGACGGCTCAAGAAGGCTCCAATGGCCTTCGTTGGCATGCGTGGCAAGAAGTTTTCGTCGAATGCCAATCGACTGCGCGATTTGCTGCAGAACATGGAGGAGCAGCGTCTGCGGGAGAGTTTCCTGCAGGAGTTCCTAGACCACCTGGCGACAGACGGCGGTGATGTGGCCAAGCGAGCACCTACCGGATTTACTGGCATGCGTGGCAAGCGTCCGTCTCTGTCCGAGAACGAAGCTGCCGGCGATGAGGACGAGGCTCTGGAGCTGCTCGAAAAACGCGCCCCTGTCAACTCCTTCGTAGGCATGCGTGGCAAAAAGGATGTTTCCCATCAGCACTACAAGCGCGCGGTTCTCTCAGAGGTAAGTCCCATATATACAGCTGCAGATAGGCGCGTGACAGACAGTAGGAGACATGCACAATATAATGGGAACTAATAGGCATATACAATATATGTCAGCGAAGAGACGCGGATAACTCAAATATATATATTTATGTAATATATATACTATTCTCTTATGCTGACTAGAGTTTTACTTTATATAACTGGTTACGGCATGTGACCTAGTTAATATATATGTATATCTCACATTGTTTTCTTCTTCTACTCTATTCCCATTCGGATTCCCCTGTGGTCCATAAGGTGTTCTCCTTTCTTTATTTGCCTGCAATTAACTGAGATACGAGTTGGTTTGCCTATGTTGGCCTTAATGTGATTCGTGTCGCCCAATTAGCTCATTCCCTATGGGAATCGCTAGATCCTTGTGTAGGGCAGAGTTGCTCACAAATCACCCAAATACAAGATATAGAAATAACTAAAATTCTCTATAGACATATTTCTTGATATCTACTTATCCCATACAAGTTCTCATCATCTGCTTAACGATATTTCGAATAACATTTTGTGAATTTACTTGATTGCATTAAAAAAAATATATGGAAAGTAGCTGAGAATATTTTAGAAATAATAAACAGTTTCAGACTACATATATGTATATATATACCACACCATACATACAATTTAATAGAATAAAAAATTTGCATTTGATTTGAAAAATTAAAATATTTATTATTAAATATTTTGTTGTAGAATATTAAAAAAAAAAAAAAAAATATATATATAAAAAAATATATATATATATATATATATATATATATATATATATATATATATATAAACTAATAATTTATCATCTAAGGAAACACCCCTCCATTTCTCAGTCTAAAATTGTTTAAAAAAGTTCCTTTAATTCTTTGTAAAAAAAAAAAGTACAAATCAATCTGAGGCTTGGTATAATTTTATATCCTCTTTGCTGCTCGCTTTATTATATTTAATCTGTCAACCCAAATATGCATGCATTTGTTTTGTCACGCCCTTATCTTCAAGCCCAAACTAATTGTAATTTATAACATTGTTCGAACTAACCATGGCCAGTTGTGGCGCAAAATCTCTAAAAAGGCATACGATGTGCGCGGCAAGAAGCAGCGATACGCGGACTTCAACAGTAAATTTGTGGCTGTGCGTGGCAAGAAGAGTGCGCTGAACGATGCCAACGGGGTAGAGGAGGACAACTTGATTCAGCCGTGGATCTATGTCATCGATGGCAAGCGGGCGCCCAGCGGATTTCTTGGCATGCGGGGCAAGCGTCCAGGTAAGTGACTCAGCTCCCACGTGGGAGCTTGACTAGGCATGCATATACTGTGGATTGTTCCATTGCAGCGCTGGCGGAGTAAGCGAATGGGATGGACGGAACGGAACTGGTGGCACAGATAGGCGAGCGCTTCCTCATTTACATTTGACGAATGACAGTCGGAAGTTCCTTTAAAACTAGGCAAATACAATGTTATAAATAATCGCTGGGCTGGAGATTATTTAGAACGTGGGCACACATGCACGCACTACACACACACACAAACACACACACACACAAGACAAGATTTCCTCTGCTGGCAACATAGGCTTAACCATTTTGATGTAAAGTTAGCAAAAATTAAAGCTATGTAACTCTAATTAAAACGTGTGGTATATGAATTAAATTATTTGCTTATCTATTTGTGGACAAATTAATCAAAATTAAAACTTGGCTAAGTACTTCGTGAACATATCTAAAATCGATTTTATAGAAAGACACCTACACACACACCCACACACACACACGCACACACATTCAGAGCTGTGTAAGTGAAAGCGAGATGTTAATTTATTTGCAATTAATTTATGATAACGGTAATTGAAAGCAAAACTACATACACAAACGATAAAGAAAAACTAACTTACATATATATATATAAAATATATATACATGCATACATATATGGCACAAATGTCTAATTGATTATTGTAAATATTGTATGGTCTATAAATATAAAGAAACTATTATTAACAATTCAATGAATGCATTTGAATTTCTCTATTTCTCATCTCATCGACATCTTCAAATCTCCAGTGCGAAACCTTATCAATAATGACTAACAAACACTACATAATATTTGAACATGTCAAGTTAACTTAGCTAGAAACATATAAAAGTACTCTGTTGTTTCACTAGGTGATAACAACTACAAAGATCTTACACTACAATTTTGAATTGTGATTTCAAATCTGAACTTGATTGAACAACTAAATTATATTAGGAAAGCGAGTGTAGCCAAATGGGGCAAGTTGCTTAAGTACTGAGATTCCATATTCAAAATAGTTCTTCTTTTCTAGGCAAATAAAAGATACACGCTCTCTGTTTTTCCACTAATTTATAGCAACTATATAAATCCTATACTACAAGTGTGAAATGAGATTTCAAATCTAAATTTAAATTAAACAAAAAAAGAAGCCATTGCAAACAGTCAAGTATACTAAGCTGCTTAGGAGCTAATATTCTATCAGCAAAATTATAAAAAACAAACATTAGAAAATCAGCTCATAATTCTAAGAAGAGCTAATCGAAAAACAATAACAGCTTACAGACATATACATATGCATTCATATATGTAGGTATACATAAACAAATACTTGTACGACTACCTAAATAACTTCAAATTTTACATACAGAAAAAACTCGATTTGTGCACAATACAACCGTTTTCAAATACTATATGAACAGACTTTTAATAAGGCAACTCCGAGTAACTGAGTTTGTGAAACAAACGATACACCACTGCGCATTTGAATGGGATAACAGCAGAGGCGTTCAGGTAGTGCAAGCCGAAACATGTGTTTTGCTTACAAAGAACCATAACATTTGACCTCGCCCATTGTGATTGATGGCGAAACTCAACAGCGCGTGGCTAGAATTTTGTGCTGTGCAGTGTAAACAGTTATCAGTGATCTGTCGGGCACTTTCACAATTATTACACGAATTTTGCATTTAATGGTGCCTGCGCAGCAAAAAGTTCTCTGGCATCGTAAAGAGAGTACAGCTGTAGAGAGCCGTAGATAGAGAGCGAGCGAGAGAGAGAGAGAGAGAGAGAATCAAAGCTCAAGCCGGCGGCTCGTGAAACACCGCTCTCAGCGCTTGCTGCGGCAGCGATCACAGCTTATAAATAGCAGAGCTGAGCGAGTTCTAAGCCAGTTACTTTTCAACAGCCGTTCAAACAACGTCTACTTCGTACGCAACGTCAAATTGTTAGTATTCGTGAGCGACTCTTTGTGTATGTGTGTATGTTTGTGTGAGTGTGCATGAAGAGGACTCAAAGAAAATGTTCATGGAGCTGAGCACGCATAAAATCCGACTTGCTTGGCTGATAATTGTTATGTGTGTCCATTTGGCAAGACAATATCATTTAAAATAGTTGAAGACTAATTAATCCAGCTATTGACGTTGTAATTAGCGTCTAGAGACAGTGGAAAATTTCCTCTTCTTGTTGTATTGCCAAACAACTAAACTAACTGTCTACATTCACATTCACCTACATTTTCCACAATCCATGCGACGGCGGGTGCAGTTTGGCATGGAAAACCAGTATTTTCAGTTTGGATTTCGTCGCCCATCTCGATATTCAGGCAGACAGCTGTTCAGCTGTTCGGCTTGAATCAGTGAAATTTCTGTGCATCTTTCTTTCTATCAAAGCTTTCTGTTTGTTTTTTTGATTTGATTTTAGCTTCAAATACTGTGATTATTGACAACATTCAAGATGTTGAGACTCTGGGCAAGCCTGCTCTTGGTCTGCGCCGCACAGGCGTCACCATTTTACAGCGAGTAAGTAAAAAATACAACAAATTTGAAATTAAAAAACATAAAATATTTAATTTATGCTTGTGTGGTTTTTGTGTAATTGGCAATTTGCATTCCGTAGTTCATGCATATCTCATGTAGTTTATGAGTTTTTTCGATTACTGTCAATTTCATATGGTAACAATGGGTGGTTCGACAACATCATAGTTTACAACTGCTTTAAAAAAAAGTTACAAAAAATAAAAGAAAAAAAAAACAATCCAGGTTTTCATTATTTTTAGTTTTTATTTAATTTATTTATTTAATACTTCCATATTTCCATTACGCTACATTTATTTTTATTATCTCATTAAATGTAGTTTAACGCGATTTAAAAATTGTAGTGTCTAACGTGTTTTGGAATTTTCTCGAACAACTAAATTGCATGCCTTCTTTACAGTTCGAATTCAATTTCCAGTGCTGATAGTGAATCCAGTTCATCAGAATATTACAGGTGAACGACTCATATGCCCACTGTGCACGCTCCCAGCATTCAGTTAGCTCGTCCCAAAACTAATACGGAACCATCTTTCCACTCATTATCCCAGCCATAACTCCGTTCTCTTCAAATATTGATCTGTCAACTCGAACTTTTGTTTTATGTTTTTGTGCCCCTCTAATTGAGAGCTTAGATATTTATAGTGTTTGTTCTAGCACTTTACTGGTTTGGCTTGGTGAAATTTCACCATTTACTACGTTGACTTGGCAAATACGAAACGTGTTAACATTATTGCAAATAAAGTGAAACAAACAAAAATGGCTCAACCGCAAACGAATACGAAGCAAAGCAAAAAGTTAAAATAAAACCATTTTTGTTGTACTAAATCAAGAATCGTAAAGAAAGTCAAATTTTGACCTAAATTTACGGACCGACAAAAAAGAAAATATCACCTAAGTTAAAAGATGACTTAAATTTAGCCTAAATATACAAGAGACAAATACCTTTGTGATCATGAAAATAGTAGTTCAGTACTACACAACAGATAAACATACATATATGTACGTATATATATTTTCTGGTCTGTGAAAACTTTTTCAAGCTGCTTTCCCAACTCAAAATGTGAATGTCCAATTACTGACTTTAAAGAGATTGTTCAGTTAAGGCGATAAGTGTAGAGAATCGCGATCGAAAATTGGCACACGAAATCGCCTCAAAGATCATTTAACCCTGCAGTTCAAGTTTTTTTTGCGAAAGGCATTGTGCAAGCAGCAAACATTGAGAAAAATAAGAAGAAGAAGCAGAAGTGGAAGAAGCAGAACAGCAACTGCAGCCGCTCAGCTGAGAACAATGTTCAAGCAAAGTGGGTCAGCGACTTTAGGGCATCCGTGAAAGATGCAATTGCAGATGGAGATGCAAATGCAAATGCAGTGGCGGGATTTGACAGATGATCGTCGTTGGTGAGTCGAGGGGCTCGTTTACACATGGCTGATTGCAGCGAGAAACCTTTAAAACCAGCTGTAGGCTGCAGTTGGATAACTAATTCAAATAGCTGTCATTAATTTTGATACAATTCGCGCTGTGTGGGGGGAAGAAGGCAAATTTGGCTTGGCATGGAACGAATTAGCTGTTGACACCTCATTAGATGCAATTTTAGGAAGCAGGTAACACCCCAAATTTAATGCTCTGCCGACTAATATAAAAGCCCCAAAAATGGGTCAGCCTGAAACCTGCTCCCCTCTGGCGTGCTTAACTCGTTTGGTTCTCCTCCATGGCAGAACCTTAATCGAATCACACCGCCAGTGCAGCCATTCGCCCACTGCCCACCGACTGTGGCCAACGACTTTCGCTTTGGTAGTCGAGACGGTGTTTTATTTAATTTACCAGTTCCTGCCTTTATTTACTGCTCACAGTTTTTATTATGATGTTATGCATTCGTTATACATTGGAAATTTCCAGAACTTTCTTGTGTGTAGTCTTTCGACATGACAGATTATAATTAGAGCAGATCATCAATTCCATTAGCCTCTTATTTGTTAGAAAAAACAATAATTATAATTTACAGTCCATATATAATTAAGATTTATTTACATAACAAATTAGTTTCTTTTAATTTAAATGCAAAGCATCAATAATCTAAATTTATATTTATATGTAAATCATCAACAACTTTGAAGTTAAATATTAAAAAAATAAAATAAATATATACATATGTATATATGATTTCTCCACATATTTCTTATACATTTCGAAGAGCTTTTTACTTATTTTATTTAATTCAAAAGTGTTTTTATTAATAAATCATACACAACTCTTTGACGTTTAATACGAAACTAGTTTTACCACATATCAATTTTTACAAATTTAAAAATGATTTTATAAAAATTTCAAACTACAATCTTTATTTAAAATAAATGCATTACTCTGTTATTAAATTCAAAGATTTGCAAATTATACAAATTTCTCTTTTCTTTAACAATTCGCAAAAACAAACTTCAAAAAACAATTGCCAGCCACTGTGCCTAGGAGTTTCTCCCAACGCTATAATTTTCCATATTTCTCTATTTGAGCAGTTCCAAAAGGCCAAGGGGTCCAAGTTGAGATCAAGTCAGGCATCGTCTTCGCAACAGGCAGTTCGTGATATGCTCGACATATATACATAAGTATTTGTTGTACAAACAAGTTCGGAGTTTATTTTGATGTCTTTTAAGCCCTCACGTCATGACTCATGTCAGATAAAGCTATCATAAAATATATGTATATATATATATTCTGAAGTCTGTCGTAACTTGCCGCTAACTGAGCATGTCAGCTATAAAAATTTTGTTATTTTTGCCATTTCAAGCATATTATTTTAAAACAAAATGTTCATATGTACACATGCATATGTATATATATTTTATTTGCTCTTATAATGTCTTTTATTTTTTTAATTAACTTCCGTGTCGCGCATTTTAAATGAGCCCAATCAACAAAGAAGGTCCCGAAAATCTTACAGACACTTCGAGTATATATATTTATATACAAGTGGGTGCCAGCCGCGAGCTGTATATAGGAAAAGTCAGTTAAAAAGTGACTGTTATGGTTTTGTCAATAGAAAGCGGTCTGATATTGGCTTGCACGAGGCGTGCGAATGAGTCAGGCGATGGAGTTAGCACTACATATAAATAAATTTCAGTTTTTGGTGTTGACTTCATTTGTGAGCACATAAAAATCGAGAGACATAAATTCTATTTGATTGATGATGCCAGAGTGCAGCCCATTGTTTTATTTATTTTTGGGAATTTATGCAAGTTTGCCTCAGAGTAATTTTCATTTGATTTGTATAGTATTAGCTGGTCAGCTAATGGAGGCGGGCAATTAGTATGCGGCGCACAGAAATGCTGCGCAAAACAATTGCTAAACAATGGGCACGATCAGGCCGTATACTATATAATATATATATATATATCTACAATAGTGTATATAGCCAGAGAGAATGTCGAGCCGGGCCGGAGCTTCTTTTATGTGCGAGACAATGGAAGGCATATGAATTATGGTGGGGATCCGCTTTAGGGATAGTTAAGATCTGGTTTGGAATTTGCATGAAACGGCACAAAGCACACACATACACACACGCGCACACACACACAGCAAATACATACCAACACGCACTAATCAAACTAATAAAAAATACACTCCACTTCCACTGCGCAACTCCTCAACAGCTTTATGCAACATTTAACACGCCCATTACCGCTGCATCGGGCGCTTTTTGCGCCCATACCATTTGCACCACTCGCACCGCTAGAACCACTGCAGGCTAAGCCGTCACAGCGTGTGGCCAGCGTCTGGGCAGCGCCCCCGCCAGCCCCGCTAACGGCTCAGCAGCCGCGCCCACAAGCCTTAGCTAATGCGCCACTGTTGCCACTCTACAGTAACAGCTATGGAAGCGACAGCATCAGCGACACGGAGTTCGTGCCACTGGAGCAGCAGGGACGACAGGATGCGGCAGCAATTGCAGTCGCTACCACAACACAGGGCGTGGAACAGAAGCCGTTCAGTAAGTAAAGAGAATCGTGTAGAGAGGCAGTCCAAGGCCATCTCTAACTTGCTCTCTCTCTCTTTCTCTCTCTCTCTTCATAGCTGTTGATGCGATCACCACAGACGTGAACTCCCCCAATCCAGCCGTCTTCTTCCAGCAATCATTCCCATTCTTTGGCAATGAGTTCTTCAACTCGTTTGGTGGATTCGGATTTGGCAACGCTCAGGAGCCTTGGTGGAAGGGGTGAGTTGACCATAAAAGACATATTATACTATATTATTTTATCACAATATTCAATTTCTAAGAAGGCTTGTTAGCTTGTTTCGCTAATTAAAAATAATGATGCAGCATTTATTCTTGGGGATTTACCAGTGAAAACAAAATTTTACATATATTAAATCTTGATTGATGATCTAATATACAGCACGAAATAATTTGAAAATAGAAATTATGTATACCCTACTTGAGTTTTATAGGATTTAGAATAGTTGTTAGTGTACTTTAGCGACTTCCAATTGGAGTCTTCATTGAAGAAAATGGGATTCTACTTATTTTTTTTATTGAATATTTTTTTATTGAATATCAAGGAAGTCGTTTTAATACCTTATAAAACCTTACGTTACTGTCAGGAAAATATTTTCCTTGCTAAATATTATACTATTGTTGAATTGGATTTTATTTTGTGAACATAAAACTTTGTAGTAAATTTGTCAACTGTAATATTTTTATTTACAAACAATAGTTAAAAAAAAAGAGAAAAAAAGTTTTCAGACAATATCTTATTACAATTATTCAATTTTAAATTAATATATAAATATTAGGCGTATTTTAAATATAATAAATATATAGTATGATTCGAATTAATATGCAAACTCGTAAATAATAGTATGTACTGCAAAGTCAACATCACAATTTTAAGGTGAATCAAGTTAACACTGAATATTCTTTCCAGATCTTTCAGTCTAACTGCGCACAATTCTTATATATATAGTAGATACTTAGCATTTCTGATATGGTCACTTGATTCGGGTCTTTCCTAATCGCTGCGCACGGCTGATTTTGACGATCTTGACATTTGGTAATTAAGCATGGGCAAAGTCAAGTTCATTAGAGCTATTAAATGTATAAATTGGATTTGTAAAGTCTCTCTCTCGTTATCGCCAATTGATGGAACCTCTTCGAGTGCTGGCTGATGTGGTCAACAACGAATCGAAGAGCGTGATCAATTTTATACTTATAATTTTGTAATAACATTCACTTTCAAGGCGGCAACAACAATAATTGTTGTTTAACTTGACTTGAGCACTTGCTTCGACCGATTTCTCGATTAATTGCTAAATTGCTTATATTGAATGCATTAACTGGTACATTAGTATATATTTAGTTATATATCGTGCAATCTTTATAGTTGTCGTTTGCATTTTTCTAAATTGTGATTCAAGCAAAATTGCGAAATCAAGTGGAACTAAGTGCATTTGTATTTGTGGAACCGAGAACGAAAGTCAGACGCAGCAATTGAAAAATTAGCACTTTATAAAAGTAGCATATATACATAAACCCATATAGATCTATATTGATATATGTACTCTTAGGCAGGCCGAGAAATTTCGAAAACTATGCCCCCATACAATGGTCGGCTTTGTGGCGCACACATACACATAATTGAATTGAAGGCAGGCAAAGTTGTTAAGCTGTTAATTCTACACATCATTTTGTATATACAGATATAGTAGATAATGCTGCGACGAATACCCCACAACCATGTGAATAAACGTATCTATATATATGCGAATCCATAAAGTAAACAATCATCAGTGCGCTCTCGCATTGATGGGCAGATAGTAAACAGAGTCGTTCATGGGGTGCGCATATTGGATGATAACTGTACAGGTTCCATAGCTACACATGCACTTAGCAAGTATATATATGCATATATGTATGTCTTTATGACAATGTATGTATTTATTATATATTGTGTTTATCTAGATAGTTCTGGTGAGTGCATTGACTTTGGATTTGCCAGTTAGCAATTTGCCAAAGGCATTAACAAGTCTCAGCGAATACAGTGCGGAGATAGACATAATATAGATTTAGTATTTAGATGATGAGGCAATATCTCAAGAACAGAATAGTAACTACGTATAATGTACCTATACATAGATTTACATGAGTGACCAAATCAGTGCTTTATATTAACTTAAATATTTCTATGCGATGTGTGAACATCCTTCAAAAAGAATAATAATATTATTAAATTATATATAATAGACCTTGGTTAAACTTCAAACTCTAGAGCATACATACATACATATATAGGTATTCGTACACCCCGAACCTATTGACAGCAGAGACGAACTGAATTGATCTGGTAATGATCCTCGGTCCGTATACGTATGTCCGTATAAACACAGCAATCTCGTAAGCCACAACAGCTACAGACTTGACATTTTTAATGTATGCTCATGTATACCATAAGCAGTATGGGTTTATTATATTTTCCCTTAATTAATCTCAGCTTTATTATTACCGATTATCGATCATTCTACTTCGTTATTTACGTCCGACCGTTCTTCGCTCGGGGCATTTCACTGTACCCGCGATATGGTTGTTATTAATGGATCGATAAGGTACTCTAAGGAGCAATTATCATTTTATAATGCTTGAATTCAATTAACTTTCATCAACTCAACAAATTAATCCCAAAATATATGAGAACTTATATTTTACTTTAGGGTATAAGGGTTTTATTAATATATATGTAACAGGCAAAAGGGGGCGTGATAATGTCTATGAAGAGTTGAGATGATCTAGCTGTCAGTCCGACCGTCATCCCCCCATATGATCACAGCAATCTCGTGAACCACAAAAGCTAAAGACTTGAAATTTGAAATGTATACTCGTATATACCATACGCACTAAGATATATTGATTAACATTCATCTTGAATAGCTGAAGAGCTAAAAATTTTAGATTTACTACACTGGAATTGAACTGTCTGCTCATTGCGGTGTTCAGGGTATTTTCTAGTCGAGCAGTCTCGACCAGAGCACAGCAATTCAGATAATACACTTAATATTTCTTGTTGATGCTGTTTATTATGTAATGTCTGCATTTAGTTTCTCCATTTCTCATCACAAAACTAATCTGTTTTTTTCTGTTTTCTTTCCCGCAACCCATTTTCTTACAGACCCAATGTGTGCACCGAGAAGGAGGAAAGCGATGGCGCAACCACGGAAACAGACGGTGATGAGGCCGTGGACAGCTTCGGTCAGGAACGTGACGGGGCTGGCAGCTTGGTCCGTTCGCCACTGTTTGGCCAGTTCCACTTCAGCGTGAACTCCTGTGCCGAGAAGCCGAACAAGCACGTTTGCACCAAGATGTAAGTGGGGCAACCTGAGCAGTGGCACCATTGCGTATACTTAATATGCAATTCATTCGTTTCCTCATTCTACACAGCGTCAATCAAAATGGCAAGAAGAAGATGGTGACTCTGACACGACAGTGCTGCTATGGCTACGGACGACCCCGCAATGCGGACTTCACAATTCCCTGTGAGAAGATCGAGATCAAAGACATCGCCGCCACTGCCGCCGACATGGGAGCTCGGCAGTTCATTGAGAGCGCCAAGAGTGCAGGTGAGTTGGGCAACATGCTGTCCAACTCCCAGGGCAAGAAGGTGACTCTCTTTGTGCCCAACGACGCCGCCTTCCAGGAATACCGCAGCCAGCACCAGCAGGAGAACGTGAGTGGACATTAATAGCCCCAAGCCGAATGATCCCTAAAACTATTTCCTACTCTCCCACTTAGAACGTAGATGACTCCAAGGGAGAAGGTTCCCAAATGTCAGATATCCTCAAGCTACACTCCGTGCTGGGCGAGGTGGAGCTGGAGGATGTGCCCAACGAGAAACTGTTGCAGAGTGAGCTGACCGGCCAGAAGATTCGCATCAATACCTATCAGCTGCCCCCGTCACTCGGTCTGGAGCCCTATCGCTATGCCGCCAACTGTGTGCCCATTGCGCAGCACGACAAGCTCTCCGAACAGGCCCTGGTGCACACACTCGACGGGGTGCTGAAGCCTCTGACCAAGAACGTTATGGATCTAATACGTGAGCGCGCGGACATGTCCATCATGCGCACCGTGCTGGAGAAGACCAACATCAGCGCTCTGCTGGAGGGCGATAAGCCCGTCACCATCTTTGTGCCCACGGACGCTGCCTTCGATAAGCTGGAGCCCCACCTGCGACGCGCCCTGAAGGAGGGACGAAGTTGCGCGCCCAGTAAGTAGCAAAGATTGAATGCAATACCTCGACTCGAGTATGCTTATTGATTATCTTGCCTTAGATATACTGAAGAACCACATTCTGGACCTGACCTTCTGCTCCTTGGCCACGCTGCCTGGTGCCAAGACAACAACCTATAATCTGTTGGGCGAGCCACTGCTGCTGAACCGTACCAAACGTGTTGCCAATCAAACTGAGCCGTCGGCCATCTACATCAATAATGCCGCCAAGATTCTGGACGCTGACATAATGGGCACCAATGGAGTGCTCCATGTGATTGACACAATTCTGCCTACGGATTCGGCACTGCCTATGTCCACTTTGATGTCGCAGAAGAACATAACAATCTTCAAGCGTCTGCTAGAGGCCTCTGGTCTAGACTATCAATTCGACGATGTGGACAACGTCACAGTCTTTGCGCCCACGGACAAGGCGCTGCAGCACTCGGAATGGGCGCGCCTTTTGGCCGAACAACCTGAGTCATTGAAGGACAACAAGGACTTGCAGGAGTTCCTCACCTATCATGTGATCGAGCCCATGATCAAGACCTGCGATCTCTCGGAGAGTTTATTGCCAACGGTGGCAGGCTCAAATATTCGCCTAAATCTCTACTCAACCCACGCCCTCTTCTCGGACGTCATGAACAGAGCAACCGTGAACTGTGCCCGCCTGGTGCACTTTGATGACGAGAGCTGTGGCTCTGTGCTGCATCAGCTGGACCGCCCACTGACTGCGCCGAAGAATGTAAGATTAGAAATGCAACTACGACTTGAGCCGTGCTTAATCTAGTTTATTTTCTTTTACAAATAGAATCTACTCAAGTCACTGGAGGCCAATCCCAACTACAGCAAGTTCCTGGAGCTGGTGCGCAAGGCCAATCTGACCCATCTGTTGGCCAACGAATCGGATAGCTTTACGCTCCTTGTGCCGAAGAATGACGTGTTTGAGGAGTTCAGCGAGTCCACCGAGTCCAAGCCCGCCCAGAGCCAGGCTGAGCTCGAAGCCCAGGTCAAAACGCACATTGTCAACGATGTTGTCTGCTGTGCTGGCATCATACCCACCAACTGGCCATTTGTACGCTCCATCGAATCCATTTCGGGACAGCATCTGCGCATCACCCGTGACCGCAGACCCAAGATCGAAAATGCCGGCGTAACAAAATGCGATCTCATCGCCACCAATGGAGTCCTGCACGAGATTAACGACATCATTGTGCCCAGGTCCCCGCCAGCGCAGCAGCATCGACCACATCCGCACATCTATCAGCCCCCTCGAGGCGACTTCGATGTATTCTTCTAAAGATCGATTGTCCCAAATATCTCTATGTGTATCTCTAACTTTCCCTAATACATGTATGCATCTATATATATATTTATATTATTTTATAATCTATTGTCAATGATTGAAAACTCACATTATGCAAACAATAAATGCAGTTAGTTATCATTCTGATAAATAAAGTAAATATGTAGTATTAAAAAAAAACTATTCACTATTATATATTATTAACTAAACAGGAATTTCATAATGATTGATATTGCAGTTCTGAAAGAAGTATCGTGTGAGCTTTAGCCATCAGCTCGCCGGCCGATCTGAAATTTATACATAATATAGAATTATTATAAATTATTATATTAACTATGATGGAGCAAAATGTTAAACTATAAACGAAACGTGTTAGAAAAATATTTTATTTTATTTTATTTGTTTAATAATTCAATTTGTTTTTTTTTTTTTTTTTTACCTAAATCTAAATCTAAAGTATGAATTATTATTTTTATTTTTTATACTTATTTGCTTTATTTATTTTATTTATTTTTATTTTTTAAATTTATTTTTGTTTTCAAATATCAAACCAAAAATATATTAGAAAATGTGATTTCTGTTTATTCCCAAAGCAAAGAGACAAAATACAGAGATTCTTACATTAGGCAGAATCAGATTTCAAAAAGAGAGCTTTTAGAGCTCAGAAGAGTTCACAATTTAATGCTCTCATAGTTTTGGAGATTTCAAGCTTAACTAAAAAAGGCACCGCTACTTAAAAAGCTTCAGTTTAGCAAAAGCTCACTCACACTTTTTGATCTATGCAATCGTGTAGGGAATGAATGTGTGCGTGTGTATGTGTGTGTGTGTGTGTGTGTGTGTGTGTGTGTGTGTGTGTGTGTGTGTATGTGTGGGTGCTGCATTCGAATGCGTCTATAAGTATTCCAGCTGTGCAGTGGAAGTCTCAGTTCAACTCGGACTTCAGCGATGTCAAGAACACTTCCAGCCACCTTCGTGAAGGGCTTCCACAATGAGGAGCTGGTTCGCCGCATGGAATACCGCAAGTTGGGCGGCACCAATTTGAGAGTATCGAAAATTGCACTAGGCGGGGCCACATTGAGTGCGCTCTTTGACAAAAAATTCAACGAAGAGGAGGGCATCAGAACCGTGCAGGAAGCTATTAAGTCGGGCATCAACTATATCGACACTGCACCGTTCTATGGTCAAGGTCAGTCGGAGCAAGTGCTGGGTAAGGCGCTGATGGATATCCCAAGAGAAGCGTATTACATAGCCACCAAAGTGGGACGTTACGAGCTGGAGCCCGAACGCATGTTCGACTTTACTGCGGCTAAAACCCGAGAGAGCGTCAAGAAGAGCTTGGGTCTCCTGGGCCTGGACTATGTAGATGTGTTACAGGTGCATGACGTGGATGCCGCCCCCAGTCTAGACATAGTGCTGAAAGAAACAATTCCAGTGCTGGAAGAGTTTGTGAAGGCCGGCAAAGCGCGTTTCATTGGCATCACCGGCTACGATGTAGACGTTCTCAAGGAGTGCGCTGAACGAGCGCAGGGTCGGGTGAACATAGTCCTCTCCTATGCTCGCTATACGCTCCTGGACAACACTCTGTTGCGCCACATGAAGGCATTTAGAGAGCTGAATGTGGGCGTCATCTGTGCCGCAGCCCACGCACTTGGCCTGCTCACCAATGCTGGCCCACAGGCCTGGCATCCCGGCAGCCCGGAACTGCAGCAAGTGGGTCGACAGGCCGCCGAAATTTGCAAGCAACGTGGCGTGGAGCTGGGCAAACTGGCCATGTACTATTCCATGCAGCTAGAGAGCGCCGCGACCTTCTTGATCGGCATACCCAATCGACGTCTGCTGCAGCTCAACCTGGATGCGGTACTCAACGGCTTGAGCTCCACCGAGCAGGAAGTGCTGCTGTATCTGCGGGAAAAGTGAGTAAACCCGTTTTGCGAAATTGTGCAATTCGGATTTGGTGTTAGCATTGCGTCAGCGCCACACGAACTTGGCCTATGTTAACCAGTTTGCACTGGAAGTGGAACTATCCAATTGTCTTTTCATATCTCTTGCAGTGTTTTCAAGCAGTCCTACAGCTGGGGATCGACGTTGTCGACGGTCAGGGACTTTAAATAAGTCAGCCATGTCTGCCTGTGCGAATGCTGGAAGAGCTTTAATAACAATTGAAATTTAGTAAATATTATGATTTTATGTATGTCTAAATTGAATATGAATTTGAATATAAATTGTACTATCTACACCTATAATTATATATATACATATATATATATATGTCCATATGTAATATAAGTCTTAAATCAGCTTCAATATCAACTCAAGTTCAGGCGCTATTTCGTTTATTTGTTTACCTGTCAGAGTCTATAAAAATACATGCATATAGATTTTCTATTTTTAGCAACTATATGCGCTTATGTACTCCCATCGCCCAATGCAAATTCAACACTGAAATATGTATATATATATGAATATACCCTGTATTCTTGTGTAAATCCATTTTAAATCTGTGAGTCTTCCCGTTTTCCATACGTATGTCCTGACTGACCATCTGAGTGGAAAATTTAAATTTGTATGCAGATATACAAGTGAATATAGTTAGAGTAAATACATACATATATATTTATATTTGTATATATGCATATGGCTTTAAAAATAGTCATAAATATTTATGTATGTATATATTTATGTATGTATACATGCAAATACATTGCTTAGTTTAGAAAAAGGATGCAATTATAATTAAATGTTCTTTTTATTATGATTTGATTATAAAAATAATTATTAACATGTTGGTTGGACTAGGTACAGATACATATGTATATATGTATGTATATATTATTATTATTATAAACTTAATCACGACTTATGTAGTATTTCTATTTCCTTGATGTTTGTCTTCACTCTCCTCCTTTCTCTCTCTCTCTCCGTCTCAATTTCACTCTGTCTTTATTAATCTTTTATTCTTTATCTATATATGTATTTTCCTCCCTCTCTCTGTCCCTCTCACTATGACGTTAATAACGATCTATGTATCTACATATATATTCTTATCTGTCTGCCTCTCTTTCTATCTAGCTATCTCCATCGCAGATTTAGACAATTTTTACAATAACCTCAGATGAAATTTGTAAAAAAATTCGATCGACGTATTTTAATCAAGAATAATTATTAACAGAAAAAAAAAAAAAAAAAAAAAACAAATAAAAAGTGTAGTATAATAATTACAATCAAGATATTCTCCTGACAGAGAAGGAGATAATTACTTATAAGAAAAAGAAAAATCGGTTCCCTTTCGTAGACACAATATACACACATACAAAGGTCTGCTCTCGAACCTAACCTGACTTCGGCTGATCCAGCCCTGTGAAAAGTATTCAATTCTCTCTTTAGTGCCCATATGTTTTCGTTTATAATCTCGCTCAAGTGCTCAGCATATCAAGTACTTCTCACAATCACACTAACACGCATGCAAAAACATTCCCGTTCTCTGATAGTGAAGCAAAAAGAGCCGCACCAATTCATTTTAGAGTGTTGTCTCTTTGCGATTTGAACGCACTACGGAGAATTGTGAAGCCTAAAATTAAATCAATATGTCTGGAAAGTTACCGACGACCTTTGTCAAGGGTTTTCACGATGAGGAGCAAGTGAGGCGAATGGAATACAGCACACTCGGAAAAACGGGTCTGGAAGTCTCTAAAGTCGCGTTCGGTGGCGGAGCTCTTTGCTCTAACTATGGGTGTGCTCGAAAGAGAATAAGAGAACAGCAATTTATTAATAAATTTTTATTGCTACAGCTTCGATCTGGATGAGGGCATAAAAACTGTTCACGAGGCTCTGAAAGCTGGCATTAACTACATCGACACGGCACCCTGGTATGGCCAGGGTCGCTCAGAAGAGGTCCTCGGTAAGGCATTGAAGGATGTGCCAAGGGAAGCCTACTACATAGCCACCAAGGTGGCACGCTATGAACTGGACTACGAAAACATGTTCGACTTCAGCGCCCAGAAAGCTCGCGAAAGCGTGGAGAAGAGTCTGCAGCTGTTGGGCCTGGAATACGTAGATGTCATACAAATACACGATGTCGAGTTTGCCGAAAACTTGGACATAGTTATCAACGAGACCTTGCCCGCGCTGGAGCAATTGGTTAAAGAAGGCAAGGCCAAGTTTATTGGCCTATCCGCATATCCTCTGTCGGTGCTAAAGGAATGCATTTCCCGTGCCGAGGGCAGGTTCGATGTAAGTAGCACGATTTGTCCTCTGAAGATTTGCTCAGCCTACCCAATTCTAATTCTAATTCCCAGACTGTGCTCACATATGCCCGCTATACGCTTCTGGACAACTCCTTGGTCGACTACTTGGACTTCTTCAAATCCCAAAATCTTGGCATCATTTGTGCAGCTGCCCATGCATTGGGCATGCTGACCAATGCCGGACCCCAGCCCTGGCATCCGGCTCCTGATGACCAGAAGGCGATAGCACGTCAAGCTGCCGAGCTGTGCATCAAGCGAGGCGTGCAACTGGGCAAGCTGGCCATGTACTATACGAGTCAATTGCGTGACGTATCCACCTTTCTGGTTGGCAATCAGACGCGGCAATTGCTCCACACGAATCTGGCTGCCTTTTACCACGACCTCAGCCAGCAGGAGCAGGAAGTGCTGCAGCATCTCAGAGAAAAGTGAGTGGTGGCTAGTCGCACTCGTAAGTTGCCCGAAATTGTGCAACTCGGATACAATGTTACTGTTGCATCACATCCGACTCCGTTTGCAGTCACAGCCAGAGACAGAGACAACAACAATTCACAGTGCCAAAGATAGAGACAGCAATAGCCACAATTTGCCGTCCCGATCCAAGTCAGAGCCGGCTGCCATTAGTTGTCCATTTATGTGCCCACTCATTGTCAATCTTGGCCATCGGTGCAGTAGGCAGCCAGCGACTCTCGAGATATTTCCTTCTCTTCATACACTGACTTTTGCTGTTGTTGTTGTTGTTATTGTTATTGAACTTGTTTTGGTTTCGTGGCACAATCTAATTATGTCTAATCCATTGCAGTTTTATAACTGTTTTTGCTTTCAACTTATCGCTGACCAAATTCAATGATCTCTCAAATTTACATAATTTTATTTAACTTATTTTATTTTTCAGCATTCTGGTTAAATCCTCTAACTGGGAGGGCATCGAACTGGAGCGCTACTGGGCTGCACTGAAGAAGAAATAGATTTCATTTTTATATATCAATAAATGTTTTATAATGCATAAATAAACAGCCTTTTCCAAATATGATCTAGATTATTTTATTTTATTTAAATTGCAAATATTATAATGCCTCTTGGGTTTTTTAAAAACATTATAATATAATTATGTATATATTATATTACTTCGCTGCTATTTATACTCGTTTATTCTTTCAAAATAATTTCGTAAAATTTAATTAAATTTTTTAAATATGCTCTGATTTTTATTAGTAAATGATTTTTGTTTTTGTCCTTTTGGTACACCATCAACCTTGAAGTTGATGGAGGAGTCCTTCTATGAGCTGCATCCAAGTCCCCTTTTTTATCAGCCGCAAAATCTTTTTAGCGATCCGCCTCTATCTTATATTATTATTAATATTTGATAGTTTTACTAACTTGTCCAATACTAAATTATTATTATTAAATATTAAATTAAATTATTGAAGATAAGCAACTGAAGACTTTGGTTGATATGGTTTTTATAATCACGGTCTGATTTAATTTGCTAACTATACTCGCCAATTATCATGTCAATCTGTCTATGATCAATTTAAAAGAAATCAATTATTTAACTCACTAAATGATTTAGCTTTCAAAATGCATTTTTGATTGTTATTAGAAAAACGATATTTGAAACTTCCACCTTTCGCTGCCATGGTCACCCGTCTGAAAGCCTGCAAATGCACTAATTAAGCCTTAATTAACGCAATTTTTCATTATACCCACATACATACATCCACACACATATATATGTATAATAAAAAGAAAAACAAGCCACACGATTTAATAGCTCTGTGGAGAACCGTCGAAGCGCGCTGCGGGGTACAAAACGGGGAAGTTTAATAACATTTTGAATAATGAATACTCATAACAACAACAAAAACAACAACAAGAAAATGCAATGCAATATAAATGCACAACAAAAATCGGCACGAAAAGCGGAAATGCTGTGGATGAAGCCGCATTTTGTTTTCCTTAAGCTGCGCTTTGCGTTTATGCCTTGCAACAATTTTCAGCCAAAGCCGAAAATATATTTTCTTTCAACTGCACTCACTACCTGCATGCATGTGTGTGTGTGAGTATGTGTGCGTGTGTGTGTATAATCGCTGCCAATAAATATAATGTTATCAATGCAACTGCTCCAACTAACTCTTCAGCTGATTGACCAGATTCTCAGTTGCGCAAGCGCTCCTTCTCTCTCACTCACCATCTCTCTCGTTCGCCCAGTTGTCTCTCGCTCGCACGTCACCTGTTTCACGAGCCGAGCTTTCGGGCGACTACGTTTATATGCGCTGCGCCGTCGCACTCGAAGCGTCAGTTTCGTCTACTGCCTTGAGACGTTGGGACGTGCTTCCTGATTGGAGTCAGTTGTCCACAGTGTGTTAAATAACAAAAGTTATCGTAATCCAGTGCAATATGTTCGGGCAAAAAAATATGCTGTTGATTCTGCTGGGCTGCAATTTGCTATTAGCCATCAACGCATCTGGTAACACAAATAAGAAGCAACAACAACAAAACCAAGGTAGGCAAAGCGCGACAAAGCCATTTTAAAGGCCCAACGATCACCGATTCACAAAGATGTGGAGAAATTTTCAACGCCAACTTAGTTCTAGGCAGACCAAAACAAAAGAAACCGGTTTTGCGTATGGAACGCCGCTTGGAGCCGGCGTAGAAGGCCAGTAAGAGTAAACAGTGATGTGCCTAAAGTTTCTTGAACTTCTATGATATGTTTCATAGGGTAGACATAAACAACTTACCGTTAAAATGTCGATTTCCAAAAAGAAAATGCTGGAAAATGAGAAGCTTTAAAGGGGAGTGAGCACTTTCCCAAAAACAGTTAGCTTTATATGCGAATAAAAATATATTTAGTCTTTTAATTTCATATTATAAATGAGCTATAGAAGCATAATTATTTGAACACTTAAAACACAATCTCATTTTTGCTTAATTCTTGGTTTTTTAAGACTTCATCAATCAATAATAATTTCTTCTCATATATTTTTCTTACCGTTTCAGAAATCTGGGAGCAAGACCTAACGGATACTTTTAAAATTGAGGGCAGCGATCAGGGCATACAAAAGGTTAATCTGAAATGCGGTGCCAACTCAATGAATGTGATGTTAGAGACTGAGAAACCATTCACGGGCGTCATGTATACACGTGGTAGCTTCTATAAGCAAACGGCTCCGTGCTTCATGAAACCCGCAGCTAGCCAGGGAACACGTCAATTGGAAATGAACTTCCAATTGGATCAATGCCAGACTCTGAAGGATGGTGAGCTGTATTCGAACATTGTGGTCATACAGAACGATCCAGAACTCATAACGCCTGGTGACTCGGCTTTCTCGTTGGAATGCGATTTCCGTCAGCCGCGCAGCTTGGACGTCGAAGCTACCATGCAAACTAGAGACAGGTAAGTTGTTTTGAAGAAGAGTGCTTCTTAATGTGAAATATATGAATATCTGCGAATACATGTACAATATATACATATATATACATGGATATGTACGATCAAAACTTAGAAATCCACAAAAATTGCGCGGAGCACGCGGTGGAGCCCGTCAGCGTCAATAGAACTTCACCATATGACTACCTATTAAGTTCTTCAACTATATTCACTTTGAAATAGCTGTACTAAAGGTACAAATTCAAACTTAAACTCTTTGACTTTGCACGTTTTTTAAGAACTAACATTTTAAGTAGAGCCTAACTAACAAGCACTGGACACACACATACATCACATAACCACACGAGATACGTACGTACATTCCACAGAGTTGCGACAAAATCCAAAATTACACTGACAAGTCCTGATCCCGCGGCCCCAATGGACAATCTACACAACTCGGTGGTCAGTAACAGTGATACAGTAGAGTATATACCAAAGTTCTCTAAACCAAACAAAACCATAAACCTGGGCACGGTGGAAGAAGTGATTTTGCCACTGGCTCAGCAAAGAGATGAGCTTTAAATAAATATAGTAAGCATTTCTTCCTCAAACAACACAAGCAATTATTACACAAACAAATACAAACAACAGGTGAGACACCAACACACGCTTTTTCTTAAAATATTTATTAATTTTGTTCAACGCTTTAGTGATTTTGACATATTTTAATAAATCAACTAATGTTCTTCCATTCTTATAGGAATAATACACAGAATACTACTGCGGCTGCCTAAAACGGATTTCATAAATCATTTCAAAAATCTGTTTTATATCTTCTTTATCCTGTGATATTTTTTAAGTTTGGGTTTAATAAAAAAAAGTATTCACCAAAATTATTTTTGAATTTTAATTTGCGCGCAAATAATAAAGCTGCCAGCAACAGAGTTGCTATTGAATAAAATGCACATATGATATTTCTAAAAGTCTGGCATCGCCGTTAAGCTTTTCGTTGTCTGGCAGGCTTTGATGAGTAAAAAATCACAAAAAAATTCGTAGTTTCCCTCTGGAGAAAAATATTTCTATATTACAGGTAGCTATGACATTCAGTTTCTGTTTTCGATACGAAAAACATGAAGTGTGATTATTTTGCGTTGTAATTTAATTGCTTAAAGTTTTATAGAAGCGAAAACTTTAATCAATTGCACGTCATCTGTTTGATTTCATTATCATTGCGCATTTAGAATTGCACAAAGAAGTGCACAACTTAACTAACATACATAGTTTTTAATTTAATTAGTCAGCGACTTTAATGTTTTAAAATGGATTGTCGAGTGTTTCTAACACTGCTGTTCGTATTGAGCGGAACGGTCAACGTTTTGTTCGCCAAGTAAGTAAAATTACGGTGCATAAGCAGCATCTTCCACATTGACAGAAATTAATTGCAGATGGACGAACATTCAATCATTCGAGGGCAGCGATGCAAAACCGCATCATTTCCAACATCCTGTTGTGCTGACCCTGCTCATGTTTCTGGGAGAATATCTGTGCTTTGTAGTGTACAAGATCGTTCACCTGCTGCTGGCTAGGCGCTCTGTAAGTTGTGCAGTGATGCATTGTCCAGTTAAAATATATTTTTACATGTTCGCAATAGCTTGGCAGCGAGTCGGATCTTATTTTGACCAGCGGAAGCAATGAATTCCATCCGTTGAGCATGCTGCTGCCATCTTTTTTGCGTACTATTGCTTCCATTTTGTTGTTTACGGGATTGTACCTGACGTACGCCACCAGCTTTCAAATGATAAGAGGTATGTTTGTAAACAGCCTGACTGCTCCATCTTAACATCTGTATATATTGTAGGTGCTGCACTGATCTTTGTGGGCCTGTTTAGTACAATGTACTTAAACCAAACATTGACTTCTCGCCATTGGTTGGCCATCTTCACGATGACGTGCGGCATCGTTGATATATTGGCCTTGGATGTTCAGCGGGTTGAATATGATAACCAAACGATTCCCCATAAAGATCACAATGCCATTTTAACTGGCGATTTATTGATTATAATTGCTGAAGTGTTGCACGGCTTTCAATATGTGTATGAGGAAAAACACTTGAAGGCCTCCGATATAGTACCCATCCAGGCTGCTGGTTGGCAAGGCTTCTTTGGAATCATTATAACGATCATATCTGCGATCTGCCTGAACTTTGTACCCAGCGTTGCGCCGTTTAATGACAGCTCACGTGGCGTCTTTGATGACCTGACTGATTTGATTCCACAACTACGTGGGAACACGCTGCTAATCCTTGCACTTGTCTGTTTCGCTTGCTCCAGCGCCATTTACAACTGTGTGGGAATGTCAATTGCGAAATTTTCATCCAGCGCCAATCGTCTACTCGCCGATGGAATTCGAGTCTATCTTATCTGGGCCTTTGTTATCTTTGCCGAGTGGGAAATTATGAATCTCATCACACTTATGGGCCTTCTCATACTACAAATGGGTATTATTATGTACCGGCAGGCAATATTTCTTGAGTGGTATCGTGCTCTTTTGGCACGCTGGCAGCGCAGTCGTTACTTGGACCTGAACGCAGAAGCTGGCCCTACCCCAAGCACCCAACCTGCCGATGTTATTTAAAATGTGGTGGATGGAGAAGTTTGAATTGATTGTGATAAGAGAAGCGGGCTGATAGAGTTATCCAGTTGTGGGATGGATCACTAAATATTTACTTATCAACTGTAATAATACGAATATATATACTCTCAAACTTACTCACTTCTTTCTATGTCCCTTTAAAAAGCGATGGGTGAAGAACATTCCAATTGAAATTTAATCAAATATACATTTTATTGATTTAAAACATCCTATAGCCGGATCATTTACAATTGAATGTGCGGTGATTTTCAAAAATATTATTTCCTAAATTTAATGTCACTCTCATTTAATGTTACTCTCCATATATGGAGAGAGTATATATGAAGACCATAAAGAATTGTTTCTACCAAACATTTTGTAAATATAAGTAACGGATTTATTTGAAAAGATTTGGTTACGACGTGGTTACAGGCCACTGAATTAACCATTAAGATTAAATTGATTGCTAACAGCTTGAAAATTCCATTCATCTCTAGCCTGTGATCTAAAATCAGAAGTACCTCATTCTGGTACACCTATTATTTAAAAATTCAAGGAGTGACTTCTTTCGACTTCTTCGAGCCATCACGACTAGCAGAGGCTTCAACTATCAACAACGTCTATTTAGAATAATAAAGAATGAATCCGTCAATCCCCCAGCTAGGCCAATGCCTTAGATAATTCTAAGATCGAGATACTTTCATTCGTTGGTATAAGACCTATAAAAAAGTTGACCCATTGTTATACCAACTACAGAAACATTATTTAAAATATGTTTCAGTATTCAGTTCCCCTATACAATTTTGGCAGCGTTCCACATAATGGATCGATCTTTAAATTCTTGACTGATAGCAACAGGGTCCTGGATATCTTCAAGTCTGATACCCATTTTCGTTCACGGATTAAAGAGCATTTAGCTACTTCCGCCGATATAGATTCATTTCTACCCACAAGAAAAGGCAACATCAAACCATTTTTATTTTCGACAACTCCAAATTCTTTAGGTATATTAGTGCAGGTAATAGCCAGATAACCCATAAATAAAAGTCGTGCTAAAAGCTGTCAAATAATATATAATATATTTATTTACTACCGCATATACACTTTATAAATTGTTTTGAAATTACTACGAATATGAAAATATAGTAAAACCAACAATTACAATATAAATTATTACTCAATATCAAGAATATGCCCGCATTATATAAGAATAAAATATATAACAATCAAATAGAGTAATTATGTGGATGGCATCTAATTTCTTTTCGATATTCGCATTTAGTGGCGCCGCCAAAAAGCCTAACTTTCTATTGAAACTGCTTTCTCTGTCGTCCTGAATAACTAGATCATGATTATAATCAGGGAAGTGAAATGCAATGAAGTCAAGTGTAAGAAAAAAGTTATTCTGTAGTTAATTAAACTAACATACTCATGCCTTTGAGCCCGATCAATTGGTTAATTTCAATCTAGACAGTCTATATAGTACATATAACCAAAAGCTTGTGCATAAGATGTATGATTCTTTTTAGGTTGTCCAAAAATCACATTAATTTATATTTTTGTGTACTTGAAAGAAACGTATATGCTTTACATTGAATTTATAAATGTATCAACTAAAAATTTGTATGTCGTAAAGTTTTGACAGTTGTTTGTAGAAGATATCTTGCTTTAGTAGCTATGGTCTTAGTCTTACTGTTTCTAGCAGTTAATTCGCTCCCTAAAAGCAAACAAAAAATGCAAATTTACTAAAAATGTCTATTCATCATATATAGGCAAAAGAACGTGCACATTGTACTCAACTAAGTATAATTTTTATAAATTGAAATTCTATATGCGATTTTATAGATATGTGTGGCTAAAATAAACACTTACATAATAATAGCATTAATAATCATAATTATAATAATAGCATTGATAATCATTATCTTATTGTCATTGGGATAGAAGTTCTTTTGCCTGTAATAGTTTGTATTATCACCTGTATATATAAATTTAAATACCCATACATATAAATATATATATTCGTATATAAAAGTATATATATGGAAGGGATAACATAATTGCATATTTCTATGGAGCGCTTTCACTTTTTACATCGAAATTAGACAGCTTTAACAGTAACAACAACAGCGTTTACGTATACATTTACATTTAACATTTAAAGCAAAAGCAAAAATGCTTCTGGATAGACTTTGTCAATTACTTCTTCTGCACGCCTAGCAAGCCTTCTGCTACGCCCAAATAGTAAACGGTTTGGGCAATACCGAACAATGGAGCAATCACAATCATACGGCAAAGGCCGCCCTTGAAGAATGCTGTAGGTCCTTCGTGCTTAAGAGTTTTGCTGGTGGATTAAAAATACAAGTTAAATTTAAAATGAGTGCACATATATAGATCAATTTTACTAACGTAATGCAATCGGTGATTCCTTTAAACTCCTTCTCACCATCGGCCTTTTTGATGGCCTGCAATCGAGTTTTCACCACGTCAAAGGGATTGACCGCCAGCGCAGCCGTTGAACCTGCCGCCAAACCAGCCAAGAAGGAACACCTATTGGAATACAATTGCAAATAGTTCAAGGAAACGTTTGTAAAGGCGTGAGGGATAGTACTTACCAAAATACCGCTTCGCCGGATCCATCATTGCGCCGTGGACCCAGTTCGTTAAGAGTGGCAAAGAGTGGGAAGTAAATTACGGAAAAAGTGACGTCACGTAAGCCCGTGGCACCAATGCCCTTGTATAGGCCAAAAATTCCCTTTTCTTTAAAAAGCTGCGTGGCCAATTGTGTGGCTGAAACCTTTTCAACGGTTTTGCCCGCTAATTTTGCAGCGGCAGCCACACGGCCTGCATCTTGCATTTGGATTTTCAACAGCTCCATAGGCGTGGTGACAATGATTTGGAATGCGCCTGCCAAGCCTCCAGCCAACATTTGACAGCTCATGGGCAGTTTACCATCCTTAGTGGTAAGTTTGTGTCGGAAGTAATCATTCGCCGTCAGTTTAATCGCCTTTTCAGGTGTGATAAGTAAAATATTCACGCCCGAGCCTCGATACATGCCAAAATAACCCTCTGCAGCGTACGTCTTACGGAAGCAGTCGAACCTGAGAGAGCCCGTACAAAATTACATTTGGAATAGTTAAAAAATATTTCTACTTACATGCTTGAATACATCCGTTCGCCATTTGGACCGATTTGCTGGTTCTGCAACCGAGTCTTTACCAAGTCCAATGGGAAAACACATGTCACACCAATAATACCCGCAATGCCTCCGTTAATGATCTTCGGGAGCAATCTGTGAAATAGATAGAATTAAATATATCAAATAGTATCAAATAGTATCTGTCGATTTTTGTTGGCTAATTGACAAATATTTGCACTGCGTTAACCTTTGCATTCAATTTGCATGTGCATCAGCAACAACAACAACAGTTGCCTGAGAGGCAACCTTGACATTGACATAGAAGCGCTGCTGCAGATGTTACTGATCACTGCACACTGCACATCGATATAATGTAATCGATAGGCGATATACATTTTTAAATTACAGAAATAAACAAATAACCAAAGGTAAAGGTGTACGGCAACATTTAGATTTTGTTTTGTTTTGTTTTAAGCGAATATGAAAAATAATTGGTAACATGCCAGCATAGCACACAAAAAATTCTAAGCTTTTTGCTGTTCGCTATTCGCCGCTATTTTTAGTTAAGCCCCACAAAATATATAAAACACAAAAATGCAAAATAAGACCAATGAATGAATAAGCTTATAATCATTGTAATATGCATTTTATTATGTCATTGAAATTAAATGTGTCTGCGTATGTACTAGAATTTGTAATAAAATATGGAAAAAAAAAAAATTAATGCATTAACTTGTTTGTCAGTGTTTAAGTGCCGACAACAATTTGCGAATTAATAATATATACATTTGATATGTATGTGTTAAAAAAAAAATTGTATGTACATGGATAGGATACATCATATATATCTTGTTAATTTTTATAACTTTTGATATAAATTGTAAATAACTTACGCAAATTGCTGCTGCTTCGGCTGTATCAGTGGTTGGTTATGGAGGATATCTTCGCTTTGCTGTTGTGTTGCTGCCATTTTCTGAAATTAAAGAACATGTTTGTAAGGAACCCATAAAAATTCATAAACTCGGGAGTAGCTGAACAAAAGAGAGTGTCGATTGCATTTCAATTTGAGTCAACCAAATAATATCAAACAGGTTTTAACTGCTTTGCCGGCACTATCAAAATATATAAATATTATATGCAATACACATACACATATATTCTTTTTATATACTAACAGATGTTACTCAAATTGTATATAGAATTTATTTATAAAAGATAAGCGTATAATTTTAATTTTATCTCTGTTTTTATTAATTAATTTATATTCGACCTCAAGCATATCTTTTTTATTCAGAAGACAATAATGGTGGGTTCTGGTCTATCGCACTGAATGGAGGGAGGGGCGGTCAAAGGTTTATTGATATGCAACAACAGCGCGTTCTGGCTTCTTCAGAGAATAGCAGCCATATCAAATTAGAGCATTTACACATTGAATTTTCACAATATTCAAGTCTATATTTACTTACTTCGCGTAAGTATATGATTGTTATGTGTGATTTTTCGCATCAATGCGTTACTGTGATAATTAAATCAGTAAAAGCACTTCTATTGCTAAATTGTCCAAATTCTAAGCGATCACTTAGCAGAAATTTAATAACGGCATGGTCGTAGATAAGCGATAAGCATGGGTCTCTATGTTTTATCTTTTACGACAGTAATTTTTCGTATGCCTAAAAACTATGTAGAATGGGGTATTTTGTATTGCGGGGGCTAATGTCGCCAAAAAAGGTAATTGATTTAACATTATAAAACGATTTAGATTAAAACAAAGAAATCATCCATTAGTTGTTTATCAGCAAACAACTCTATACATGTGTATTTGAGCATTTGTGTTTATTTGACTACATATATATGAGTTTTAATTGTTGTTATCAACTCATTCCCCATTATCGATTACTGTTTACTGTTATATATCTCAGTATCGATTACTGTTACTGTCTGAAAAGTTGAGTGGATTGGGACGACTTAAGTGTGACATTTATTAAAAAATCAGACCAGACCAATACAAAGCACTTCCCCTGCTCTGCGTTTTGTTTAATTAAGCAGGTATTGCAGGTTGAGCAGGTGACCCATTTGGTCATAATACTATATGTACCAACATTTTATGACACTTTTACACTAAATTTACGTAATTTATGTTATTTCTTTTGTGTGTGTGTGTGTAATCGCATCTCCTGGCAAATTCATTTGACGCATATTTGCGTTCTATATAAAAACATATCTCTATAGGTACATATGTATTCTATACGTGTGCATATGTTAGTATTAATATATTTAAATAAATTGGCGTGCACAACGTCGACGCAGTTGAAATTGATGACACTGGCAGAAGCAGCAGCAGCCAGCAACAGAACTCACATATTTATTGTTGTTTCACTAAACTGTGTTTTAATTGACTCGATCACTTTACACCTAATAATTGCGTTTAATATTTAACTTTTACTATATTCTCTACTATTGTACTACAGTGACTAAATGAAATTAAAAGTAGATGTGTATTTTGTTTTCATATGATTTTCGGCGCGTCGTCGTCAGAGTGCGGCACTCAACAAAAAGCTTGAAAGTTTATGCTTTTACCGCAACAGGAAAGGAACTCTCCCTATGAGCTACCGGCGCGTACTGTATATTTAAGTTTTTCTTGTAACCAGTATACGCGCAATCCACTGGGCAGAAAGCTCAACAAATTCGATAAATCGATAGCGCCAGAGTCTGGCAACGCTTGCGCGAATAGATTGTAAATAACATTTTACAGCACTTCTGAATTCTTTCGATTAGTTTTACTGTTTCGTCAACTAAGGCACAATAATATTATTGATAAGTTCTCGGAATTCTAAGATATACCATTTGGACAATGAGTACGGCACGTTTTGCTCGTTCGGGGCGCGTTAGGATCTGTATTCTAATGAGCATGTTTGTTGTCGTCATTATGATGATTGTCATTTACCACATGTCCCAACAGCAACTTGACGAGACCAGAGTTTTTCGCCTGCACTGCGAACAAAAACAGGAGGAATTGAGCTTAAGGCTGCAATGTAAGTAGCAAACCAACAAATGAAACCCTCTCGATAGAACTACCTACATCAACTACATTATTTATGTACATATTTATGCAGCACTCACTGAAAACAAACAAGCAGCAGAGAAAAATGTTGAGCGGTTACGCGCTGAAAAGCAAAGCATTCAGGATGACTATGAAAAGCAACAGGAAGTGGAAAGATCGCTTCAGCAGGAGTTCGATGTGCAAGTCAATAGGTACAAAGTACTCGAGGCCAAGCATAACGAATTGCAAACTGAAAATGCAAAAATCAAGAAGAAGCACATTGAAGACACAACCACTTTATTAGAACAGCTGCAAAAGCTGCAGCAGAACAACAAACAGCAGGAGGCAACTGTCTGGAAGGTGTGTTGATAATTGATTTTAAGTTAGTTATTGTTATTCATTTTGCTTATTTATTATTTAAAGGAAAAGTACGAAACATTGCTGAAAGAATCTGAACACAAAACGCATTCACTGGAGCAAGCGCTTGAAAAACTGAATGCTCAGTGTCAATTGGAGGCTCCGGCGCAGCCACAGCCGCAGCCACAGCCACAGCCACAGCCACAACCAAAACATCAACTTGTTAAGCCAATTGACTCCCTGACTGCCGACACAACATCCGGTCGTCAGTCAAGTCCCGCCCAACCGGTGCACAGCATTGAGAAGCCGCGCAACGATAAGTCCTTCAACGAGCAAGTGCAAGTGAGTCAAGGGCTGTACAGAATTGGTATCGCCAAGCCCAGCCAGGCAACTAACATAACAACTAAACCCCATGGTGTCGGTACGGAGCAGCGGCTGGAACTGCAACGGCAACTGCAACAACAGCAACCATTGCAGCGCTTCGATGTGCGCAACAATCATAGCCTCATACTAAATTCTGTTGAAAATTTTCAGATTGTGCCCAAAGCGCTTAGAACGTTAGCTGATGAAACAAACAAACAACAGCAGCAAGAGCAGCCCGAGTTAGCTGCAGCTGGTTCAGCCGTATCGCCTTTGAGTGCACCGCGCAAATCTAACTCTAGTACTCCGAATGCTGAAGTATCACCAAACGCTTCTGTTGCGCCCAAGGCATTGGGAAGCAGCAGTAGTGGTCATCCGCCATTAGTGATGCCACCAGCGAAACCATCAGCTGAAGTCAGGGTTGAACGTAAGCTGCCGGAGAATGTGGCACCCATTCCAGATAACTTCGAGGCCAAAGCCGATGGAGCTGCAGACGTAGATACGGCAGCCGAAGAGCTGCCCAAAAACGAGAACAACAATCGGTATTCCAATGTCGTGAACGATCTGGAGACTAACAAAAATCAAGGAGTACTTGATTCTGGAGCGCATGAAGTGAAAGATGCGCTAAACGAACAGAACTTCAATTTACCTGGCGCCGAGCACAATTTATTTGATGGCGATCTCGCTGCTGCGCATGGAGCTGAAGCGGATAACAAAATGCTCGCTGCTGATGCAGCCGCTGTTGGCGGGGGTGGCGGCGATGACGATGACGACGTCATTCTTGGAGATGTAGCTGTGAAGCAGCCGCAGCATTTACTGGAGAATGACAATTTAAACAATGAAATCGCTGGGGATCAGGGCAAGGAATTTGGAGAGGCCGTTCATCTGGACGATGGCATGGATGAAGATCAGGACGGTAAGTGTGATTGTATTCACATTTTAAATTCATAATTTCAATATTTATTTTTCAGAGGATGACTACAACGTGCCGGCACGCAAGCCGGGTGCAGATTCCCCCGTTAGAAATTAGATGATTCACTATAGATTTAATAATGGCTTACAATAGTATTTAACGATGGTATCTCTTTGGCAGTCTTGGTTAGTTCTTTTTGATAAAGACGAGAAAACAAACACCAGCCACTTTAGTTAAGATTCGGTCCCTTTTATATTGATACAATTTGCTGAAAAACTAAGAGTTCAGAATCGCTGGAATATGTTACTGAATTTGTTTTAGTTAATAACCAAGTGTACAATTTTAAAACAATTTAATTTTAATATTTGTCTCTACAATACAATTGGCTTAAATCATGTCACTAAGCAAAACAAATTAAAAAAAATTTTTTTTTGCATCCCAAACTATTTTAAACCTTTAATATTGAACAAAATATTTTTAAAAATATGTGACAAATAAATTGAAACTCTAATAGCTAAGCCAATTATATTGTATATATGCAAACAGATATTTTGTTTAATTAAAATTTGCAGTTGGCTCTTTAATGGTGTTGAGTATAACGAATATAACAAAACTATTCAATGCTCTATAATCGATTTTGAGGCGTTTTATATTGAATTAGCTGCGCTTATTTTTCCCCACTTTTAACGCAATAGCTCTCTTAAAGTTGTTTTCTGTGATAAAAATTTGCTAAGCTGCATTTTTTCGTTACTTTGAACAAATTGTGTCTATACTCATTTATATATGTACTAGGATATGCTAAGCCCTCATCAAATAATAATTTCATAAGCTCATATGTAAAAGTAGAACGAACAAAATGTGTCTATAAATTAAATGAAACACAGAAATTTTATTTAAAGCAAAATGAATTTAAATTGCATAAATGTTAATCATGTTTTCTTTATCTTAATTAAAATTTATTAATGCGATAATTAAATAACTGGCGCTCTGGCGAATTTTAAGCATAAAGTCAGATGAACTGAAAAAACTGAAACAATAAAATAAAAATGTTAAAATGAATTTAAGATTCAACCCAGTCCAACGATTCACTGAGTGTGCGCCACAATCCATGGATGTAACATAATCTGATCCAAAGGCATTCGATGCATCGGATTTAGCACTAGGAGCTTGGAGATTAAATGAGCCGCAGCTTTGGAAACGTGCTCTGGTGATTTATAATCCACTCTAAGAATCTTTTGATAAGTCTCTTCATAGGTTTTTGAAAAGAACGGCGCATGACCCACAAGCAGTTCAAAGCAGAGCACACCTAAACTCCAAAGATCTACATTCTTGGTATGCGGCTTGTTTAGCACCATTTCGGGTGGTAAATAGTCAACCGTGCCGCAAAGGGTCAGACGCATCGAGTTCGGTTCATGCACGGACCAACCGAAATCGGCAATCTTCAGCACTCCTTTGTGACCCAGGAGCAGGTTCTCTGGCTTAATATCCCGATGAATAATATCGCGCTCATGCAAGTACAACAGCGCTGAGCAGAGGGCCTTAATATAAGTGGCCGACTGGCGATCATCGAAGCGTTTCATTGGCTGCGCCTGTAGTGCGCTAAACAGCGTTCCTTGGGGCGCATACTCCAAAACCAAATAGATGCGTGCCTCGTCATGAAAATAGGCATAAAGACGCAAGATATGTGGATGCCTCAGATGCGACTGAATTTCGATTTCGCGTCGCACCTGATGTTCGACCTTGGTCTCACCAATTTGACGCTTAAAAAGGACCTTCAGTGCTACGACAAATTGGGATTCCTTTTCGCGAGCCAAATACACGTTGCCGAATTTCCCACGTCCCAGCTGGCGACCAATGTCAAAGTTACTTAGCGCCCATGTCTTTTTGGGTTTGGCTGGTGCTGATTCTGAGCATTGAGATGCACATTATTTTCATAATCTTAATTAATATATGTATATTAGAGAGACTTACCAGTCTTATCCTTTTCAGTGTTGGTATTGCTGCTGCTGCGGCTGCTACTCGCAGTGGCTGATGTCGGAGCTTGCTTTTCAGTGTTAGTCAAAACAGGATTTACATTTTTTTTAGCTTCCGCTACAGGAGCCGCTGCTGTATTTTGTTGTTTTTGCTGTGAGCCAATCACGGTGGCTGATGGCTTCGTTATGGGTTTTGCAAATTGTGCGCCAGTTTTACTGCCACTAGGCGCCACATTTTCAGTCGTTGGCTAGGTGCATATTTAAACACATATTAAACTGCAAAAGCAATACGAAATCCGATTTACTAACAATACAATGCTCACCTTTTTTGTTAGAAATTGCTTTTTCTGCATTGCCATTGCAGAATGAGCAGGAGCAGCGGCAGGTCCTGTCTTGGGTAATGCATTTTCCTTTGCACGCAACACATTATTTGGTTTTTGTGACATATTTGTTAAGCTAAAATTAATTGTTTTTAATCAGTCATAAAAAATCTTATTCTTTTCAATTGGTGCAAATTCTAGATCTGATCACAGTGATTTTTGTGTGAAAATAAAATGCCGTTCGTTTGAATTTGGAAGCGCGTGCATGCGTTTCGAGGTGAATGTCGATATCAATTCTTTGATATTTATTGTATAGGGAAATATCGAAAGATGAATTTTATTACGAGCAGCAATTTGTTAGGATAAATGAAACTATAAATATGCTGGGAAGGATTTTATTAGATTTAGAAAATCACACAAATCGATTGATACGGATGTTAATTTGTAAATGTTGTTAGTATTTACTACAATATAGTTTGTAGCCAATGTGTTACTTGTCATATGTGAATGTCTATGTGTATAGAGTAAGAAAATGGCGTAGAAGTCGAAAAATCGTTTTAGAGAATTGTGCCCAGTTAAAGTGTAAACTATAATATAGTGTTGAGCATAATAGCAGACAATATGTTCCCGGGTGGCAACACAAATGCCGATCTGGGCTATAACAAACACAATCAATATATGGCGCAACCACCACATTTTCTGGTTGCACCAGGTCCCGGGCCTGTTCCGATTCCTGGTCCTGGAGTCGCCAATCCATTGACAGCTGCAACGCCCGTCATGCCAATGAATGTGCAAGGCGGCATAGACTGGGCGCAACTGGCTCAGCAGTGGATACACATGCGTGACTCGTCAGCAGCGCCGCCTATGGCTAATTTTAGCATGAGCATGCCGATTGCACCTCCTCCACCGATTATAAACAATGCGCCAGAGTATCACCATCATCAACAGCAACAGCTGCGCCAGCAGCAGCAGCAGCAGCCGCCTAAAGTTCAAAAACCCTACGAGGAGCACGGCGAGGCAGAGATGGACATGGATATGGATGAGGAAGAAAATGAAAATAGTGCACGCATGGCCCATTGCATCGAAAATCTACCCCCTCCGCCTGTCGTTACGCAATCTCAGTGGATGGCAGGCACAGTAAACGATGTACCCAAAGTTGCATCACACGATACGGGTGAGTGATTGCCACAATTTACATATGCTTGCTCCAATTTCATGCAAATTTTAATATTCCTGTAATATGAATTTTAGTTGCCCCAGACCCTCAGCAGTGGAATGATTGGTCAGCGCGCAATAATCCAACAGCCCATATTCCATCGCTTTTAAAACTCAACGTTTGCAATCCCAATGAGCCAGCGATGCATCAGCAACCACAACTTCCTCTGCCGAGAAGCAGCAGCTCTACCATCACTGGCAGCGCCAGCTGCAGCGGTGTCGTCAGCACCGACATTGATGCCAACAAACGAAAAATGTTACCAGCTTGGATTAGGTAAGAGCATCATAAAGAGTAAATTAGATTAGTAATATGTTTAATTGCTATTAAAGTACAGCATAGTATAAAGAGAATTTATTGTTTAATATTTAATGCAAATTATTTATACTTTACTTAAGATTCAATTGTAAATAATTGGCAGCTGAAGTATTAAGCCATCGAAGTTTAAAGATTTGCAGCTCTCCTATTCTGAAATAATTTGTATATTTCAGAGAGGGTTTGGAAAAAATGGAACGTGAAAAGCAACGACAGCTAGAACGACAAGCGACCACGACGGAGTGCGAGACGCCAGACATCAATGTTAAGCAAGTATCAAGCAAATCACTAACAACACCTGTTAATCTCTTGAACATGTCGAATGTGGTAAGTAGCGAAGTGTGTCTGTGGGCTGCACTTGACTCGATTTTGAGTTGTGCCCGTTGCAACAAGAACTTAAACTGGTTGCACTTGAGCATGGCACACCAGACCAAAATGTCAGCGTACTAAATCAAACGCCTTGCCCTTAACTTGAACTCGAAATTCAGGCAAGCGACAGCGAAGATTCAAATGCTGCTCCTGTGGAGGCATCTCTTGTGCCCAGCCTCGCTCAGCTAATAGGTAATGAAGTATTGAGTAAGGCCAGCAACAGTGATGACGAGCAGCAGGACGACAAAGAGCAGGAAAGTCAGCCCCAGCGTGACGTAGACAGTGGGCACGTTGAATCAACAGTTGCAAGGTCAGCCAATGCTGAGGCTGCTTTAAGTGGTAAAAACTACGAAGAAAGACTGGCCGATCTGGTAGGCATCACAATTTTAAGTCCAGGTGGGCTCGTCCAGGGAATGAAACCCAAATCCGATTTGTGCTCCTCTTACTTGCAAAATAAGCAATTTGAGTGCAAAGTCGCGGTCCACAATGAACTTTCGGCGTGGCTTAGTCAAATTGTAATTCGTTCACTTAAATATTATAGAGTATTACATTCTTTTCCAAATTGAATATTGGATAAATCTATCTCTTATACTTCTTATATTCAATTATTTGTCTTATACTTAAATTCTTCTATTGGTTTCGCTACTGAATACTGCATATTCATTTAAATTGAGAACCTTTCAATATAAACCCAATATATTTCGGCAAAGGGTTTCATTTTCTGGCGCCACTTTGTTATCGTGAGGCATTTGAAATAGCGCAACCAATCTATAAAAAACCAATCTATAGATGCTTGTTGTGCGCCGCACACTAACCGAAATACTGCTGGAAACCACCAATGAAGAGATTGCAGCTATTGCTTCTGAAACACTCAAAGCGCATCGCGCTAAAGGTACATTTTAACCTATTTAGAATATTAAGTTTATCGCTTTTTTTTACAGTGAGAACACATGCATGAGTGCGAGTGTGTGTGCGTGTGTGTGTGTGTGTGTGTGTGTGTGTGCATCAGTATGCGAGTGTGTATGTGAAAATACTATATTTGAATTTTTGATGGCTGTAAGGCGCAAGCTCCAGTAAGTTGAGCCGTATTTTGAATGAAACCAGAGATGAAATGTTTGGAATTATTCATCAGCTTCGACAGGAACCCGTCTCTATCGTGGTGTGCTCAATCGTTCGCGTTTAGTTTGAGTAATTAATTTTAATTCTATGTCACTGTTTATACTTGTAACAAACAATCCAATCACATGCTGAATTTTTCTATATAATCGTAATCTATGTATATATATATATGTATATATGTATATATATATATATATATAATATACATGTATATGTGTATGTAAATCAAAAGCGTCATCAGCCCAAGTGATTCGCAAAAGCGCCTTGTCCTCCATTACCGGCAACTTGGGTAAGTAACAAATTCCAATTTAGCCTTAAGTTCTTGAACACTTTTGTTTAATAGGTAGTCTGAGTTTTGCTTAAAACCCTAAACCCCCATATATAGAATTATCTCCACATTTGATAGACAGTGAACGGGACTGGCTAACTTACTTTCTTATCATGCATATAAATTCGGTTTGATCTCTATCCAACCTTATTGAAACTGACTGATACTAAATACATAAAGACTTCCATTAAATTTAGTTTGACCAGACCACATTTACTCTCACTTTCTGCATCCCAGTATTCGTATTTCTCAATCTTTCTCTGCATATCTATTTGCTAAACAATTTTATCTACAAAAACAAAACAATAAAATCTGCCCAAAAAATAAAAATAATAATAAAAATAAAGAAAAACAAAAAAGATCGCGCCTTTTTCAATGTACGCCTGGCAGCCACAATTAGCACTTGATTGATTTGAATTATAGGATTAGCTGTCTATGGCGATTCTTCAAGCGAAAGCGATGACGATGCTGATGATAATGAAGGCGGCCAAACCGAGCGCGGAAATGATTCATCCGCGGACAAATCTAATGAACTTAGTGCGGACGAGTTAAAGGTACGCAATACATGAAATGTAATCCAGCTCAATGTTTCACAATATTTCCCCGTATAGGCGCGTATACGAAAAAGTAAACGTGCTTTCGAGCGAGTCATTGATGACATCGAGGAGCGTGTTATGCTGCAGGAGCAATTGGATGAGCGCAAGCTGCAGCATCACCGCAAGCTCGAAATGGAGCAAGCGGAAGCTGCCAGCAGGCAGAGCGACAACAGCGAGCATCGACAAGCAGAAGCTGCTATTGATAAAGCAGGACATGAAACAAAGAATGCCTCGACGAATGAAAAAATGCAACAATTTAATGGTAACCAACATCTAATTCTCTGTTAAAGATTAAAATATCAACCATATTTAATTGAATAGGAAAACGGCTCAGTCGTAAAGAGCGCACCACGCGATTTAGCGACAATAAGGATGGCAAACAGGCGCAGACCTTTGTGACCCAAGTGGTGACAGTTCCGGCTGTGCAGTCCACCATTATTGCACAGAAACTGAAGCCAGTGCCCAACCCGGCTACCAATTTGTTGCAAATGCCAGAGTCTGTGACGACCATGCTAAGCGCTGCGGATAAGGCACTGGACAAAGCAAACAAAACAGGAAAAAAATCGAAAAGAAGACGACGTCAGTCCACGTCTTCTTCGTCGTCCAGTAACAGCGGTGACAGCAGCAGCAACAGTAGCTCGAGTAGCGATAGCAATTCCAGTTCAAACAGCTCAAAATCCTCCAGCAACAGCGAAGACAGTAGCACTCGCAGCAGTGCTCCGGCCAAGAAACCCGGCAAGAGCAGTCGCCATCAGAGTAGAGGCAGCAGCGGTCACAAGCAGCAAAGCGAGTCCGGCCGTAAGAGCCATCGCAGAGGCCCAAGTACCAGCAGCACGCGCAACTATGATCGCCATCGTAGTAGTCGCGACAGCCGTGATCATCGCAGTAGTCGCGATCATCATAGTAGTCGCGACAGCCGGGATCGTGATCGTGAGCGTGACCGTATACGCGATCGTGAGCGTGAACGACGTGCAATGCAATACAGCAGAGAAAATCGAGAACGGCGAAGGCGCCGAGACTCCAGTCAGTCGGCCGAGGAGAACGCCAGCAGCAGTTACCGACACCACAGCAGTCGCAGTCACCAGAGCAGCTCTAGCTATGGCAAACATAGAAGGAGAACTAGATCCCGCTCCAATTCCCGCAGCACACACAACTCCCATTCGTCCGTTTCCACCTCCGCTTCACATCAGGTTGGCAAACGCAAGTGAATATAATGCAAATTTAGTCTTCTATTACTCAAGAGGATACTCTTTAATCAAGCTTAGAAAATATACATAAACTAAATAAATTGTGTTATACTTGAGATTTCTTATCCGTGCTGAGTTTATTAGTAAGTATAAAAGTTTCGTTGATTGTGGATTAACCTCACTTCCATTGAGCTGCCGAAAGACTCCTCAACTTGCAATTCCACCATCCAGTAAAGTGAATCATTTGAAATTTCGAATAGATTTGGTCGCTGCATGTTCTTTCAAATATATTGGACTTGGCACACATGCTTATTTATTGAATATCTTAAAGAGCTTGATACATAGTCGTAATTACAATTGTATAGTTGAAAGAGAATATTGAAATAGGTGTAGAACTATTCGTATATTGAAAATATGGCTGGATTGTACAATCTATTAAAAATGCTAGAAAAATGCTAAAGTTCTCGAAATATAAAAACAAACTAGGGCGATTTACACATTAAAAACAACTTAAAGAACATAAGTAAGGAGATTACAAAACTGAACACTATATAAGGACAAAGATAACACATTAAAACTTGAGAATTGCTATATACCGGAGGCTATCGCAGGCAATGCATATTACTACTAGGTACTCCGATAAGGTTGGAGTTAGTTCGCATAAATTATATCCATGTCGATAGTTAAGTGTTGATACAAATACGGATCGTTACATAGGTATATATAGATGCTAAGTCTAGGTTTAGCGGCGATTATTTTGACTTTTGTTGTTCCAACGTGACTGTTGCATCCGCTGCACACGCAGCGGCTGACTTTGGTGCTCGCATGCGTCGGCACGGCGCAATACCTCCGCGTATGAGAGATCGAGCCTTTTGAGCTTGTGGAACTCCTGGGACACCGTATTTGGATGAAACTCAACGCCATTTACTTCGATCACGCGACCCGTACGCTTGGCGCGAGAGGCGCTCATGTTCCGGTTATAGATTATCATTGGGGAACCATTCCATTCGCCGGTGCTAGAGGGATCCGGTTGTCTACGGCGGCCAACGCGTTCCGTTACAAACATTTCTGGAGGGATTGGCACAAAGTCTTTGCGGGTGCGACGCGCACTGTGTGTCGGACATGGCTGTGCGAGAGGCGAGGGCTGTGCCAGTGGCGATTCGACTCGGCCACCATTGTTATGTAGACTTCGATTCTTGCGACGATTCCTCTTCTTGATGCCCACACCAACGGCCAAATACTCGAGTGGTTCGCGCTTCAATGGAGTCAACACCCGACCGTTCTCCTCAATGGTTTTGATGCCATCCGTTTTGCTTGGACCGCTCAGTTGTGCGATGGATGTGGAGCTTCCTTGAGCCATTCTGTTCTCTTGATTTTTGCATTCACTTATATGCTTCTTGGCCGTCTTGCGTTCCAGCTTGGTGACGCACTCGGACATGGCAACTGAATGATCCGAAAACACAGATGATATAATACTTTGCGTATCATCGCCAAAGTCCACCGAGAACTCTTCCTTAGCGGCCGCATCCACCGTGTTTGGCTCGGCTCCATCTTCCTCCGTTGCTTTTGGTTTTTCCCCATCGTCCTTGTTATCGGCGGCCTTTTTCAACACACCGAAAATCTCCTTGAATAATTCCCTGTACTCGGGGCGGCTCTGGAAGTGTGTGTCGATGGGGGTAACGTCGTCATATATGCTTAGTTTACACTCCTCGCCATTGCTGATTGAGCACAAGAAGTAGCCTGGCCTCTCATCCGTCTGAGTATACTTGTTACTGGTCTCCTCTGAGAAGCCCGACGATGAGGTCTCTGCCTCTGAGAACTCCGTTGAGGTTCGGCCCCGCGCTGACTTTGCGTTGCTTTCTGTCGCAGCTGCTGTTTCCTGCCTGGTGACCGCCACGTTGATCTTCTGTGGTTGCTCCAGATTGGATTCGACGGCATTGGAACTTTCCTTTGAGACCGGAACACCATTGGGGGCGTTGCCATTACGCACATTTGATGTGCGTTGCACCTCCAAAAGAGCTTCGTATTTCTCGACCAAGTCACGATACGGATTTGGACTGCCAGCATTCTTCAATTCGAGCAATTCGTTTTCATTGAGCTTTGATGAGAATTCAGCGCTATTTCCAGCCAATTGTAAGCTGAACTCACTGCCCATCAGGCTGCGGTCGTCCTCTTCGGGTCCGTCTTCGGTCTGGGCCACTGATGACTGGCCGTCGTTGTTTGACGCCTGCTCCTCCATGACTCGCAGGCACCGGCTGCACATTTGTCCCTGCCTGACATCATCTAACAAAGAGAACTCATCCTGCATGGACATCATCTCTTCGTTGGTGCTGGTGATTGCGATGCGGCTCTGCAGTGTCTGGTTCTCTTGGATGATGGCAACCAATTGCTCCTCGAGCTCGCAACAGCGCTGCTTTTCCGCCATAAAATCACGTCTTACCGACTCCATATCAGTTATCAGACTTAACAGTTCCTCATTGTCCTCACCCTTGCTCGCAGCAGCAGCGGCGGCCGCTGCCTCAATAATCTCTTCCGAGCTGCCCATATCACTGAAGGCCATCGATCCACTGGTTTGCGACATTTCGGTGACGCCCGTCGAGTTGGCATTTGCAGCAAATGGTCCGTTCTCTATGGGCGTCGCATTCAGGTCAACTCCTTCACGATCATTGGCAGTCCATGGCTTGGGCAAACCATTTATACGTTCAGAGCTTGCCTGCGCCGTAGATCGATCCTGTGGCTGTTGTCTCTCATTTTTGCGACGCTCCGTGTTCAATTGCTGCCGCATCTCTTCCAACTGCTGGTTAAGTTCTTCACAGCGCGCTTCCAGGGATTCGATATTGGCTCCCAGTGACTTGATTTGCTTCTTATCGCGTGATTTCTCCAGGGTCAAGCGATGATTACTGCGCTCCAAGTCCTGTATGCCCACCTCCAGCTGCTCGTAGACCTTTAAGCGCGTATCGTTGACTTCGGCCATTGCATTGATTTGCTTTCGCAGGTGCACAATTTCCCGCTGTTGCTCCTCATTGCGAGTTTTGTGCTCCTTCAGCATTAGCTCCAATTCTCTGTTCCGCTCCAGCAGCGTTTTGCCCAGCTCCGCCGCCAGCTGCAAGTCGTCGAGCATAAACTGCGAGCCATCCACATCCGGCTCGCAATTGTCTGCATCAGCTTTGTTCCCGTCCATTATTTGTTCGATTGTTTTTCGTTGCGTTTCTGTTGCGGCAATAATTGGGTATTCATTAATCTTGGCAGCCAAAACACATGCTTATTGATTTTTGCCTTACATTCAGTTGCTGGAGATTGTGCGCATATTATGCAAACCATTTACACACTGAGCAGCAGCTTCAGTTATCCGATATGTATTTTTTCGTAGTTTCTTTCGTTTTGTATGCAAATACTTTTCGTATTACGTCACTGATTTTACCAATGACACTTGCACAAGTTAACGACGACAAAACTTTTCGCTTTATTCTCTCTATTTTATTCTTTAACGCAAGTGCAAGTGCAGTGCAACCCTACAGCAAAGCCAGCGCAAACCAACCCCTTGTAGCTGTAAAAGCCAGTGACGTAGACAGGGACGGCTTACGAGTGACTGGCTTATGTATCTATGTGGAACTGGGCGAGCATTAGCAAACAAAAATTAAACATGAGCTTACGCTGAAGAATATATTGATAATATGCACACGTATTTATGTGAAAGTCCATTCAAGCCATAAATGTAATATTTGCATATTCATATCGAATGATTTTCTAACTGAACATTTATTTATATGCCTTCCATTCATTGCTTAAACAATCTTATATTGAGAATATTTTAAGTTTTATTTTTTGTCATTTTAGTTAGACTGCATTAAGTATTTGAGCTCACTCTTTACACATTCATTCGTACATATGTATGTATGTTTGCATGGCGTGTATTGAACGCCAAAAGCTTAGCTCAAGGTGCGACACTTTCAAGCCCCCATAAAAAAGGTTGCTACGCACCTGAAGCAATAACAGCTGTTGTCTTTAGCGAGGGTCCAAAGGTGCGCAGAAAATGAAATGAAAACAAACACAGTTCGATTGTAGAGATTTATTGCGGTACATTTTATATGAAATGGCAATAATAATATTATTGCAAAGCCGAAGGCTTCTGTAGGCATTGTTTAACTCTATTAGTTAGTTTTAGCTTTAACCGCTAAATAAAAAAATTAAAAAATTTAGCATTAAAAAAAGGTTTCACCCATTTCTTAGCTTATGATAATTTATTTAGCTCTTATATACATACACATGTGTATATAATATAACTAAATAATATATTTAAAAAAAAAAAATTTTTTTTTTATCCAATTCATAAGAAGTAAGAGTAAAAGACTTTAGTTATTAGTAGATTAAAAATTTAATATAAAATGGCATTAATAATATACAATATTAAACTTTTAAGCTTACGTATTTATTGAAGTGATAATTATTTATATACTTAACTATATTTAGCTACATATATTAAATATACAATTATTTTTTGTAACCTTATTTCCAATTCATAAGAAGTACGAGTAAGTAAAATGTTTCTTCATTTTCAATTATTACCAGATACAAAATTTTAAATTTGAAGATCTTAAGTAATAAAATAAAAATATTTTAATCTTCACATTTCAGAACTCTCAGTTGCTGTTGCTGCTTGAATTTTTGTTCGTAGGGATCGCCGTAGTCCACCTTGCCGATCTCATAGTGGGCCATTTTATTGCGATGGATCGTGAGTAGAGCGCCGCTCTTGAAGGTTTCTCCGCAGACGCCACAGTTGTAGGGCCGCAGCGTCGTTGGCTGAGACTCGCTCTCGCGCTGTAGTCGCATTCGTTCAATGTCCTCGGCTCGACGCTTGTTCACTCGACTATTCTCATAGGGATCAGACTCCGAGGTAGCGTTTCCCTCTATTGCAGTCTCATAGTGTCGCTTCTGGTTTCGATGAATGTTCAGCAGGGAGCCGCAAACGAAACTCTTGCCGCAAACGTTGCACGCATAGGGCCGCTCGCCCGTGTGCCGTCGCATGTGGATCTTCAGGTCGTTGGACTGCACAAAGCTTTTGTCACACTTGTCGCAGGCGTACGGTCGATGGCCAGTGTGCAGGCGCATGTGCCGCGCCAGCTTGTTCTGCGAAATGAACTTCTTGGCGCATATTTTGCACTCGCTGGGTCGTTCCCCGGTATGCTGACGCTTGTGCAGACTGAGGTCCTGACTGCGTGGAAAGGCCTTCTCGCACTGGTCGCACTTGTATGGATTTTCGCCGGTGTGGCGCCGTATATGTATGGTCAGACTGGAAACGGGAAAGCTAACGCCACAGTGGGGACACTCGCGCCTCTTTGCAGTACGCTTGGGGGGCGCGCTAACTACGGCATCTTCTGAACCACCGGTGGTGGCCACCACATCCGGATGAAAGGCGATCATGTGTCGCCTTAGTGTGTCCTGGCGCTTGAAAATGCGCGGACAATGCTCACAGATCAGCTCACCGCTGCTGCTGTGCTCCTTAGCCAATTCCTGGGCGGCCACATCTGCCGCTTGGCTGTGAGCCGTTGCAAAGTGCCGTTCCAGGGATGTGTTTTTAGCAAAAATGCGCGGACAACTCTCGCATTTGTACATAAAATTCTGTGATTGTGCCAGCCGCATTCCCAGCTGCGAATTACGTTTCTTGAATCCTGAATCTTGATCTCCACTATCAATAATGTCAGCATCGGACTCTTCTGGCACTAGTTGCGTGATCATTTCAGTGGGGTCAATCTCACTCTGGGACTGCTCTTCAGATGGCACTTCGGTATGAGATAGTGCCTCATATTTTTGTTCGTCATAGGCTTCATATACTTGATCTGCATATGGTGTTTCTTCGCATAGCTCCTCCTTTGAGGACGGATCGTCAGCGGCAAGTTCCACCTCTTGCAGCTCGATGACGGATTCACATTCCTCCAATTGCAGAAGTTCTACTTCTTCTTCTTGGTTCGCCACCTCTGTAAACTCATTGATTTCCGCATACTTAGTGGTCTGATCCGCATCCTGAACACTATATAATTCCAGCAGTATCTGATTGGACTTTATTACGTCTCGTACAAACTCGTGGGCACTGATCAGGCGACGAGTGCAGCTCTGGCATAGGTGTGAGGGTAGATTCGGTTCATTCCAATTACACTGCAAATAATTTTTGAATTATGCTACGCTACTTTTGGCTGGTACAATTTATCGTTGTTACCTTCACATTAGAAACATTTTCAAGCATCTCCCACAATTCTACATTTAGATCATTAAACTCAATTTCATCGCGAAGGCTCAAAGCCGATTCGTGAACCTCCAAGCAAACGCGGCAGGTTTGTTCGTTAACAGTAATGCTGGTAGTATTTCCTGGTATTTGAATCTCATCTTCGTTAGTATTCATTTTGTCATATCCCTAGTTAGGCGCTTCTTATTATTCCTTTATTATTATTTTTAGCTAACACTAAACAGTCCTCACAGCTGTTTCAGCATCAAACTGTAAAACGTACAGAAATTTTGTTTACATGACGCAATTTTTGCCTTCTGTAAGTTTGCGGTATATCGATATAATTGAGTTGCGATTTCGATGAATTCGCACAGCATCGATAAGCAGCAATGGATTTTCATCCCTGGTAATGAATTGAGGGAAATTCTCGCGTGTTTTGAAATTTTCGTTGTTTCATTATATTTTCAACTTAAATTTACTTTTACAAATCATATTACTGTTTTCCAAAAGTTTATTTTATTGATTACAAAAATTATAATTGTATATTTTTGATATAATATGTATATTATATAGTTTTCTTTATCACGAGCATTTGCAAGTTTAGAATATCGCTCACTTAAATACAAATATACGTAATTTGAGCGACATAATTGAGATTTCAAATTTACGAAGATTCCATGCTTTCTTTACGGACGGAAAGCTTACATATAAATGCAAAATAAATCAATAAAAAAAAAAACAACGAAAAAGCGGAAATATAGAATAGCGAAGACAGATTAACAAATTAGAAGCACAATTGAATTCGAGTAGATTCCAGACAAGATTTAAGGACTTAATGCCGGTGCTGTTGCGTTCTTAAATTGAAATGTTGGATAGCGCGGAGCGAATGTGTTGCCTCCAATGATTTGTGTGTGCTCCGAATCATCCCGTCCGGTTATTTTTGGTGCGCGGTATTCCGTTTCTACGAACTGAGGCGGTGCTATAATAGTTAAGGGAATGAATTAATATATATTTTATGCAGGACAATTATAGCTTACGTATATTGGGGTAGAGTGCACCGCCTGCACTATCTGCCACATTCCAACCTAGAGCACCGCCCACACCGTCGCCTGGTGGACTGACTGGACTCACCGGCTGTGTGGGTGCCAGAGACGGATCCTCAGTTGGTGGCCTTACAGAAGCCAGCGGAATGGTACCCAATGTGATGGGCACTTTGCCAGTGAGATTACGATGCGGTCCACTCACATCACACTCGACATGCAAATCGTAGTCGAGCGCGATGATGCCGCAATTGAGTAAATTGGTCGGCGGCAGTGCTGGTATTTCCATTTGCTGTGAAAACGTGTGCGACTCTCCGGCATTGACGGGCCCAACGCTCAGTTGGGCAATGATCACCTTGGACTCGCGTTTCTCGCTGCGCGGCTGATTCGTATGGAACGTGACAAGTTTGCGCAACTCGAATTTAACAGCGGTGAGATTCACATTGCTGGTATTGTCCACCTCGCAGGTAATGGGCAGTATTTGGCCCGATACGTAGCCAGTTTGTGGTATGCTTGTGACGACAGTCAAGGGGCCGGAGCGGCAGCAGAAGCAACAGAATGACTTCTCTAGTTCCAGCTTAAACGGTTCCTTGACACGCGGATTGAGATTCAGGTCAACTGGCGCTATGACAGTAAAAGCCATTTTCATATCCTGATCAAACTTCCATGGCCTATCCAAAGTCACCTTGATAGTATACCGCACATGTCCAAATTCACCCTCAAATGATGAGGGCAAATTCGGCGGCAAGGCGCACGTAAACGGATACGTGTGTGTGCCCGGCGGTAGCTCAGTTTCGGAGCCTACAAATAATGTTACATTTAAAAATGAATTCTGTCTGCCTAATGCATTTTCTTACTATTTTTGCCGCCGAGCAAATAGTATTGTATTTTGAAGTACTCCTCATGTCCCTTCAGGCTCGTGATCTCGTTCTCAGTCTTGCCCTCGCTTGTCGTCACATTACGCTCCTCGGTCCATTCCGTATTAGCTTCGCCTAAGAAACGTATGATAATGCCTGCAATAGCACAAGTGGTTAAGAATGTTTATTGCATATGCTTCTTCTCTGTTTGTAAAGAAAACAATTTATTGTCGCGCCACGCCTTGCCTCTGGCCTGCGAGTATAGCATATGCTATAAATAACAGACTATTGCGACGAATGCTAAGCTCTGCGACTCTCGACTACCAAACTGATGACATCATCGCGAACAGCATCATTCCATACTATTGCGCATAATGGGTTGACCCTAATTAAAATCTAGATAAATTTTACAATTTTCTAATTATTGATTTGATATTACTTTACGATTTAACTCATTTATATATTTGACATTTATATGGTTGAATCACTTATTATTTGATTTTAATTAAAGTTCTGGAGAAAACAAGGTCCACCCATATATACATATGTAATTAATATATGCCTAACGGGACCGGCTTTTTACAACCGAGAGGAGAACTAGAAAATAAGCTTACAGCTCAAGTCTCGAATGGAATTCGAGCGAATGATTTCAATGCCATTAGTTCAATACTTCATGTCGTCACTTTTATGAGTAATACGGGCTCAATTATAATTGTGTTGAAATCCATATATGTATATATATTTAAATAAAACTCTTACCTCGTACTTTTTTGGGCGAATCAAAGGTGATTTTCACCTGACCGTTGACTGTTTGCCCAGCGTAGTAGGTGTTCCACGGATTGTCCAATTGCACTTCGCAACCTTTGATACCCATTATTTTATATTGATCTAACGTTCACCTATTTAAAGCTATAAAACTTAGCAGAGCTAAGAGATTTCTGATTCGTTTGGAATAGGTTCGATCAAACGACTCATTCAACTGGACCTACGAACTAGCTCCTTGATTCGATATTGTTGCTCATTATCGATATCTAACAACCGATTACAGAAGGCGGTAAAAGTTTAGTGAGTTAAGAATAAAATAATTCTGAATTATTATTATTTGAATTTTTGTTTTGAACATATATTATAATAATATATGAATTATATTTAAATACTACATGCATGCTATTAAATTAGTCAATTTCTGACCTTTCATATAAAATTAAATTCACAAACTAACATCAATAGAAATATGTTTAATTTTATAATAGCTCGATTGATATTCGATATAAGTGTAATCGATATTGAAGTATTTTTGTGTCTCTTATTTGGTATTTAGATTTGCGCACGTTGTTGTCATCGTATGACAATAAATAAGTAAAACTAAAATGCGAAATCTGAAGCTGCAATATTGTAAGGAGCAGAGAAGTGGCATTCCATGTGGCAAACAAATCTTGCTTCAGCCGGATTTCGAAAGAAGCGAACAGGAGACCACGTACATTGTGACGGAAAGCAAAATATACGGCTATGATAACGATGGGAGCACGTTTCAAGAGCCAAAACTTGTTGCCGTACTGCCGGACATAGTCGGCGCAGAGTATTTACAACTGGATAACGCAATATGCGTTGCCACGGGCGCCGGCGAGGTGCTGCTCATCAATCCTGATACGCTGTCTCAGCGTGAGGGCACATATTGTGATGTGGGCATTGAGTGCATGTCCTGGTCACCCAACCAGGAGGTGGTTGCCTTTATAACCAAGAGAAAGAAGCTGGTTGTGATGACTTGCACATTTGATGTGCTGGCTGAACAGCCGCTGGATGCGAGTCTCGCTAATGATCATCAGTTCGTCAATGTCGGCTGGGGTAAGAAAGAGACGCAGTTTCATGGGTCGGCCGGCAAACAGGCGGCCAAACAGTCAGCGGAGTTCGTAGCCCCATCAAATGTCTATCTGCTGCCCCAGGTGAGTGAAGAACTTCGATACATGTACATAAACAATTTTTCAATTGTATTATATTTGGCAAACAGGAGGTGCAGGTTGTTTGGCGCGGCGATGGTTCCTATTTTGCTGTGTCCTATGTGGCTGCCAACGTAGGTCGCACGTTTAACGTCTACGACTCTGAGGGCAAGCTGCAGTATGTTGCAGAGCAATGGAATGGCTTACAAGCACCTATTGCGTGGAGGCCGAGCGGCAACTGGATTGCCCAGCCACAAATCATGTCCGGCAAATCGACTGTGGCGTTATTTGAGAAGAACGGATTGCGTCATCGTGAATTCGACCTGCCATTCGATTTGACTGTGGAGCCCATTGTGCGGTTGGTTTGGAGCAACGATTCAGACATCCTGGCGCTGCACACTACGACTGCGGAAAAGCAGAGTATCTATCTCTACACAATTGGCAACTATCATTGGTATCTCAAACAGGTGCTGGTCTTTGAGGAGGACAATGATCCGCTTGTTCTGTTCCATTGGGACAATCGCCTTGGCGCCGAGCAAACGCTGCATATTCTGTTGATGAGTGGCAGACATTATACCCATCGCTTTCGCTTTGGCATCGATTGCCAGCCGAGCACAGATATTGTTTATGTCATCGATGGCAAACGCTTGCTATTGACCAAGTTCTCGACAGCTGTGATACCACCGCCCATGGCCTGGCGCGTCGTCCAATTGAAGAGCGAAATAAATGCTGTGATCATGTCCGAAAACGAAGTCTATATATATAGGAGCGATCATTGTATATACTCATATCAACCAAAAGACGATAGAATTGAATTAAATTGCCAGCTGAGTCAGCCCTTGAAATCCAACATTCAGTTGACCAATTTAAGCTGCTTTGGCAATGACTTTTTTCTGGCCTTAAATAGTGTGGATAACAAGACAAACATCCATCTCCTGCTCAAGGGAAATGTGAAAACATCCCTGAGCATTCCTGGCACCGTGAATGCCCTAACCGTTCCTAATAATCGCAAGGATCGTTGCTATATCCAAACCCTCGAAAATAATCAGATTCACGAGATAATCTTAACGCCGTATGGTGAGCTGAAGATATTGCGCAACTATTTGGAGTTACCAAATCCCGTGAGTTATATGATAATGCACACAACTTCTTCTAATCCAGCTGGTAAGCTATAAAACTTGAGAAAAGGCCAAACACTGAGTTCTCTTTCGATCTTTTGTGACATATGGAATAATTCAGTTTAATAATATTTTCTGTAAAATTGTAGGTGAACTGATATCGCTGCACTTGCAGCAGCAACTATTTGTGGACGGCAAAAGGGTTGCCGAAGATGTCACTTCATTCTGTGTCTTCGGCAACTATTTGATATATACGCAGTTGAATGCATTGCATTTCATATGGCTGATCGACAAGCGCGCCGTAGGCACGCGCAGCCTTGAACGCGGCGCCAAGCTGGTGACTCCAGCGAGCGGTGCCCGACTGGTGCTGCAGTTGCCACGCGGCAATCTGGAGGTGATCTGTCCACGTGTGCTCGCCCTCGACTTGATAGGCAAGGCGCTGAATCGTGGAGACTATTACCAGCCGATGTGCATGCTGCGCAAGCATCGCATCAATATGAACATCATCTGCGATCACAACATGCCGAAATTTGTGGAGAATGTGAATGAGTTCCTAGACCAGATCCAGGACAGCCAGTGGATATGTCTGTTCATCAACGAGTTGCAGAACGAGGACTATTCACTGGGTGTGTATGCCAGCAGCTATGACACAGGGAAGCCTAGCCCTCCGCCCGACTTCAAAGTGGACCAAAAGGTGTCCACTATCTGCGCGCTGTTGATCAAGCAGATGACCAGCACCGACGATCCTAAGCAGAAGGCTCGCTTTCGCCTGCCAATTATAACGGCTTATGTGAAGGCCAATCAATTGCCAGAGTCTCTGGATTACATTTGGCAGCATAAGCAAGAGGATGCCCAGCTGGGCGAGCAGATGCTCAAGTATCTGCTTTATCTGGTGGATGTGAATGAATTGTATAATGTCGCCTTGGGCACATATAATTTCGGCATAGTGCTCTTCGTTGCACAGCAGTCGCAAATGGATCCCAAGGAGTTTCTGCCCTATCTCAATGAGCTAAAATCTCTGCCGCCCAACTATCGCAAGTTCAAGATTGATGAACATCTGAAACGCTTCGATCTGGCCCTCCATCATTTGGCTGCCTGCGGTGCAGAACATTATGAACTGGCCTTAAACTTTATCAAACAACATAATCTCTACAATCAGGCCTTGGTCGCCTATCAGTCGCAAACAGAGTTCCATCGTCGCATTTGTGTGGCCTATGCGGATCATTTGCGCTCCAATGCCCAGCTGGAGGAGGCCAGTCTGCTGTACGAGCGTGGCGGCGAGCTGCAGCAGGCGCTGCTCAGCGCCCGTCACACCCTCGACTGGCAGCGTGTCCTACTGCTGGCCCAGCGTGCAGGTGAACCGTTAGCCCAGGTGGCCAACTCGCTAGTGGCTCCGCTGCAACAGCATGATCGCTATTTGGATGCATACGAGCTGCTCAAGAGATTTGAGCCACCGGACAGTCAGACGCCGCTGGAGCAGCTGCTCAAGGGCCATCTCTATGGACGTGCGATCTACGAGGCGGGCCTGCTGGACCAGGACGGCACAGCTGAGCTGTTAGGTGGGCTGAACTCAGACTTTATAGAGGCCTAATATTACAATTTATTTATTATCCCTCTCAATATTCAGCTAAGCGTGTGAAGCCCTCGCTCCTTGAATATGTTGCACAATTGGAGGCTTCCCTCAACGCGGATCGGCTGCTGTTCCTGGAGTACAAGCAGCGTCTGCTGGACATACGCAAGCGGCAGGCGGCGACAGCAGCAGCCGCGGATGTCGCCGGCGATCACGGGCTGGATATTGATGAGGTTGATCTGCTGTCGGACACCAGCAGCATTCAGTCGTCGCGCCACAGTGGCAGCTCGCGCGGCACCGGGTAAGGCATCACTTGGCTGCATATTTTTCACAAATTTCTTTTCTCTTCCACTCACTTTTCTTGTCGTGTTTGTTGTTGTTGTTTTCTTCGGTGTCTTAAGTAAAACATTTCGCTCGAGCAAAAATCGGCGCAAACACGAACGCAAGCTGCTTAGCTTGAAGCCCGGCAACCCCTTCGAAGACATCGCGCTCATCGATGCGCTGCACAACCAAGTCACGAAGCTCGGCCAGCAGCAGCAGCAGCTTCTTGTGCGTGACACATGCAAAGCGCTGCTCCAGCTGCACACAGAGGATGAGCGGGCAGCGCAGCTGCAGCGCCTGTACGAGAGCATCTTGTTAGAGCTGCAGCCAGCTGTGCTGGATGAGATCTGGCTGCCGGAGCTAATGGGCGGCACCGCCCAACACCTGACCGGACCCAATGTCGACTATCTAGCACTGCAAAAGGAACAGCGCTATGCCTTAATAAGTGAGTGATAAATAAAAGATTTAATTGCAGGATAACCCGAAGGGGCAGACCGGGAGACTAAGATAATAATATACCATATATATTTGATTAGTTTTGAATATAAAATAAGGGAATATTTCTATCTAAGATTGAAAAAAGTTGCCGTTACGAAAGATATAATTTTGCATCATAGAGAGGAAGGAAAAGGAAAAATGTTCGAGAATAAATATATATACGTATATATATATAACCTACGAACAATTTATAACTCCCAATGGCTTATAATTTTTTATTTTTTTTAATCCAGAGATGGGGTTAATATAGACGAGGCTCTTCACATTTTCTTTTAGACACAAAGAGAGTAATCTATTATAAACAAACAGATTATATTGTTAAAAGTTTATATTCTAATTTTTAATTCAGCGGGCTTCTAGTGTGCGTATCGACAAAAAATTGAAATTCCCAGTCTTTAAATTCATTAACCTGTTTTACAGTTATACGAAGGGTCAGACAGTCATATGGACAATCAGTAAACCCTTTTCATTTCTTAGGCCTGTGTAAAAACGTAGTTCACTATACTGAAATGTTCAAAATAAATCCAAAAATATTTGAACATACTATAGCATGTAAAAAGAAAAGATTTTTATTTGATCGGAAGTTCTGTTCCAAAATTGTTATTGTTTTAAAGTTTAATTAGTATCTAAATTTATTTTATAAATTTTATCAAATTTATGTGGATAGAATGGATCGTTACAAAGATCCAAAGTAAGCTTATATAAACACAAAAGACGAGCTTAAAATAGATAATATTGATATTATTAATTTCTGTTTTACCATTTTTATTTTATTATTTTATTAATATCTATAGTTATTATAATGTGGCTCATATTGTAGATAATTTTCAAAGTCTTTTTGAATCTCTTTATTAATTAAAAATCCTTTTTTGCAGCTCCCCTGAAGCGATACAAGCCTCAGTTGAATATTATCGACTGGAAGCATGGCATATTGCATTAGTTCTACTCATAATCGTGATCACATTATGGTTATTTTAAATGGATTTTCACTTTTCATTGGCTAAATATAAAAAACTTTCACTATGTTTGCCTTGCGCTAAAATAAATGTTGCATTCAAATAACCAATTGCCATTTTTTAAAGTAAGTAATTAATTTATTGGCACGCAACAGCTTAGGCTGTGAAAAGTGGGTGTATAAATGGTATTGTTGCTACGAATAATAAATGACCAGTCATCATTTAGGAGGCGTTTACTTCTACTTATCACTTTGCAACGCCCTTCAAAGAACTGAGTGTAATTTCCTGCACACTGCATTTAGTGATCTGGCGCTGGCAGAGACGCGGGCGTCTCTTAATATCCCATCAATATAGCACAAAAAAGTTATAATGAGCATATTAAACTTAAATAATTGAAAAAAAGAACAAGAAAAACTAAGCACTTGAAACACCCTAATGCCTGTTGGACATGCGCTCTTTGTCGCTGTCGGCGCTGCGCTGGCGTGAGCAATGACGCGACGTTGGCGTCGCTGCATGAAGCTGGTTTGAAATGATTTATTACAGCACATAGCGAAAAGCAACAACTAAAAGTAAAAACTAGTTTACTTGACTATTGTTTTATGTATGGCATCAATATTAAATGGATATTGAAAACATTAATTAACATACTGACCACCTTTTGTAGTATAACACCTTAATGCACGCTGGACATGCGCAGGTTGCATTCGCTGCCGCTGCTCTGAGCGCCGACGCTGATGCCGACGTCGCCGTCGTCGTCACCGTCACAACTTCATCTGCTCTCTGAGCAGCACTCACGGCGTGTTTTTGTTTTCGCCGCGCATTCCAGTGTGGGCTGTTGAGCGGTTCGGTCGTGAGTTCTCTGTTGCTGCGCAAACAGTTCGTCAAGGCGCGTCTCCTCTTTCGAAAACTAAATAAAGATCGACAATCAAACAGCCGTGAATTTGTTAATAAACCAATACGAAATATTTCTGTGTGTAGATTTGTATATAGTACAAGCAAGCTGTAACAGAAATTGAAATTGAAAAATCGACCTAAACAACAAGTGCGACAGGAAGCGCGCGCGTGGAAAACGTAACGAAAACGAAAACAAAGTGCACACTAAAAATATATTGATGTATGTATATGCATATGAATGTGTATGTGAAATTCCACTTATTTGCTAATTAGAAATTGTATAGCTATTGATGGCCAATAAAATCAGTGACTTAATTGTGCTAATTGAAAAGAAAGTGTGAAATATAGAAAACCTATATACGTTCATATATAAGTGAAAAGTAATAATTCAAATTTCAATACGAACGTGGTGCGGCAGAGCAGTTACAGATGTGTTGCTGACCATATTTCCCAATTGGAATCGGACCGAATAACAATAGATATTAAATTTTGTTTTTGGTAAGTTCTGCTTTGTTTCAAAAGCCGCGCTGTCAGCGTTCTCTGTGCGTCTTGCTCAGTCGCTCTTTGACAAAACATTGTCCAGTTATGAGTTTAACATTTTTTTTCGGTAATTCACATCTGGGTGTTCTATTGGCAGCGCAGTTGCCGTCAAGTGTCGCCTCTCTCTTTCGCTCTCACTCCCTCATTTGCGCTAGTACACTGTCCAGTTTAAAGCTCAGCTCAAACTTGCAAAACGACTTTCAACATCGTTGGCCTGCTGTTGTTGTTTTTGCTACTTCTATTCGCCGCACTGCCACTACAGTTGTTGCTGCTCATTTAATTACACCTACTGTTTTCGCCGTGCTTTAGATTTGGTTTTGTTGTTTCGGCTGCTGTTTTTAGCACGTTTTTTCGGCATGTCGATATCGCCGCAGGCCTCAAATTGTTTTTCGCACAAAGCAATTATTTATTTATACACTAAATGCCATAATTTGGTTTTTTTTTTTTTTTTTTTTTCATTATGGAAAATTATTTTCTAGACACCAGTTTATTGCACATCCGTTAAAATTGTTGATTGATATAATTTTTATGCCGCTGTTCAATGTCTTGACATTGGTTAAAAAATTATTGTAATGCGGTAAAAATCCTTGACAACATCATTTGCATGGCTCTTTCCATTAAAAATAATTAGTTATTTAAAATAAATGTGGAGAAAATAATAAGCAATAACTAAATTTGATTTGTTGGAAAACTTCGAAAATATTTATACGATATGGAAGAATTATAGGAGAAATTATAAATATGTAGAAATGCAATTTCTTCTGTTTGGATTGTTTTATACAGATAAAAACCGTTAGGCCCTCTTATGAGGCTTCTATTTCAAACTTGAGCATAAATATAGAAAACCATTATCGGTTATCTCATAGTTCACAATGCGAATGCTCACGCTGTTTTGCCGTTTCTTCGTTCCTCATAGTTCTCTATGTCGATTGTTACCCAATCTAAAGCAAAGAAGAAGAAAAAACTACACACAAGTCGGGGCACGTCTGGCAAAAGCGAGACCCGAAAAAGTGCAGAACGTGACTCACAGAGAGTAAAGGCAGCGTTAGCTACGCTTATCTACGGAGCGGTCGAACCTCTGAGTCCGAGTCCGAGTCCAAATCAGAGAGCGAGAGACTCGCAACAGATTTCGACCCAAACATTATAAAATACTTGAACGTGAAAAACAATCATAAGCTACCTAATCTTATGCTACGTTTATAAACATCAATTTATAAATATATGTGTATATATTTGTAAACCGGTTTATAGGTAAACGCGTTCTGGGACTCGAATCGACGACATTCCATGGAAGTCAAGATTGGATTTTGGGTTGGGGCTTTGGATATTTTATACCAGCTCCCGCTTAACTCATTTGGCATTCAAAATGTTTTCTCTCTGTAGAAGCCCTGAGGCCCATTATTAACAATTTATGTTGCAACTGCTAAATGCATTATGCATAACGCATTTGTTGACTTAGCTGCCTGTCTCTAATTAAAAAATATGGAAAAAATAACAACTTGCAACTTGCAACATGATGTGGCAAAGGCGCTCGAGTCGCAACCTTCGCCTGAGGTTTTCGATTTTGCATAGATTGGCTTTGCATTCACTGCAGCAATAGCCATAAATTTGTATATATAGCTGTACATATATATGGAGACAAATAGACGTCGTCTCAGTCGCAGCCACGTTTTAAATGCAGCTCTTAGCACAAGTTAAGGCTTTTGTTTTATGACCTTCTCCGCTGGTTAAGTCACACAGCGATTGGAGATGCGAGCAATACCTGGCTAGAGGTTTTACAGCCTAGGGCACAGTGGTACGAAGCTGAGTGAAAACTGCATAAAAGGAAATATTATTTAATGGAACTTAAATTAACTATCAATAAGATCTATTATGTTATATTGAAACTTTCGGAAATTAAAGTATGTCAAGTTTAATATGCAATAATTACTAACTTAATTGAATATATACTAATTAATTGTTGCATTAATTTATAATTAGTAATATACTAATGAAGTTTCCCAACATCAACAAATTAGTCGGTTATTATATAGCTAAAACAATTTTTTTTTTATATTTGGGTCTTAGTTTTAATTCCAACTCTTGCTAAGAGGGAAGTTCCCCTCCATTGTTAACATTCTATAATCTAAGCAATTAATTACAATTAACCATTTAAATGTTATCTAATTAGTCGCCTCTTAAGTAACAAAATTGTCGCCTAATGACTCCAAATTTGTCTAAATTTCGCTTCGGTCTCATTAAGTTCAGCTTGGAGCTCTGTGGGCGTTAGTCAACACTGGTTCGAGCCGCATGAGTCGGACTTGTTAATCGCATCGCATTGCATTAAGGCTGCCCTGCAGACCCACAGACCTGACCTATGGCTGTGTGTTTTTTGTCGTTGTCATTTCGTATTCTTTGTCTTCTTCTGCTTCTTTTTCTGCTTCTTTTTCTGCTTCTTTTTCTGCTTCTTATTTTGCATCTCTGTGTGTCCATTGTCTCGTATTCGGTTGTATCTGTGGGTTTCTTCTTACAAAACCGTTTGCGGTCTGAGTTAGAGTTTATTTTTTTGTTAAAAACTTCTTTTTGCACATTTTGCAATCAGCACATGGAAAATTGCTTTTTGATCGTCTGCGGTGGAGCAAGCTGTATAAGAAAAGCTTTTAAATATTTTAACTAAGTTCGATTTATACACTTGAATACTATAGTCATAGATAAATAGATAGATAGAGGATATTTTAAAGAGAATAACTATATGACATGAAAACTTTGCAATTTAAAGCTAGACAACGGTTCTGCCATTAATTTTAATTGTGAATTCAAAAGCAAAACTGAAATTTCCTCATTACTTTCGTATTAATTAATTAATTTCCATTAATTCATTGTAAAAAAATAAATTTAATAGAACTAAAACTGGAAACAAAATGGGTTTTCCTTTCTCTAATTGAACAGTTAAATTATATCTATATGCTGTGTAGACTATGCCTCGTACATTCAAACTAAACTTTTAAGACCATTAGTCAGCTTCCATGAACTTCACATTAGAAGTTTTGTCTACCTGTAAGTAAAGCCTATTGTCTAAAGTCTCTAAAGTTCTTTCTTCTCCTTCTCTTAATTTGATTATATTAATTCACAGTTAGTTGAAGATGCTTCTTGAGCAGGTTAATTCAATTAAGAGCTTAATTATTTTGTCGACAAGCGTTCTTAACTAGTTACAAATGAAAAGGCAATGAACGTTTAACATGTTAGTTAACTCGTTATAGGAAGTAAATTGTAGTTGCCGTCAGACACCAGACAGCTTTATAGAGTGTGTCTGTGTGTGTGTGTGAATAATTCTATTAAAGTACCCACACATTTAGTTTTCAGTTTCGGTGTGCTGTTTCAGTTGATATCCACTGTCATTTCTGTTTTCTTTTCCTTATTCTGAGCTTCATCTTACGCTCCACTCGAATGCCAATTCGAATTTCCAACAAACTGACCGTGGATTATATTGAACTACATATATAATGTTTTGAGTCATCAGAATATATGGCTTTGAATAGCACAATTAATAAATAATAATAACTAAAGTTGATTTATTCTACTAAAATACTGTCAAATGATCAGTGTTCTTTCAGTTCAGTTTTGACTATAATACAATGTATTTTATTATATGTAGATATATTTAGGCATGCACGACTACAGTGGGGCCTTGGATAATGAACGTTTCGTGTAAATGATTTGCATGCCAATAGAAGGGCAGAGAGACTTTGAACAAAACTAATAAACTCATTTCAATTTCGTGAATGAGTATAAAAATATAAATATTAACTTTACTATAATATATTCAAAAATCACTTTTATAGAATTATACATATATGATTATAATAAATATAATATGTAAATGCTAAAAGTTTTCTACAAGCGCATATCTTGTGTGCATACATATATATGCATACATATATAGAGCTATACTTATATCTAGTTCAGCTTCTTTTATTGAGCGCTTGAAAATGAATTCAGTTCTGGAAAATTTTGTTCTGTTTTGTAGGCACGGTTTATTATTCGACAAACACTTTTGCACTGATTGAACTTAATTCAATTACGTGAACCGTGTGTGTGTGTGTGTGTGTGTGTGTGTGTGTGTGTGTGTGTGTGTGTGTGTGTGTGCGTGTGTCTGTATATGGGCATGTGCATTACACGTATCTTTGACTGGCTTTCTGCTCTGATCGGCCCTGAACTGTAACCCGACCCTGCTCCCCTGCCCCATAGAGCAGGAAGTTGTTGTGTTTAGACCTAGTTTTATGTTGGTAACTGGCTCGGGCGACCTAAAAGCCATTTGTTTTGGCTTTGGTGTTTACCTCTGCACATATGTCGCTGCATGTACGTGTGTGTGTGTGTGTGTGTGTATTTAGTCACAGCTGCTGGCCCAAAAATGCATTTAGAAAAAAAAAACTATCTGTGTTTACCTTTCGCAGGCGGCCATTGAGGGCAGCCCACACACACGCGCACACGCACCAATACACACACAGACAGTCATTGTTTGTTTATGCTGTGCACTTAGATACTTTCCGTTTTAGCTTCTTTTCTTCGTATCCACCCGATGAAGACACACAACCTATGCCCGGTGCAATATGGCTTGCAATTTTCCATCATAAATAAACAATAAGGCATATGCAGTAAACAGCCGGTGCGAGAAGCTTACACTGGTCGAAAACAGGTAGTAAGTTATCGAATTATCTTCTTTTTTTCGGAAAAATTAAAAGAAGATACGCCGTAAGCAGTAAATTACCTTTATTTCTTACGACTTACATTACGCGAATTTAGTTAATTACACATATTATAAAATATAAGTAAAGTTTTTGGACAACAAATTTGTATGCATTATCTGAAAGATGATTTATATCTTATAATTAGATAAACTTTTTAAACAGTTGGATAATTGTGCACAAAATGTTGATTTTCTTTCAGTGCACTCCCTCTTATATATTATAATTATTTATGGTCATACAGTTTATCACGTGCCACCCATTTCACACTTGAAAATCTTACCTAAATTACTATTGTAATAGAATTTCGTATCTCATAGTTCTTTATACGGTTTTTGGCTTTTGTTTGTTTATTGTTTATTGTGCGCCCTTTGTGCCCGCCGCGTAAAATTCCCCGAACTTAAGATAGGTTCAGGAAACAGTTGGCATATGGAATTCGCTTGAATTTCTATTTATCTCGACATAAAAACCAGTTTTTTATTTTAGACACAGAAGTCAGGCAAGAGAAACAGTTGGTCCAATCGCGGCAAAACCCACACAATTTATTATGCATTTGCGATTATTATTATTATTATATATGGTCGAATATCTGTGTACATATACATACATGGTTTTTTATGATCAATTAGCAAGCGAGACTGACTGACATTTGCTATCAGTCGGAATCGCGCATTACACAGATCGTATGATAAACCTAAGATTTTATAGCTGAATACTGATTACTGAAAATGCAAATTCGTTTGTTCAATTCATTGTTGCTAATGAATATTCTGTTGCGCACTTTCAACTTTTGTTAACTGACGTATTGAATCTGGAAATATTCCGTAGTTGACTTAATAAGCAATTTTTGATTGGGGTTCTCTTTAAAGATTATACATATAAAAATTATTGTGTTTGTTATTGTGTGCTTAATAGATGGATAATAATTATTAGAGGTTTCATCAAATTAATTGGAGTATTGAGAGTATAATGATTAAATTCAACTTCCAATAACTGGGACTGAAGGATCTTCCTATCATCCGCCTCTTTCTATTAATGTTCTTGTCAAACTTTTGCTTTATATTGGTGTTGTCATCCTCTCAAGACTGTGTAATCAGGCTGGCACAGCTTTGCATATATGTACACATATCTGAATTAACATTATGGTATTATAATAGTAATATAATTGAAAGATTGAAGCACCCTTGAAATTTGAGGAAATTTTAATGTCTTGTGGGGTAAACTCGAAGTGTTGAGTTGTTAGAGTTAAAAATTAACGCTCCAATGCTAATCAATTACATGAACAAACCTTGAACTCGGGATATAGATTAAAATTAATTAATATTAATTATTAAAGATACAATATATATATAATCAGATATATATATATATACATATATATATAATAACCATTATATATATATATATATATATATATATATATATATATATATATATATATATATATATATATATATATATATATATATATATATATATGATTAATGTCATACTTCGTTTCTTCTTTCGTTTTGGCAATGACAAAGTTGCGTGTAAAGCAACAACAGAAGAGGAAAACCGAAACAGCGTTGACCCCAAAAAAGCAAAAACCAAAAAACCAAAAGGAAGGCAAATGACCAATAAAAAGAAGCCAAAAAAGAAGAAAAAGTTTTATATAGACTTATATGTTTATATATACATTCAATAAATTATTGACTCTATTTGTGGCAGACTTGCAAAAGTCTGGGAAAATATTTGAACAAGTTTCTTAGGCACCAAAAACATAAAGACGTCATACACTTAATTCTGTCTGATTTGAAAAAAAGAAAAAAGAAAAAAAAAAAAAAACAGCAGCTCATTAATTAGACTGTGATCGAGACAACTGCAAAAACTTCCTATAGATCAGGGTTTGAGCAATGCTCTCAAAAAAGTATAACGTTTTAGCTGATTGAGGAAATATATAATAACCCAACATCTATGCTTACATAATCATATATGGTAGATATACAATACATATATACATTTCTACATATACAATATAATATATGCATATTCTTCATGTGAGAGAAATCGTCCAATTGAGTGGAACGCAAATGAAAGTCGGGCTCAAATTTAATTATATAATGCCGCCCACATGGGCCGCATCAAGTTGTCGCCTTTCGCCCCACCTACTCAACTCCGAATTCCCCGCTCTGGCATTTAAAAGTGTTAAAATGCGACAGAGTCTGAGGAAAAACTTGTTTATTTTTGTTGTTGTTGTTTTTCTTTCCAGCTGCCTGCCACTGTGAAAATTAGCCATGAAAATGTTGCTGCAAGATGCTCGGAGCTCAGCTCGAAAGCAAAAGTAAAAGCTTCAGCGCCTATTTTTGCTTTCATTTAACGACTTGCCAACAACAACAACAAATAGTTTAACATTTAAGCGCAGTTGGTGTACTTTCAATTTTTAAAAATATCAAATCATTTTGTTGACATTTTAGTAAATCAAAAAATAAATCAACTTTCATATTTAGGGGCATGAATATATTTTATATATTTTTAAGAGCTTACCAATTGATTTATATTTTTGATATTTAAGTAGAATTAGAAATATTTAAAATGATTTTCATAATTTATTCATATATTACTTATCTCTATTTCAGTATTTATTTCAAATATTTAGTATATTCACTCAGCATTCATTATATTGTTGTTGACTTTGTTAACTTCTTGTTGTTGTTAACTTTCTTGTTAATCTAATTAAAATTGCATAAGGCGTAGAGATTTTCCAAGTATTTCCACAGCGTATTATTTAACGCTTCATTTGTATGCTGTGAACTGCGCGTTGGCAACGAGTGCGACCACAATGAATGAACTCATATGAGTCACAACTCCAATGTACACATACGACACTCACTCACACTCATTCACACTCACACTCTGTGGAGCTGGCTTAAAATGTTAACTCATCTGGTTATTCGGTTCGTGTTTGAGTTTGTGTTTGTGGAATAACCTCAATTTGGTTAGCATTGCAGACGGAGACTGAGAGGGCGACTGCGACTGCGTCATGGCTTTAGTTTTAGTTGTATTTTTTATGCTCCTAACGAAAAGCGAAAAGCCCCAAAATAACAACAAATGCAGTTCACAAAACAAAAAAACAAAAAACGAGTACACGTGCAATTGTGTCCAGCCACAAAGGTAGATCCAATAGTTCCACGAGCCTTGTTGAAACACATTGCACTGTGGGCAAGCCGCATAAAATGCGATAAAAAATAATATACTTTTGTTATTAAGGAAATTTTTATAATTTTTTGGAAATAAATACATTTTTTTTTTGATTGACACATTATATTTCCCAATATATTAATATGTGTAATTAAATAATTATAGTAATTAATTATTTAATTACACATATTAATATATTGGAAAATATAATGTGTCAATTTAAGAAATATGTATTTTTTTTTCCAAAAAATTATAAAGAAAAAAAATACTCTATGAAATTATAATTATTATCAATTAGTAATATTGTCTCACAACTAATGATAATAAGAAGAAAATATAATTATGAAAAAATCTTTCTAAAAAATGTTTCTGTAGCTTGTTTATAAAATAAAAACTTTTTAAAAACTAAGTAATAAACCTAACTAAAAATATATAAATAATATCACATAATATCAAAAGTGTAATGAGGTAATAGTTAATAAAACCAAGTATTAAACTAAGATATCTATTCCAAATGCTATATAATTATTACTAAAAAAAAATGATTAATGCTATAATTTTTGCAAATATATTTATAATTATTACAGCGAATAACATCCAGAAGAAAAGAAAGTGTAACGAATGAAAAACTATTTTTATATATATTTATTTTTGTCTTTGGATTTGGCCGGTCGGATTGTGATTGTGGAAATATTACTAATTTACGTTATTCATTGAATTTAAGCGATTCGGAGTTACGGTAGCTCCATTTGGGGAACAGCTGAACACAGACAGGTGAATCACAGGATTTGACCTCGCTTTCGATTAAAGATCTTAAAGATCTTTCCTAGATCAAATTCGTACCGCACTAAGTGTATTAGATTTAATAATAATGCTGGAATTAATAATCCGTAATTTCAAAGTATACTCCACAAAATAAAATAAAATAAATTTTAAATATTTGCACAATTAAGAATTATGAAATATAAGCATATATTATCGGCATTAATAATTAAAGTGTTCACAAATATGTAACAATTTGTTTGCTTTGAATTTTTTATAGAAAACTGTAAAAAATTGTCCACAGTAAGCGGTAGCCCTCTTTACCAAATGTTTTTCAATTTCGTGACATTCAAATTGGACACGTAAAAAGGGCAACGATTTGCGAATTAGTTGCCTCCGAATCCACATGTAACAAGTGGGTAATTGTTGTTGCTATTTTCGTTGTTGTTGTTGCTCCAATTTGTAGTTTATTTTGGTCGCCTGAAAAGGTTTATTTTTGTCTGCTGATTATTGTGGGTGTGTAAGTGATTGTTGATTGAATAGCTCTTGTCCTTCAGTTGATTGAATGTGACAACTTCGCGACAAGGCTAGTCCAAGTGGATAACTGGCGAGATCAGCTTGGACTATTCAAGGAATGACTGTATATATATATATATATATATATATATATATATATATATATATATATATATATATATATATATATATATATATATATATATATATATATATATATACATGTATAAAGTTTAATTGCTATTTTATATAATATTAATAAAACTACTTGGACAACACTTTCATTTTATAAAATAAAATAAAGTTTATAAAGTAGTTTGTGCCATAATAAAATTTGTTGTTATCATAGTTATTAATCTTTGGTGTTATGTGGAGCTACCCTCCAAACTCATTTTCTCTTTTCCACGCATGTAAAAAGCAACCCTAAAAGGCTCACTTTGCCTTTCAGTTTGCCGCTCGGCCACACTTTGCCATTTCATTAGGCAGCATAGATTACAATCTTGGCTACACCAAATTTAACTTATGGGGCCCAGCCCATAGCCATATATATACATATGTAAATCGTATATACATATTGTACATATAGAGATAAATACAGCTGTCTGACAAGTCGCGTGCCCAAATTTGGTTTCAAATTGGCTCACTAAATCAAATTTAGTATCTGCCCCAAATGCAAGCGATGTGACTTTGTTTTTCACTGACTGCAATTACATTAATGACGAGCGCGATGGAGAATGATAGATACATGTATATATGCACATACTACTATCCAGCATAGAAGATATGCGACACGAAATAAGTTCATTTGCTCGTTAATGTTTGCGCCCGTCCAGTTGTATAATTGCCTTTAATGCAGTTAGGCAATTATATAAACATTGCACTTGTTCCCCACGGAACAATGAAAGTTCCCTTTTTATAATAGAACATAAAAGACAATTACCATACCTTAATAAATATAGCATACAGACTATTTCGAAAATTCTTCGCCCTTTTAAATCATTTGTATATCATATATTTGTCATTCGCAATTCACAGAAGGTAGTCAGAGCAGTTAATGCTACTTTGTTATTATATTTATATATAGAATATTATTATATGTATATCATATTTTTTATTGAAACAATTCCAAGTATGTCTGTTGTGCTCTATGTTTATGATAGCTATTATTTTTTTTTTATATTTTTATTTAATTTTGTTTTCATCATTTATAGCTTGAAAATATTCATAGGGAATGTCAAAACGTGAAATATTTGCTGCAGTTTTGGCATATTTTGTATACATTTAGATCAGCATTGCGAATATAATACAGTAAGATCATTTGACGTTCCTTTGTCTTAATTTTTTAAAATAAATAAATCTATTTTAATGTACGTCTAATGATAATATTAATGTGATGATAATTTATAATATCTACAGCAGATTTCTAAGTTCTTTTAATATCTTTGTATAATTTGCAACTCGAGCTCGACCATTCACAGCGAATGCCTAAAGGCTTTATATATTGGCCTACTCGGATATAGTTTGCCATTTCTAATGCCGTAATTCGTTATTTGGTAGTGTGTCATTCGTAACACTTTTATTGTAAATGCGTTTTATTTTTTTGGTTTTGGGTCAGTTGCCATTCATGGGGAATGTGGTACAGTCTCCGCTTAGTTATGGGACAGACTATTGTTAATTAAATAGAGCGCACATTTGTCAGCTTTATGATTCCACTCGGGTCTTAAAGCTTGTAATTCGCATACAGACAGACTTACATACATGCACACATATGTATATATGTCAAGCTCTCGAAATGGACAAATTTGCTTGCTTTTCGCTTTTAATTTGTGCGGCTTTTATTGTGGTTCCAATTTGTGTGAAACCATTTTATGATCGGACAATTGTAGTTGATGCAAACTAAGCGGCTTTTGAATTACCATTGTGTGGCTTGATTTCGACACGAGCTTTATAAGTAATTGGAACTAAAGCAGTTTATGTCAATAAATCAATTTACACAATATTTCAATTGGCTATAATTAATTGCGAAAGTGTCAAAAAAGTTTTTCTATACACTAATATATTTTCTGAGGATTTCTGGGTTAAACTATAGCTGTCTGATATATGCCCATATGTATCTAAGTATTTAAAAATGTAGAGATGTCTTTTATTAAACTTTTTTTTAATATCTGAATATAAACGTCACAAATTTTTAAAAATTTCATTGCAATTATAATTTCTATAGAAGCCTTTTTATAGCGTCTTCAAAATCTGCCATTGCTTGTCTTTTAATTTGGCAACAAATAAAATTTGCGAATTTGTGCTAAAAATCTGGCAAACATCTGATGTATTCATGGAAATTTATGTTAATGCATTTAAAAATACCCTGTAGCCACATATTGATCAAGGAAGGGTATACAGAACAGATATAACAAATATATTATATGTTCTTTTATTAATGATTTTATGTACATATAGTTAGTATTTCTACTGCAAAATATTAACTACAAACATAATAGACACATTAATATTAAACTCATCAAATGTATCTAATGTGCTGTGTGAGCTAAAATGATATTTGAAAATATAAAATTACCAGAAGCTAGAGGCATTGCTGCCTGGTTCAATAAACGCCACAGCAGTTGGGACAGCAAGGTCAACATTTGTTGCTATTTATTGGCATTTATGTGCTTCTTTTTTTCTTTTCTTCTATTTTTTATTTCAATTTTAATTACGTTGAAAGTTCAGCCCGAGGGGCAAAATAAAAATAAAAATGTATACGTGAATGGACAGAGCTTTGATTTCCCTCGAATGCGTGATATAAGCAAATGTCATGCAAATGAGTCATCCAAGAGCGAAGTGGAATGAATGGGATGTGATTTGGTCGCTCTTAAGTGTGAATAGAAAATATCAAGAAATAACGATCTACATAATAAATAAATGTAAATCAGTTGAGATAGAGTATTTTTCATTTTATTGAAAGCCCGTTTAAAATTTCTCTAATATTATATAATATTTAACTGTCACACACTAAACTAAGCTCCAATTATTATCGAGTGCTGATGCTTTCAATGCTCGATGCCGATAAGAGAAAAAATGTGTATTGGCTTTTGTGAGATATCCGGCTTGCGTCACAGTTTTTGGAACCATAAAAGCAAATCGGTAAACAGCAATTTATTTATTTAAACTACGACAGACTTGACATTTAAAATATATAAATATAGTTAATAAATCAACGGAATGCGGGTAGAATCTTAAAATTGTATTTGAAAGATATATCTTATATACGCTACAGTGCTAGATCTTACTTAACTTGTTATATATCTAATATTATTCTTCAAATAACCAAGTATTCTTTAATATACACATACCTAGCCAAATTATACTTTTAAATTTCTATTTACTGTTAATTCTCTAACCATTGTACTCTCTATAAGTAACAAGCGCCCGTTGGGTCTCAGCAGTTTTATCAACTTCTCTATTTTTACATTTTTTGCCACCCACAACTGAACTCAACTTTTTCCAAGTTGGGCTACTGTCAACATCTTTTTTTTTGCGAAACAATTAATTTCACATTTCGACATACTCATAATTACAATAGTCTAGCAAAACAGTTATAAATAATTTTACTCGGCGTACTGTGAATTACAATCGAAAACAAGAAAATGGCTAAAGCAAACATGGAATCCCTGCTTTGTACAATAATTATCGCCTGGCAACCGCTATAAAACGTCATGTGCTTCATTCCTCACTTGGCTGATTTTTGAAGTACAATAACAACAAAAAATATCTCTAAGAAAAATGAAGTAAAATAAAATTACGTATTTATTATCGTTAACTAAATGCCAGTGTAACTGCATGAAATACTCTAGAGCAATTAGTCTCCTCTGAGATCTTTGATTAACTAGCCTAACTGTCTGCATTCTTCGTAGATTCTCTTTCCACAGTGCGTGCATAATACTAGATTTAGGTTAGCTTTAGATTTGGTTCGTGAATTGTGGCGATTAGTAACGCAATCCGTAGCTGGCTGTTGAAAGAAAGCGGCAAATGCTTCAATTAAGGCTAAAGATTATAAATAATTGTAGTTCTCTAAGAGTTGATTTAAATTTTTTCAAAGCTTATCAAAGAGTGAAACAGATACAGAGCGAGTGGGGAACGAGACGGAGAATGTATGAAAATGCTTCTTTCATTACATTTTCCCAATGATCATCAAAGAAGAATTTTCAGCATTGCAATCATAATTTTATTTCTTAAGCCTGTCCAGATAACCGCTCCACAATCGTTGCATAGCTGTCGATCATTAGTTAAATAATTTCTGTTTTCTTGTAGAACAATTTTGTCATTTGTTAGATATGTTAAGCTTGGTTACTAATGCTAAAAAAAAAAGATGAACGATCAAGATTTGCAGCTCACACGCAAAGAGTATTATCTCACAATCTCAAGAGTTCAATTAAATTTGTTAAGACGATCTTCGTGTAAACGCGATCAACAAATTTCCTGTATTACTCTGTGAGCTTTTCACATAACGATCGCCGATCAACGATCATCTCTTTGCTTAACCTGCTGATCATTTGAAGTAGAAATTCCTCACGTTCTCTTCATCAATCTAAGAAACAGCTCAGACTTATGAATGACTGTCTGATCAAGTTTCAGGTCTCTGGCCAGATCATTAGAGAGGATCGCCACAGTTTTCAGCGATGAAGTTTCCAACGTTTTCTGTTTCACTCAAAGTGAAATCATCTTAATTGCAAATCGATTTCATACTAAAGATCATTTGTGGATCTCCGTTGTAGCTGTAGCAAAAACTGGTTTAGCACATGCACCACGATCATAAGTAGATCTCTCATATGGTTGTTGGCAGAGTTTTTTTCGTTTTAGATTCTAAGCCATTCGTTCATCTTCAGTGCGTTGCTGCTGAAGCGGAAATGATAGCTCTTCTAGTCTAAGGTCTGCGGATTGCTTCAGGGGTTTCCATTACCATTTCTTTTGATCTGCACTTGCTGTAATATTTCGCTGGAGTCACGTTTATAACTTGTTTTGATTTGGGTTAAGTGTAGGGTTCAAATTGCAAGCCAAACCCTGCGCTCTCTTCTTTCATCAGCATTTTTTCTTACCCAGCATTATGGTTTTGCCCGTGGCTATAGTTCAGCTATGTCTCGTAATTTAAACTACGTAATGGTTCGATTCTGCTGTAAGATTATGGTAGGTCAGTATGAAAGTCTCTGCTTTGCGAAGTATGTATATGTAAAAATAATTTGATTTTTTTTTTTTAATTCACAAAAAAACTTAAAACTTGTTTTAAGCGTTTAATATTTTCTAATTAAGTGTGTATTAAATAATTTTTAATTAATCGATTTTAGTTTAGTATAATTTCAAATGAATCTTTCTCTTAATTCTCAGAACAAAAAATCAATAAATAAAATAAATAAATAAAAATAAAAACAAACACTCCTTGGCGAAATAATATTTTGTATTAAATATTTTGTAAATAATTTTATAATTATATATATATATATATATATATATATATATATATATATATATATATATATATATATATATATATATATATATATTTATTTATTTACTTATTTATTTTTCAATTGATTTAAAACCTATTTTTAATTTCATTTAAAAATAATTATTACATATTAACTTTGGAAAATAAAAAACAAATAATATCGATTTTTTATTATAGCTAAAAATTTATATTCTTTGTTTTTTATTTTCAAAATGTAATATGTAATAATTATTTTTAAATTAAATTAAAAATTGGGTTTAAATCAATTGAAAAAAATTTATATAATTAAAAATAAATAAATATTTGGAAAAGCGGAATTCATTAACTTTTTTCTTCATTTAAAATGAATTTTGGATAAGCCTAAAAATATGCTACGATTTTTCATATTTAAAAATTTCTACACTCAATCATCGCATAGCATCTCATTTAAATTTTCAATAGTATTTATTCATATTAAATAATACTACTTTTACCATAACTATTTTTAGTTTAGATAATTATACATGATATAAATATTTTATAAATCTAATGTCACAACGAATCAATGAAAATATCTGAAGAGCTCATTGAAATACTAATATAAATAATGTTACCGATATGCAGTTAGTTCAGTTAAAGCTTTGCGATTTTACTTTTATTTACTTTACTTTATCTGAGTTTGCGCATTTTATGCAAATATGTTTATTTACTTTTTTTTTATAGATTTATGGTATTTGCGGTTGCAAATTCCTGTTATTCCATTATATTAATTTTGCTATTGACATGGAAACCTATTAAAAGTAATATTTTGCATTGTCCAGTTAGTGGACAGACCTTATAATGGCCTCCAATAATGATATCTTTACCGTTTCTTCTTATCAGCAGCTACAGTTGACATTCAGAAGAAAAAAAAAACAAGTATTACAAAATTCTTTTTTTTTATCTTATCTCAAAGACTTAGTAAGCAATCAGAGCTGATACCTAAAACATTTTTTTACACATATATTTATGAGCTTCTGTGCCGTGGAATTTGTTTATATTTGTTGTAAAAAAAAAAACTGCAAAACTGCTGAAAACTGTATATAGTATAAATATAAATAAATATGTATATGTAAATATTTGCATACTCAGGCGCACACTACGAATCCATGTGCTGGCTTGAAAACACCCTTGACACACCTGAGCTCTCAAAACACACCTCAAACATGCATTAAACCGAAGCACATTGGTTCGCAAATAAAAAATTGAATTGAATATATAATATATACATATATAAATAAAATATAAAATATATTAAAATAAAAAAACAGATAAAATATTTCTATGAATGAATATTATAAATATGTATGTGTAATATATAAAAATGATAAATAAATTGTAGTAAATATACAAATAAAATCAAAATTGTAACACATTTCTATATATTAAATATTATTGCACTTAATTACTACTCAGCACCACTGTGCAATAGTTGGTAAACGGTACATTTTAATTACTACATTATATTTTCAATGTTTATTAAAGAATATAATTTGCCAAATGTTCTGTTGCTTATTTATTTATTTATTTGTTTTCTACTCAAGCCCTTGTTTCACGGTGCAGCAGTTGCTTTTAACGCTAATTGCCAAGCCGTTTAGGCCCTTTGGGTGGACTCAGCTCGTGACAAGGGAATCCGGGAGCCGTTGCATGCATTATTGACATGACATCGGGCGAATCGGTAGATAACAAAGCCACGAATAACCATGGTGAATGGTGACTGAAACCAGCCCCCAATGTAGTCAACATAAACATACATATGCATAAATGTGTTCATACATATACATACATTTATAACAACTATTCAACTGACTGGCCCTATATACAAACACTTTGGAATACTTATTATTGCTTCATACGAGAGACGATGAACTTTATTGGGGGAAGCCTTTGCATTGAAATGGATATTGCGTGCAAGTCGCAGTTGAATGAACCCCAACACTACTTGATCCATTTTAGTTGATTTGATTTGATTTGATTTGATTTCCCTTCATTTCATCAATAGTCAAATTGCAGTCCACTGAACTTTTGGGCCATTGTTGGCCATAGTTAAGATCGTGTTATCACTATATATATTGATGAACTAAGCTATACTCTTGTACGCTGAAATTCTGTGCGAAACTATTAAAGAAAGTAGTTTTTGGCATTAAGCAAATTGTTTTCGTAATGGGAATTAGTTATTCTAATGATGATGAACAATTAGCTGTTTGGAAATGTTACGATTAGCTAAGCCCCTATTGTTATTGGGCCTGAATGAAGTGATTAAGTATTCGTAAACGTTTAATAACAAAGAGCGAGAGTTTTCATGGTTTCTTCGATTCTCTTTAGTTATACTGATGACGCATTTGATTATTATATACTTAACAAAATATACAAATTATATTATTATATACGTATTGAAATAGTAAAATTAATATCTATATTTTCAATATATTTATAAAAGCATTCTTACACACCTAAAATCTATATTTATGTTCTATAAAGCGACAGAAAAGGTATAATTAGGAAAGCCCCACCTTAACATTTTCTGTTGTTTTCCTTTCGCTTGACCTATTTGTTTATGCCTAAAACCTCTTAACCTTGAACTTAGACGACGCTTATAGAACTTGCATCTAATTATGGCTTAGTTCAAGCACATTTCTAACATGGCCTAATGGCATTATAAGCGTTTAGCAGGAAATTACTTGGCCAAATGCAAGCACCAGGAAAATCATTGAGGTTTGCTTTCATTTGAGTTACTGTTCACTTTCTCTAGAAGAGTTAAACGCATCTGACCTTAAAGAGCGAGAGAAATACTTAGATCAAATCAGATGTAATTTAAGAAATTATTGTCAATTCTATTGCTAATTTATGTTTATTATTTACGCCTTTTTACAGGTCGCGCTCATTGCTATAATTGCAAAATGGAAACGTGAAACGAAAACAAAATACGCAAATAACTAAAACTATTGCAAAAACAACACAACAATGAGCATAAAATGGGCACATAAATGCACAAAGCCACAACAATAACAATAACAGCAACAGAAGGCGTTTCTAAAGCTTTAGGCAAAGCAGCGAAAGAAGAGGAAGCAGCAACAGCAGCAGGAGAACAACCACCAAAATTGCAGCAACAATTGTTAAGAGCGAATTTCAATTGTAAGTGCAAGCGAGTCGCCAATATGCGTCTAGACAGCGGCTCTCTTTCGCGCCACAGGGCCAGAGGCGGCTGTTCGTTATCGCTGCCGCTGCTGCTGCTGTTACAGTTGACGCTTTGGGCTGCGAAGGCGACTGCGACGCCCGTGCAGTCACGTTTTCTTGTAAAAAGAGAAACCTCCCAGGTGGGGGATAGGGGCGTGGATGCCCGTACGGCTGACCCTGACATTATTATGCGAAACAGTGAAAGTGCGAGCGGATCGGAAACGACAACAGCAGCAACAACAATTCTAAGCAAAAGCATGGCCGAAGCAGAGTTAGCAGCGCAATTGAAGTTGAGTAAAACAACAGCAACAACAACAACAGAAGTGCCCAAGCAGATGGCACTGTTAAGAAATGAGCTAGGCCCGCTGTCTGTAAACAGCAATTCAACAGGGAGCCTGGCTGTTAATCAGCAACAATCTGTATCTACCGGGAATTACAGCAGTGATCTGTTAAACTTAGCAGAGAAAGAGAGTGCTGAAATTGTTAAGCAGTCGGAGCAGCAGCCAGTTAACAGTGGCATGCAGCAACAGAGCCCAATGAATATTACAACAGAGAGCGGAGCAAAGCAACAGTTGAATGTAACAACAGAGACGCCGATTGTAGTAATGCAGGATCAGCTTAAATCTCAAGAACAGCAATTGAATGAATCAACAACTGTTGCTTCAACAACAACAACAACAACAACAATAACAACGACAACAACGACAGGAGCAGCAACCACACAGCGTGGTGAAGATCATGGGCGAGCCATGCAATTCGGCAGCAGCACTGAAAGTCTGGTCGCCCTCTTGGCTGTCACACCCATGAAGCTGCGGGCACTGCCTATGAAAACAACAATAACAACCACAACAACGCCGCAGTTGTTGGCTGCGCTGCTGCACGCTGGCGTCACTGTTGCGCCTAGTGCTTCGCATGAAAACGTTATCGAAGAAGAGCAGGTGAAGATGCAACCGCAGCACGATAAACGTGCGAAGTTCATCAGCGACAATTCCACAAATGCGCAGCAGCTGACGCTGCCGAATGCTGCGGAGGTATGGAGCTTGGCTGCCATGAAAATGGTGCCAACAACAAGTACTACTACTACTACAACAACAACACCAACCACTACTACTACAACAACAGCACCAGCCACTATACCGCCTACAGAGCTGGGCAATGAAGTCGAGCTACAGCAGCATAACCAAACGGAACAGCATAAGGAGAAAAATCTGTTGGACTGGCAACAGATAATGTTAATGCAAACGAGTCAGGAGAATCGAACAGAGCTTACGATGAGCACAACGCTTGATGCAACAGAGGCGGCAACGCAGGCGACAACATTGAAACTGGCTGCTATGCTGGCCGAGACAGAGGTGACAACACCAGCTAACAGCGTTGTAACAACTGTCCCAACAGTGACAGGGGATGATTCCAACTCAACAACAGATCAGCTTATAGCAGCTTTTTATGCAAAGCCTGATTTAGCACCAGTAACAGCAATTGTAACTGCACAGCCAAAGATAACAACTGCAATAAAAGACAATGCAGATATTATAACAGAGACAACAACGCAGCCAGCACAGTCAGCGTTAACAGAACTGGAAAAGCTTAACTCAAAACAAGTCGAATCTGAGGCAATAATAACAGTGAATGCAACTGCGCAGACCGCGTTAACAGAGCTGACAAAGCTTAGCTCAAAATCAGGCGAAACAGACGTGACTCCAACTGCGCAGTCAGCGTTAACAGAACTGGCAAAGCTTACCTCGAAAGTGAATGAGACAAAAGCCGAAGTGGAGTTAATAGTCAACGAAACGGAGGCAAATTCAACTGCGCAGCCATCATTGTCAGATCTGGGAAAGCTTATCTCGAAATCAGGCGAAACAGAGTTGAATCCAACTGCGCAGTCAGCGTTAACAGAACTTGGAAAGTTTACCTCAAGAGTAAATGAGACAACAGATGCAGAGTTAACAGTCAACTCGACAGAGCAGCCAACGTTAACATCTGCAACCGCAAAAGAGGAGCCCACAACACAAACAGCAAATACAGCTGCGCAGTCAGCGTCAACCGAGCTCACAAAGCTCGATGCGGTTGCTGTTGGAACGGAGCCTGCAATAACAGTGATGACAACAACAACGCCAGCGCCAGAGACAGCTGCAACAATACCGACGACACCTGCTGCGCCGACAACAGCTGTGCCTAAGCAGCCAGCAACAACAACAGCAGCAACAACAACAACTACCACTACAACGACAACAACGGCTTCAACAGCTTTGCCAAGTGCGTTGAACGACACCCGCAATGCGAGCGAATTGGCAATGAAAGCGACGGCACACACAAATAATGAAAACGGCGATAAAAGCAACAATGTCGACAGCGAGAGCAAGAGAGGCGACGACGACGACGACGTCATCGACGTCTCTGACGCCGTCTCAACAGTCTCAACGACCGAACGACAGCCAATAACAGTTAGTATGCGAACAGCTGGCGAAGCGAGCACAACAACTTCGCTGACGACGACAACGCAGAACTTAACGCCAACGTCAGCGCCGACGTCGACGCCGCGAATTTTACTCGAGGAACAATTAGCAATAACAACAACAACTTTGGCAACGCCAACGCCAGAGCCAACGGAAATCGTCCAAATTAGCAATGAAGTCAATTTAGAAACAATTACAGTTAAAAATGTGACAACAGACAATAATAATTTATTAATTGAAAATAACAGTGAGAGCAGTCAGGGCAAACACAATAACAGTGACACTGCAGCGCAGCCGATCAATAACAGCGCTGACAAAATTCCAACACTTGAAATCAATAATAACAGTAGTGCCACTACAACAACTACAACAACAACAGCCATACCGCTCTTAACAGATGTAAAGGCTAATAGTAAACTGAATGTGCAGGAGACATTGTTGGAGACGAATAACATAGGCGAAACAATAGCAACAACAACATCAACAACAGCAGCAACGCCGACTACTGTTAATACTACTGTTAGCTCAGCAGGATCAACAGAGACGGCTGCTGTTAATGTAACACCAACAACTCCTGCCACCGTCGAGCTTTACAATGTGGACAGCGATGACAATGAGGATAAGCGGCAGCAAATTGAACATGAAAGTGTCACTGAGCAACAGTTGCTAAGTAAAACAAAAATGGCGAATGCAACAACAACAACAACAGCAGCAACAGTAATCACTGAGGCAACAGCTACACAGATGCTGCCAATAACATCAACCACCACAGAGGAACCTTTTATAAGTTTGCTGGATGATAGCACCACAACAAAAATCACAACAACAGCTAAAGAAGCAACAGAAGCAACAACAACAGCAGAGCCCATTTACAGCTCTAGCAGCGCCGCTAACATTAACATTAACAGCCACAATAACAGTATGCTGCCTGATGAATTAACCACCAGCAACCCCACGTTGTTGCCATCACAATCGCCCACCGATGTGACTCACAATATGCATCAGCCGCACGGCAACACTGGCACCGATGTTAACGTCATTATTGCCATCACTGTTAGCGTCATTGGAGTTGTGGCCCTCATCCTCCTCGTTGCATTCCTCTACTTGATGCGTAAGCGCCAAAAACAGATGTCCTACAGCCAACGCTGTCGTCCGGTCAGCCTGGACGCCTACTCCCTGGACAACGTTTCTGTGTTGGGCAGCGTGCGGCGCAAGGGTCGCGATTTGCGTGCCTCGAAGCGAACTTATGGCAATGCCGCCTTCGATGATCCCTCGCTGCGGCATAATTTGCTCACTGCCATGGAGCTGGCCAAGTTTCTGGAGAGGCGCTCGAGTATATTTGAGGAGTTCCGGGATGTGCCGCAGATTATTGCGCGGGCCGATGAGGTGCCAGCGGGATGTGAGGATAAGAATCGGTACGTTAAAGTGGAAAGGGGTGGCATTCGATAAGGGGTATGATGGGTACAGCTTGGAAAGTGAAAAAAGTGGATGATAGTAAAGCATGGAAAAAAGCTAACAGAATAATTAGGACCAAGAGAGAATGTGATTAAGAGAATGAATTCATTATTTTTCATTATAGAAAAGAATCAATTAAATGAAGCAGAATGAGGGAAATGTTTCGATGAGTAAGGAATAGAATAGAAAGGAATAGCAATGAAAGGTATAAATTCAATGAATTAAATGTTTGTTTGTTTGTACAAGAAGGGAATAAACAAATAGTCTATGTAGTTAATTCAATTATAGAGAAAGGAATAAAAACTTAAAAGAAAATAAATCAAAATGATTTTAGTCAGCTTCGAGTGTTTCTAAGCAGCTCTCAAAAATATCTCACAAAGTACACTAAAAATTATCTCATTTCTTATCTTATCAAATGCGTTTACATTAACAAAAAACATTCATGTTTGCAAGTTCAAGTTGCCTTTTAGAAAAGTTATCTATAGAAAATATTAATACTCTCATAAAATATCTCATGTGAAGGGCGAAGATTACTAAATATGTATAAATTATACAACTCCTTGTATTTGTTATTTATTTATATATTATTTATTTATACTTATATAAACTTAAATATGTATATAATCTCTTTTTCCAACTCAATGATTAAACAAAATATTGGAATGGATCATTGACTTGTTACTCACGCTGAAACATCGTAACCTCAAACTTGGAACCGCAGCTACGCTAACGTAATTCCGCTTCCTGAGACTCGGGTTGTGCTCCAGCGCCAGGGTGATGATGACAAAACGGAATACATTAATGCCAATTATGTGCGGGTAAGTCAGACGCATGGATCTCCTAACTAAGCAATAAATAAGCTATCAAAATCAATTACAAATCCGAATAGAGGATACCCTGTAATCAAAATTGATTGGGTTTTCTATTTGAATTATTTAAACTAATAAAAAATAAAGATATTTTGTATAAAACAAGTTTATACAACTAAATATAAGGACTATCAAAGAGGAGTATAGGAGTAGGGTACTATTCTTTGAGCTAGAAATAACATTTGGGATTATTGTTTTTAAGCATTTAAATGACTATTTAAAGAAGTTCGTATGAGTAGTACATGATTAATAACTTTTGCTAATATATATTTATCCAAAAATAAATATACTCTTGCCCAGTCAATACAGCGATTTCAGGGTATATAAAACAATCAAGAGCTGCCTCCCACAGCCGCAGCAACAACTTTCCCACATGTGTGTGGGCGGCGACTCTGTATGTGTGCGTATACTTATGTGTTTAGGGGTGTGTGTGTGCCGTAATCTTACAACAGTACTGAACAGAGCTGCCATCGCGTCTAGCCTTGCATGACGTGTGCTTGTGCAGCGGAGAGTCTTATGAGAGGGGGGCATAATTATCCGGCCCATGAGATTAGCGAAGTGCCAAGAAAACTGTTTCAGCCTCTTTGTTGCTTGGCCTGTTGTAAGCAAATGAGTTTAGTGCAAAAAAAAAAAAAAAATAGAGAAAAATAATAATAACAAAATATGCATTATGCATAATCATAATAGGAGGGAAAGTTTGATGAGTGCACAACGAAGTGTAAATATCCTACTGAGCAGTTAATAGCCCTGCAAATGATTCGATTAGATTAGAGTTACAGCTCGTTGGTTCAGCGGGCCTAAAGCGAATCAATTTATGAGAATCATATATGTACATATGTGAGCTCTATGATTTATAAAATGAAACTTTAAATATATTTGTAAGCTCACGCAAAACCAAAGTTAAGAATTGTTGCTGCTGTTTAAGTTATCAATTGTCAATTTATTGATCGTAATTAACGAGGCGTGATTTAAGCCATCATAATGTTTACGATAACAGTCGATAGCAAAAACAAAATAATATTAATAAATCAAAAAGTGAGTCACATTTGCAAGCAAATTTTGAAAATATTTGCTGTCTAAGCAAATGCCTAAGCTGTTATGCTGCATTGAATGTTTAGGGTATTCCCGAGATCAATTAAAAATCAAACAAGCAAATGCGCTGCGGCATTGACGCGTGACGCGAGCGTCGCGCTGCGCTGCGAGTTCAGGCGTTGCCCAAGTGCATTCAGCCAAAAAGGCTGCAAGCGAGAAGAGAGACAGAGTTCGAAAGCGAGAGAGGGAGAGATAATATATTATTTATATTAGTTAATGCACCTGTATGTATTGAAATTGATGCTAAGCCTGTAAAACGTGGCAATAAACACAGCACGCTGTGATTTGCGTTTGTATGCATACATATTCACATATATGCATACGTACACACACGCGTGCATGTGTGTTTGTGTATAGAATAGCAGAAGTAAAGCAATTTATCAAAAGAGCGCGCGCAGCTCAATGGCAGCCATTAAATGACGCATGCACGCAAGCAAAAAAAAAAAAAAACAAAAAAAAAAACAAAAAAAAAGCGTAATTAAAAGACCGTAATGAAGTGCACGCACACATACGCAGAGAGCAGAATGGAGAGTGGAAGCGCAAGCTTTAACTGTTATGTCATCGACAGTAAATGTTCGCTCATCTGTTAAGTTATGCATTAAGTGATGTAGAGAATCTTTCATATATTAACATAATGTTAACCATTCACTTTCTCTGTTACATTTGTAGGGACCGCGCGATGCGCCCAACTATTATATTGCCTGTCAAGCGCCCTTGGAGAGCACTACGGGCGACTTTTGGCGCATGATCTGGGAGCAGCAATCCCGTGTCATTGTCCAGGCAACCGATCTCACCGAGAACGGCATTGAGCGCTGTGCCGAGTATTTACCGCCATCGGTTACCCTGGATAATCACAGCAGTTACGGAGACTTCCAGGTGACATTGAAGCATCGCGAAATCAAGGACAAGTACGCGATCTCAACTCTAATGCTAAAGCGTGTGGATGGCGCCGAGTGCCGTGAGCTGACGCACTATTGGTACAAATGGCCCGAGACGGGTGTACCCCAAGATGAGGCGCCCCTCATTGCGATGTTGCTCGAGGCGCGATCCTCCCTCAAATCGTATGCTTTAGAGCAGGCCAATGAACTGAAGCATGAGAAGTCCTCCACGCTGACGTTAAAATCGCTGGAGGGACAACAGGCGAAGGCAGAGGAGGCCCAGGCCACGGCTGCGCAGGAAGAAGCGTGCAGCACATCGAGCAACGAGATTAACGGCAATGTGGCCAACAGGACACCGCGCAGTCAGCAGGGGTGGGTAGAGAGTGACAAGAGCAAAACAAAAAAACCATTTGTTAATTATGTGACTCTTGTTTGTTTATGTCTCATTGATTGACGTTAATTGTTGTTGTCCATTGTTAATTGTATCTGTTTTTCATTCCTTGTGTGTGTTTTTCATTCTTTGTTTTAGACCGCTAACCGTTCACTGCTCCCCAGGTACGGGCCGTACCGGCACGATCATTGCCTGTGACATGGCTATACGGAGTCTGGAGACCCCGAAGCGTTCGGTCGATGTGCCCCAGTTGGTGTACTATGTGCGTCGGGGTCGAGCTAGCGCTGTGCAGACTAAGGAGCAATACGAATTTATCTATAAGGTGGCCAATATGTATGCGACCAAAATCACAAATCTGTCAAATGAAAATTGAGAGACTGTTCTATATAGAGAGACAGCTGAGACCATTGGAACAAGTCCTTATACATAGAAATGCTGTATGCATATTATAGTCATAGTTCATATATCTTATAAATATTTACAAATATCTATATATACGTGTGTATGTATATATTTAAATAGTAACTTTTTGTATAGTATATTATTTTATATATGTTTAGTATATTATGTACCTAGGTATTATCTATGATATATATACACCTGCATGTGCTGGCAAAAATTTCATTTGATTATTGTATGTATTCCTTTATTATTGTGATATATTCGTATATGTGTAAATCTCTTGTATAATCTGTTGCATATTTATAATTAAGGCTTTGTTTATTATTATTATTTCTTTAAAATTGCGTAATATGTGTTATTTTAAATTAAAGCATTAAAAAAACTTATAATAATTTGACGCAATTTTGTATTTTTGAAAAGCTTTAATATGAATGAAATGTTTAATAAATATTTGGCATATGTTGTGCGTAACTTAAAGCGTTTCAGTTCAATTCAGATGTTGGCGGTTCAATACGTTGTTTATTGCAGAATCGCGTGATAGCTAGCTTTATGGCGATAGCTATCGATAAACGATAACTAGTTTGTTGGGCTCTAATAAAACTAGAAGTCGTGTCGAAATGAAGTTGCAAAGTTTATTATTAATTTGCGCGCTGTTTGGCGCCGCCGTTGCTAGCGAAACCCCCAAAGTGAAAATAGGCGTTAAGAAGCGTGTGGAAAACTGCACGCGAAAAGCCAAAGGTGGCGACTTAATTCATGTGCATTACAAGGTAACGGTGCATAGGATTTGCCGGACACGTCAGTTTTAGTTATTTGTTTTATCTCATTTGTTTTATCTCAGTTTTAAATGCTGTGAGCAAACTGTCTACAGTTAACTTCAATATGCACATACACATATACTTATGTATGTATGTATGTACTTATAGTGTAATTCAGCTACAGTTTGAGAGCCACTGCACTTTTGGTTATATTTAGAGATAAGAAGCGAGCTTTTAAGCACTTAATGTGATTGATATATTTATAAATATATTATATTTGGCTCCGCAGGGCACTCTACAAGACGGCACCGAATTCGATAGCAGCTACAATCGTGGTAAGCCCTTCTCCTTCACCCTGGGCGCTCGCCAAGTGATCAAGGGCTGGGATCAGGGTCTCTTGGGCATGTGCGAGGGCGAACGCCGCACCCTGACTATACCGCCAGAGCTGGGCTATGGCGCCAGTGGTGCAGGCGGTGGCAAAATACCGCCCAACTCAGTGCTAATATTCGATGTGGAGATGATGAAGATCGACGCAAAGAATAACGGGGATGAGCTGTAAATTAAAATAAGTAATATTTCCAAATGAACAACAGTGTGTTAATAAAAACAAAATATATATTTAAAGCAAATTCTCGTTGACATAAACTAAGCAGTTGCTGTGTGGCTGTTGTTGCCGTTGGGGCGCTCCTCCACCTCGTCAAAGTGACGGCGCATCATGCGATGCTTCTCCAAGGCGGTTCCCTGTATGAAACGCTCGCCACAGGTGCCACATATAAAGGGGCACTCGCCCGTGTGCTGCTGCAAATGGAGTTTCAGATCCTTCGCCTGGCGATAGCTCTTGTCGCAGTAGGTGCACTTGTGTGGCTTCAATCCACTGTGCGTCAACATATGTCGCTTCAGCTTGTCGGACCGAGCGAAATCCTTGCCACAGACCGTGCAATGGAAGGGCTTCTCGCCAGTGTGCATTCGCCGATGAGACATCATCTCCGAGTGCCGCGGGAAGGCCATTTCACATAGATCACATTTGAACGGCTTCTCACCCGTATGCCTACGCATGTGGGTGACCAGTGTCGCCGCCGACTGGGTTTCCCGACCGCAGAGCGAGCAGAGGAACTTCTTGATGGCCTCCTTACGCTTCCGATCCCCATTGATGTGCACATCGCGAATGTGATTGTTGAGACGCGCCTTCATCTGGTACGTGCGATCGCAGTGCGGGCACTGCAGCAGCTGCACATCTTCGGCCGCAATGGCGGGATTAGGTGCCACAGCCGACAGCTGATCTGCACTAGCTACATCGCTGATAGCGGCCGCAGGAGTCGACTGTGGATCAATGCTGCCGTGTTGCAGCAACATGTGCTGCTGCAGGTTCTCTGGCCACATGAATTTGTAGCTGCATTTACTGCACGCCAGCTTCTTCTCTGCGCTTTGACACTGCGATTGCTTATGCTGATCCATGATGCTCTGGGATGTAGAGAAAGAAACAGCTCAGAATCACATCTTGACAGCAGGTAAAATCATATCTCTCACCTTGCACACACACTTGAATATGCAGAACTCGCATTCGTACGGCATTTTGTCGAACCGATGCATCGCTCGCTGATGCTGGATCATCTCGTATTTACGCTTGCACTGCACTTTGCATAGCTCGCAAACGTAGACGGGCCGCGCGCTTGGTGGGCCCCTCGGCTGCTGCATTTGCAGCTCATCCTCCGTTTCAGAATCGCCCAGTTGCATTTCGTAGCCGGATTCGTTTGTGATGGAGTAGTTTTGCAACGAATCGTAGTTCTGATGCAGCGACAGGGACAGCTTGAGCTCCAGCTGGATGTGCGCTCGCAGGTCACAGATGCGTTCAAAGTGAAGGTTACAAATCTTGCAGGTGATGCGCTTAGCGCCGTTTGGTTTCGCCGTGGCTGCAATCAGCGTCTCGGCGAGCGGTATATCCTGCTCCCGTATACCATGACGCTTCAGATGCTTCACCAAATAGTCACGTCGATAGAACTTGCGGGTACACCATTGGCACGGTATGAGTTTCGATTCCTCCGCATGCACGCTAAGCATGTGTACGGTGAGGGATTTCTTCTTATCGAACACACGCTTGCAATCGTTGCACTCATAGGTTTGATTCTGGGAAAGAAATTACATGGCTTAAATATATATAGATCAATATAAAACTTTGCAGAAATAGCAGAACGATTAATCTATTCCCTCAACTATGCTTGATTAATCTACACATACTAATATCTGCTATGTCTGCATGGTAATTTAAATCACATATGTCTTACAATGATGCGATGTTCACGTATATGCGCCTTTAGATTGTGACGCCAGCGGAAGCGCAGAGGACATCTGTGGCAGAGGAAACGTTTCTGAGCATTCTTGCATTGGAGCTCGTTGTGTTGCCGCAGCAGCTGCAGGCTAACAAAGCGGGCATCGCAGCGTCCGCAGACATGCGGCGCATCCAGCCAGGCGTGCGCCAGACGTTGATGATCAAAGAGCTGATATTTACGCTGGTAGCGTTCGTTGCACAGTTCACAGGTGTACTTGGCTTTGGGTATGTTGCGTTTCAGCTGCTGGTCATCGACATCCCGTTCAGCATCGCTTTCTGTCTCGGAGCTGTCCAGATCCATTTCATAGCCTGACTGATTGGTAATGGAATAGAAGCGTTGATAAATGCCGGCATCCAGATCTTTGCGTATGAGCGCTTTTAGCTGCTCCACGCTGATATGCTTGGCATCTGGATAGAAGAGCTCGGCCAGCTCGTGCGGCTGCATATTGCTGCGTGCCCCGAATCCAACGATATCCGGATGCTGCTCCAGATGTCGTCGCAAATCCGCTATTTTATCGTATTGACTCTGGCAAATCATACACTCGATCAACTTATAGCCATGCGGCTTGCACATGTTTAAATCTATATCCTTGGCCTTTTTGCTTTCGCCCAGATTCGCTGACCGTTTTGAATCCCGATGCACCTTCAGGTGCGACTGCAGAGCCTCTCGGTGACTGAACTTACGTATGCAATAAGAGCAGGAAAACCAATCGGTCTTCGACTTATGCGAGCGTGTTGCATGCTGCTTTAAATATTCCGGTCGTTTGAAAATCTTGGGACATTCGGCACACTTAAAAATGGAACGCTTTACCGCACGAATCGTTGCGGTCTGCTTCCACTTGCGTGCGCGCTGTTGCAACGGCAAATCGTCCAGGGATCTGTAAAAAAAAAGAGCATTTATCAATAATTAATAATAAAAATATTAAGTTTAATGTATATACTCTTCATCTTCAACATCAGCCTTATATTCTTGTGGCTCTTGTAAATTTGGTGTGCGACCGGCGGCTGGCTCCACCTCCTGTTTCACTGGCTCGAGCATGTTGAGCGGATCATTGGACTTTTTGTTATCCAGCTCCACGTCCACATCATTGGCATTTTGTACTGTTGTGAACTCCGGCAGTTCCGTGCAGGTGATCTCATTCTCAGCCTCTTCCTCCTCTGTTTCCATCTTGATCTACATTTATATACATAAATATGTGAATTGGCATTTTTAGTTGCGACTTGACAGTGATAAACCTCCACATGTTGCTCGGCACACAACTCCATGGGCGCCTCCTGCAGGCAGTCGTTGACTGTTTGCTTATTGCTCTCCAGGCGGTCCACATGATTCATCAGGAGCTCGTTTGCTGCCAGCGCCTGCTTCACATAATAATAGGCGCCAATTAGTTTTCTCGCACAATTTCCACACAGACATTGCGGCAGCTGTTGCGACAAAGTTTCATCCAACTGCAATACATACAATTTTTTATTAGAAACAATGCATATTTATATGAAAACTTACCTCAATGTGCGTTAGTTCAGCTAAAATATCGGAGAGCTGTTTATCCGGAAATCGTTTGGTAGATGTAGCCAGCTTGTATAGTTTATCCGTGTCTCTTGCATCGCATGTGCGACACATGACGGGTAGCTTCATTATGTTGAAGTTTTAATAATTCTTAACACATTTACAAAACAAAACATAACACAACAAAAATTTGCATGTCCTGTTCATCTACTAAATACAGAGCAGTGCAACTGTGATGACACAAGCTGGCACGAAAGAACAATTGGTAATCGATAAGTCACGTGATATCGTATCACATATCGGTAGCAGTAAAACATGCATGATTTTTGTATGTCATTCATCTGACGTATTAGACGTTTTGGTTTAAGGAGCTTTGCAAATAAAATTTCTTCAATAAACCAGATTGAAAAGCGAAAAGTAAGTAGAAAATGTTGCCAATTGCTTAAGACAGTTTTATTTGTTCTTATTAGGTAGCGTGAGTGTGCTTATTTATTGCTTCATCATTACCTATCTAGACTTAGAATATTGCAAATAAAAACTTCGTGCGTTTTAATGTTGTTATCTGTGTATATTAAAAAAAAAAACGCTGATATAATTTGTAAACTATTTTTTAGTCGTGCTCTAACTTTTCTTCTTATAAATAAAGTGGAGTGTTGTCTTATGAACATGAAAAATGAAAATAAAAAATATCCTATTGACAAATCAGATACCACGCGAACCAAACGCCCTGCTCCTCTAGTATTTCTTAATGGTTTTCCTAATTAAGGCCAGACGCTGTTTGTGCGCTTCGGTGACCGCAGCACGTTTGTATGGGCGCAGTTCATCCGTGCCGAAGCCCGGTATCCACATATTATATTTCCGCTCGAAATGCAGCTGTACATCGCGCACCTCGATCTTATTTGATTTCCGATGTTTGGCAAAGGCGCTCGTCGATTTCACGGTATCTTCGACAAAGTCATCGATAATCTGCAGTAACAGTTCTTCAACATCCTCATCCAGTTGCGTGGTGGTGTCCACTTCTCGGACCAGTTCTGTGAGTCGCGGCTTCGTTAACATCTACAATAGAGCAAATAAGGAATTATTATATGTATGCATATAGATTTGTATATATGTACAGAAGTTGGGTTTGTGCTTACAGGTGTATTCTCTGCGCCCGTTGCTGCACTGTGGCTTGTGCTCTTATTACCACTAGCCCCTGCACCACCGCCACTACCACTGCTACCACCACTACCACCACCACCAACACCAGCAGCAGCGGCTGTCTGAGCCGCTGTTGCGCCTCCGTTCTGTGTGGATGAGGAATTACTGTTGTTGTTGTTTGTCATGGGGCTATGCTGTGAGGGCGATGCCATTGGTGTGTCGTGTTGCCCGCTGTTGCTATCAAAGGTGGTAAAAAGATCCGACATTGCGTTTTCGATAGTTTGTTTTTTTAATAGGTACAAATTTTTGCTCTTTCTTAAATACTCTACTTAGGCAATGGGATTTAGAATTTGGAAAGAGATGAAACCAAAGCGTTGCAGTTGTGTATCGTTGTTGTTGATTGTTGTGTACTGTAATTAGTGTGTATCAGTGCTTGATTTGTATGAGAGACAGTTTTAAGTACATATATTGAAATTGCAAAATAAAGGTATACAAAACAGAGGTAATTTGTATAATGCCAAACATTTCACATTTACTTTCGGTAATTATACATTTATGTGATTGCGCCTAGATAGCCATTAAATACGGTAATAATAAAACACTTACAATTTGACTATTTTATTTGCTTTTTAATAATTAAACTGTAAATTTAGTAAGGACAACAAAACAACAATTACATCTGGCTTGCAGGGGTGTTGTGAAGCAACCAAACATTGCTAAATCATTACTAGTGTTGGTAGGTATTGTCTGATAACTATCCGATATTATGCTGCCACACATTGATTATAAGATACGTAATAACACAAAATAACAACCCATTATTTTATTGCTCTTGCTAGCGCAGTATTTTTCTTCGCCATTTTTATTGATGTGCAAAGAAAATTTATTTTTAATTTTGACAAAAAGTTGCCACTTTTTAGTAATCGATAACAAATGCGAGTTAGTCTTATCGAATATTGTGAAATCGAAACGAAGTTCATTGTCTTGAGTTCAAAGAAGTTTAAATTACGCATCATTTAGTAAAACGTATTTATTACTTCAAATTCAGCTAAAGGCGAATAAACAAGGCAGTCAAAATGTCAACGGAGGCAGCAACGCTTACTCCAGATGTCAAGGACACCAGTGAAAATGCAGAAAGCGCTGACGTCAATAATGAGGATTATGTAGACATGACTTTTACCAAGGAAGTGCGCCAAGCCACAAAGGATGTGCACAAGTTAACGGATGTCCTGGTCAATGCTAAATTTGCAATTGGTAAGTGATCACTCCGATATAATAATTTCAGTTCTTTATTCAATTACATTTGTACAGCTCTATCGGATGATGAGGTCTGGTACGATGGCCTTTTGGTCTTTTACGAATTATATAAATTTTTTGAGACGCATTTGCCAGAAAGTCTGTTGCCCAAAGAATTGCATCGCGTCGCTGCGTTTGAGCGTGACTTTGCTTATTTCTATGGCGCCGATTGGAAGAATTCCTATGAGCCGCGTCCAGCTGTCAAAGAATATTTGGCGCACCTGGAAAAGGTGGCGGCCAAAAGCCAGGTGCTACTCTTTGCCTTTGCTTTTCAAATGTACATGGCCCTGATGTCAGGCGGACAGCTGTTGCAAAAGAAACGCATGATCGCACGCAAGCTCTGGATCTTTCCGAAAGACAACGCCGAGCAGGAGGAGCAGCAAAGGCAAGCCGAAGCAGATGCTGCCGCGGCAACAGCCAAAGCAGCAGCCACCGCTGCAGACGATGGCATTACTGAAAACGATCTGCGTGCACGTCCGATGCCGGTGCAAGTAACCATTTCCCAAGTGGGTTGCGAGGCGACATATTTTCCTATCCGTATAGCCACATTGAAAAACAAGCTGCGTCGCATTTTCAATGAAGTCTATGGTAAACTGAATGAAGAGGAGCGTGCCGAGTACATTGAAGAGAGTCGCAACGTCTTTCGCATGAATATTAAATTGTTGCGCACAGTCAAAGGCGTGAATCGTGCTAATCTAAAAAAATTAGCCATTGCAGTTGTTTTTATAACCGGTATTTATGTGGCTATCAAATTAGCTGTGAAGTGATATGTTGTTTTAAAATACTTTTTGTATTGTCTCATTTAAACTTAGTACACTTATAGTATATATGCTTGTTCGAAACCAAAGGCAATAAAATTTAACGTTAGTTAATCTTATATATCCAATAGACCACGTCTGTTTATCCACGGCATCATGAGTTCAAAGTGCTTTTTGTAGGTTTCGCTGCTATATAGTTGATCAAATATTGCATCGTTTACTGAGCCATCTTTGTTAAGTAGATCGGCATCTAGTTCCTCAAAGGGCTCCGTCAGACATAGAGATAAGGGGCCAATCACAGTGCCAGCAGCTGAAAGAAAAAATTATTAACAATAACAATAAAATCAATATAGTTTCGGCTAGCTACTTGCCGTATACGGGATGTTGATGTAAAATGATTTGCAATTCCTTCAAAGAGGGAACAAAGCCCGTATATTTAAGTAATTGAACGCTTTCTGTTAAATTCTCATGATAGTATCTGATTAAATAGTCAAATTGTTCGATTTTCAAATCCAATTCTGGCGAAGTCATTAAGAAAAAGTAAAGATCTTGTGCTGGATTGCCATATTTTGTGACCTGATGGTCTATCAAATAGACCTCATTCACTTTGCCCTCCTGGTCATGTTGGAACATCACATTGTTTATCCACAAATCTCCATGATTTAACACATTGAACTCCAGTTCATCAACCTTCGCATCCTCAATGCATTTGTCAATATAGACTTTGCAGTAAGCTTCCTATTCAAAGAAGTTTTATTTTGAAAGCCATAATTATTATTATTATAAAATTGGGACTTACCAATTTATGGGCATATTCCTCAACACACTTGAAGTTATGTTTCATTCTAACAAAACCCTTTCCGATGGACTCGTAGAGTTTTTGGTAAAATTGCCGAGAATTTCCGCAAATCTTTCCATCGTTGTATTTGGATGGATAGGGTCCATTCTGCTCCTTGTATTTAAGAGAGGCAGCATGCCACTGAGCAAGCTTCTTTAGTACGGACTTGGTATGGTCCAAGTCAAGGCCCTGTCTGCGATCTGCCATCTCAAAGCCAGTTCTGTGAAGATCTTCCATTAGCAAATAGTTTTGCTTGATTGCCTTGTTGAATCTATAGCTCCTGGGACTAAAACGTATCAAGTGCCCCGCTTCCGAGTACAGCTGCTCAAAGGCGGGCACGTATTTTCCATATACCTCCAACTCCTTAGGAAAATAGTTGCCGATCCCACTATCCGCCTGTACTTTCAGCACGAAATCATAGTTCTTTGTACTTTTGTCTAAGAAGAGTTTGGACTTAATCTTGGTTACTGCGTTCACTGAATGTCAGAGTTACCTTTCAGCTGTACTTCTATATTCACTTTGAGCAGCGCGCCACCATAATTGTCCCCTGGCTTGGTTGCCGGCGTCGAGGTGCCTCGCACAATCTTTTCGAATTGGGGCTCTTGAGCGACTAAGAGCTCAGCAAAATCTTGACTATTCAACCAATCCAGATCCCAGTCCTCTGTGGATTTGGCTTGCACAATTGGGGCAATTGATGGCGCAGCTGCGATTGGCAGCGCCTGTGGTGGTTCGCTAAAATAAAAGAAAACCTGGTTTGATTTGAACCTGTTTATATAAAGACTTACTTACTAGATCTCCAATAATCCGCGATTGTCCAGCCATTGCAGAATCTGCTCAATGCAATGCTGGTATCGCTTGTTCCTGTACATTTTTTGTTTGAAGTCTACTGCCGCTTCGGTATCTCCAAGGAAGTTCTCGAACGTGGCCGACTCCGTCGGATCGAGGAGCACTACAGGCAACACCATGTAACAGGCCATGATGGACCAGCAGCCATATTTATAGCTCTCCATTTGCAGCTCCACCAACTTGGGCACTCGATCCTTGTAGTCAAGCAGCTTGAGATGTGTAACCAGCTGATCGTGATAGTATTTTATGAAATAGTCAAAGTAAGTTAGCTTATAGCTTATATCAACTGAGGTCATAATGAAGTATAGAAGATCTGTAGCAGGATGGGCATATCTGGGATTCTGGAAATCCACAAAAAGCATATCCTGCACGTTTCCAGACTGATCGAACTTGAAAAGTAAATTGTTGACCCAACAGTCTCCATGGTTGATGACATTAAACTCATCAGGCTTTGCCATTCCCAGAGATATAAAATTATCACGCATTTTCTCAAAATACGTTTCCTGAAAGCAATTGTATATATGCTAAGTTAAGTGACTTCCAAATCATTATAAATGATTTTATTACCAATTTCTTATAGTATTTATAACCGTCTCTATAGTTCTTTACATTCTCAAGGAAAACTTTCTGCGTAGACGCAAACATAGTGTTTAACATGTCCATAGCTTTTTCCACATCTGCTCCAAACATGCCATACATAATGCTATCTGAGTATGGTCCATGAATGCTTTTGTAGACAGCACTCGCGGCGTGATATTGAGCAAGCTTTCGGAGCACCAGCTCGGCCTGTGATACATTGAGGCCCTCAAGACGATTGACGTTCTTATAGCCATCCTGACCCAGATCATACATGAGAACGGTATTTTTGAGCTTGGGCTCGTCCTTGAGGGCTTCATTGAATCTGTAGGCTCGGGGTGCAAGGGTAAGATTTAAACCCTTCGACTTGTAGAGCTCCTCGAATTTCGGTATCAGATCTATGTAGACCTCATTCTCAACATCAAAGAAATTGGCCACTTTCAACATTTCTTGCATTTGAACAGAGTCGTGCGGTACTTTCATCATAAACGAAACGGGGTTTATCGTCTTATCTGGTTGAGCAGTAAAAGAGAAACTAAAGTTATATATAAATGTGGTATATTATAACATAATAATGAACAAGTAAGGAAGCTCTAGTCGATACTGCTCGACTAGGAGATACCCTGATCCCTACAATGAGCTGATATTCACGCATGCATAAGCACGCGCTCTGCTAACTGCGCAGTAAGCAGCGACTGCGCTTGGGCTGCGCTGCAGTGTGGGCAATACTATGAGAACTTTGTTGCTGAATAATTGCTCTTGTAGTCGGACTATCTTCATGAAACTTTAAGAACGTGATCACAATGTGCAAATGTGTATACATTCTAAAGCACAAGTCTCTAGTACTTAAAATACGTCTTTTACAAATTGGGGGCGAAGGGGGCGTGGTATCCAAAATCTGTGAATAATAAAATCATCGTATCGCTCAGATGTATGTATACAGTAAATATGAAGTCTCCAGGTCTAAAAGTATAGATATTACGCCAAATAAACAAAATCAATTTATCGATTATTCGCGATAAAAAAGTAATCGGATGAGTTATCGAAAAAAAAGATAAACTTGTACTGCGTATGGTATACATGAGTATGCATACAAAATTTGAAGTCTCTAGCTCTTATATCTTCTGAGATCTAGGCGTTCATACGGACGGACGGACGGACAAACGGACAGGGCTATATCAACTCAGCTCCTTCCTCCTTCCTTCTGCCTGTTACATACTTTTCACAAAACCAAAAAATAACATGGGCCTAGGGAGTATATTTATGCTGAGTTCTAAGATCTATTATACATTGGGTTGTATATACGTTTTCGTATAAGCCGTATATGGAGTGCTGGTTTATGTAACTGCACACATCTGATGCTTCATACTAGTGATGCTTCTGCTTATATACCCCTGTAATATGCCTCTCTTGAAAACTTAGGGGACCTTTTCTAATTTTGTGTGTATTTAATGCTTCATGCTTAAGTTGTGTGCAGGGAAGTAAATTATTTATTCACTTATTTCTCCTATCCTCTTGAGTCTAGAAGAAACGCTTGTCCTAATTGATCGATATTCAATTTTCCTTGACATTTAGTATGAGTATTTATTAATGAAAGCAATTGTTTTTTATATTCACTTATCAACAATTGATTTTCGATTTTTGTAATATTAATTTGATATATTCTGTGAAAGTCCTGCGGTTATCAACGATTCATACCACAGGTCACTTCACATATGTAACCTTTATACATACATTAATTTTTACAAATTATCAACTGCTCGGTTTTATTTTTGTTGACTGTCCAAACTGCAAACTTTGAGTCGATTAAATGATATATTCTCTTTTGGAGTCAATAAATGTTCTTTATTTAATCGTCAACAAACAACAAACTACTTCCTTTATTTGATCTAAAAATACAATCCTTTTATTTGCCATACCCCAATGCTGACTGTGGTTCTGCTGTCTGCTATTAATAATGAAACCATCTGGACTGCTCCAGATACTTTCATCCCAATTGGTTTGCTTTCTTCTGCCCGAAGTTGGCTAAAGCAGTTGCTCCCAAGGATCTTTACTTTTTAGCAAGATATATTCCTGATGTCGTAAAGGCTGCGCTTTTGAAGTAATTCAGGGGATAAGAATTAGGGTTGTCGAAAATATATCGATATATCAATATATCGATATTTTTTTGTTTAAAAAATATATTTATATCGTAATATTTTGTTTTTGCCAAATATCGAATATTTTTTGCGATATTTTGATATATTTTGATATATTTCAGTTGGTTACTCTTGTGATAAGTGAAATAAGAGCAAAAGTAAAAAATTGAATATGGTGAAAACGAATTATTCAGACTTTAAAAATGGAGCATCTAGATGTAATTAGTGACTTAAAATAGTAAAATCAAATGGTTGCATATTAAATATGGGGTCTAACCACCCCTGGTAGCTCAGTGCCTTCCTTTGGCAATAAAATGTCGTATGACGGATACTCATATCACAGAACGTGTTTTTTTTTTTATCTTTTAGTACCGAATATTGGAGATACGGGGTCTTTATCATTTAAATAAAAAATACGTATTCTTATTATTCTTGTTTTTTTTTTTTAGGACAGTATAAATTTATTGTATGAAAAAAGTTTTAAAAATATCGAAATGTTCGATATATCGATATTTTTAAAGCTGAATATCAAATATCATTTTGATATTTTTTCAAAACTTAAAATATCATCGATACGATATTTTAAAAATTTTCGACAACCCTAATAAGAATCTTACGAAAATATAAATTAAAACAATGAAATGGTTTCTCAGTTTTTTTCCATCAATGATGCAATATTAAGCAGCGTTGTGAAATATTGAGTAGTATAAAAAACTACAAATGAGGGGAAATATTAAACTAGTCTTGTTATTTGTCGGGGATGTTAATATATTTTACAGGTATGCTACATACATATATGTTTATAAATGTTTGTTTGTCAGCAAGTTTAGTCTTAGGCTGATAGTCATTTATCAGACACTACTCATATGTCTTACATCCAAACTTAACAAAAGAAAAATTGCGCAGCGAGTAGTATCATATATGTATATAGATATATATTGTTATCTCTAAGCTTATAAAATCGTGTGTTTAGCGACAGTCGCCGCAGGTTATTAAAGAAATAAAATATGATAACAAAACAACCAAGAATGTTGTAATAATACAAAGCCCATGTTTCTGAGTATAGGAATGAATGAAATCTTTAGAAGTGAGCTTAGAAAATGATCTAAAACTGAGTATGAAATAGTCAGATACCGATTCTATAGCTGCTATTTTAATCATTATTGAAACACGCAAATATAACGAGCAACAACGTAAATGCATATTTTACTCACCTATCAGCTCTGCCTCAATTTGTACTCTCAGCATGAGGGTCGCATAGTTCTCCCCAGCTCCCAGTGCGGCTTTCGCATTAAAGCTGCGAATCTCTGAGAACTGGGGTACAGTTTGAGTGAGTATTTCCACAAATTGCGATTCATTAATCCAATTGGGAACCGGCGTCGCATTGACAACCACTGGAGGTGCATCGGCTACTGTTGTGGCGTTGATTTTTGACCGAGCCTCGTTCCCTGGCGCGTTGCTAGCCTCTGGCTTATTCTTGCTATTATTGAGACCCATGTCAGTTGTAAATAATAATAAAATTGTATAGCACCTGAGCGATTTTTCTACGTCTGTACGGTTGGACAAATAATCTTCAACTGAGCATTTGTTATTATAATTACGTTCGGTAATACTTTGCAGTGAATCGTGCGCAAAGCTTTTATAACTATTCAACTTGCACAGCTGATCTTAGAATATACAAAAGCGGAAAATAAAATTTATATACTTTTATATTGCATTTTCTTAGTCGTATTTTGTTTTTTGCTTTTATTATTTTTATTTTTTTTTATTAATTGTTCAACTACAAGCAAAACAAAACGATTATCTCCGATTTCCCATATTCACTGTGTCCAGTATATAATTATGTACGTATGTTATGCTTAAAAGGCGACCCATTTATGTCTTAAAATTTTCTTATTTACAAAAAAAAAAAAAACTACATTTTATTTTATTTCATTTTATTAACGAATTAAATAACGAATTGTGTTCAAAACTCTCTAACGCTCTAACAGAAATATTTAAAAATAGTCCAGTAAAGTCTTACTCAAGATCCAAGAGCCCTTTGCTATTTAGCCAAGGATAGACCGCCTCAGCATGTTTACGATATTTATCGTTGCAATAGAGCTTATTTCTAAACTCCTGGCTCTCCTCATCGGAACCCATCAGAGTATCAAGGGTCGCATTTTCCGTGGGATCGAGCAGTACCACCGGTATCATCATTCCCGTTGTAGTTACGGCGCTCAAGGGATTCTTCAGCAGAATAGTGTGGAGCTCGCTGAGCGTTGGTATGTGTCGGGGATACTTTAACAGCTCCAGATTTCGCTGCAGCTCGGTGTGATAGTAGCGTATAAAGTAATCGAATTTCTCAAGCTTTATATCCAGACTAGGTGAGGATAGTAGTAGGTAATACAAATCAACGGCGGGAGTGTTGAAAAAAGATCTCTGAAAGTCCACAAAGAGTGTGTCCGTAATCTCGCCCTCTGCATTGTATTTAAACATCACATTGTTTGTCCAGCAATCGCCATGGTTGAGGCAATTAAATTGTGTTTCATCATAGACGCCAGCTTTGATTTCATAATCGAACACATTGTTTAATATCTTGGCCTGTGGATGAAAAAGAATTATTGAAAAAGAATTATTGAATATAAAATATTTTAATATATATTTAGTATTTTTATTTTCTATTTAACCCTCAGCTGCAGTATATAACTTACCACCTTATCACCAAAGCTTTCGCTGCCTTTAAAGCTTCGCATCGCTTTTATATTTGACTCGATTAAAGCTTTCGTCATGTCATTATCAAATACGGAACGTATGCTCTCTTTGTAGATCGATTTATCCAGGCAGTCAGCATAGCGGCCCTTGGTTACATAGAGCTGGGCGGATGCGGCATGCAGCAGGGCCAATTTGGCCAAGACCTGCTCCGTTTCCTTTACACTCAGTCCCTGCTGGCGATTCGCATTTTTGTAGCCCGCTGGACGAAGATTCTGTAAGATAATGTGATCGCTGTCGGGCGAATTTGACAATTTATAGTTCTTGGGAGCAAAGACAACGGATTGCCCAGACTGCTTGTATAGCTGCTCCAGCTGCGGAATGACATCGGTGTACATGGCTACTTCCTTCTTGAAGGTGAGCATTGTGTCGAGAATCTCTGGATTTTTGGCTGGTGGAACTTTCAGCATGAAAGATTGACTCAATGTTTGACCATGAACTGTTTGGTAATCAATATCGACAGAGAGCATAATCGAGGAGTAGTTATCCCCAGCTTCGGTGGCTTTCTTAACACGGAAATCCCGAATATCCTTAAAGTCGGCAAGCTCTGCTTTAAGCAGCTCTACGAAATGGTCTTTGTTAACCCATGAGGGCACATTTGCGTCTTTCTCGACCTTCTCAGTTAAGGGAATTGTTGGCACAGCTGCAGCTTGTAGTGCTTGCGTTGGTTCGCTAAAGAAGCAAGAGTATTGTATCAGCTTTGGACCACGATTATATAGCGTAACTTACTAGATCTCTAATAAGCCCCGATTATCCAGCCACGGCAGAATCTGTTCAATATACCGTTTGTATCGTTTGTTCGTATAAAGTTTTTTCTTGAAGTTTGCTCCTGCCTCGCTGTCACCAATGAAGTTCTCAAATGTAGCCGATTCTGTCGGATCAAGGAGCACCACAGGCAACACCATATAACAGGCCGTGATGGAACAGCAGCCATATTTATATGTATCCATTTGCAGCTCCACCAACTTGGGCACTCGCTCCTTGTAGTCAAGCAGCTTGAGATGTGTAACTAGCTGATCGTGATAGTATTTTATGAAATAGTCAAAGTAAGTTAGCTTATAGCTTATGTTCACTGATGTCATAATGAAGTATAAAAGGTCTTGTAAAGGATGATTATATCTGGGATTTTGGAAATCCACAAAAAGCATATCCTGCACCTTTCCAGACTGATCAAATTTGAAGAGAAAATTGTTGACCCAACAATCCCCATGATTAAGAACATTAAATTCATCAGGCTTAGGCATGCCCATTTCAAAAAACGTTTTGATGATCTTTGAAAAATATGTTTTCTGAAATTTAAAATCAAAATGTTTGAGAATGTGTAGTAATATATTTATGTACTAATTGATGTGCTACATACCAACTTATCGTGATACTTTTCACAGTTTTCATGGTTTTGTAGATTATCTAGAAAAATTTTCTGTGTGGACGCAAACATACTCTCCATTATAACTAAAGTCTTCTGAGGATCTTTACCAGACATGCCATATATAATACTATCCGTGTATGGTCCATGAATACTTTTGTAGACAGCGCTCGCAGCGTGATATTGAGCAAGTTTTCGGAGCACCAGTTCGGTCTGTTCTACGTTGAGGCCCTCGAGACGATTGACGTTCTTATAGCCATCCTGACCCAGATCATACATGAGAACGGTATTTTTGAGTTTGGGCTCGTTCTTGAGGCCATCAGTGAATCTGTACGCTCGGGGTGCAAAGGTAAGATTTAAACCCTTCGACTTGTAGAGCTCCTCGAATTTCGGTATCAGATCTATGTAGACCTCATTTTCAACATCGAAGAAATTGGCCATTTGCAACATTTCTTGCATTTGAGCACTGTCATGGGGTACTTTCATCATAAATGAATTGTGTTTGATCGTCTTATCTAATTGGTAAATTGTAATCAAAATAATGTAATATATAAATAATAATATTATTATAAAGTAAAATAGAAATAAAGACTTCATTCCTTAAATATATTAGAATATATATAGATTGTTTTTTTTTTGCTGCCTCTCTAACGAAACTAACGGCGTTTACATATTGTTGACGAACCATTTGTAATTTTTTTTTGCACATTTGACATTTTTTATTATAAATTGTATTTGAATTTTGAATAGCTGTATCGAGATCAATTATCGTTGAGCTTACCAGCGTTCGCTATTATAATGAAAAATATTAAGTACAATTATATACATACATAATAATCTACGAAAAACATTTATTTTTCGCTATTTATTCTTCTATCTCGTAGTTCACTAAAATAACAATAGCCATAGCTGAAATTATAGATTTTGGACTCCATTTAGGAACCTAGTATTTATAATCTTATCTCAGAATGTATTGGCGTGTGCAGACCTCCTGCGATTTAATATTAGTATTTAGTCATTTCATTCATACACTGAATTGGATTAGTTAGTCACTTATTTCTACGTTTTACTCACCTTTGAGCTCTACATCAATTTTTACTCTTAGCATGAGGGTCACATAGTTCTCGCCAGCTCCCATAGCGGACTTTACATTAAAGCTATGAATTTTGGAAAACTGGGGCACAGTTTGGGTGAGTATTTCCACAAATTGTGATTCGTTAATCCACTGGGGTATGGGCACTGCATTCACAATCACTGGAGATGCACTTGGCTTTACCTCGACCGGTGTAAAGTTTAAATTTTTCATAGAGTCCTTCACAGGGTCTGGATTTGGTTTGCTTGTGACAGATTCCATTTCGAAGTTCTTTTTTGACTTGCTAAAGTTATGCTGATCCTCAATACAAATATTTAGCTATATTCAAGTTTCTGAACGCTTCGACAAATAACATTCAACTGAGCATTTGTTATAACGTTCACGTCTATATTTATACCCAACTTTTACAGATAACTACTGATAAAACAAAATTTTACTGTGTCACGGTTTGTGTCACTATTTGATTATCAAAATCAATAATTAAATATTACGTCGTTTAACAGCGAATTCCAAGTTGGTTTCCCATATATATTGTAATATAACAACATATATCTCGTATTTTTATTGCATGCAGTGGATAGGAGAGGTCAAAGCTATAGAAAACTAAATCAATAGCTTCTTCCTAAAGCTCGCTATTCAGATCTATACAGATCTCAGACATATTACAACCTGCCCGTCTCAATCAATTTATGAAATTGGTAATTCATATAGATCATATAATATAATATAGATAATATAATTTAAAATTATTACAACCGTATCGATCTGCTAATAAATCGATTGTTGGTAGAATCAGAATGACTATGTACAATGTTAATAATAGTAGAACTTGCCCCCAATAATTTGCCCGATTATTTAATCGCAATACACTTAATTTTACTACTGATAATATTTATACATAAGTGTACGAATTACGTCTGTTTGCTAGGCAGGCCCCAGAAAGTCTTATACAATATTTTAGATCGTGACGTCTGTTTGAATGATCTCGGAAGGGAAAAAAACTTGAGACCTATTTTGTAAATAAATATTCCTGTGTATCATATATGATTATAATGAAATTATAATATGTATACACAAATTTTGCATAGAGTGAAATATCAGTTCTTCACATTATTAAATATCATAAAAATCCCCAATACTATGATACGAAATGTAATTAAAAATATTATTTTGATGAGGATTTTGGTTTAATAAAAGAAATACATTTCATTGAAAATATCGAGCAAATGTATATGTTGATAAATAATTAATAAATATATTTCATTTGTACAACCCGAACTCTTGAATCGAAAGCTGTTTTTTAACTTATCGCTACAAATCCAGTAGACCACGATTATCCAGCCAGGGCATTATTTGTTCTATATTTTCTTTATAGCGCACATTCGTATATAACTGGCTCTTGTACTCCATCGATTCCTCATTTTGATCTAATAGAACGATGGGTAACACCATCACGGAGGCTGTAATCGCCCATATACCATATTTATAGAGTTGCATATGGAGTTCGCTTAAGGTGGGCAAACGATCCTTATATTTCAGTAATTGTAGATGCTCAATCAAATGATCGTGATAATACTTAATGAAATAATCAAAATGCGTCAGCTTGTAATCTATGTGCACGGAGGACATGAGAAAGTTGAGCAAGTCTGTCGATGGATGGCCATATTTTGGTAACTGAAAGTCCACAAATTTCATGTCCTTCAGATTGCCATCGGTATCGAATTTAAAGAGTAAATTGTTTATCCAACAATCACCATGATTGATAACATTAAATTCACTGTCATCAAAGGCGCTAAGACTTAGAAATTTGCTGCTCATTTTGGCGAAAAGTTTTGACTAAAATAACAAATTATATATGAAAATGAATATTAATGGGGATTTAACTCTACTTACAAACTTAACGTAGTATTTGTCGCCATTTTTAAAGTAGTAGAGATTTTCTAAGAACATTTTCTTAAACGGACCCATAATACCCTCTAATATGGATATAGCTCTGTCCTTGTTCGATGCAAACATAGTCTGCGTAAATAGTTCCGGATAGGGTCCGTAGAGGGATCTACATTGTGCACTAGCTGCATGATACTGGGCCAGCTTTCGTAAGACCAACTTGGTCTGCTCCACATTAAGGCATTCTAGCCGATTCACATTCCTATAACCATCCTGGGTCAGATCGTACATGAGCACCGTATTCACCAACTTCGGCTCCTTTCTCAGGCTCTCCGAGAATTTGAAGGTACGTGGAGCAAACGTGATGTCTAGACCTATTGACTTATAGAGTTCCTCAAACTTGGCAATAAGTTCCGTATAGGCAGCGTTCTCAACGGTAAAGAAATTCACAGTCTTAAGCATCTGTTGCATTTTGGCTGATTCATGGGGTACTTTCATCATAAAAGCCAACGATTTTGTGGATTTATCTTAAGAACAAAATATATAATTTGATTAAACCAATTTCCTGAGTTGGGACTAACCTGTTAGCTTCACGTCTATGGCCACTCGCAATATCAATGAGGAATAGTTCTCACCAGCGCTTGTGGCGGGCGATATATTAAAATTTTGAATTTTGGAGAACTGTGGCACATTGGCACTTAGGATTTCTAAAAACTGTTTCTTGTGGATCCAATCTGGTACTAAGTTCGTATCGATAAGTTTTGGCGCCTTTAACTGAGGAATGCTCTCTGCATTGGCATTTCGTACGGTTTCCTTAGGGCTGGACTTTTGAAAATTGTTTTCATTGTTTTTAGTATTCTGTGGTTTATTATTCTGTTTTTTCTTCGAACTGCTCTGACCCATGTTGCTACACTGAACTAAATACAGAAACGTTTACAACTACAGAGGAATAGACAAGAGGAGACAAGTACAAATATTAATGAAGCTGGTATATAAAAATGATTTCTAATGATGGAATTTAATCTATTCGACTGAAAACTAGGTTTGGTAAACACCTATATTATTCAAAGCCTGATCGTTCATGCGACAGATACAAATGAGCTTAAAGATATTCAACTGACTGAATAATAGTATAATTATTTATTAAAGAGTGAAAATGCCTAATAAGGTATATTCTACATGTTTTATTTTGCTGTTGAAATCTTTTACAATCCGCTGCCTACCCTTTAGACACTTACTGACATATCTTCTTTTCTTTTCCAACTGAAAGCCATATTAATCTAATTAACATGAATAGGCCGGTATATCCTCATGTTTCTGCAAATTGAACGAATATCCGATTTTTTACTGAAATTTCTATTGTTTATTTTCCATTTTTGGCCTACTATTTAGAAATTCTTAAAATGACACTTAACAAATGATAAGTTATTCAAATCGGTTATTATGTTAATATTGTCTTATTAATATTTAGAATAAACTTATTCGATTCTTAAATTTAATGTCAAATCAATTGTGAAACTTATTTAAAAACAGCAAGCACTTCCATCCGCATCCTTTTCTTTTCTAATTCTTTGTAGTTTATCGGCTTAGATTTGGGTCTGTTGCTGTTGTCCTTCGTGCTTAACAGGGCAGCCTTTTCCAAAGTATCTTCAGGCAGTTTCCTAGATTGCTCCATTGTGGAAAGCGAATTCGATGCAAAAAAAGCTTTAAACAACCTCATTACTATGAGAATGGTAACTGTGTGATCTTCAAGAAAGTGAATTAATTTATACGAAAATTATTGTCATAGGTCTTGCTAAAATTGGACATCAGAAGCTTTCCCTTTTAATAAGTTACACTGAAATGCTCTTAATCTTATCTTTATCTAATAAAATATTTCAATTCTGCGAAACGTATCAAATATGTTTGCTGAAATGATGAAATATATGGTGAAATTATTGGCATGCATTTTAAAAGATTCTTGTCGAAAAGGTTTTTCAAACAGCTGCTTCAGTCGCGAGTACGTAAATAACACCTGCAAACTGTTATCAGCTGTAAACTTGTTATACCCAGAACCCATTGATTTGTGAATGCAAAGGGAGGCAGGTAGCAGACAAGGTAATACAAAATTCAGTATGTCGTAAATCGAATATATTGTGCCTAGATTGTGGCTTTGTTCCATTTTAGTCAATCCAAATATAGAAAATTTCTTTGGCGTGTGCCACTCATTATCACGACAAGAATACGAAAGTACAAATAGAATACTTTTTGTTATCGCTAGGTGCTATGCAACCTTATCAGGTAAATTTGATTACATAACTCAAGCCAAATGGCAACAAATGTTGATAAAGGCTAATCACACTTATTACTTTGGGCTACTCTTTGTTAAATCACAATGACTGTGATTTGTTTATATATAATTTGAAGTAAGTGAAGGTGAAGGGGTATAATAATATAACCTATTATCGATAAAAATGTGATATATATGTATCTTATTTCGATTACAAAATTACAATTACAATTACAATTCGATTACAAAATCTAGCAGTGCCGACCCATCCGCTTTAATATATGTTTCTCAAATTCGTACATTTATCCAGAGGTGGATATCACAGCTGTCTATAATTTAATGTCCAGTCTTGTACACAAATAGACCGCGATTATGTGCCCATGGCAGCAGTTGTTTGTATTGCTCTACAACACTGTGATGCCCAAACATGGTCGACCTCAGTTGATCGCCTTCGCTCTCCTGGTCCATCATTGTATCCATGTTTGTCTTTTCTCTGGGATCGATGAGCACGAGAGGCAGCAGAAGTGATATAACGGGGTAAACTACAATATTTGAGATTAAAAATCAAATAATATCATTTAACATACAGATTTTTACTCACCCCAATCGCCATGATTTAAGATTCCAACATGCAGTCCCGTCAGTGTCGGCATTGGCTGGGAATAATCCAAGAGTTTGAGGTATTCAACTAGTTTGCTGTGATAGTAACAAACAAAGTGATCAAATTTCGAGAGCTTTAGCTCAAATGAAACCGAAGAGAGCAAAAGGTAGATCAAATCCTGCGCGGGAGAGCAATAGCGACTCATTTGCAGATCGATAAAGTATGTTTCTGCAATTTCTCCATGTTCGTCGTATTGGAACATTATGTTATTGCAATGCAAGTCACCATGATTGAGGCAACGGAACTCGTCCTCAAACTTGGGTGCACGCGCCTGGAACATATCCGGAGCGATGGAAGTATAGGTTTGCTATAATGCAATTAGAGTATAATCGTTCTTTATATACAGGATTTTCAGACAAAGCTAACTTACTAATTCGCTCTCCATATATGCAGCGTCGTAGAGCGGCAGCGCCTTGATAAGAGACTTGGCCTGCGTATCACGGAATTCTTGGAACTTGTCCTCCTCACTGCAAAGATTTCGATAGTACATTTCGGGATAGGCGCCTTTCATCTCAAAGCGAACTGCAGATGCTGCATGAAACTGAGCCAATTTATCAAGGACCGCTTTAGTATGCGCCGTATCGAAGCCCTTCTGGCGATTCACATTCTTAAAACCCCGATTTCCCAAATACTCTAAGATGATCAACTCGGCACTGGCGGAATTCGTTGGCTGATAGTATTTGGCACCAAATGATAACTGTTTGTTCTTGTTCATAAACATTTGCTCGAATTCGGGTATATAGCTGCTGTAGGTTAGCTTCTCCTTATCAAAGATCTTCCAGCTGGCAATCATATCTCGTGTGCTTGAAGTGGTGGGCAACAATTTAACTATATACGAGGTTGCTGTTTGGCTACCATCTTTAAGATTTATATAGTGTTTTGAAGTTATATATTAAATTTATTTTAAGTTTCTACTGACCATTTAGTTCCACAATAATCTTTGCGCGCACCACTAAACATGTAAAGTTTTCGCCCTCGCCACTTGTTTGCACCAACTCAAAATTTTTAATGGCTTTGTAGTCTTTAAAGTCCCGTTGGAGGAATTCTACAAACATATGTCCATCCAACCAACTTGGCAACTCTAGCAACTTTTGTTCATCTGTGTTTGCCATGATGCTTCCTATGAGAAATTTTGGTCTATACTGAGAATGTATCTATTGATTCTACACTCATTGCGCTCGTATCGCCGTTTGTTTACCAACATTGATGAGCTTTCAAGTTGATTAGCTTAAAGCTTTTTGAATTACGCCAGATTAATAAATGTGCTAAAGCTTTCAAGTCCCCTCGAATTGGGGCTTTAGTTAATTTTTGTTATTTTTAAAGCTTTTCCCCCATCGTGCAATAAAAAAATGAATATAAAGTTTTTCTTGCAAAAGCTGTGGCTATTTTCTAAATTGATCTTGGATCTTTGTGAAGAGTGCTTTACTTTTATAATGTTTAGCTCAATACAACCAAAGTCAAATCGCTTTAGTTCTATTACGGAATATATTAATCCTTAATTTCTAAGCATCTGTTGGGCTCATTTATCATGCCGTCAAATATATATTAGATTTTTCTCTAATATACTCAGAAAATCTCGACGTTTTTGCGCAAATTTCGCTGCAAATTGTAACAAAGTTCAATTAATTTGTCACATAGATTTGACATGCGCACAATAAACCCGAGGGTAGGATTAGCGCGGAAATTGTTCATAGATTCGCGTGGCAAGAATCTCAGTTCAAATATGCTTATGACAAGAGATAGAAATTTGAAGTAAAATTTGTTTAGCCAGAGCTTCTCACACACAGCAGGTGGTCAAGTGTGTGGGATTTGAAGAACTTACTCTAAATATAACATGACTCTGACATAAGCCTCTAATCGTAGACACGTGAGCACACTTCATGAAGTCAAAGTCAGCCCTCAACCCTCATGGCAGGGGTAGGTGAGGTGGCAGTTGACCATGCTAATGCGGCATGAAGTGTCACGAATTCATCAAAACATATTGCCAGCTACCGATGCTACCAAAACAAGATCAAATTAGGGTCGCATCGTTTGTGATACAGTTGCAGTCAAACAACCCTCAGGTGGTTCCAGTTACGTCTAACAGATTGCTTACCCCTCTGTATTTATGCGCTCAAAATTAATTTGTTCAGTCAATACAGGCAATACAGAAAGAGTCACAAAAAGGGGGAGTTAATCTGTTAGAAATGGGCGTTGAACGCAAAAATTCCATGGTATTTAGGCTGCACAGAATATCTCAAATATAAAATTATATTAGACTAGAAAATACTCTGTATATGAAGTTATATCATAAATATTTATAGAAAATGCACTCCATAAATTTAACTGAATATATTTGACAGTTAAAAAAAAAAAACAATAAGATTTTCAAAATCACAGTTTATTTATGGCCCTACTATAAAAAAAAAAAATAATTATTATTATAATTGAATTTTCTACCAAACAGTTACAGGGTATTATAACTATTCAAAATCTCTTCCCTTGACTTTTACACTTGTTTTTGCCACACGAGGGTTGTTACACGAATTGCCATTGCATCTTTTTAATTTATTATTAATAATTTTACGCTTTGTTTCTGTTGCCTAATTTTTTTTTGTCTAATCGTTTTTGGGTTTGTGTGTCTTCTATCTAATGCGACTACAATGTGGCATCAGCATGTGCAACACACAGCAGCTGCAACAGTTCGCACGCAAATTGGGCTTCAAATATTACTGAAGAGTGGCTCTTAGGGGGATTATCAGGTGGTTGTTGTTACTCATTTTTTACGTAAGCCGTACAGGTTATCCAAATAATCAATTTAATTTGCTACTTAACCGCAAAGTAACTACGATTTGCATAATCCGACTCCCAATTCAAATTAGCAAGATTGAAAGGATTTTCTGTGACAAGCTCAATAGCTTTTTTTATTGAAGATATACCCAATAGTAAATTAAAAGTCTAAATTATTTAATTTCTCTAAATTATTTTTATTAAATATTTTTAAAAACAATATTCACACCAACACTCAAAGTGGGGAAACTGTTCGCACATAACAAACACTCAAAATTATCCAAAAAAAGCTCTTAAAATTCAATATTAAATAGCTGAAATTCAAACTGTCCGGCAATCTATAGACTTCAAAATTCATATTTGATTAGTTAGTAACCAAGTAGTTAGTAAGAAAGTCATATACAAGTTTGGTCCTCAAATTTTACTTGTAAAAACAAAACAAAAAGCCCTTAACTAGCAAAACTTTAAACATATCAGTTGATAAGCATAGATGCTAACCTCCATTACCTCCTGCTGAAAATCCATATTTTACATAAACTTAATCTTGATTGCACAATAAAATAAACTTAAATAAATAAATAATTTAAAATTACAAAAGTCGTAGTTGACAAAATTCATTTGAAAGTTTATTCAGTTAGGAAATGTTCCTGTAATATAAATTTCTGCTGGCTTTTTAGCTTTTTCAGGTGCTGTTATCGAGAAGGTGCTGTTATTATCGAGAAGAAGGTATACATAGACACACCTGTCGATTTAATTTTGAATTGCGATCTGCTATTGCTCTGCGATTGCTTTCTATTTGTTGATATATATGAAATTTCTAATTTATTATTTCCCTTTAATCCGTGAAGTGGATTGATGGAAACGCTTGAAGCGAAGTATGCAATTTTGGTTGGAATATTCCCATTTGGCCCTTTTAGCCACTTGCCACTTAATATCATTTAAGGTATTTTCAATTTGAGCAGATCTTTAATAAGCTGGGTTGCCTTAAGGGTAAATAAATTATTTCGTTCATTAGCATCAAAGCTTATATCACTTTAAATAATGAACTTAATCACAAACACAATCCATAATTTACACATCTATCACATTTATATATTTTCTTAAGTCTATACACAGGGCATTAACATAAACATTATATAATATTGTTATACTCCTCTATAGATATCATCCTATGTCAAGCTGTGATTGTAAGGCGAGGCAAAATCACGCTGATAGGCCGCTGGATGCAAATGATGGGGATGCATTGGTGGTCCTGGTGGCACACTCCCTGTATGATGATGTCCATTCATACCGCCGTACATGTCCGAGCGGGTTTTGTGGCTATTGGATGGTGTGCCACTCAACAGCTCCGCCATAAAGCCAATGTAGGTGATGGCCAGGCGCAGGGTCTCAATGCGAGAGAGTCGTTTCTCGTAGGCAAATGTGGGCACCTTCCGTCTCAACTTGTCAAAGGCTTCGTTCAGGTTGAACATGCGACGGCGTTCGCGTATATTCGCAGCCCGCCTCTGGGCCATGGAAGCGACGCGGCGTCGCGTTTTCTTTGAACTGGAGGAGGAGGAGCCGTGGGAGCGGCCATTGGTGGTCGGACGCTGATTGACGAGCGGGGTGACCTGAGATCTTTGCCAGAGTGCTATTTGTTAAGATATCGTGAAACAGAAATATATATATTTATAAGGATTGATTAAGGATTGAATAGCTTACATAAATCGGACGGGCAGGGGAAACCTGCAATAAGGTCCTGATAGGGGACTATGGGCGGCGGTGGTGGTGCCTCCTGGCCCCACAGTGGCTGAAAGGGCACCTCTGGCATATAGGTAGGTTGGTCACTCGGATGCTGCATGTATATATAGAGAGTGTGTATGGAGTATAGATCCTCTGCTGTCGATACAGACGATGTAGACCTTGGGTCTCTACTGTTCTGTTTGGAAGCCCGAATAAGAATAAATTCTGATTGAGCTGACTGCTCGGAAATCAGTTCTCCCTAGTTGGACTTATTGGATTCCTTCCAACCCTTGTGGACTGCAGCATCTGCGCAACTGAGGCGGCCATTTTGAATGGGCAACAGTTTGAGGCGTTCTGATTGGCTATCATTGAATTGGGTTTGAGAACTGTGCTTCATCTAGGAAAGGAAAAGCATTAGAAATTTACATATTTTGCAGGTATTATCGTAAGACTGCTCTCAGATATAAAGCAGATGTGGAAATAATAAATACTAAATAATTGTATGGATCATTGTTTTTTCTTCCACGAAATATATTTTTCATAAGTTATGGCTAAAAATTTTGATGGTTTGTGAATTCGCTTTAATTCTAATGAAATATAGATGGCGCTTTATACTAGATAAGACAATTCCTACCTTAACGAATGCCACAGTCAATTTTCTTCAACTTTGCGAGATTTTATCTGGGGTATTTTGCTATGAAATAGTACAAAAATTAATTTAACTTAGTTAATCAATTGTATTTAATTAATTTATTTATTTTATTAATAATTTTTATTGAAGTAAGTAAGGTTTGAATTGGTTCCTTAGAACGCAGTTCATAGTAGTTTAATTTAATTATAAAAATGAAAATTAATTAAACATTTGTATTACCTTAAACTACTAGACAGGATGAGATTGAGTGAACCGTTCAATTTTAATCTTTTTCATATTGCTTCAGTCAATCACTCAGAATTAAAAATTATCCGTTGGCATTTAGCGTCTGCGTATTCTCATGGTTCACTCCAAACGCACCTGTAATACCATGAAAATGAACTCAACGAACTATCAGATACTGTTTTCATAGTAATTCAAAATTTCGTAAAACAATGTAAAATATAGGACAGTAAAAAATCATATACCTCATATACATATGCAAGCAGTTCAAAACAACCATCGAGCATGTGTGGCACCTAATGGAACGAAAGATCCGATCTCACCACAAAGGAGTTTCTAAAACAGCCCTAAGTGCTGAATGAGCGAAAATCACTACTTATAAAACGTCCAGGCTAAAAAGTAGCATGAAGAGACGTTTGCAGGCGGTTATTCACTCAAACGGAGGACTAAGAATGTGCGTAATTCAGTGTATTTCGCTTAATTTTGTGTCAAAACTTTTTTAACGAAAATTTTTGCCCATATTTATATTTTAGTACTATGCAAATGAACCTAAGTAGAAATTTAATCTTTTTTGTGTTCAATATTATAAGAATACATGATTTCAATAAATATCATTGTTCTAAGCGGCACAATGCTTCCGCCAAGTACTTGGGATTAACGCAAGCTAGCAGATTAAACTAGGAAGCTGATATAAAGAACAAAAGAGCATGGTGAAAGCTTCAGTCCATAAACCCTAGTCCAAAATGGAAACCTGTACAACTATCAATCTTCCTTATGTAATAAAAATTATTCATTGTCAAGTAGACACTTTATAAATAAAAAAAAAAAAAAACGAAAAAACGAACTTGATTTTTCAAGTGTGCCACAGGCGTTAGTCTTTAGTAGCTCAATAAATAAAGCAATGCAGGCTATACATACATACATATGTATGTACATACATACAGAGTTATTCTCCGTTGGTCGTTGAGGTTTAAAGTTTTCAAATTCTGCTGAATTTCACGTAATTGCCTGCTATTGTTTGTAGTAGTATTGGTGGGAGACAAACAGCATGTATTGCCGAGTGAGTTTGCTTTTTACATTTCACACACATACAACATACATATAGGTATGTATATGCACATATTCCACATCACTTAACTTCCACTGTAAGAAAACTCACTCAATCGTGCTCATCTTCGCATTTGCTCGGATTCTTAACTTTCGGCTCGACCAAAAATGATCAGTGATCTGAAAATCATTGCGCTTTGACCGCTCAGCCGAAATGGTTGACTGTCGCGTGGTTGCATTGTCCACATGGACAATTACATATTTAATTGCTCAAGGCCTACGTTTTAGAACAGTAAAAACGCTAAATAAATAATAAAAAACAAATAATTATAAAAGTAAGAAATGTAAGTTCAACAATGGGCTTTCTGAACTAATTAGAATTGAAAGCATAGTCATCCCCAGATAAATGAATAAAAATATACTACTATTCTAAAAGACTGTCAAAGAATACCCATCGAATTCCTAGAAAAGCTGGTAGATTCGATGAAAACCCGCCTGCAGCATGTGTTAAATGCTGCGGGAGGTCATACTAGATATTAAAATTAGCATACTTCATTTTAAGTTATATTTTAAGTAAGAAAGAACATAAGCTTAATATTTTGTGTAAACAGTTTCTTGACAGCTTTAAAAATGAGTAATGTTAGTTTTCGTTATTTATTTTGTTACTTGTATTTTTTTTAATTCAACTTAGTTTATTATTAAAAAGCTTTGCAAAAAATTCATTTGTTTTTTTTTTTTAATAAATGGCTTTTATATTGACATCTAAAGTCAAAAAAAATATATTATTTTCATAGTGTGTAAAGTGTTTCTTGATAAACCGTATATAATTAAAAAAAAAAGGCCAATTGACGAAATTAAAAAAAGACAAAATTATAATATTATTGATTTCACTTGGTCATTTTATTCTTTAAGCTCAAAACTATATAAACTACGACGGAGTATTATGAATAACCCATCCAGAATTATAAAATGCAATTTTCCCTACTTTTGTAGGCTGTTGGTAAAATATTATATTATTTATAGACGTTCCAGCGATGAGCAAATAAATAAGTGCCATACTTAGAATATATGACTCTCCTAAATCAAGATTCGTGCTCGGCAGGAAACCTGTAGTACTATGGCCATCACAGGCATAGTCATCCCGCTGATAAATGTATAAAAATATACAACTGCAGCCAATACGGGGCACAGACTAATTTAAAAAAATTAAATTAATATATTTTTATGAAATTGGTCATGTTTTTCCTTATATACTCGATTAGTCTTTATAAAATATTAAAAATAAATAAAAACTTTAACCTCAAAATACTGCAGTTGTAAACAATTGGAAGGCTATAAAGGACATACAACATTAAATTGGCCCATAAGCAGTAGTCAAGTCAGATCAAACCAAATTAAATCAATCAACCACCAAATCGAGCTCAAAACCCCCGACTAAAACTGTATGAATTCCCCTTTTTTATTATTGCTTATAGAGGAAACGAAGGAAGAAGCAGAAGAGGAAGAAGGAGAAGAAGAAGAAGTGCTTCATTATCTCAAATATAAATATATTAAAAACAGAAGGCAAATTTATGACATTTAAAAAAGGACGAAATTATATTATTATTGACTTCGCTTGGTCAATTACATTTTATTCTGTAAGTTTAAAATTATATACACTACGACGCAGCATTATTAATAACCCATCCAGAAATATAATATGCAATTACCTCTACGTTTTTAGGTTGTTTGTAAAATATTATATTATTTATTTGTCGTTCATAGTAATCCCGCAGATAAATGTATAAAAATATATAACTACACCCAAACGGGGCACAGGCTAATTTAAAAACATTTAAATTTGGGCTATGTTTTTTATTAGTTATTCGATATGTTTTTATAAAATAATAAAATAAAATATTAAACCTCAAAATACTGCAGTTGTAAACAATTTGAAGGCTTGTAATCTTAAAACTATAAAATATAAAATTTGCCTATAAGCAGTAGACCTGCTAAGTCGACTTTTGAAGTCATTGGTTTCTCAAGTCAGATCAAACCAAATTACATTAAATCAAATCAATCAACCAGCAAATCGAGCCCAAAAACCCCGACTAAAGCTGCATGAATTTCCTATTTTTATTATTGCTTGTATAATAAAACTGATGAAGAAGGAGAAGATGAAGAAGGAGAAGAAGAAGTGCTTCATTATCTCAAATATACATATATAATAAAAAAGGCAAATTTTCGTAACTTAAAAAAATACAAAATTATAATATTATTGACCTCGCTTCGTCAATTACATTTTATTCTTTAAGCTCAAAACTATATAAACTACGACGGAGTATTATGAATGACCCGTCCAGAATTATAAAATGCAATTTTCTCTACTTTTTTAGGTTGTTCGTAAAATATTATAATATTTATGGAAGTTCCAGTGAGCAGTGTAATGAATATTTTGGCTCACAAAATATGGAGCTTTTTTAACTATATGAGAAACTATGCACAGGTGCTTCGTGTAGAGCTAACTGACTTTCATAATTTTGCTTAGAGCAAAAGATTCCCCCATTACAATGTAGATTTTTACAATGCCGTAAAACGAGGGATCGTTAAATGTTGTCTCAATATCTGGCATTATTCGCCTTATTATTGGCATCGTAATTTATGAAATAATGACAGCTATTTGAATTTCCACAACTCCCAAAACAAATTTCCACAACAGAATAGCGAGAACATGGAAAACAGAGAACGGTGTGCAACTTTGTAAGGACACGAGAGCATACCTTTTCTGAGATTAAAGGAATACTATACAATTTTTATTTGTTCATTAATATTTTTCGCTTCAAAATTTTTTAATCTGATTTTTATTTTGGGTTTGTGTTTATTTAAAATATTTTTGGGATCATCATATTTTTGGAACATATTTATTTTATTTTTATTTATGCCTTTTTTATTGTTGAGACCCCAAATTCGAATGAAATGCATTCCGCACTTAATAATACAAAAAAAAAATAAGTGTCATACGAAAAATGTATGACTCTCCTGCTCGGCAGGAGACCTGCAGTAATATTTCAGGCCAAATATCATATTTTAAAAACCTCCCCCAAGAGAAAAATGGAAGTCAGATGAATGCTAAAGCTGACTAGCATTGCTGAACGGCTGCCTCAGACTGAATTTGCCGTTAGACTTGAAGTCGAATTTATACCCTGAGTCTGGGCGACGAGCCGTCACGATGTGGAACGAAGCGATGCACGATTGAGCAATAGCAGTGTTGGCTATTTAGCTATTTTCTTGACAATTCTGGAGGGAATTATAGCTATGTATGTATGTATATTGAATCATTTGCTTTGTTTGGCGTTAAACATTTTCTAACCAGTAGCTACAAAAGTAATTGAATAAAAAATGAAATAAAAAAAATAGAAAAAACATAAGATGAAGAAAAATAAACATATGTATTTGCACCTGAACTCCAGCCAATACCTATGTACATATATATGTATGCAAATACATATTTACGTATGTTATTTTAGTAAAGAGTAGGGAAAATAGGAAAATAAATAGGCTCCGATATAGTTGGGTGTTGTTACGTCTAGTGCATTCATATATGTATGTGTGTACATACATACATACATATACATACATATGTATGTAGTTAATTTGATATCATTAGCAATAATTTTCTAGCATTCAATTTTGCTATTAACAAAACTTTTTATTCATTTGTTTCGTTGAAAGAGACAAAACAAATTTCGTCAATACCTTTGCTCCGCGAAAATTCGTTGCTGGTATTTACATACATACATACATACATACATACATACATATACATACATACATATGTATGTATGTATTCATCGGCAGAAAAAGAATTTGTTAGAGTTCCAGTAATTTTGATTCTTTGTTTTGTGCATAACTGTCGCGTCGCCATTTAACGGTACTTGAAATGCTATGTATTCAACTATTGACTATTGAGTCAGAAAAATGCCTCGTCAAAATGTATGCGAACTATACACATACATACATATACACCTACATACATATATTCGAAAGAGAAAAGAGCGCAGGGAACAGTGAACAGAGAGCGAAAGCAAAAAGGAAGCATACAAATTGAGCACAGAATAACTTGTTGTGAGAGTTCAGTGCTCAAAGCACGTTGTTGATCGAGCCGAAAGTAACGGGAATCGAGTAGATACAAAGTTGAGTGAGACCTGAAAAGTGTTCCCAATCAGGCTATTTTCCCAACCGCATTTTAAAAATGCAAAACTCGCTAAAAATTTATAAATAGCACTGTATTGAATAGTGACAATATCTTAAAACTGCATATTCGTAAAGCTAAAAGTTAATTCATCGAGAAATTCATGAATGCGAAAACCTTTATTTTTTAACATTTTTATTTACGATATTATACAAAATAAGTCGCTCTTACTTCATATAAAGTACATTCTTGATTAGATATCTTACTTAGTTGAACCTACATTGTATAATTATTTTATTACTGACGAGATCAACAAATTGTTTATTTTTTTTTTTTTTGATAATACTTCAATGAAATATATTAATCTTTATAGCACAATTTCTAATCATCTATTGGATTCATTTGTCATGCCGTCAAATATACATATATTGTATTATGCTCTAATATACTCAGAAAGTGTCGATTTTTGGGTAAATTTCGCTGAAAATGGAAACAAAATTCAATTAATGTGTCACAGAGATTTGACATGCGCACAATATATCCAGGGTTGGATTTGTACGGATTACGCAAACTCTGGTTATGGGTAATATTTTATTTCCTATAGGTAATATAATTTGAGCAACGCGTGGCGAGAATATGGAAAAGGTGATATGACAGGATATTGGAATTTAAAGTCATATTTGTTTAACTTCTCACACGCAGCAGGTGGTAAAGTGTGTGGGATTTTAAGAACTTACTCCAAATTAATATGGCTCTGAGATATATCGCTAATCACAGACACGTGAGCACACTTCATAAAGTCAAAGTCAGCACTCTACCCTCATGGCAGGGGTAGGGAGTGGGGTGGCAGTTGACCATGCTAATGCGGCATGAAGTGTCACGAATTCATCAAAACATATTGCCAGCTACCGATGCTACCAAAACAAGATCAAATTAGGGTCGCATCGTTTGTGATACAGTTGCAGTCAAACAACCCTCAGGTGGTTCTAGTTACATGTAACAGATTGCTTACCCCTCTGTATTTATGCGCTCAAAATTAATTTGCTCAGTGGCCAGACAAAAAAGTCACGAAAAGGGGGGAGTTAATCTGTGGAAAATGAGCGTTGAACGCAAAAATTCCATGGTATTTAGGCAAAATAACATATATTTCTTGAAGACGACACGATGTTATACTAGAAAACACTCTATATAGATAGGGCTATGAAGAAAGTGTGATTAGTTGTTTCTTAGAGAGCTGAAATTAAAACAAAACTTCACCATTTCTTATATTTCTAGATAATATAAATATATGTAAATAATAATAATAATAACAACCAATAAAAGAATACAAATTATCTTTACCACTGTCTGCTAGCTGAGTTATCACAGGGTATTATGCTGTGTACAATCTCGCCATTTGACTCTTACACTTGTTATCACCACACGAGGGTAGTTCCAACAGTTGTCCTTGCATTGCAGCCCTCACACCTTAATTTATTAGCAATAATTTTACGCTGCGCTCATTCATTCTACGCTCAATCGTAGTTGGGTATCTCTGTCTTCCATCTAATGGGTCTTCAATGTGGCATCAACATGTGCCACGCACAGCAGCTGCAACAGTTCGCACGCAAATCAGAACTCAAAAAGTGGGAGGTGTGGCTCTTAGGGGGATTATCAGGAGGTTGTTGCTGCTCAGGTGTTTTACGTAATCTCTCCAAGTTAATTCAATTTTCTATTCAACCTCAAAGTAACCGCGATTTTCCAGCCAGGGCAAGAGCGTTTTGATTTCTTTCGAATATGTTGTTGACTTGCAAATCTCCGCAGTATCCTCACATTCCAATTCACCCAGCACAGTGGGCAGAGTTTCTGTGGCAGTCTCGAATGCTATTGAAAATGTTATTTTTGTTGAAGATGTCTTTAAAATGTGCTCAATTTCATAGCTTACCCCAGTGTCCGTAGTTAAGTAGATCCAGTTGTATGTCGGTTAAAGATGGAAACGTTCCCTTAAAATTTAACAATTTCAAAATTTTCGCTAGCTCGTCTACATAAAATCTCAAAAATCCATCGAATCTTTCAGTTTTTGCTGCTGGTGCTGTTAGCAGCAGTTGCAGCAGATCGAGTACAGCCGGTCCAATGCTAGCACTACCAAAATCATTGAAAACCACATCCCGAAGCTGTCCAAACGCATCAAATAGGCCAAGAAAATTATTCGAGCAACAAGCGCCATTCAAAATGACTATAAAGGATTTTTTCGAATCAGGTGTTTCGACATGACTAGCTAAAGTCCTTTGATAGGATTTCTGTTAACAAATGCAGTTATTGTTATTTAATCGATTCACTTCAGCAGATGTTTCCCAAACTTACCACCTTGTCTTCATAATGCCTCAGGTCATTAAACCTCAGACTCTCATGAAATTTTTGCTGTATCCAGCTCCTTTTTGCTTTTAAGGCTTGATCTGGTTCTTTACTTGTAAGCAACTCATTTAATTGATTCTTCGATTGCAAATAACATGCTGAAGCGCCATGATAAGCAGCTACCTTTGATAGGATCACCTCCATTGCTGATTGGTCTAGACCATTTAATTTGGCGACGAAGCAATAGCCCTTGGCTTGAAGACAATCTAAATAAAGACTGCTCTTACTCACGTAGCTTCTAGGTGCAAAATTGAGGTTTTTCTGAACATCGTTAAAGAGGTTTTCAAGAGCTGGCAGCACCACGTTGTGCATGTGAGCCTCAAGCTGGAAGCGCGGAAGGCTTAAGTCCCTAAGTTTCGGTGATTTAAACTGATAGGTCACAAAGCGAGTTGAGTTGTCTATTCGATGAAGTTATCGTTATCGGAACGTTATTGTGATTTGTATTGATTATTGAGCAATTAGCTCCGTGCATGCTCACCTGCTAACCTAATTACGATTTGCACACGCTGCGCATATGGCAGTGGACTCAAGCGACGGCTTTCTATTTTCTGAAATGTTTTGAATTCATTCCTTATAATCTGCTGCAAGTGTTGCGGATCTAGCCAGTCGGGCGGACCGCTGGAAACAACCGATTGTTCAGACACGAATCTGATCATTCTCGTTTGACTGTCGATTGAGTACTGCTACAACTTTCTATTCGTTTGCCACTTAATCAACAGTTCAATCGTCTGAAACTTATCATTGATAAGATTGTGAGTAGATTGCTCAAAATAAATTATTTGCCAGGATTCAGATAACAAGTAAGACAAGAAATTATTCTCTGTTGCTATATATATGCAGTTAGCAAGTAAAGATTATTCGTCAAGGTTGAATTAATACTTTCACTACTTGCATAGTTCAAATTTCAGTCTCTGAAACCACAACAACCAAAATTTACACATCTATCACAAAAATATATTTAGTTTTGAGTCTATACACATGGCATGACAACAAAGAACACGTTACAATACAATACAATAAATATTTCTTCCACTCAGCACGATAGTCTGTGTCTAGCTGTGATTGTAAGGCGTGGCAAAGTCATGCTGATAGGCTGCCGGATGCATATGATGGGAATGCATCGGAGTAATTGGAGGCATATCTACTGAATGATGATGACCGTACATGTCCGCGCGGGTCTTGTGGCTATTGGATGGTGTGCCGTTCAACAACTCCGCCATGAAGCCAATGTAGGTGATGGCCAGGCGCAGGGTCTCAATGCGAGAGAGTCGTTTCTCGTAGGCAAATGTGGGCACCTTTGGTCGTAACTTATCAAAGGCTTCATTCAGGTTGAACATGCGACGGCGTTCGCGTATATTCGCAGCCCGCCTCTGACTCACGGAAGCTATGCGACGTCGCGTTTTCTTCGAGCTGGAGGAGGAGGAGCCGTGGGAGCGGCTATTGGTGGTCGGACGCTGATGGACGAGCGGGGTGGCCTGAGATCTTTGCCAGAGTGCTAATTGTAAAGGAATCGTGAAATAGAAATAAAAATATTGCTACTAAGATTACGTATTGAATAGCTTACATAAATCGGACGGGCAGGGGAAACCTGCAATGAGATCCTGATAGGGGACTATGGGCGGCGGTGGTGGTGCCTCCTGTCCCCACAGTGGCTGAAAGGGCACCTCTGCCATATAGGTAGGTTGGTCACTTGGATGCTGCATTTATATATAGAGAGTGTGTATGGAGTATAGATCCTATGCTGTCGATACAGGCGATGTAGAGCTTGGGTCTCTACTGTTCTGCTTGGAAGCCCGAATAAGAATAAATTCTGATTGTGCTGACTGCTCGGAAATCAGTTCTCCCTAGTTGGACTTATTGGATTCCTTCCAACCCTTGTGGAGTGCAGCATCTGTGGCGCGCAGTTAAGACGGCCATTTTGAATGGGTAACAGTTTGAGGCGTTCTGATTGGCTATCATTGAATTGGGGTTGGAATTGTAATATTCTCAAGGTACATGGAAAATATATGTTATGTAATTAAAAAAAAGAAATAAAAAATTAGAGTATATAACTGAATATTTCCTTTAAGAAGTGTGTTTAAATATCTATATAAACATTAGAGAATATTGCCGCAACTCTCAAGTGTTACAATGAAATGTTAAGTATTGTTATTTTTTTATATTTTTGTATTTCGTTATTTCTTGTGTGTGATTATTTGGACTATGCATTCGCTGTAAATGTATGTGAGACATAGGTGGCGCTTTTTCGTACATGGGAAAATTTCCCTCTGAAGGGCTTTACCGAATGTCAAAACCATTTTTGCTCGATTACAGAGCTTTCATCATTAGGCTTTATAGTATAATAGAAATTTAAATGGCTTTTGAAACATGAATTAATAAATTAAATCGCACACTACCAAATCCAGTACAATATAATTGTTAAATATTTGTTCTGCTAATTTTTTTTCTTTTTATTAATTTAAATTGTAAAATGAGTTCCGTAAAATTTAAAAGATTTTTCAATTTGATTTTTAAAATATCGAATGCCCCTAATGTTGTGAAAATCTAACTGTTGCATGTCTTGCTGTTGTTTATAAAAATCTGTCTTGAATCCCGCTCAACATATTTCAAAATTATGTTGCGTTCTCTCCCACATTCTCGTTCCCTGGAGCGCATACGCGGATAAGTTAACCGGTATTTACTCTCTTATACATATACGAGTTTAGCTATGAGTAGCTAACACGCGTCTCGTTAGTTAAATTAAAATTTAAAATATTTACAAAATTAAATTGGGTTCCAACAAATGCTCAACTTGAACCATGAATAAATAAATAAAATATAAATAAAAATTTGTACGGAAGAAAAATAAGAGTTTTACTTAAATTTTATATGTTTGCCCTATCGCAATTCTCAAAGGCTCTTGAGTATGTCATTAATTGGAAATTAGATAAGACACGCTTTCGATACAAACTATTAATCAGAACTGGCTTCCCTCTTTTAGCATCGGTTTGCAGTGAAAAACAAAACCCTTGCAAGGGAGTTACCTAAAGCCACTCAACACACTTCACTCCATACCTCTATTAAGAGCAACTAAAGCTTGTTTTGAATGGGTATAACACATACATATACATACTGGTATAAATATATATATATTTTATATCGTCAACGCACTTGACACCTTTTTTCCAGGAAAAAGCAAGCAGGGCTCTCAATAATTCTCTGATACTCCCAAGATATATAAAAAGAGCAAAAAGGAATAAATTCCAAAGACGGTTTGTTTGTGTCTGCCGCAGAGCACTGTGTGCGATTTATGCACTTTATAAAGCACACAGACTTGGGTAGATATACATATGTGAAAAGTGTGAAAATATGTAGAGTTGTGAGTTTTGTGTGCGTCGCGTTGAAGCGTCATTTGCTACTACCTAATTTTCCACACAAATGCACTTTATTTATGACGTCATTTGGGGATTTGTTTGCATACAGGTTACATCGGAGAGTCTTGGCATGTCTTATGTATTACTTTCTAGAGTAAATCTACATATATTATTAAAATGTTTGCTGCATTTCTAAAATGAAAAGCTGGCTTTAAACATTTATTTGCATACGTAATAAAATGATATCTGCTTTGGATTGAAATGCTACCATAAAATTTATATACAAATGAAATGGGTTTTAATTTTGTGTTTCGGTAACAGAGAAATCCACCCAATCCAACACGTACAAACATTTATGACTTAAATCAAACATTTATTCTTAGATTCAAGACGCTCTTGAATAATTTAATTTTCCAAAGCAATCAGTAATAAATAGGTTAGTAACTTTCAATTCAAATCGAAATTATGATAATAAATTACATTGAACTAAAATAAAAATGATGACCAAATGATTTACATGCGCATCTTGGCAATAAAAACCATTTATGAAAAGAAAATTTCTATTTGAAACAAAATTTAAATGTGCCAGCTGACAAAGGCGCAAATCCCATACTAAACCAGATGCTTATAAACAGCTAAAATTTAATCGCAATTGTGGACATGCATCGAGTAAATGACCTTGTGACATATAATTTATCAAATGTTTTATTTAATAACAACTGTGTCACTTAACGGATTTCAATTAAATCAATATATGATCTATAGTTCTATTGTAGCAAATGTTCATCTACTAACTCTTTTACATATTAACTATATATTACATACATATATACTCATATTTGAATCTACATGAAACTAAATGCCAATTCGGGAGACTCTAGCTCCAGAGATTTAAAATATAAGGCAGGAATATATTCAACTGTTTGACAACTACTCCAGAAAGTAATTTAATTGGATTTTCAACAAGTTCAAGATATTGATAATAAATAAAATGTTTCAACTTGAAGCATGAATACATTTTATAAAATAGAAATGCTTAAACGACATAATAATTATTTACTGCAACTGAATGCATTTGACTGTTCTCAAATTGCTTTCAACTGAAACAAGTTTCGAAGCTGTGACATTTTATGATGAAATTGTACCTTCTTTGCCAAAAACATGTGTGCAATATATTGGAAACGGTGCATTTCAATGACAGCACATTCGCTGCGTATGTTGATGGAATAAATGCGCTGTCAGCGCATTTCTGAAGCTGGTTACCCTTTTCTGGTTTGCTCCACCCGCCGACAAGTAGAGAAGCGTCTACTGCATGCTGTGGACAGGGAGATTTAGGTACAGAGACGCAAGCAAAATAAAGTGAAAGTCAAATTCGATGGAGCTTCAACATGACAGCCAATTGAACCGACCTCTAGAAGTCCTCCCACCTTAACTGCACCCACACACACACACACACACACACACACACACAGAGACAGAGAATTTTGATATAGCGCGAGAGGACTTGAGTGTGAAGTTAGGTGAATGGAAAATATATTTGTATTGGTAAACTTGATAGCATAAGGTGAGTCTAAAGTACGCAACAATGGGCAACAATTTGGAAGCTTTCCCCCTGATTTATTTGTGTGAAACGTGCGGGCGTCTGGCTTTTGCCTCTGCTGCCTCAATATATTCGATTCATTTTGAAGCACAAAGCGATAGCAACGAGCAGGTCAAAAGCAATATTTGCTTATTTGGTAGTCTAGCTTAAAGTGTTCCCTTTGTGTGTAGAGTTAAACACTTGACTAGAATGAAAAGAAGCCAATTATTTTCTTTTTGTAATGGGCTTACCTTTCCTACTTTGGATGAATTAATTAATAAGACAACTTTTCAAGCTTGTATCAGCTTGAGCGACGTCATTTAGAAATTGTAAATTGAATTTGAACAAAGTCCACCATAATTTGAATTTATTATGAAAAAGAATCGCAAAATCTATCATAAACTGCAGGCAAAGTAATTACAGACACAAAGTGCCAAGTGCCAACTTTGTTGCGCATTGTTTTAAGTTTCGTGCTAAGTTAAAGTTAGTTGGGAATAACAAAAGGCACTTGGCACTGAGCCTAAGCGGGCAACCTATGCCAAACTCATTTGGCAAACAAGCCTCAGATATGGAGAGCATGTTCAGCGCACTGGAAATACTCGATGACATGTTGGCATTCATTTCAGCCTCAACTGTCAAGAGGAAGAGAGAGACTGCGAGAGAGAGAAAGAAAAAGAGGGAGGGGGGTAGAGGGTGCGAGTGAGTGATAAGCTCGAATCAAATTAAACTTTTCTTTAAAATTATTTTTAGGATAAGAGTGGAAAAGCAGCTGTCGTACTAGAAACTAGTTTTTTCTGAGCAACAAACATATCTGAACTGGCTGCGTCATTGATATTGGGATTAATAGGATATCCGGCTAAAAAGTGGATCAGAAATTCTCTTTTATATACGCTGCTCATAGCATGCTTAAGGGCATATACATTTATTTATATGCAAAAATGTATGTATGTATATATTGTTAAGTAAAATAAAATTATACAAAATTATATATATATTTTTTTAGTCATTAGATCTTATAAGTAAATTCGGCTAGATATATACATATGTATTGAACATTTATTTGATAAAAAACCTAGCAATACACTTTATTCTATGAGTACTCAGATTTAAATAGAACAGTTCTTATATTAATAAAGTAGTCCATAGTATAGATAAATTTGGGTTTTTGATGTATATTAAATATTCAGAAAATAAAACAAGAATCTCTTTTACGAAATAATATTTATGGAATAACAGAGAGTCTATTCCGCGATTAATAATATTTTATTTTATTTAAACAAAAATGGAAAAACATCATGTGAAGTGAATGTGTTTTAAAAAGTCAATGTTTTCAGGAATATAAATATATGTAAGCAAATAGTGATAAGAAATGTGAATTATATTAGTTAGCTGTTACGCCAATAATCAGTCATAATAAGAAATTTTCAGCTTGAGCTGATCATAGAGTATGGGGCAGTCGTTGACGCCCGTTTGGCATGTTCTTATGCGGTTTTTGTTCAAGGCGCACAATACTTGAATGCGACAATTAATTTTAGTGAATTATGACCGCAGAGGGGAAAATGGCGCTAATGCGATGCTCTCCATTGGCAGAAAACACGAACAGCTGTCAGCAGGCACCAGTCCACACACACAAACACACACACAGATTGTATGTGTAACTTTGCGACATGTCCAAAATGTGGTTAGAAAGTTGATGGCTAACAGCCTTTCGGTCAGCCTTTTTGGCTTAATGCAGCGTAATGCGAACCACAGTCAGCCAATGCACAGCTCCCCGGTGTGTCATTTGGCATCTCTTTGCAAATGTGTGTGTGTGTGTGTGTGTGTGTGTACGTGTGGCGCCGGCGGCGTATACGTGATATTTGCATGCTTTAAAGCCCGGCTCAGATGTGAGGCCAATTGTGAGTGCCAACTGTCGCCACATTCGCTATGACATTGCCCATTATTTATGGGCAAACAATTGAGGCAGCGCTGGGTTCAAACTATTGTTCGATGCACGTGCAGCAAAAAAATAAAAGAAAAATCAAACACACACACACACACAAAATGGCGGATGACAACAAAACCTAACAAAATGGCGGCAAAATAACGCGGAAGTCGCGAGCTCAGTCGAGCTAAAAATGCTCGTAAAGTACAATGAACCGCAAGAGTTGCATTCAATGTGAGCGTATGTGTGTGTGTGTGTGTGTGTGTGCATAGCTGAGTGGATTTCTGTGAAAGAAATGCTAGAGTATTGTGCTGGCAAAAAGCAAGGCGCGCTGTTATTGTTTTGCAGCATTTGGCATCATTTATTTTGTGGCCCGAACAAAGCGTTAAGTGGGTTGATGCATGTCCCCAAAAGAGGCAGCTAGGCACACACACTATTGTCGCAGCTGTCTACCACTGGCTTCCCTGCGAGGCACAGCTGTTGTCAGTGCAGAAGAAAAATAAAGTTAGGGCTAATGGGTCAAGAGTTTCCGCATGGAGCATTGAGACGGCGCACTCAAAGGCTGCCGACTGCACGGATCCCGCGTGAATCACCAAAGTTTTTTAGTTGAAAAAAAAAACTCCTTTAACTAGTTATATACGTACATTTAATATATGTATATCCCTCACAATGATCGGCTTAGCAGTGTAAAACTTTAATGATTTTCAGTTGAACCTATCTATCCGTGATATTTCAACAGAATTTTATGCGGCCAAATGATTGGAAATTTAATTTACTTTATGTTTTTTTTCTTTCTTTTTTTTTTGCAGTGAATGATTCAATGATTTAGTTTAAGCTCTCACTTAAATAGTGAATAGTGAATGCACATCACAATAGCAAATTGGAATGAATGTTAATTAAATTGTAGCGATATTCGTTTTTATTATTTGTAATATTATTTAATGCATGGGTACGCCGTGAGCACTCGATTCAGTAGTTTTAATATATATTTTATTAAATGTTAATATCTAACAAAAAAATAGCTGAACAAACTGGTATTTATTGGCCGCTGCTCAAAAACTCTAGACATAATGCAATTGAACATCAACAAAAAAGAACTTTGGTGTTATATATTTTATATTGTACATGCGCTTGGTCAGCTGCCCGTAAATCTAATCATAAATAGGAAAATTGAAAAGAACAGAAAACAAAAAAATTTGGAGGAAGTTGGCAAGTCAAATGGCAAACAGGCTGCGAACGATAAGCAAATTACGCAATCTACTTAAACTCGACCTTAGCTTGAGCGCGTCTGCATGGAGCTCGCTGCTCGGTGTTCGCCTTATGAACCGCATTTAGTTTATGGCACCCGCAGTCTGCAGTTTGCAGTTCTCAGTTTTGAGAAACTTTTTTATTCAATTCACTTAAGTTTTCTGTTTGCATTTTTTGTTGGTGCAACATTTTCTCGAACTTGCAGCGAGATGCTGCATCTCCTTGCTTACCTGGCCTCGATTCCTGCGCTACATTTTGCTGCAAAACTTTGCAAAGTAAAACATGCGTAGAGGTCCTACTGGCATCTGGTTTCTGGCTGCTGTCTGCTGTCTGCTGGCCTGCTCCTGTTGCCGTTTTGCCATCGCAGCTAATGGTGTTTATTGCATTTACTCCATCTTCTGCTGGCACTTAAATCGGCATCAGGACGACAGAACGGCATTCAACTGTAACACCCACCCGCAACAGTCTCTCTCTCTCTCTCTCTCTCTCTCTCTCTCTCTCTCTCTCTCTCTCTCTCTCTCTCTCTCTCTCTCTCTCTCTCTCTCTCTCTGTCAACGGTAGTAGAAAGTCAACGGACGCTGGAAACACCTGCAGCAACAGGCAAATATTCAGCAGCCAGGAGCCAGCAGTCGGAGATGACTCCAGAGTCCATGTCAACAGCGGGCTGCTTGCAAGAAAGTGCAAAGTAAATTCACAACACAAAGTGTGCAAGTTGGTCAGAGGTCCTGCGGTTTCCTATAGCCATCTCGCTTATAGCCCTCTCTCCACCATCCACCATACCTATCAAAATGCACAGTCAGCGCCACGCCCACTCGCCCACTAGCCCCACAGCTGGCGACGATTACGGGCGAGATTTGGCTGGAGCAAACTTTGATTAAATCACATGACAAACTCATCGCCACCAGGACTAAAATGTTGAGCCACACAGACTGAAGGATATTCATGCTGGCGATGCTCGGGGCTGGAATATACTCAAGTGGTTTGCCACTGAGCCAGAATTGACTGGGTGTGGCTGGCTGAGCCACTGGAGGCTGGGGTAAATAAATTCATTAAGCGATTAGATTCGCTCTGCAGGTGATGCACTATCCAGGAGCTGTGGGTCCTCTTTTTTTAGCATGCCCTTTGTGCGATGGCGAAGCATTCAGTTGGTCGGATTAAATGGATTTACTGTCAGCTATTATTGCCATTGTTTCTCCCTCCAGCTGTGGGGTAATCACTTTAAGTCGTTCGAGACAATGCAGCTGAGCACAGATTGGCCGAAAATAAAATTTAAATGCGAAAAATATTCTATGGAATTGAGATACAATAAATTTACATTCATAAGGCGAAGCTGTCGGAATCTAAGTCTATATTAAGAACTCGTATAATATTTAAATAAATTTGAAAGCGTGAAATATTTGTGAGCACTGGGAATTACTTTACAATCTAAATATAGCTTGCTAGCCGTAGTTGAGCCCATAAGTATATAATTCTTGGTAAGGATTATGTGCTGAGTCGATCAAGCAATCGATTGACATCGAAATAGTAAACTATATAAGCGAGAGGAAATAAATATTAAAAACACATTTTTGTATGCCTTATGAATTAAACCTTTATTTTGTTTAGAGAATATATAACGCCATTTTTTACTGCTGATAATAATCGAAATTTTGGCTTGGCTCTTAAGCTATTTAAATCATGAACGCTAAATAGTCGGAAGCTTAATTTCAGTCATAGGTTTTTCGAAATATCAGTCTCGTTCAGAATTTAAGGTATGTCGAAGTCAGGCAGATCCAAATAGTGGTTTCATTCGAACTTTGTTACTCATTTATTTTTATTGAGCTGCAACTGCAAAGTGGAATTCCACCTTTCTTTTGAGATATTTAGCGCCGAACTAATAATGTTATGTGTGCATTTTATTTTTGCCCTATTTATTATATTATTTTTGATTGCATTAACAAAGCTTGCTTTAGGCGTGAGTACATATATGTAATTAGGAAATAAAACAACCAAAATTAATATTTATATCGCAGCATTTGAAGTTGAAGGTGTGGGAGCAGGAATGAGGGTTTTCTGTCCTTATTCATCCTGTGTTCGCTCTCCCTGCTTTCAATTACTGTGGAATTGAAGCAATATACATATATGCTGCATTTGTTTTGCGAACGAAGTAGTTGCTAGTTGAGAATATATAAATATAGCTGTATATGTATATCGCCGATTTATTTGGTTCGAATTAAATGTTAGCAGCATTAGTTAATAATGCAATGCTGAAATAGAGCAAAACGAACGAAACGAATGAAATTAGGATTGAGAAGAGAACAGAATGTGACAACTGGGCAACTAATCCATCTGGAACACATAAATAAATGCTTTGATTTTTTATATATAAATAAAAAATCGCTTATATGTATAAATAAATCTACAAATAAGCATATAATAATACGGCTAAAACTGTAAAAACTTAGCCGATCAAGATAGTTCCAAAATCAATTTGCTGCTGAAATAATAATAAAATTATCAATAAACTCAATCATAATAACATTCAGAAAAATGTACAAAGTATTATATAAATATTTAAATATTTTCAAGCGAAATAAGTCATTGATCCCATAATTTATATTGTACAACGAGAAAAATCAACAAAAATGAGTAGAATTTTTTGAGTCAAGTAATTTTAAGTAAAGCAGATTTTGTTGTTATATTTCGTTATTCATTATTCGTACTGACTGACATTAAATTAATCAGGATGTGCAGCATTTCGAGGTCCATTTATTAATTCAATTAGATTTCCAAGTGGTTTTCAGTTTGCATAAACCCGTTGAGCCAAGATTACTATATACTATATGTGTAATATTTATATATTCATTTTTTTTTTAAATAATTAAATTAAACATTTATTTATGTGGACCAGATACACGTATGTATATATTGTTTGCTTTAGTTTTTTATTCTAATTCGTAGCACGATTTTTAGTATAAAATTCTTAATATGCAATAAATGTTATATTGGTGTAAGTTTTCAATGTGCTCCACAATCTAAAAATGTGAACGATTTAAAATTCAATTTAATTGACATAAAAAGCACGCAAATACTGTACTTGAATTATAAAAAGCTCAAATATATATGTACTTATTCGCATCTAATTTCTGATGTTTTTATGTGTTATTTAAAGCTGCTTTTAACTGAATTTCGATTCGCTTGATTGAGTCATTAGCCAAGTTATGTTTATTAGCCATTATTTCTAATCAATCCAGACGGCTCTGTGCATTTAACCAGACTCAAGTTAAGTCAGCCCATGCATGCTCCTTGATGGCCGCACGCAATTTATCTCAATTAAACTCGGATTACAAATTATGATTATTGATTTATGGCCAATTCTGAAGGCCTTTTCGGCCTCTCTGCCCCAGCTACCAGCCACCAGCCAGCCAGCTAATTTGATTTGGGATAAAGGTATATGAGCTGTCGGACCTTATTCAACGGCGCCTCCTGTCGGTCTCTAGAAATTCATTAACAGAACTTCGCACAGCTCCTCCACGACTCGAAAATGTTGTTCAACTCTCATAAACTCAAGTGCAAGTTAAATTTCGCCTCGCTGCACTTTTGTTTTTGCGCCAATTATAAACTAACTTCAAACTTTTGCGACAGTTTGCGCTGTCTTGATTTTTTGCGAGTCGTAGAAATAGAGAGAGGGAGAGAAAGAGAGCTGCTGTTCTATCCTTCCAGTTGAATGTTGAGTAGTTGATTTTTAATTTTCGCTGTCAACGAAAGCTAAGTGTGGAACGCTGTCATAAGGACATTTTTATGATTTAGCTGTGCAATCGCTACACTTGCTTCCTGCTCCGATAGCAAGCGGGCCACAGAGCACAGAGCACTGGACACTTTAACGGCCAACAATAAAAGCAACAGCCAACGTTGACCTAATGAGGCCCCCAGCCGCAGACAGCAGAAAGAAATTGAGATGCCGCAGCGGCATTTCATTTAATTGTGCAAACTGTGTGGCAGACAGTCCTCTGTCCAGTGCGTCCTGTTTGTCCTAGCTCCTAATGAAGCCGCCTGTTGTCGCTGCTAATGTCGATAAGGTCATGCGGGGCGTGGCATCGTAAAGAGGCGCCATAAAAGCGGAACGCCACTTGCCAAGCAGATCCAAGAATGGGGCCAAGCGGTTTCTGCTTATCAGCCCCATGTCTCTATATATATTGTATGTATATATATATATATAGCAATATGTATATGTAATGTCTAAGCTGCTAGAAATACGCAGCATATTTCATCAGCTCGACGGCGAAAGTGCGAAACTCTAGAAGTTTGACTTCTACTGACGCTGCATCGTTGACTTTTGTTTGGTGGCCTCGATTTAATGCTTGTCTAGTTTTTGGCTAACCTCCTGCTTCGCTGTCAGAAGCCATGGCTGGGGTTAATGTGGTTGCTCATTAGTAAAATAATTGCCAACTAATTGGCTCGAGCCGAGAAGGCGAGTCGCCTTGTATCCGACTGTTGCCCGGCAACTGCATTAGACTCTGTGTTTACAGCACTTGAAATTGCCTCAACAGATACATTAGAAGTAAGACCTAACCAATAAGCGCTTCAGATGACATCGAAATGGAAGCCCATTTCAGTTATCAACTGTCGATTCTGTTTTCTTTTTATTTCTATAATTCTTTATACATCTGTAATTGGTATTATTATTATTAATTTAGATAGTTTTATCAGTATCAGCTTCAGCTTTTGTATATTCGTATATATTCTTTTTTTTCCTCTGCAGCCTTAATGCTTTGCCCTGCAATTAACTGAAATTTTTATCTTTCTAGTTTATTGCTTTGGGGCTCATCTTAACAGCTGCTGCTTCACGCTTAAACGGCTAATTTTCGCATAATTTTTCGTTTTATGAACGCTTATCTTGATTAAAGTGAAAATGTGAACAAATTATGAATCAATTTTTCACTCAGCCAAGGAAAGTGCAAACTCGTCTGCTCTATGCTTAAGCAGCAGCTGGTTTATAAGTGCTTGAATGGGAGGATTCGGACTTTGGTTTTGATACTTTAATAATAAAATTACGTAACAATAACGAATGAGTTAACCTAATAGAAATAAGTATGACAACTCTATCCTCTAGGTACGCGATTAGGAAATATCCTGAGCGATTAATGCACATATTGATATTTCCCGAGATATGGATTCTCACACATCTATAATCAGAAGCATAATTATAATAATAAATCAAAAAATGCTTATAATATGATCTTCTGACTCAACTGAATATTTAGTAGAAAGTAGAATATATTCCAACTCATATATTAGCTATATTTTACAACTGAATTTCAATTCAAAGAATGTTGTAAAGCCCAAAATGGTAAAAGATACATACAAAACTAAATGCTAAAACTCGATCACTAAAGACTTAATTATATAACATTTTGAATAAATTTCGTTTATAATCTAAAAACATAAGACACGATAGCTATAGATTTTTTTAAACAAAATCAATCTACGTGTCTTATATAAGAATCTACCAATTTAAAGTCTATAGCTCATATACAGCTCATATAGCTATAACTCATAGGTTGTAAGATCGTGTCTAAAGATATAGATATAGCTCTATAGACTATATATCAGATATAGTTATATCCATTCAGCTCATCACCTTGATCAAGAATATATCCTTTTTGGGTTCTTCAACTCCTCTTTCATTTTAATAAAACCGTTATACTAATTTCTAATTTCGTATTTGGAATGGGATTTCCTAAACAAGTTCAACTTGCAAAGGTTTTTGTATAGAACTTAGAAAAGTATGCTGTGAATATTTGAAGAGTGTTTAAACACTCAGTTGAAATCAAATGTAGAAATTTGTAGTGAACTGAAGTATTGAGAAAGTTATCCATGGAAAAACCTAGTATCCCATGGAAAATGTTTGATTTTGGTTATTCAGCTTTGTGTGCTTGTGGGTTAGATTATTCAGTAGTTTTTATTCTTTCATAGGGAACGGTTCGTGTTTAGTTCGGCAGTAAAAAATCATTTTTTTTTTACAGTTTTTATAAACGATGGACTTTGCGACAGTTAATTCGGTGTATGAAAATCTATTTTCAGCTCAAAATTTTTTTGCACTGCACGAGCAGCAAGAATTAGATAAACAAAATTACATTGACATGGTCAATACTGCGGTCGGTGATTTAGATATGTATCGCTTTGAGGATGGTGGCGGTGATGCGCGCGGCTCGCTGCTATTGGGCGATGAATACTGCAGGACCTTCAATGAGGATGCTATCGGTGCCGTGTCAACTACAACAGCTGAAACAAGTGCTGCAGCAGCAGCTGCAGCAGCAGCAGCAGGAGTAACAGCGGCAGCAGGAGGAGTACTAACACCAGCGACATCCGGAGCAGGCGCTGTCTCTTCATCAACAACTGCTGCAACAACTGCATCGGCAACAATAACTGCGACAACAGCAACGACTGCTACAACTGCAACAGCAACAACTGCAACAACAGCAGCTACAACCACTACTACAACAACTAAGACAACATCCTTGTTGCAGCCGAAGGACAAGGACGAGACTACACAACCAATAGATGATTTTGATCTTTTGACAATGTTGGGCTATCGCCCACCAAATGACTGGGCTTCACAATTCCGGCGTCCACGCCCAGCGCCAACCATGCAAATTAGCGAAGAGAAGTTCGTGCTACGCTTGGACACGATCTTCGTGCTGGGCATGCGTTTGAATGTTACCAAAAATGACATTATTGAATTCTTTGGCAAGATGGGGCGCATCAAAATGGATGAGCTGACCATGAAGCCAAAAATATTTGTATACAAAAACAAGCTAACGGGGCGCTCGAAGGGTGAGGCCACCATAACATACACTAGCCCCTATGCCGCCCAAGCGGCCATACATTATCTGGATGGGGCTAAATTTCTGGGCCAAGTGCTTAGCGTGGTGCCCGCTTACCTATCAACACAGCCCGGCAAGGGCGTTCGCTTCAGCTACGCCCAGGAGACCGGGATCGAGCAACAGCGCCGTCAGCGACAAAAGAAGTGGAAGCCCGCATTCGACAATTGGGTCTGTGAGCTATGCAGGAATAGCAATTTCGTTTGGCGTATGAGCTGCAATCGGTGTCAGGTTAGCAAGAGCACAGCCATTGCCATGGCAAATGCCGGACAGAGCAGCACATGGCGCCCACGTAAACACGATTGGACTTGCGGCTACTGCTTCAATGTTAATTTTTGGTATCGTCAGAAATGCAATCGCTGCAGTGCGCCCAAAGCTGAGCTACATTCCAGTTCGGAATCAGATAAAGACAAGTGGGAGCTGGCATTTAGCCAGACCTCTGTAGTTTAGTTTTTCCTAGCTAACCTCCTAAATTGTTAGTTTTGTTCATGTTTGCAATAAATAAAGAAAAAGTGGCGTCTTCACATGTAAACCAAATCGATCTTGAGCCAGAGCTTTGGTTTCCAGCTGCCAGTTGAAATATGTGCTCCCCTTAATACTAAGATAAAACATATCCAAAATTTTCATATATTTGTACTTTTCAATACCAAAAGCGCTTTGCATGAAATTAAAGAATTCTGATTTATTGCTTCATATAAATTTGTTTGTTTTTGTCAATTTTTGTATTTGACTATTTGGGCCAGTTCATATAAATGTGAACGCTTGAGGCGTAGCACTATTATTGGAGTTGAATGTGCTGTATGCGTACAGCTGGCGGGCACTGTCGCAAAAGCAATTTGCTATTAGCAGATGGCGAATGTCAGGACAACAAAGGATTTGAATTCAGTCGCAGCCAGAGAGCAGACAGGCGGCGGCAATGCCAACTGGCAACAACATTAACCAGCACTTGGCAATTGTTATTGCTGCAATACCCTAAGCCAGACTGAAAAGGGGTATGTATGTTTGGGTATACTAATTTATGTATATAATGAGTTCACTCGGAATATATTTGATTCTGTGCTGTCCAGGGTAGCTCCCAGTCGTGCCCAACCTACCAGAGCTGTCTTATTTGCTATAGTTGTTGCTGTTGTTGAGTTAGGTTTATGTGGCTGTTGTTGTTGTACTCAGACTTATTGTAGTTGAATGCCTTGTGCTGCAGCAGATTTTGATGTTGCGCAGTCTGTGTCAACTCTATGCGTGTGTGTGTGTGAGTGTGATACACCCAGAGCGTTGAAATACATGCAATAAAATGTGTACGTGTCTAAATTTTAATATGCCTGCGTGTCTGTTTAGCATTTGATTCAATTCGTTGGGTGTTTCTCCCGGGCACCACTTTCATCTTTGGGTCCTGACCCTGCTCCTGCTTCCTTGCCTGTGTTTTATTTGACTTGCTACTTATTTATTATATACCTAATGAAACTTCACGTTCTCCTCATTAGGACACACCCACACACGCACACATTGGTATGAGGTTGAGTGAGGAAATTGCTTTGTTTTCGGTTGATTAACAATCACCTGGAGTTTGGGAATTCTGTATTAAGGCTAAAGAGTTGTTGTAATTAAGGCTTGGAGATTGCTTTAGTTTAGAGCGTGCAATGTTAACGCAAGACAAATTCATTTAAAACCCAACCAAACATCAGACTCTTCTTAAAACACTTTTACATAATTTCAGTTGTTTATGTTTTTCGTCCCATTTCTGACAGAATCAGCAAAAAGTAAAAACAGAAAAGAAAAAAATAATAAAAAATGAAAATGAGGCAGACATAAAAATGGGAAAGTGTTTTCAAAATTATGCAAAACATAATAATAAAATTTAATAAAAAATGCCAACTTAGCGGGAGGCAGCGCGTGGAAATGGCCTGGCGATTGCCCCAAAGTGTGGGCAGGGCAGCGCGACTGCAACATTTTATGCAAATTCCATTGTCCGCAGCTTCGAGTGGCTCAATTTGCGACAGCGAAAGCGACTGGGACTGGGACTGGGACTGGGACTGGGACTGAGATTTAGGCTGGCTGGCGGCAAATGCTGCCGAGATTATGTCCAAAAGGGCTGTAGGTGTTTTTCATTCCACCCATCTCTTGAAAGCAACCAAAGGGTGTATTAGTCTTCAAAAGTAATTTGTGGGAAACCTTTGCAATTCTGTCAATGCCTATGCGAGATAATTTATTAAGAAAATATATTCACATATGTATATATAAATAAATGAAATTTAAAATATAAAAATAAGTTGGCTATGCCGACTGATGTCTAAATTATATGAGTAAACAAAATATCTGCTTCAGTTGAGTGACTAAATTCGGAATAAAATTACTAGCACATAAAAAAAAAATTATAAAAATTTAAATTTCTGAAAAAAGATTAAAAAAAAAAAATTATAAAAATTTAAATTTCGAAAAAAAGATTAAAACAAAATTATTTATAAGTTAGCTCTCGATGTCTGTTTAATTTATGTTATTCGGTTAGTTTGAAAGTGGAAGCGAGTATTACATTAGTCGTCGACATCCCACTCTATCCAGGCTCTATCGTCCTCAAACAGTCCAAAATTACGTTTATCAGGTAGTTGTTTATACAGCTGCACTTTTGAACTAATTTTATTACATTTCTTAAGAAAGACTTTACCGCGTCTCTCTTTCTTTCCCTGTCACTCTCTGTGCCGCTGTCTCCTTCACTTATCCTTCATGGACTTTAAGCTAATTCCCATCCTTGTATTGCTGTTGGCATTTATACGAATGGCTTTTCAAATAGGCAAATAAGTACTTTGTAAGTAATTTGGACGCCAGCTGGCAGGAAGGGGGGGTGGATGGGGTAGATGGATGGGTTGGGGCTGGGTGGCGTTTTGTTTAGGGTGTACATCGACAGACAGTCATAAAAATAAGTCAGACAGACCCTCGCCTACTGCTGGCAGTCAGATGCTAAACAAAACGCGAGGCAGGAAAAGGCCCACAATCCAAAAAGTTGAAAAACTTTTGTTTTGTTTTGTTTTATTCGGTTGTGGGGTTATAAAATGAAACGAATGTAGACAAAAAGTTTGCGCCGTTTGAAAAGTCGGCAAATACGCGTACCCGACACGCCCATTGACGTCGCATCCGCCCCTCTGGTAGCAGGCAACCGCGCACAGTGTGATAGCCCCGATTTGTTTCTGAAAAGAGTAAATATTGATTTATTGAAATAAATTAAATTGCCGTATGTGTACGAAGCTAACGATGTGTTATTCCTATGAAATCAATTAAATATGTTTCAAATAATGGAAACTTTAGTCCCACTGTCATCTGACAATTTGGATGCGGCGGGAAACAATAAAAACGCCAGTCGACAATGTGCGCTGCATAAAAACTGCTTATTACGCCGTATAGTAGACAACGGAATTTTTTGTTTGTTTTGTTGTTTTTTTAGCTTTTCCAGCTTTTGGGGCTTCAACAACAATTGAAATAAATGAATTTGGCAAAAGGATTGCGGGAGGAGCGCACATAAATTGGCATATCACAATGCCAACTGGGGTATAATTTAAAAATCTCAATCGGAGCACTCTCGACATCATATTCAGCATGTTCAGTTGCTAAATTAAAATCAAATTTATTTGAAAGTCAACGAAATGTTCAGCTCTAATCTAAGCCGCAAAGGGCACAGCGCGTTAGGCTAATTAACTTGCACAAAAAAGGTGCGTTTGCAGTTAGGCGGAAATCCACTTAGTGTTAGTGGGATTACACACACACACACATACACACAACAGCACTTAAAAGTAAGCCAATTTCATGCGTGGGCGTATCCCTCTAGTTAAAAAAAAGGAAACCAAAATAACAAAAATAACTGGCACCTATTTCAAACTCAATTAAACACGGACCCAACCAATTTGCGCAGGAGCCGAGGCTCCATTCCGTGCTCGTCCTTGTATAAGTGGCTCATGTGGACACAGCTGTTTTTAATGTGTGTGTGTGTGTGGGTGTGCGAGTGTCTATGTGTGTATATGTCTAGTGTTATGTGATAACCCTTTTCTGCCTTTTCGGATTAGCTTTGTTGTCAGTTTTTGTGCCCTTGTCCTCGTCTTGTAGATTTATTCTTTTATTTTGAACCCTACGATTTCGAATGCAGATATACTTTATGTAGGATCTGTTACAAATAATCACTAATTTTGCTAACTCGCAAACTAAAAGTCAATTTATTTGTTGTACATTATCAAGATGCCTTGTAATGGGTGGGTATTGTATTCGCTTATCTCGCGTCTCTTCCGTACCGATATGAATCATGGAACCTTTTAAATATTTTTATTGCAACTAAAATTATTTATGCACTGCTCTTTGCGCTGCTTTTTAAGCTCATTTTGAGACGCTCGATTTGGCATCTCTCTCATCGCATGCAGGATATATAAACTCGTAATACACCTTTACAACGAGTATATTAGACTTGAGCTTAGTTCAACTGGTGGCAGCTAAATAAATTTACATCAGAAAAAGAACTAGATGGACGAACAACAAAATTAGTTTACTTATTCACATAGTTCACATATACGTACACATACACACTCACATACGCACAGGTACACACGTGTGTACCTTTTCCTTGGCGTGTGGGCGTGCGTGGGTCGTTCGCAGGACTCTACTTGCCTTTGAATTGGGCATCTGACCCGCATATGACCACGCATAATTAGACCATTTTTGGGGCTCGTATTAGGGCTACCAAATATTTGTGCCGGCAAATTGATTTCGTTTGGGCCTGTTGTTTTGGGCGTATTTTGGGCTACTTTCGCACAACACTTAAAAGTGTTGACCCTGTTTATGTTTCTTAAATGCAAAGATTGCTAATAATACGATATGTGATATGTACGTGGTATATATGATGGCAGTGCAGCTCCTGTGTGGGTGTGCGAAAGGGAAATTTCATCCCATCTGCTTCAGCCAAAATAGAATATTTCAATTAATTTCTGCATCAATTTGCATAGGGCTGAAGCTGAAGCTTGTATAGGCGATGCCAATTCGGGCCGTTATATTCTTATCCTTATCATCATCATTTATGAGTTTTGCCTTGCATTTGCTGCAATTCCAGCCACATAGCACATATTCGAATGCCATTGTGCTATATGACTTTTACCTAGACAATTTGCAGTTCGTGTCATCAGTCAGTCGACTACTCAACTAATTGCTTATCCATAGCTATGCGGGTGTAAGGCCGCCACGCCTATCCGAGCCTTTGTCCCTTGGGTGGAAATTTCCTTTGGATGTGCTGCAGAATAGTTGTGCCGCTGACTGAAAGTATTCCACGCACCGAATGCTTTGGTATTTTAAAATTCCAGTGTGCAACGCTCGAGTCACGCAGCAGTTACGCTTGGGGGCGTGGCGAACGCCCCTAAGCAGCAAACTTGACAGTTTCTGATGAAGGGAGAGCGAGAGAGTTGTTCGTTCTGCTTCAGCTGTTGTTGATGAAGGAGCTGTTGTTGTGTCTGTCGCTACTACAGCTATTGTTGTTGTTGTTGTTGCTGTTGGTGCTGCTGATTGAGAGCACATTGATATTGTTGTTGTTGTTCCCATTGTTGTTGCTTATATTGCAGTTGCTGCTGTTGCTTCTACTGCTGCAGTGTTTGTAAAGTTGTTGTTGTTGTTCTTATCGTTTGAGTTGTGTTGTTACTGTTGCTGTTGTTGCTCGACAACAACTGCCGAATTTGATAGAGATAATGTTGTTGTTGCTCTTCTCATTAAAATTTCTATCACTGTTGCTCGCATTGTTGTTGCTGCTGTTTTTGTTGCTGCTTAAGGATTAAATGTTGAATATGTTGTTGCTGATGTTGGTGTTTGTTGTGAAGTTGTTGCTACTGGATATTCTGTTGCTGCTGTCAAATATGGTGATGCTGCCATGGCTACTGCTGAAGGATATGTTGTAGTTCTTTATGCTGCTGCTGCCAGTGCTGCTGCTGTTATTGATTGAGCTATTGTTGCTGCTGCTTGTATTGTGCTTCGCTGTTATGCGTGCTGCTGATGCCGTGCTGAACTCCATTGTAGAGGCCATAACTTATTAATTTTCTCAATGCAGGGCGCCTTTTATTAAAAAATTCCTGAGATAACAACGGAAAAGCAGGCACCAATAATAATATGAATAGTTATTGCCTACATCAGCAACAACAACAGCACGTCCATCAGCAACAGCAATAGTAACAGGAGTAGCAATAACTAACAACTAAGGCAACAATGTCGTCAATCGCACCAATCGGGAGCAGCAGCAATAGCAACATCATCTCCATTAACAACAGCAACTGTTGCTGCTGTCAACTACTTGTGCTGAAAAAAAAACATGCTCCAAAAATTACTAGGTAAGAGGCAGGCATCTGAGGCGCATCCCCTTTGCTACATTTCTAATGAAACGCAGCCTTTGTCAACATCTTTGGACTTTTCTCGGAGTCTCTGCTGTTTATGGCTGCGACACACATTAGCGAAATTGTGTTAAATAATTTTAACGATGCATTAAACTAAGCGAGGGGCAACAGCAACTGAAGCGGCTCCACGCCTTATAGGGCGGGAAGTGTCGTTCATTTGCAATCATTTGGCAGTCGTGAGTTTCGGTTATATTCCAAACAGGAAGCAGCTCGACGCGTGCCAACATCCGGATGGCGATGCGAATTTTAACATTTCAACTTGGCACATTTGGCGAATTATTCAAATTCTTGTCACTGCAACACTCCAAAAAAGAAGAACCAAGAAAAAAAGCATATATATATACATAAATACATATATGTATATATACATATATATATATATATATATTATATATATGTAAAAGGAAAGCAGACAAAATGAAATGAAAATAAAAGCCCAAGCAGCTGGCGGTAGGAATTGCAAAAAGATTTATGCCAGGCAACTGGAAACTGGCGACTGGCAACAAAGTTAAAAGCACAAATAAAATGTTTGCTCACATTTTTGTAATTTTGAGAAAATTGCACGTTTATTGCCGCATCGCGTGTTTGTCTCAAGACTCAACTTTAAATTCAGAGCACAGGCCAGAGTTGAGCTGGAGATAGATACAGATAGAGAGTGAGAGAGAGAGAGAGAGAGAGAGACAGAGAGAGAGAGAGAGAGAGAGAAAGGGAGAGAGAGAGAGAGAAAGAGGGAGAGAGAGAGAGAGAGACAGAGAGAGAGAGAGAGAGGTGGAAAACAGTAAAAGTTTCCCTTTGCTCTGCCTAACTACACGCCACGCATTGAATAATTAATATTGCGCATACGACGTGTTGCCATCACGTAATGTCGCAACACAGTAGAGCAATGTCTCATTTACAGCGCTGACTACTGCTGATGTCGCTGTCGCTTTATTATGATAATCAGCACAGACAATGTGCAGGTACGTTAACTAAGAAACTGTAGCCAACTATCAAATTGCAGGGCTTATTAGACTGGAAAGGGCGCCAGTCTTATTGAACTTGGCTAATTGCCATAAATTGAGTTTGAGCAACTGGGTCTGATATTTATATAATTTAAATGTATAAAATATTTAATAATATATATGAATTACAATTTATATATATATATATATATATATATATATATATATTATATAGATAACAGATACACTTATTAAATATACTGAAATGTGCTATAGCCACGTCAGGAAAGCTGACAAATCTGATATGCAGCCAAATTGAATGCCATCTAGTTTATAGTTACGGGTTTTCGGATAATCTGAGCTGCTTGAAATACAGAGCCATAATTCACGCTAAGCTGACAAGCTTAGATACGCGTCTACAAGGAGTTGGCAATCCTGTCAAATGCTTGATTGTAAATTATTTAAAGCCACATAAATCAAAGCACACAAAAGCCATTCAATCTGTGTGTTTGTACTGGCGCGGGGAGGTTCGAACATAAGCATGAACTTCAAAACGCCCATTCCACCACAGTGGGCACGCCCACTTACACACGCACCAAATACACGCCAAACACATGCCAGGTAGACCAACAATAACAGCTGCGGCAGCGGCAGCGGCAGCGACAGCCAATTTGTCAACGCACCGCGCAAATGGCAAACGCTGCGTTCAGGTTGTAGCATTTTGTCATTACATCGATGCAACACAATTACCCACTGGGGCCGGGCTGAGTCTGCGGGCGGGATCTGCGACTGGGAATTACCATGTCATGCATGCAAATTGGCAAGAACGGAACAAAACTTAACAACGACTGCCGCGAGCTGCGACTGAAGCAGCGGAAATTAACGACGCAGCAGGTGAATCAATTGCGGTAGTTTGGCTACGAAGCGTCGTAGGGGGAACGAAGTGGAAAGAGCTAAAGTGTGAATCGATAATTAATCGATAGCTATCAATACTAGCGAGTATTCAGTGTGACATTGCTAACGCATAAAAATCATTTCATAATGTTCTTCTATAAATAAACTTACGCCTTAGTTTGAAAAGATGGAATAATAAAATTTAAAATTTAATATTTTTTATTTCATTTTTAATGAGTACTAAATAATTTTAAAATATTTGAAATTTGTTAAATATAAGTTAAAACAAGTCTAGTTAGTCAAAGTGTAAAAATAAAATTTTACTATAAATTTAGAGCAAACATCAAACATGAATAACTTAAATTCTATGCTGCTTAGAAAACACGCTGCGCACTTTTATACTCATTCACGAAATTTAACTGAGTATATTACGTTCTAAAATGTCTGACTTTCCATTCCATTTTGTCCGTATGAACACGCCAACCATATCGACGTTATTGCAACTGGACACTTGAAATTTGAGTTTTAAAGTGTCGGCCCAAGAATTAGAGAATATAATTAGAGACATGACATTAGAGACATGATATATCGAGAAAAGCTATTTTCCACCACTTTTATAGCTAGCACCTCAGAATATAACGACTAAATTATTGCTGACATCCTGTATGACTATACATAATAAGAATTTATGTACATATATATAAATTGGTGGCGTGGCAAATCGAAAAATGGATCCGGACCGTGAGAGAGCATTCTGCAATGGGTAATGCCCGATTGCCCTGTTCTTACGCAATTCAATTTATTAAGCTTACCATTTGATATATACAAAATTGTTTAAAATTATTTAATTTAAAGAAGAATAAATTATTGCATTTATGTAGATCTCAAATGCGAGTAAAATCCATTCTCAATTCTCAATAATCCTTCTCATATTCATTAAGAAAATTCCACATGATTGAGAACAGCATTTATGGGCCATTTGCTGAATGGCAAAAGGAACCGCAACGATTTAATTACGGCCATCGATAAGAGTCAGAGGCCAGTTGTCTCCTGCTGCACTATGCGATGGCATTTATCGAGCATTTAAGCTTGACTGCTGAGTCCTTAATTAACAACAATAAAGCTTCTGCATTTTGAGTACGGCAATTGTTTATTGAATGCGCCGTTGAGTGGTGCGTGTTCCTGTTTTTGTTCCGGTGCTGGTGCTGCTGCTGCCACTACCAGTGCCACTGCTGACGCCGACACTGCGTCAGCTCATTTGTCAACGTCAATTTTTAAAGTCAATTTTAAAGGTCGTGCCACAATATTTAACATTGAATCTTCGCCACTTTGTAGCTGCTGGAGTGGTACGTGCTGTTTGTGTTGTTGTTGCTGTTGCGCTCTTACTCCTTATCTCCGGCACTAGTCGTTTTGGCTGTGGTTCAAGAAACTCACAAGTGACACTTGCACGAAAGATAAATGCGAACGTAACTTTTGCCATCAAATGTTGCCAATCTATGCGAGTCCTACGTCCTGCCTCCTCTGTTCGGCATCCTGCGATTTGTCTCCCCCTCTTCATTCCTGTGTTGCTAAGCCAAGCCACAGTCCCTTGCACAGCAAGAGTCCCCAAACTGGCTGCAATTGGACTTTGGTCCTTTTTACCTTTTGCGCTCATGCAGCACTTAGGTCAGACTAGGCTAAGTTAGGCCAGGCCAACACAGCAGAAGAGAGTACTGGGCAGGACCGACGCGTCGTCCTGTGTCCGCCTCCCTGTTGCGCGTCAAGTATTCGACAAAAGTAGGAAGTCACATTTACTAACTGATTTATGTGCGCTTCCGTTTTGCCAGGGTTTTATCTTTCAAGTTTTCGGCACAATCATTTCCACTCAAAATATTTCCAAAATACCGTCCGACACCCAAAAAAAAAAAAAAAACACAACCTGAACTTCACATAGTGGCTGCTGTGCGGTTATTCCTCCGAGCCATGGCCAGCAATGCTCGACAAGGACTCGTTAATCAATGACAGCACGTTTATCTTTAACGTCTGCCCATAAATTTTACACTACAAAATTGCAAACCTTTGACAGACAACAAACACACACACAGATACACTCACACACACACACCGTCGCACCGCCTCCTCTCTGACAGATCAACAAAAAATTTGTTAGTGTAAAAGGATTTTCAGCGCAGTCAGCTATTTTAGCAGAGTTGGCGTATCTAAAACGTGAGGTTACTCTGCCGCAGGCTTGTCAGTTTGGTTAGTTAGGCTCAACAGTTTATTGCTGGTACTCGAAATAAATGTAAATTTAAATTTATATTTAAAGTGAAGATATTCTTTAAACACTTAATTTTATACTAGATCACGAAGCGAAGGCTTGTGGTGAAGGAATTGTAGTTTGGTTTGTGAATACAAACAATCAAAGAAAAAGCTAGAAACTAAAAGTTTGTCAGGTGTATCGGCTCTTGGAACCTTCGTTCTATCAAATATTAAGGTTTTATTGATTTGTCTAGTAATATGACAAATTGGAAATATTATTGTATATCAGATATGAGACTTAAATAGAGACATATAGACTTGCAATCGATACTTTATCACATGTAGATATATCAAGGGCAACGGCTAAAGAAAAGTCGAATGTATGTTTTAGAACTAGAAAAAAATATATTTCGCATTTTTGCAGCACGGAAAATTTAAAATCAACTTTTATTTCAGATAAATTATTGCAATGTTCTTTAATTCCTTCTAAGATTATTCCAAAAATTATAGACCTATCCATATTAGGAGCGTACAGTTTTATAAAAAGGAACTACAGCGGATTCCCTCTCTTTAGACTTATTAGACATTGTCCAAATTTTATATGGTCTATGATATTTTATAATAACATATTTGACTTCTTTACACCAGCTTAAAAATAAAAGATCCTTTAACTCAAGAACTTCCACGTATTTTTCAATCCAAATAATAATATATTTTATCAAATCCTCGTCAGTTAATTGTGAGCATTGTTCTCGACTAATTTGATTAAAAACCAACTTGAACTTCAGTGTGCAGCACTCGAGAGCCGGTGTTCACATGGGTCACAATGGCAGACAGAAATTCATTTGCATTTGGCTAAATTCACCCCTTGGCTTGCTTTGAGTGCCCTCAGGATAGGACTGAATTGAAGACAAGCGGCTACAGCTGGCAAACCGAGCCGGAAGAGCTCTCAGCTGCTGTGAAACTTTGGCTCTAGCTGCTGCTATTGCTTGAATTCAATTATCATATGATTTCCTTTTTGTTTTGATGTAGCAAGAAGTTTAAAAAAATATTGAAAGGATGTTTGTTTATGGGATAAACACAATATGTTTGAGACCGCAACAGTTGAAGCTGTGCTCCATGTTTACCAGGCAATATTTTGATTTAATTTACTGTGTGCTAAGGTCGCCCGGGGCCACAGAGCGTATGCGCAATGCCTTACAAAAGGACTTTACTCAATTGGTTTACCGCTTGCGTTGTCAGCCAGCTAATTAATATTAAATCCATTTGGTCGAACGGCATTGAAATGCCAAAAGCAAACGATTTCAGTTAGTCCAGCCACGCCTCCGGCCCAAGCAGCGCCCACCATCGGCCCCCAGCGAGTTAAGGCTGAGCGGGGTTTGATTTGTTTCTGTTTCATGTCGCATTTTATTCAATGTGTGTGTAATTATTTCACGGCTGTGTGCGCACTGTACATGGACATGCACATGGACAAGCCGATTGCGTGCCAAAGTATTTAAGCCCATTACGATGAGGACATGCGGCGTGGGCGGCGCTGGCTGATACGTACGTGCTCTGAATGTGGACCTAATGAGGAAGGCGTCGAAATGAATTTGTATTAAATGCATGTAGTCGGCACATAATTCATATAAATTGTATTTACTATTTAAATTTAAGTGTAATATACAGCACTGACGCTCACAGCGGCCAACTCATTCCATACCCCCACACACACACACATACACAACATTCAATCGCACGCATATTACGCATACGTCGTGTGTGCTTGAAATTGCTTGCATACGTAATTACAACTGATGCTGCTTGCTATGCGAATCACAGGCCGTACGAAAACTAATTAAAATGTTTATCAACTATGTAATTATCACACCTTCGCCTGCGTGATACCGAAATAACATCGATTGCATTAGTTCTATGTTAGTTGTCAGTCAAAAGTCAATTAGAATAGATTCGAGATAACTGTGATAATTAATGCTGAAATAATAGTTGAACATTATTTATATATTGCGTGTAAGTGTAATTATTAATTTTATAAAACTCTTCAATATTTTTTAATTAAATTTTTTACAATAATATACTAATTGAGTCTAGGGGCGATCTTTTGCATTTCTGGCCAGCTCTGCTGCTGGATATCTCACAGATAAACGTAACGGGTGTGGGCCCAATCTCTGGATAGATCAGTGTGCCGCTGCACATAGCAGATAAAGATTTGAACACAAGTGCTTGCTGCATGGTGGAGCCCATTAGAGATCACGTCAGAACTGAGCCACATCATCTAAGAATCTGATCAATAAATGCATTTACAACAACAGCTTCTTATAATATTGAATACGCATAGAAGCTGGTTTCTAAAGTGTGAAAATGACTACGCCAAGAGATGTTAAAAATCACTGTTTGCCTATGGAATGAACCAACATAGCAAGCTCTCAACTAATATTAACATAACATCAACCTCGCACAGCTGTTAGAAGTTTTCAATTTGAATTGTGTGCATAACACACAATATCAATTGCAGTTCATGAGTTTCATTTCTTCAACTTCTGCAACTTTTATCAATATGTCATTCATATACGTTGCAAAGTTGCAATAACAAGTAAGAGTCAGAGTAAGAGTCAGTCATACGCAACCAACTGCGTGATACTCTGTGTGCGTTTTGTATATATAGCAGTAGGGGTCGCCTCAATCGTTCCTGGGTTCCCATTTCATATATTAAATTCAAGTTTCGTCATGTCTATCACTTGATACTTCAATAGTATTCAACCAACACCAATATGATAGTAGTACTTTGCAGTTGGGCTCTACAAACCTTGTTGCCGATTTGCCACGCCCCTAGTGGAGTTAGATATTTAATTTTATTTATTAAGTCTCTAACATCGACAATGCTCAAAATAATTGCAGAATTTGACTTTGCAAATAATTATTTGCCGCCTCTCGCTCTTTTACTGATACTCTGAGATCAATAGCAGAGACCAACTGATAAACGGTTCTTCAATGAGTTTGATCGAGTTCGGCTCGCAATCGTTTTATGTATATATTGTTATGTACGCGAGTGTGTTCGCTAATTATACCAAGTGCGTACCTAAGTCGTCAATCGTATCGTTCCCTAAACGCTGTTAATCAAAAGAGCGTCACGCGAATAGTTTAACTCAAGGTGCTCAAGAGAAAATAAAAAACGAAAAGTGGGTATAATTTTTTGATTGATTTGGCAGCTATGATTTTCGTCAATCATAAAAGTATGTTAGCAACAAGTTATGTTCCAGCAGTTCCGACAGCTTTCATCATAAATACTTTGAATCATTTCCGTTGAATACACATATATTTTAATTAAAATTTCTCACAACCTTCGTATAGTGCTAAATACTTAGAGTAATATCGTAATCAGTCCCATGGGAGAGCTCGGGCATTTTTGCCCATATGCAGAGTCACAGTTGCCTCCACGTTTGCCAAAGCGTTCCGCAACCAAGTACTCCCGATCGGTGTGCAAGGCGTAGTGGTCCGTGGAGCTCGACGGAGTCAGCACTATGTGGAGCAGCTCGCCCAGTAACCCACTTTCATGGGTCAAGGGCTGCGCTGCATGTTCGCAAATGACACGCAGCAGACAGCTGCGGCCAGGCAAGTTGATGTTCTGTAAAACCGTCTCGATGCCTCGATAGATGACCCAGCGATACATGGAGCCGATGCCGGATGCTTCTGGCATGTGACCCACATGCTCTCTGCCAGTTATGGGCTGCGGCTTGAGATAAACTCTGGTGATTTCCTCGGCTGTGGTAGGCAGAAAGTATTCCGTTTTCAGCACATAGCCCGACGTAACCGACTCGAAGGGCAAGTCCTCCACTGGAATACCAATGCCGCCAATGAACTGCACACGCGTTGGGGCGGTTGCTGGAAAGAGCAGAGATCTGCTGAGCCGCTGAAGATGGTGAACCGGACGGCTACTTAAGCTGCTGCTGGCCAGTGCCACGCCTGTCAAGTACAACACGGCAATTGCTCTCAACATGACAGCAGAGTCTCTTTACCGCTGAAGATCCAAAGCGGAACTGAGCCGGCAGCAGAGTCCAAGAATTCTCACACCAAGCACTCACTTTCTTTTTAAAGCGGGAGAGGCGAGGTGACAAGCACTTAAATCAGTTCAATTAGCAACTACTTGAGAAATTGTAAGTGGCTTAACTGGCTGTCGATCTACTTATATACAATTTCACTAAAGACTATAAATACAGCTACAAATGCCTTTGTGCCTATTATAAAAGAGTTAACATTGCATGTGCTAAACGATTTCCACAAGAACGAAATTGCTAACAGGTTATTTGAAGTGCGAAAGACGAAAGTATTTTCATTCTTGGGCATATAAAAGATATATATTATGATATATTATTTGGCATAAATATATATATAATTTGGAATGAATTTTTAAAGCTATGAAGTTGTTAGTTAATGTTTTTAAATATTTAGCATACAAAATGAGTCTCTCTGCTATTTGTAATGAGAGTTCATTGACCAAGCTAAACGCATTGCTATACCTGAGTACATTTAATAGATATTTATCAAAATTGAGCATATCTAATAAACATACATAATTGGTTATAACTTTATAATGAAAGCCATTTTAATACAAATTAAAGTCAAATTGTCAAATTATCATATTTAATACTTATAATTCCAGGTATTTAGAAATTCTAGAATTGAAGTCACCGTATTTGGGCCGCACATTGGTCATCAATCAATCAATAAATCAGCAATGCGTTCAAGGCAGACAATGATATTAAGTAGCTAAGAGCTATTCAGGCATTAAGAACTCTGCGCAGAAGTTTGCTCTACTTCAAGCAAACGAAATCTATTGCAGTGCGAAAAGTTTTGAGACTGACTGTCTCAAGAGGCTCGAATGTAATCCGTTTTTTATTTTTGCTGTGAGTTTGCAGACATTTTCGCATCATTGGCACAGATTTGCAGTTTCATATGCCAGCTGTAAATAGTTTTTATTTTACTTTTACTTTTTTCTCATTTTTTTTTTTGTTTGCTTTGCGACCCTTATTAGAGTCAACCTACACAATTACGCCCGATCCATTGGCAATCCGCTCTCCATGCTTAAATAAAGCGTACAAATGCATGAACCAAAGGATTTCGAAATGTATACACTCTCGTACATGAAAGAAATTGTATAAAATGTGTGTTCGCATTGGCATTAAAACACTAAGCGCCGAGCTCAGCGTGTGAGATGACTATCCTGCTTGGATTTAAGCTCTCTGATTCCACTCTTTTGCTCTCTTTTGAGCAACGCTGGGCAGAGGGCGAGTGGTTAAGGAGAGAGAGATGAGGAAGTTATGCCGACAACGACTTGAGTAAGTTAAGTGAATTGCTGTTGCATCCCAGAACTGCGAAGGAAATGCGCCACAAGGCAGGAACTGGAACTGGGAATGGGAATGGGAATGGGAACGGGAATGGGCGCAATACTCCAAGCTTCTAGCTCCTAGCTCCTAGCTCCGAGCTCCCAGCTTCCAGCTCCGAGATTAAAGAGCAGCGAGAATGGGATGGAAAGTTCTATAAAGGCAAAAAGAATGGCGCATAAAAATAGATGACGTTCAAGTGAACGACGGTAAATGCATTCCTGCAGAGACAGCTTAGAGCTGCACAGACACTGCGGACTGCGAATAGAGACGGCTATTTATTAAATAAACGAAACAGAAGCTGAAATGCCGGACAAGTCCTCCTGAATGCTCGCAACTTGAGCAGCATACAAATATATATATATATATATATATATATATATATATACATTGGAACGTAAATGTATCGAACAGCCATAAGGAGATTATTTTAAAGCATTTAAAGGCTTTACTTGAGGAATGTTGTGCTTGACTCATGTGCTCAATTGATACGATATGCCTGCAGTTCTGAAAACACACAGACAAAACACCGAGCTTATAATTCTGTATGCTATGAGTGAATCACATGCGCTATTAAACAAAGGTGGAGTTGGACATGCATCTCTATTTATTCAATAACAAACAAACAATTGAGAAACGGCAGCTTGTTCTGGGCTTTCAGTTTATGCCAAATTAAACCGAGAAAACGATTGTTAAATATTTTGGGAAGAAGGGGAACAATTTGAGATTTAATATTTAAGCTATATATTATTCACATAACTATGATTATATCTAGGCAATCAAATAATAATATATACATATATACATATGAAGGCAAAGCGCCAATTCCATTGCCAAATAAAGATTCGCATTTTTGTAATTCGACAAACTACAATAGCAAAGCAAAAATTTGGAAAGCAACTTTTGGCCCAAAAGTTTTGCTACTTTGAACTTGGCTTGCAAGTGGCAAGTGGCAAGCGGCATGCGGCATTCGGCATGCGGAACATTTTATGCGGCTCGTTAGAAGCCGCAAAGTTCATGCTGCGCACAAAGTTCGCACAGTGGGCCAAGCTCCGGGTATGCAAATCGCAATTTGAATAGCTTCAATGGAAAATAAGTTCGAGTCAGCGAAGTTGACAAATCAGTTAAGCTGCGAAGGGACAATTGACATTAAGTAATTGATGAGCATTAGACAGACGAATATTAAATAGCAGCACTGTACAGGAGACTGCTCCACCAGCTATTTATGTCATGGAATACCATCTCAGCTGAAGTGCAACAGATATAGCTTTGCTTCAGAATCTTAAGATATATATGAGAAGGGAGACGCTGATTAACATACTTTTAAAGAAAGCGGAAGAGGCTTTTCCCTTGTGCTTTACATCAATTTACGAAATCCAGAATACCCTCATTTGCAAACCCGGGTATAATGATGAAAACGTTTAAGAAACTGCAGCACACAAACCGTTCAGACTTAATGGAAGTCTGTGTGTGTATGTGTGTCTTTGTGAGTGTGCGTGCTGTGTGAGTGGGTATGCTGCCGCATCTTGACCTCATAGTTGGCTTGAGAATTGCCACATGCTGGCACATGCGAAGCATAAATCCTCCAGCAACGTCTGGCAAATAAATGTATCTGCTGCATATTTAGTTGGAGTGGAAGAGGGCGGCGGGGTGCGGGGTGCAGCGCAACTAAATGTAATGAGTGAAATTATTATGCAAACGAAGTCTGTAAATGAGTGGGTGCCACACACACACACACACTCTCATACACATACATACATACATCAACAAAACACTTGAAAATGTGTGCCGGGGACAAGCAGCCAAAGAATCTTATGCAGAAGACAATGATCATGAAGCTGATAATGATGAAGCTCATCATCATTTTAATGCTGATTATGTTTAATAAACAGCGGCAGCAGCAGCTGTTGCACTTGATGCAAGTGCCATTTAAAGCACTTGCAACGCTTACAACAAGCACCTTATAACATTTTCGCACTCTTACTCTCCCCCGGCCCCTGCCTCTGCCCCTTCCAGTTAGCCTGGCCCAAACAATGCTTTACACACACATTATTCATGGCATTTGCACCCTATAATTGGCGAGCTTCACATTTCAAAGAACACAAAGTTCCAAAGTTAAATTCGATTTCACTCCAATTTCGATTGAGCATTGCCAAAAGGCAATTTAATGCAAAAATACATATATACAGGCTACGTATATATGTGAAATGCCTATTGACAAAATGTTGTCAAGCATCAGCAAACACGGCCCATTAAAATGAAAAACTCGTCCACTGATCCAAAAGGAAATTGGGGACAGTTAAGAGCAGTTACAATTGTCCGCTATTGTGCTGGCAAATAAGAGGTTCAAGAATAAAGGAAATTCAAATAAACCGAGCATATTTTAGGTAGTTTCTGTGAATGAGATGACTGAGAGAATGTTTACTTAGGCATGTGCACAGAGGAACCTGGAGTGGAGTAAAATAATTAGGTTGAATTGAGAATTGCATCCTCTATCTGTCACATAGCTCTCTCTTAATATATAGGTATTTCCTTTATATGTGACTCTCTGTTTCAGTATAGCTCTTAGAGGATTGCTTTTGAGTGAAAAGTACATTAAGCTCGGCATAATACCATGTTTGACCTCAAGCACGTGCTAAGACCCAACACACTTCAGCTCCTGGCCATTAGCGCAGTTTGAGAGCTCATTAATTATGAGGAGCCTGTTGTCGAGCATCAAAGGCCTAAGTCTGATAAATGCAACATTTCAAGCAAAACAATGTCCATACGACTTATCTGTCATGCTACTATATGAATATAGAAATAGAATATATTATATGTTACCTTCAAAATCCGCAGGAGCAGTGCCTCAAGGCGCATGGAAAACAATTAAGCCGAAAAGCGGCGAATTGCTTAGGAATATATATAAATACACTTGGAGAAAAAATCTGTGCTGTTGACAAATATAGCTGAAATAGCTTTAGGCTATACATGGTCAAATGTTCATATACAAATTTAAGGCTCTGCTAATTCCAATACACAATTGTAGAGTGCATCATTGTGTGTTGATGCCATATTTATGCGCAAATTCTTAAACCCTCGTATCCTCAGTGTATATTTGTGGGTGTGAGTGTGTGCCTGGGTGTGTGTGCTGTGCAGGATAATCATTTTCAGTGCTCTGCCGTCCGACTGCCTGTGGCGGGCAGTACTCGTATTCCTGAGCATTTAAGCGTCTCTCATTTATCACACATTTCTCATTTGCCTTTCTCTCTCCCTCTCCCCCTCGCTCTCGCTCTCTCTGTCTGTGCAGTGCCCACTATATCGCCCGCACAAGTCGAGCCAAAATTAATATGCGAAAATAAATTATCAAGCCAAATGAGCAGCGTGTTTTCTCCAACAAGGTTTTGCGGCAAAAAAAAAGAGAAAAAAAACAAAATGGGTTCTGGGGGTGCGGGAGCTGCGCGTAGAAAATGCCTGCAAAAAGGCATTCCATTTGCACGCATGTTTGGCCACATGGAATGCGTTTGGGGCCTTTTCAGCTTCATCAGCCACAGCATTAAACATCATTTGTTATGCGATTTTACGCCGAGCAACGTCAGCAACTAACTGGCCAATAGGCTGGACAAGCACGCTACGTACGAGCAAGTGAGAGGAGACTCAGGAGAGGGACATGGGTAGGGGCGAATGCGGGGTAGGTGACAGGTCGGGCGGCTGTAGCTTTAAATGCCCAACAAATAATGGACACCCAGTCATACAAATTTTACTAAAAGAAAAGTACGAAAGCCTTCTAGAGAAAGCAACGATTTCTTACTGACTGAGGGACTGCCAGACAAACGGACTGGGTCTTAACCAGGAATATAATATAAACATATTCGACGGAAACATCTGGCAACCCTATATCTTTTGACATAGACGGGCACAATAGATAGGGAGATAGGGGGATATTATATACAACAACTGATGTCAACTACTACTTGAACGGGATAATATGATTATTATTGTTATCAAACAAATTGTGTTTTTCTTGGTTATGAAAAAATAAAATAAATAAAACTAATCCGTCGAATATGTGTAGGCCGTAACTAATCAGTTTTACTCTTGATTCCCATATGCATTGGGTTCAGCGCATACAAGTTTATTTTTATGGAGTTCGTAATAATGGAGCCAACGTAATAATGAAGTATGATGAATATCATGAATTATGATGAAAATTATAAATTGATCTCCTTCTACTACTTCTACTCCTTCTTCTTATATGATTTACAACAAAATAAATATATTAAAATATTCAACAAAACGTTATATGTTAACCAATACACCCATATCAGAGTGCATGCCCAATGCCCAGTAGTGTACCTATTTTGTAGGGTAATTGAAAGTTGGTCAAGTGTAAACGACTGCTCAGAAATTGGATACGGATATGTTTGTGCTACGTCTATTGCCTCCGTCTATCTCGCTTACAGCTTCCACCGGAAAGTTAACCTCCTACCCCGGACTGTCCATTAGGGGGACTCTGCTTAACGGCTTGAAAAACGATAAAATTCAACTAGGCTCACAGCTGGGCACAGCTTAAAGAAATTCTCTAGAAACGAATTAAGTAGTATTTACGGAACTTTAAAGAGGCTGTCATGAGCGCCCACGTCCTCGTTCATCCCATGGCAAAGCCCATGCACACACACATGATATTTTTTGGGAATAATCTGACATCGTAATGAGCCTAATTTGCGCGCATTCATTTGGAAAATTAAAAATTAAATTGCTCTTGTCTCGCTGTTATGCTCATCATGAAAATATTGTAACAATCTGTTGTAATAAATCTCATTACCGTGCGACAGGCATAAAAGCAAAAGAAAAGGACGAAACTCTGTCATTCGCCTATGCCTGAGAGAACTAAGAAAATACTCAATTTTCGGTTTCAAGTATCAGAAGTAAAAGTGAAATTCAAGTATTTCAAGTGTCTCAAGACAGTAGCAAATCGACTTACTAATATTTTAGGTATATGTTTCTTTTTTGAAGTACTTGATATTTTAAATTCGAATAGACAAGATGAAAGAAACAGGAAAACAAAAATATTTTTTTAAATTATATATTGCACAGTTTGACTTGGTTGTGGATTTAGTTTTGCATCTAGCACGGCATACCCTTTTTAATTTAATACCGGGTATAACAGCGAATTCGGATTGCTTGAAGTGTTTTGCTTTTTTGCTTCGAATGATACTTGGAATGATTCCGGAAAATTTGAAAATTTGATTTCGTAATTGGGCAAAGCTGTTCACAAGTGTTTCTCTTTTTATAGTATATTCAAAATTCACTGAGAATAAGAAGTGCTCAGTCTTTAATTTGGCATATAAAAGAGCTTGACTTGTTCCTTTAAGCGAATCATAATTATAAACGCATTTAAAAACTTTTAAACCCTCATATATTTAATATCAATCATTCAGTGTGAAATTCGAGTTGATATAATAATTGTGTAAAATTTAAATGTGATCCGAAGGTATCTCCCATACTTATGCTTATGTGCGCTTTGTATAGCGAAGCCAAGTGGCTGGCTGATGCTTTTCATCGAATTTCCCACGAATGGCATTTTCATAGCTCGAGGAAAAGCTGGGGAAAAGTTAACGCAGACAATTCGCTTATAGCAAATGCAGGTTTGAAATTGTATATCATCGGCTGCCAGATGCTTGGCAACAAATATGGCCCGTAAATATACACAATAACCGGAAAGCAATTGCTTCACGCCATTCGAGCCGCTGAAATATTAGCCTCGTTTGCCCGGCGGCCCAGTCGACAGGCAAACCAGTTGTTATCCACGGACCATGTAAGCCCACCGCGCTCTGGGTCGTGTTAAGGTGGATTTTCTTTTCATTTTCCTCTTTTTCACACTGATTGAATATGGCCAGACATCCGGGAGGCGTAGGGTTCGGCGATGTTGCAGTTAAAGTGCCCCAAAAAGAGATATTGAACATTTTGCGCTCGAATTGCCAAAATAAATATTTAAATTTCGAGCAGAAGCTTCTTCAAATTTATGTTTGCACGCACTTTGTAAAGCCGGCATAAGCTGGGGCTCTTAAATTTGAGCAGGTAATTGAGAAGCGAACTCGCAGATCTGAGCTGATTGGGGAATACTTATGTAATGCAAATATTTACCTTATAAAGTACTACGGAAGCCTGGCAAATACAAGTCGATTTTGGATTGAATGCGAAAATGTGAATTATAAAAAGTTCATTTTATCTGAAAAACTATAACGTATTTGACACGAATTAGTTCCCATTCCAAGTACTACTCGCCTTTAAAAACGGCCACAACATTTGGCAAGTAAGCACAATTTCTGTAACCTGCGTTCAAATCAATCATCAAGTGTTTGGCCAAATGAGGCTTCAAAGCCACACAGCTCAACAGCTCAAAGCAAATGGCTAAAGCCGCGCACCATGCCTCGAGTAGTAGTAGAAATTTAGGCGAATCACTTTCACACATAGTGACTACACAAAGAGAATTGTTTTTCAATACCCTGTAATTTATATGGTATTCAATGAAAAGGCCTAGACAAGATAAGCGCTATCAGCTTTAAGGGGTAAAATCAAACCCTACCAAAGCAGTCAAGAATGGTTTCTTATATATTTCTATTTCTATTTGCCCTTACAGAGTATAGCCTAGTCGATCAAACAATTTGTTCCTTTCCTTTGCGGTTCAGCATGTGGTCAATATGGTTTTTTTTCGCCTTTTTTGGCAGTAATAAACTTTTTGAAAGCTCACATTGCCCGCCCTTGGCTGCTTCCGCATCCTCTGGCTCGTGCTCATCCGGACTCTCATCCTATGTCCGTCTCCAATTAGAGTTCTGCTGATTTGGCGCACTTAGCAAACGGCACGCCTCGCTGCCCGCCCATTCGCCGGATAGTGTTAGGCTCATTCGGTTTAGTTCGATTTGGACGGCCTGTTGTTGAAAACCCATTAAGATCATGCTCCATTAATTGAGTACTAATGAAAGCGCCAGCAAGGCCAGGACGGAGCAGCCGGGCCTGGCAACCCATCTCACACCAGCCGAGTCCATATGTACTTGTAAGTGGGCGTGTCAACTGGCGGGTTGTGGGCGTGGCGGGTGTCAAAATTGTGCATGAACCAAATGGTTTTTGGCTGCTGTAGCCACCGATGGGGCAACAAATTAAGTTACACTTGCAAAACGCCAAACGAATCATGGTCGGAGAGCAAAAAGAAACCAGACTAAAACCGAGCTCTGTGAGTAGCCATAGAAATGGGATTGCAAATGGCAATGGCAGTGGCAACGGGGCTGTCGAAAGTGGTGTAGGCAATTTGCCAGCAAATTTTTCCTACAACACAGAGAATAAAATATGCATGGCTATGTTTGGAGTCTCAATGGGTCTATGTCGCGAGCAGCAGGCCAGCTACATGCCCCTTGCCCAGCCCGATATTCGAAATGTCCCCCGGCAATTGGATGGGAACGTAATTGTAATTAGCGTCGAAACGAATCAGCCGCATAAAGAAACTAGCCCGGGTGTGTTTGTAGTTGCTGTGGGTGTGAAATTGGCACAGCGCTTAAATTGTTCTAAGTGGGTTAACACAGCAGATAAAAGGGCATACGAAATGAGTTGGGATCGCAGAGTCGATAAGAAAACACTTTTTGGGAAACTGTAGTGAAGAAGTGCAGAGGCTTTTTTATATGCGAACAAAGTCATGATTTATCGGGTTTTTAAATAATTTATGGCTCAGCCTTCAGATCTTTGTTGGGGGAAAGTCAAAGGCAGTCAAACTTTTGTTTTTTATTTTTACTTAAAAGGAAAGTTTGAGTGTTTGAAAGTGTACTTTAGCTTGAATACAGTTTTCGTTTGATTTTTAGAACTACATTAGAAAATAATTCTTTATAAATATATTTATATATATTTTCAATAGATTTTAATAATTATGAATTCTTGTGTCTTTTCTCATTAGCCCTCACAGATCAATAAGAAAAGCAACTATGCACACTGCAGAAAATACTTTAAAACTGTGGGAGATTAAAATGAAGTTGGTGCCGCACTTAACCAAACCGCAATAAATCAAAACACCTGGCAGGGTGCTTATAAACTCTGCCAGCAACGGCAGCAAGTTAGAACAATGGGGCGACAAGAGCAGCAACTGAAACAAAAGCGAAATCAAAACTTTTGCGGCAGGCAAAATCTAAAGAAAAGACAAAGTAACTAACAAGCAGAGGGCAGCAATAACAACAACAACAACAACAGCAACGTAAACAAACTGCCAGCTAATACAACAATAACAACAGGTGTTCGACACAGTTTCCAACACTCACACACACACAAGCAGAGCGAACCCTTACCCAAATGAATATTTTGCGTTGCCTACTTTTGAGGGCCGTCGCGTTGTTGCGCTTGGCGCTTTTTATTTGTTTCACTTCGCACTTCTTAAGCTGCATTTGGGAGAGGAGGGGGAGGGAGTAGTGCAGCAGCGGATCAGCAGTGAGAAAATAAAATAAAATGCAGTGCAACTGCAATGATGCCACATCAAAAGTGAAAAACTTTAAAGCTGTAAAGTTTTGTGGCGCAAAACTTGGCTCACACCTTTGCTGGCTATGCGTTTGTGTTTGTATTTGTGTTTTGTGTTTGTGGAATGCAGTTAAAAACTTGCTGCCGCAATTCAATTAAAACTTCAATGTAATATGCACACACACACACAATAGCCTCTTAGACAACAGCGAGATGCCAAGTCTCCATTTGGCCATTTGGCCTCAGCTGTCGCCATATGTAAACAAACGCTGGCAAAAGAGCAGCGCATGCAGCCGGCATCCTGTGCATCCTTTCGCCTCTTAGCTTCTAGCCAGCAATTTATCCGCGCCGACGCCCTAGCCAGCACTCGGCTCTGGTATAAAAGCAGCTGCCGCAAGCATTTGGCAAACAGTTGGCTCGCGGCGCGTACACCGAATGCCACAGAGCTTGCCTCGAATCGCAGCTTGGACAACTTGTAGAGGTTTATGTCGTAATCCACTAGTGTGAAAAGCCCGTGACCAAGTCAACAAATTGAATACAGTCAGAGCTGGTCAAACAATCAAAACTCGGACTAAAATTCATATTAAATTCCGCAACTGACAAACATTCTGTGGTTAGCTTTTGGCTTTGTGTACTACGAAATAAAAAACTATAAAAACAATGCAATTAAGTTAAATGTAATTAGTTTTTGATTGTGGTTACGTGTAATTTAATTGGCTTGCCAATTAGGTGTGCAATCAAATTTTACACGCAGCAATTGACAAAAGACAAAATAGTTTCATTTTGCGGCCTGCCCACTGCGGCAACAGACACACAGCTCGAAATTAAATTGCCTAAAATTCCATGAAGATCTCTAATTTATTTTCACATTTAAATAAATGCCCATGGCATTTATTATTATTTAAATAAATGACGGCAAGTTTTTAATTGAAAGATTTACCAAGTACTGCAAATTATTCAAGCACAACAATATGCATAAACTACAAAGAAGCCACATAAACATTTAATTAAAACTTTCAGATAAAAGCCAGCAAATTTTCTTAAAATACAAATTTATCTATGCAAACTTATTAAATAGCTGGGATACAGTATCTCATAGACTGTTTGCTACTTCGGGCGGAAAATTCGAGGAACGAGCGAACTGCAGCCAAGGATAAAGTAACAAATTTTAAGTCTACAACAAGGCCCTAATTTAGACTGTGTGCGAAAGTGTGTGTGCAGGCACCTGGGAATGGAACTGAGGGGCTCAAATTTATAATGATGGATATTTAGTAACAGCATCGATAAGTCAGCCAGCTCAAGAGATTAGCGGTAAGTTCAATAAGGTACAATAAATATTCTCAGAATAATTGTGTCACCTGATTTAAGGCAAAAAAGTCGTATGATATAGGAAACTCCTCTGTCAGGCTGCATATTTATTTATTTATAATTTAAAATAAAACTCAACTTGACGTGCGTGATAATAAAAGCAGCACATAAAACTTGAACCCGCTGTCTGTTCAAGTTTTATGTGCTGCTTTTATTATCACGCACGTCAAGTTGAGTTTTATTTTAAATTATAAATAAATAAATATGCAGCCTGACAGAGGAGTTTCCTATATCATATGACTTTTTTGCATTTTTGGGCATCAAGAAAAACGCAAAGTAGCCACAAAAGTATCAAATGTATATAAATTCACATTGTCTCTGCTCCCCACATTCTGCTCTGTGGATTGATTTATGCGCTTGCAAATATGTGTGTGTGAGCGTGTGTGGGAGAATGCGTGTGCGTGTATGTATGTGTGGGTGTATGTGCGAGAAATACTGGGAGAGGGACTCGTGTGTCGCATTGTGCATAATTGAATATGGGTTAGCTTGTTTTAAGCCATGCTCCAGACCCATTTCCATTCAACCTCAAACAAAGGCGAAGAAAAAGCTGTAGAAGTACATAAAGATAACAGAGGTAACAGGTTAATGTGCAAAGTTCTTGCTTAGATACCGCCAAATATTCCGCGATTCCTACATTTATGTGTAATGCAATAAAAATAATGTGTACACATATAGATAATGTAGAATAGAGCCAATGGGTGGGCGTCTTTATATATATTTTATACTAATAGTGCATGCGTGTGTGAGTGTATGTGTGCGTGCGTGTTTCTGTGTGTGTGGGTGTGTTGTTCCATAGTGCCCGCATCATTGTGGTATGCTGATCTATGGTAATTTGCAAGTTAAATGTCCTTAGCGATAATGTTCATAATTTACGAGCAAGAGCAATGCAGGAGCGGAATGAGCAATAAGCGGCACAGTTGGCGCCGCTGTAAGTGAAGCGCTGCAAGCTGTCCGTTAACTACATTAACTATATTATTAATTTCAGTAAGTAAATACTCATTTTTATGAATTATAAACAAGTGCTTGTACGTGTCAGCCATATTGATTTAGCAATAAAATTTATGTACAATGTTTTTTTTAATTTTCTCCTCAGATCAGTTTTCGTATTATTTGCGCAGTATTATCATTTTATGAAGAAATTCACCTTACACTGAACTATAAGTTCTTTAAGCATCAGTTTTTATTTAATTGTTGCTCAAGTACTTCCTGGCGCTCTTATTCCGCTCCTGCAATTTAAGCGCATAATGCCGATGGCATTTAAGTGGAGGAGCAGGAACGGCAACAGCAACAGCAACATGGGTCTCTAGCTCTTATACCATTAAGTGGCATTATAATTATCATCTGCACAGCGAGCTGGCGGTAAGTGCACAGCGCAAAGAGCAGCATTTCCAGCTAACCGGGCTGAGCTTCTACCTATAAAGTTCGCATTTGATGTGCTCATTAAACCATGAACGAGACCACTTAAATCGCAGGGGTTAACTGTGGCCAGTTATGATACAGCTATAGCGCCATTGCCGCTGCCGCTGCCGCTTATCAGCCCGCCAAATAAGTATTTGAAGAGGCGCCTAATCACAGCTGAAAATTAAATACCCAATTAGTAAACATTTCGCTTCAATTTTAATTAATTGCCCAAGCGAGACACTAAGCTCAAAGTATATCCTGTACGCATAAAATGAGTAGGGAGGTGTCAAATACTGCTTCGAAAAGAATAATAATAGAGTGTATAGCAGAAATCAGTCAGATTGGATTATTTCATTGGCTTATTCGAAACTTAAACTTTAATGTTTGAGGCTGAGCCGCTCATTAATAGGGCAGGATTGGGATCGATTTATCAACTACTATATTATATATGGAAATCACATTTTTTTGAATAATTTAACATTTCCTATAACTGAGGCTATTTCTTATTATCGATAATGGTGGCCGAAGGCCTCAGTGATTATGCCCAACTAATCGGTGGAGCTCGGGCTTCAGTGAATACATATTTATTCTTACATATGTATTTACATATGTGCATACGTAATAACACTCTTGAAATTTCACTAGGCTCATCCACAAAAGTTATTACAAAATTTAAATTCTACAAAAGAATCACAGCATGATTGAAGTAACAACTCTAACATAAGTTAGGATATCGTCTAGTCATGCAATTCCGCCTAGAACCCAATTCCGTGTTTATTTTTTCTTTCATATCAATAATACTCGCAGCAGGTGTATACCCTTTGTATATGCCCAATGCGGCATTTGCAGCATGAATCCCTTTTCCTCCGTTAAGCATGTTGATATTGTCTGAGATTAGGATTTTAAAATTAATTGTGCGCATAAATTAGGGCGGAATGCGCTGCGGGCCAACATCCCTTCAGTTCCGGCGCCAATGCCAAGGCATTTGGTTAATGGAGCTCACAACCTTTCGGTCCTTTAAATGTAGTTGTTGCTGTTGTTGTTGTTTGCTGATGGGCTATAAATTTACTTTCATCTGAAATGAGTTTGCATAATACAAAGACTGAAAATTGAAATATATTCGACGTCTGTGCGTTACGTATTTGTTTAGTTATTAAGTGGATTTACGATAAATCATGATTCTTCAAATTGGGCGTCAAAACAAAGTAAATCGAATGCCTTATAAATGGCAGAAATTAGAGAAAATGTCTTCTTTAAGAGGCTTTAGAAACTCAGGATCTGAGAAACGTTTTTTTGTACTTTAAAAAGACATAAAAATAAAAACAATAAATTATACGAATATATATTGTTGCTGAGTTCTTAAGTCGCTACGCTTCGTAAATATTGAGGCAAGCAAATAAATAATGTAGAATACATTAAAAGCTTCAGACTTCAAATAAAAGAGAGAGACAAGGAAAAACATGGCATAAAAGTATTTATTTAACTAAAAGCTAAAACAAATTTCGTTGGACAGCAAACAAATTCGAGTTATCTGCTCACTTTTTAAATTCAAGCCTAGGCTTGGCAAAAGAATAAAAGAAGACCGTAAAAACTATATATGCTTTTAGTGATTATATTATCATTGTCATGCCGAGAAGGATGCGTTAAGCTGATGCTGTAGCTGCTGTCTAAGTGAATAAAAAATAGAAGATGCTCGAGATATAAATCAATAAAATCGGAATTTAATATAGCCACAATGCGTGGCTGAACAAAAAGGAGCAGATGAAATAAGAGAAGAGTTTAGTGAGGGAGAGTAAGTCGACCTATGAATGCCCTAACATACAATATTTTGTTATATTATCTGAACTAACTAATACATGTTTATATAAACAGTAATATATATATCAAAATATAGTCACAGCTCTATTATAAAAGAGATTTTCACTCAACAAAAGAATAAGTTTATATATGCAACCCATTAAGCGTATTGTTTGCACCTCTCTGCCTCAGTCTCTGTCTCTCCCTTTGGTAGGGCATAAACGCAGCAGCACAAAATGCTATGCAGGAATTTTTGCGTTCATTGATAAAGTTCGTCAGCAAACAAGGGAATCAACACAGCCTCCTCAGCCTCGTCCCGGCAGTTGCCTCAATTGTGCTGGGTGCAAAATAATTTAGATATTATGAGAGTTGGCATGAAAGGAAGAACAAAAAATCGCACGAATGGGCGGCGTTTGACAGGGAATGGGAAGCAGAGACGACTCTATTGAATGGCAGTCACTGCTGTCGCCCGACAATGGATACGGATACAGACAGCTATCAACTACTGGGATGGCCTTTTTTTATATCATCTGCATGGCGTGTGGAATATGCGACACTAAAAGAGAGCTCTAATGTGTTTCTACTTTTTGTGAGCTCCGACTCGCTCGTCGACAAATCTGTGGAGCATATGGGATGGCAATTGGTTATTTTATGGCACTTTTTATTGTGGTTTAAGTGTGGAGTGCGGGCATTATTTATGCACAGGACACAAGTATCAGCTGCCCATAATCCGCAAAATGGCGGTGCCCGGATTACGGCTCAGCGAATGCTCGGGTCTTTGAGGTGACACTATAAAATTAATTTTAAAACATTTCGGCCTTAATCATTCGTGCTGATAAAAGGCGACAGTTGTCCCCGAGGATAATTGCGTATGCGTGTGGAACGTACAAGGACCTGCGACTTGGAAAAAACGAAAAATAAAACATGCAGATTCCAGTCGGTTGTTATCGACTGCTGGATATTCGCTTTTGCACCGTATAGAAATTCCTTAAGCTGCCTCTCATGCAAAAGAGCAATTCATATAAATTTGTAAACTAATTGAATGAATTAACAGTCCATGCTCAGCTTTTCATAACAATAGCATTTAGCCAATATACCTTTTCGGCCATTTTGTGAACGAGTATGAAACACAGAAAAGCGAATCCCAAGCCAAAGTGTCTACGTCCGGGGGCATTTAAGGCATAATTTGTGCACAAAATATATTTGCTGGCTTATGCAGAAAATTTGCCTCCCAAGCACAGACACGACCGGCGACCCAGAGCCTGTCGGTGAACCATTTTGCTCCCGCTCTGCCCCGCCAGCCGCTAGCCGCCCGCGCCCGTTGGCAATTCTCCTTGCGCCACTTGTAGAACTTTAGGAAAACGTGCGGCGCTTTTCAACTCGGGACTGGCTCGAGCGGGCGGCTATCAGTTTTACGAGTCCTTTGAGAGTCGTACTTGTTAAATTTTCGACCCGTTGTCCGCCTGGGCTTTGCGATGTGGGTGTGTGCGCGGATGTCTAGGGAACCGCCCGAAACATGCCAGAGATTTGCGTTTGGCAACTGGCTTTTGATATTCAATCATGTCAAGCATTGCCAACAAAGCGAACAACTTTCTAACACCCACACACACACACACACACACACACACACGCATGCACATTAAGAGACATTCAACTGGCCTTCAATTTATTTATAATAATGGTCTCTCATTTTTTAATGTGGCCTTTTTTACCCCTGCCCGTGGTTTCCCTCCCTTTATTTATCGTCTGCTTTGCCTTATAATAATCAATCGCATACGAAATGTATTTTTTTTGTGAGGTTTCATTTCATTGAAAACAGAAATGTTTTCATGTTTTTTTTTTTTTTTTTTGCGGGTCAGCGACGGGTCCCATATCAAATTGATTGAGGGAGTTTCCCAATAGAACGAAAACTGTTCACTAAATATAAATTTAACTGACAAAAAAAAAAAAAAAAAACATTTGATTGATAAATAGAAAATATATTTAATTTTTCCTTTGCCAATATACAGATATGACAAAAGTAAGAGAAGGGATGGTTAGATTAAAAAAATGAACATGCAAAACTTAAGATGAAAATTATTTGTTACAAATTTAATTTAAATATCAGATGATATACTTAAAGTATTTAGTGAGTGTTTTTAGAGGTTCACAGTTTTTTTGGCAACCTTGATTCAATTGACAATCCATTTAACAGATTATAGTTGCTTTTGTTTGATTTTGATTTGACATTATAATGCGATTTCGATATAAATTGTGAATAGTGTTAAAAAGGGATGCATTTAATAGGCATGTGATATCTTTAAGCCATAGAGTACGTAGCAAATATTTTTTATATGTACTTTTAACAGCTGATAGTTTTTTTGTTTTAATTTGTTCTGCCATTTCAATAAGACTTACAGACTTAAAATTTTTATCAATAATATATTTCTATTCCTCGAACAACTTCTGCAGTAGATTTACTCAGAGAAACTTTTGATGAGGAAATAATTTCATATAATGGTCGAATGAATTGGTCGCCAAATCGTAAGATTTAACCCTATTGGACTCTTGTGTTCAAGGTCATAAAGGTCACAGACAATTGAACATATGGAAATCAGCATGCAAAGTGTTTACAAATTTTTGTTCCAGCCGTGATGGCATCAGGGCCAAAATCATCTTTAAGCGTAGTCATAAAATTTGCCATCCAATAAGGCATGATTTTTTATATTCTATTCCTTTTATGATTGTAGTTGTAAGTCAAACTGAACTTTTATTTATGATTTAATCATGGTTATGGTCGTATGGATAATATTATAGGCGAGCGGAATTTAGCTAGCTTAGACTGCGGTTGTACTATAGCATTCTATATTATAAATTATAATCTCGTGTATGGAATTTACTGATCAACTCTCTAGCTTTACTTCACTAAGATTTTTAAAAATGTGTAAAAGACATTTTCAAATGCCGTAGCGGTTAATTTTAAAAAAGTATTGTCCTCGTAAGAGAACATCAATGTACCTCAAGTCAAATTGTGATTGACAGGTATGCAAGTCCTCCTTTCAGGCTCGACCTCGGCACGTCAACCTTCGTTGACTCTAATTATTGCTTATTCTGCTTTTATCAAACTTTGTTGACTTGTCTAATTTATCCGACTTGCGGACGACCAAAAAGTACTTTCAAAATAATTAAAATTGAAATAGAAACAGTCTTGTCAATATTGAAGGTTCAAATTTGACATGTGCATTCCACTTAGGCCCCATAGCCCGAGTTTATTTGATATTCAACTGCAAGGAACAACTTTGACAATTTGCAAAAAGCAGTTCAACAACAAAAACATCGACAACTACAGTTGAGCAACAAAAGATACAAAAGGCAGGGCAGAAGCAAAAAACAATAACAATTACTCTGATTGCCGCCCCCGGAGACTGTGCTGAAAGTTGAAAGTGACCTGACGAATGGTCATGAAATGGAAAATGCCAGCAGAATGGTCTGGCGCACACGGATCTACTTGGACGGGGCAAAACTCATACATTGTATCTGCTCCGCTGTTACGCTAGACTTGACCGGGTTATCAGTTCTACCCTATATGGTTGGTATTTCAACTGGCTCGGAGAATATGTAACAGCGAAATCGAGATACAATATATATTACCGATACTTGTATTTAAGGATTTCAGTACGAATCAAAGTCCTATAATCAGTGCTGGTCAAAATAATTAGAATATTTGTATACAAAAAATGAATTTTTAGCTTTGAAAATGCATGTCGCTTACAATATATTTATTTATCAAGGGTATTTAATGTTTGGCAACTCAGAGAGCACTATTCTATCTTGTTTTTTTAAGTTTGATTTTTTACTGGGTCAGGCAATGCCGTAAAACAATTGAGAGCTCAATTTTGCACGGCCGGTTGGTTTTATTTTACATAACTCCTTCTGTGGGCGAAAAAGGATGCGCCTGCAGCACAGGATATGCACATTGCGAATGATTTCAGTGCCAGTCGTAACTTTGTTAGCCCCGCATACACACACACACAAACACACACACACACGCAGATCGCCAAGAGGCAGGAGCCAACATTTATCTGGCAAAATGTTTTGCTCTGCCATTACTCGCATTGTTTCTGCCAGCAGCAGGATGTGCTGCCAGGATAAGGCATTGGCCAGGTTGGGGGGTGCAGCCGGGGCGAGCTGTGGGGCTGCGCTCATGTGCGTAAAAATTCTATTTGATTATTGCACGTTTATGGAGAAGCCAGCAGCAGAACTCAGCCAGCAGGCAGGACAATGCATGACCATTGTATTGCGCATGCTGCAGCTTTAGAAACAAAGAGACAGAAATGGAGACAGCGTGAGAGAGAGAGAGGGGGAGAGAGATGTATATGGTGAACTACAAAAGAGCTGAAACATTTAATCGGGATATTTATTTCCTGCAGCAGGATATGAAAGCAAATGCATTGACTTTGATGACTGGGTGGGAGCTGGACTAAGGGCACCCAAAGCAAATACCTTAAATTGACTGCACCAAGAGATTGCGTTTAATTATTTCTGTGGTCTGCGTGTGGCATTGGCCAGCAGGAACAGGCTATTCAAGCAGGTCAACAGGGCTGGCTGACTGACTGCCTGGCTGACTATGTATCTTCAGTCTTAATGGCTGCAATCCATTGCCAACTGCAACATTGAACATGAGCTGGCAGTTGCTACATCCTGGGTCAAGTGCTGCACGTTCCACTATGCAAATAAATTGTTGGCTTCTGCAAATGAAATTATTTTCATTTAAGTAGGTAATCAAAAGCAATGGGGCTGCTGCTGAGCTATAGACTATAGCTGCGGTCAATTTCAGTTTTTGGTTTGCACATGCTGAAATTGGATAACTACACTCGAAATTCTCCCTGCTCCGCTTCTCCCTTCACGGCTTACTGCGCTTCACCCTTCCAGTTTCTCACTTTACATTCCTACTTTGCACTTCAGTAGTTACTTCGCTTCTGCTTCCCATTCAAAGTTTTCCTCAGTTTACTTAGGTTCGCGCTTTATATATTTATTATATTCCGTGGGATGGTAGTCAGATGATTGCCTCTTATATGGCTTTGCTTCTCTGTTGGCTTCTCCTTTTATTGCACAAGTCCTCATTTTTCGGTTCGTTGCTCTGTTCGACGCCCTAAATTATGGTTTACCTAAGCATAACATTCAATTTATTTAAATGAGATCCGCCCATTGTTTCAGGCTCCTGGTTTATTTTTCCATCTCACAATTCTGTGTATTTTTTCATCCTTGCAGCATAGAAATGAATGTCAACGCGTTTTAAGTGCGCTCAGCATTCGCGCCCTCATAAAAGAATCAAGATTCCGGGCCGGAACGTGACTTTTGGCGCAAGTAAATTGAAGCCACAGCGCGATAAAAACTGCAATGCCAACCTGAGCGAAATTTGTTGGCGCAATCAAACAGATAATAGATATATATATATATATATACATATCTATATATAAAGTCAGTGTCCATGGCGGGCACTTCAGCTGCATCGAGAATGAACGCAGTCATGCGACATCATCATCTGCTTCATCTGCCCAGGGCGGCTATTTGGATGATGCTGCTGTTGCTGACGCTGCTCGCCGCTGCAGCTACGGCGGCGCCGACGTCAACGCCGACTGCAGATCGGCATCGCTGCGCACACAAAGGCATCGTCGAGCTGATTCGCACCAGCCCGGTAATTGTTAAAGCTCTCGCCGCGCGCATCTTTACCGACGCCGAGCTGGCCGAGCAGACGCTGGACTCGGCCTCCGCAGCGCAGTCGTCCTCCATTTTAATAACATTAACGCCGGAAACGATATACAAAGGCGCTTCGCTGCTCAAAATGGCCAACGGAGCTGCCGCCGCTGCTGCCGCGGCCGCTGCCGCCGCTGAGGCAGGCGATGGCAGCCTGGGCAATGATGCGGCTTCCGGCGGGACTCGGCGCAGCGGCAGCATCAGCGGTTCCAGTGCTTGGAGCGACAGCGGCGCTGCCTACCAATATGAGGGGTAAGTGCAATACATTTGCAAACATTATTCAGCTAATTAAAAATGAACTAGCCCCGGTATTCCCTCTGAAAAAGGTTTAGTTAAAAGAGAGTTGAAAGGGTTGCAAAACCCCAGAGATAGATAGATTAAAGAAAGTTAGTGGTATTCCCTCTACAAATGAGAGAGTTAAACAAAGAATCCTCTGATAATTAGTGGTTAATGATACTCCTTTAAATCATTTCAGTTCATTTGTGATATTCCCTCTAAAAATCGCTACTGCTTTTTATGCTCATTTAAATGAATTATATTTGCTCAAACATTTTTAAAGCATTAACAATTAATAGACTATATAAAGGTGTCCATTTACATTAATATACTTTGCAAATAAATAAATTAATCATTGGGAATGCCAGTATAAATCAAAAACTTGATTGCGCAATTAGTGAAACCACAAAGCGCTCTCCTTTTTAGTGCTTGTGCGGTTTCTCATTTTATGCTGACTTTTCATTGGCTTTATGTAACCTTTGCGCCCTCTCCCTTTCTCTCTCTCTCTCTCCTCTCTCTTTCACTATCGCTATCTTCTTTCCTCACTATTCGCGCTCTCCCTCTGTCTTTGCAGCCAACTGAACGCCACACTAGAGCCGCTGCATTGCTTCGATGCTAATATGCTGAAAATGTTGCCTACGGAATTAATTGCTTTTGGCAAATTACTGCCTGCCTCAGCGGTAACCAACATGGGCTCCAGCTCGGACTCCCCCCTGGAGTCCAGGCAACTGCAACGGCCAGAGCTGGGATCTGTTTTAGATGTGGTCAGCGATAAGGATGTGCTTCGCATCAGCGTCAACGGCCTGCATCGTTGGACACCCCAATTCGAGAATCATATCTGGAAGCACTTAGGTAAGTTGATCCCGTAATAGCCCGCCCCTCTTTGCCCCTACTCTTACGTACTTGTTGCTACTCAATTTTGCCAGCTTTTGCTATTGTTGTTCTGGCAGTTCCGCTTGTTAATCGCATTTGGCATTTGGCATTTGGCATTTGGCTTGCTGGTTGCATTGTGCACCAAATAGTCTTTGCGGATGCTTTGCGTAGTTTTTCGACCATCTCTGGCTCACCGTTTTCGAACCGGCTCCATGGGCAACTCAGCATGCCAATCAGGCCTAATTGCCAGCTCACGGAATTTGCAGTAGTTTGAAGCCCATTTGACCCCATTCTCATACATGAGCGCTTTACAAATGCTGCATGAATCACGTGAATGAATGGATTCAAACGTTTCCCTTTATGAAAAGGTATTAATCTTAGATATATAACATGCTAGGTACTTATGATGGAGTTTCTCATATTTGTAAACAATTTAATATTGTTTACCGAAAGCCCAAATAAAATGGTCGCCGTGTATATGTGGCTAGGCCAGGTCGTCTGGTAAATACTATAAAAATAATCCAAGTACTTTAGAGCAGATATGTCGATGATGATGACGCAGCAGGCGACTATCTGCGGTCTATCCGATTATCCTGCTCTGCTCACAGAACGCGACTCGTCGCAAGGCACTTTCTGGCAGTCTGCATCACTTGTGGAATATAACACTTGACTTTTGTGTCAAGAGATAGATAGGAAAGCCAAATACACACACACACACACAGACTAGCAAATTGTGGCAACAGTTCAAGAGGTTTTTGCGGTGAAAAGCATAGAAAAGCCGTGGAACATAAAAACCAAACGCGATTTTGTTATATTTGTAGTCACTTCTAGTTTCCTGCACACATACAGGACTCATAGCTGTCAATGAGTAGATATATAAAATGATTTATAGACGCGAAAACACATACATAGATATACGTATACATAAATACACGGATAGGTGATTACCAAAAAGCAGGATTCAAACAGGGCATACTGTCTGCACTAAATTTAAATATATATGTATATTATATTTGATTTATTGATTTTTTTCTATATTTATTTTATAAATATTAGAATTAATAATAGATATTATATTTTATTTTTTCCATCTATATGTCAAATGTTAATCAATGAATAATTATAAAAATATTTATAAAAAAAAAAATAAAAAAAATAAAAAAAAAAAAAATATATATATATATATATATATATATATATATATATATATATATATTGTTATTAGTATAATAAAAAAATGTTTATGATGATTTATAATAATTTTATATTATAATAAATTATAATAATATATACAATATTATTTGACAAGTCAAAAATTATTTATATGTAATTTGTCTTATTTTGTTTTTTTTTTTTTTTTTTGTTATTTAAAACTTAGGCTTTTCAATTTTAATTGATGGACTTATGTGTATTAGCTTATGAATGCCAAATGGCTAATAAATTATGTATATATATATATATATATATATATTTATTGATTTATTTCTATATTTATATTATATATTTATTATTTAAATATTAGAAAAATAAATATAGTATTTTTTAAACTAAATCTTAAAGTTAACATAAAGATTTTTTTGAAAAATACCAAAAATTAATTAGTTATGACAAAATTTCCAAATTTTTTTTGGTGTACCTACTATTTTCATCATAAGTGTATATCAAATTGTTGTATAATTCATTAAATTCTGTTTTTTTTTTTTATAATAATGAAATTAATTAATCAATTTATAAATAAATATTGAAAATTATTAATAATTCTTTGTTTTTTATTATATAAAACTTAAGTTTTGTTATTATTTAAATTTATTATATATATATTCTCATTGAAGTCCATAAGCATATATAGCATTATAATAATTAAATACATGCTGATATGAATATGGGCAACATGTCATATTTGTTGAAAACAATGAATAATAATTAGCCCATAAATACTCGCACTTTATTTAATTTTTTATGGATTCTTTTTCGAGTTAAGATATTTACTTAAGAGCTTATACAATTGCCAGAGAATCGACAGTTGAATCAATTTAACGCTCAGGTGTTGCATTTATCAATTATAGGCTGGGACGATTGGAGCGATTTTACGCTTTGCAGTGTCACCTGCGGCAAAGGTGTGCAGCAGCGTTTCCGTCGATGTCTGCTGGACAATCCACTGGTGGGCATCAGCATGAATATGAATCTGAACCTAGACGACGAGGATGATGAGGACGATGACGGTGATGACGAGGTTGGACAGGACGAAGATGTGGGGGAGAAGCAGTTTGATGTGGATGACGCTGCAGTAGTTGCTGACGAGGCGAATAATGATGTGCCAGGGGTAATGGGCACGGCAGCAGCGACAGCAACGGCAGTTGCATTCAATGCTGATAATAATGAAGTGCTCAGCCAGGACGTGGATGGGAGTGGCGATGGGCTACTGATGATGATGCAACCAGCAGCTGTTGCAGCTGCTGCTGCAACGAGCACACTGATGCATAAAAGCACACAGTCAACGATAACAGCAACGGCAACAGCAACAGTAGCAGCAACTGGGCTAACAAGCGACGGTAATGAAGCGACGCGCACAGGTGTCAGCTTTGTGCCAGTTGCACGTAAAGACCATCGCAGGACACGTGCAAATAATCAGCACAAAAAACGCAAGGCTGCCAAAAGCCTGGCGCTCTCCACGCTACTCTGCGAGGGCTACAACATCGAGCAGCGCAACTGCAACAGCTTCGAGTGCAGCGGTAAGACTCGCCTCACCTGCGCTCACCTATTCACCTGCGCGCTCATTTATTGCAAATCCCTCTCCACAGACGATATTAGCGATCTGCTCAAGTTCTACAAGAAGCTGCCCGCGTCCAATGCTGACGAATTGCCATCTGTGGCCAGCAACGACAGCTTGAACATTGCTGATGTGCCGGACGTAACGACAGCCTTTTCCGTGGGCTCCTCCTCGTCTTCAACACCCTCGAACATGGGCTACATACGCAGCTGGCGGAATATGCAAAACTTTACCCTGATGATCACGCTGCGAGCTAAGGTGAGATAAACAATTGAGATACCTCACAGGGCTATATTGCCTTTTAGGACTACAAATCGAAATGTTTCTAAATATTCCATATGCATACAGTTTTAACAGCTAGAAGCATGTCGCCCTATTCAATCTTCCAATTGCAGAATGATACGAAAAATGCATCGACAATATTCTCCATACGCAATGTCACACACAATCTGTATCTGGAGGCGTGCAAGGATGGACTGCGTCTATATTTGGAGCGCGACAATACAACGGAAATGTTGCCGGTGAAATTCAATTTATATGATTATCGCTGGCATCAAGTAGCCATCAGGTGAGTGACAGAGGGTGAACTGTTGTCGTAGTTGTAGTTGTTTCCATGCCAGATAGTAATCAGTGTGCGTGCTTTGACAATGAGCCATGTCTGCGAGTGTGTGTGTGTGTGTGCAAGTGTGAGTGTATGTTTTGCGGCCTATTGCCCATTGCTATCATTGGCACTTTCATTTTATTTGCTTTTTCAATTTATTAACATAAATTGCTTGTGCCAATGAACGTGCACAGTGGAACCACTCGAAGCACTTGACACACATGCAAATAGCACGCACAGTCGCTCACATATGCACACACACACTCGAACACATACCCCCACTCAAATATATGTATATGAATATCGAGTGGCACTTTGTGTCTGTGTGCGCGCGTGTTTGTATTTATTTGCCAAACACCATCAGCAAGCGAATTGGCACTTGGCCGTTGGCACATTTTTCTATGCCTCACTGTACGTAACACTCGGCGAATGTACTATTTTAATTATTTGCACCTCTCTACTCACGCGCGATACAGCATACAAAATGGCGATTTCATATCGATTTACGTCGATTGCTTGTGGACTAACAGTTTTGTTGTCTCGAAGCGACTGTTCACGCTGCCCCTGGACGCGGATGTGGAAATTGGACGCGGTTTTAATGTGAGTATGGGGACAAATTCTGAAAATAATCGACACGTGTGAGGAAATAAATTGTACGGCAAGTTGTTAGATTGGAAATTCAGTATCGATAGCCACACATAATAATCAGTAACAACTGAAAAGTTTTAGTTATTATTTCTCAAGTAATATGTTATCGATAACTGAATATTGTATTGAAAAATAAAGATGAAGTTCTTATTAGCCTAGCATATAATCACTAACCATACCATACCATGTTGTATGGTTAGTGCAAATATAAACCAACCGCAGTTATCGATAGCTTATCGATAGCTTGAATATTATTATAAATTGTACGGGAAGTTGTTAGATTGGAAATTCAATACTGATAGCATATGTATATAATAATCAGTAACAACTGAAAGGTCGTAATTTTCGTAATTATTTCTCACGTAAAATGTTATCGATAACTGAATATTGTATTAAAAAATAAAGATATCAATATTATAATAAATAGTAAATACCGGAGCCTTTTTTGTCGACACGCTTCCATGAATTCTATATAATATTCCTTTGTATAGTTTCGATATCAATACGTCAGCCCTTCAACGCAATTCAATGCATATATTTCATCACACACACAGCTGCTGCCGTGCACCATAGAGGGGAAACAATTTTTGTAATATTAATTTCCCAATTGATTTTCATCCCGGCGCACCGCCCGCAGCGCTGGGAAAAACAATGTGTGACACTTTACAAGCAATTTCTGCAATTTCAACTGCCGTTGGGAAAATTGAGGTTGGGGGCTTTGGAGCCATAAATTGTGCAAACAATTTAATACGATAACTGCATTTAACGCGGCGCATGTGATATGCACTTTCAGTGCTGTATAAAGCCGATAACGCATACGCCTCGTTGTCCCATAACATTACTTAATAGGCAGATAATTGCCATATAAAACTTTCCCCATACGAAATAAGAGAGATATGTATATATTTATAAATACAAACGTAAACGCATTTACAGGGCGAGCTGCAGCAGTTGCTTGTGCTGCCGGAGCATCAGGAGCGGCTGCAGTGCAGCAACAAGAGGACATCGATTAACGAAGTTAAGCGTTACATTATCGACACATTCATCGAGGACTATGCCAGCAATTAAGGGGGCGTGGCTAACAGCAACAACGAGAAGAGAGACAACGGTCACCGGAGCAAAATCAAATGAAAATCGTAAATATATTTGATTGGCAAATACGTGTGTGCATACGAAATGAATGCTGCTAGATATTTGGAAGGCAATGGCCAGAAACTGCAGTCTATAGAAGCTACATATAAATATGCAAATTACAAAATAAGTATATATGTAAACACTCACATATATATATATATATATATATATATATATATATATATATATATATATATATATATATATATATATATATATATATATATATATATATATATATATATATATATATATATATATATATATATATATATATATATATTTTTAATATATATTGTGATTGATGTTTCCTAGCAGCGCATTCAATATATTGTAAATTACACAATCTCACAGTGTTTATTCGATTATATAGTATGAATATACTGCATACAATTACCATAAATGCTTACATTGCATTATCTGACATATGAACACATGTATGTGAATGCCCAAGTATTTGTAACAATTAAGTTAATTTGACATAAAACAATAATTATAGTGACAAAAAAAAAAGGGTTTAAAAAATTTATATTGATGTAAATTGCGTTGCTAAATACGCAAATGTAATATGAATATGATTTAAGTATAGCGAAAAAGTAAAAATAACTCAATAAAATAATTAATTAATTATGCATAAGTGTAAAATGCAAAACGAGTTTTTATTGACTCTGATCACTTTAAAGAAATGAGACGATACCACTAGGTTAGTAAATAATGAGAGCGAAAATAACTAGGTAGAAAATTGAATATTTCGCGAACGTTAAATTAATATATTTGAAAGTAGAATTAACATATTTTGCAGTCTGATATGACATTTTCCTGAATTGCAGCTATTACAGAGTTTTAGTTAAAGTTTTTACCTATGCATTAAAAGACAAGAATATTAGTTCCCTTTTTGAATCAGAATTTTAATGCAGTTCTACACAAAATTAGTTTTATGAACCTATGTAAACTGCATAAATAAGTAGCGCTCGAGTTTACCTCCCACAAATTTCACTATGCTAAATAGGCTGAAAAAAATTTACGAGTTAGGCTCAAAGTTATTTATGCTTTATTTATAGTTTTAATTTCGACTCGCAGTCAAATTGGAATTTGTATGCAGAGCTTGCGCCCTTCCGATTTGCATAGTATGCTAAATGAAAATCGAAGCAAGTATTCTAATAAGCCAATCTATACACAGTTTTTGTACTTTTTCGTTTAGTTTGTGTCCTCCTTTATTTCTGGGCTCTGGCTCGGGCTCTGTCTGCGCTGCTTGACTGGGTTTAGCTGACTGTAGCTTATTTCTGGCCACACGTATGTGAGAATTTACATATTGTTGAGTTCTTTGCGGGCGGGGCGAGTGCATGCGAAGTGGGAGTGGGTGTGGGTGTGGATGTGGTGCTAATATGGGTGGTTGGTTTAGTGGTTTGCTTCGCTCGCTTTGCAGTCACTTTTGTGGATTTTGCGCATTTGAGTGCGCTTGACTGATTTGACAAAGGATCAACTTGTTAATTTCGCTCGGCGCGCCGAGTGCCGCTGACAAGTGCCAAGTGCCAACTGACTGGCCAAGTCGACAGACAGCGGATTCCGCGATGGCAAACATGAGCCATGTCAGATTAAAATACAACCACACATAAGTACATATTTTCGTTATTTCTTTCCAAGAATTCTGTTTTTGTGACCGGAAAAAAAAAAGTTGCGCGTTTTCTTTAAAAGCGTCTACATATATGTTGGCTGACTTTATTTTATTTAATAGTTCCTCTGACTGGAATAGTTTAATATTAACTAAGTTACTTTGGTTGTATACATCTGCCTCTTAATACATTTGCCAAGAGCAAACTTTGGTTTGGTTGCTTTCACATCTGGTACGAATTCGCTCAAGGTTTCGCTTCTTGGCGATAGATGGCGCCAGCACATCAAAGTAGCTCATTTGCATAAAATGTTCTGCTTTAAACGAAAATTGTATCTTAAAAGCGACAAGTAAAACTGAAAAAATTCATAATTTCCTCTTGGCTAAAAAAAAAAAAAATTAGGGAGCTGAAGAAGAGAATGAATTCACAGTCGTTTCCTTTGGCGTGGTTTGTGCGCTGTCTCCGGTCCGTAAATAACTACAGCCGTCTTCCAGAAGGGAACTCAGCGCGAACGTTGTCATCGTCCCCTCATTTACTTGTAGGCAATTTCAGGCTCTGCTGAAGAATGGAGCACGCCTCGCATGGAGCCAACAGACGCTGCAGACATTGATGAATTTCCTGTCGCATCCTCATCCGAGCCAGGTGAAGCAACTGAATCCTTCTCAACGCCATCCGCACCTGGCGCATCGCAAATAAATTTTTATCTGCACAAATGTCGCTGCTGCTCCTGCTGTTGCTGCTGCTGTTGCTGTTGCTGTTGATGTTGCTGTTGTCGTTGGCCCATTGTGATACCAGGACTCACGTCCTGGCGGTGCATTGAACTATGCTGCTGAAGATGTCCTGATGTTCTGAGTGGATGGGTGGATGAGGCTTAGGCAGGATACACTTCAAAGTTGATGTTTTCATGTGTGGGTCTATATAATTATGATGGCATCTGCTTACATGCACATATGTACGTATGTATTCAGCGGACTCGTGCGCATATCCAGATTGCATTTCAAAGAAAATATTTTGCAATTAGTTTCAGTAGGTTGACAGTGCATGCAAGGATAACTTTACTTGGTTGACACACAACAAGCAATCTAGGATAGCTCAAAGTAAATTAAATTTTAATTCAAGCTTAAGTAACTCTTTACCTCATATGATATTTTGCCCAGTTGCTGTGCCATATTTTTGAGCCTTTTGAGCTTTGCGTCCTTATTCCTTTGTGGCCTGCTTAACGCATTTGCGTAATGTGCTGTAAGCGGAGCCAACCGCATTAGATTCATAAATTAATAGCTCGACAATAGCTGGCATAATTCCATGTTCTTGCCTGCCCTCAGACCCATTTGTTTCTCTGACTTTACGCGCAACGTGTTGCACTTGATGGTCTGCGCGCTCTCTTTCGGTCTTAGTTGCCGCATTTTTTCTTTAGTTTCCTACTGCAAATGGCAAACGTAAATCTTACCAACTTTGGCAGGCTAACAAACAAGAACAAGAATTATATAAAAAATTGAAGTGCTTGCCACAACGAAGCTGTAATACTCTGCAATTTTCAGTTGCTTGTAAATTCTATTAGGCCAAGAGCAGAATATATTTTTTTGTATTATTTTAGTTTTTCTTTTCAAATTTATTATAATTTTCTCTTTTTAGTATTCACTGATGGTATCTCAGTATTCATAGCCAGTATGCATTCCGTGTATCTATACTATTATAATGACTAAGACATCAAACATAATCTAGCCTGAAGAAAAAACTCATTCTAACTATTTCGGTCCATTTTGGAGCAAGAGCAAGATGAAGCCAAGCGTCGACTTAAGTAATTCATTTCAAAGTTTTATTAAAAAGTGCCAGAAATAAAAAAAGAGCATTTCTGGCAAAATTGTGTGCCACACACAGCCAAGCTAACACACACACACACAAGCACACACATTTGTTTAAGTAGAATTTTATTTATTTATGAGCGAGCCGGCAGCAGCAACAACTTTCACACGGCTTCACGCGCACAAATTTCATTCGCATTTGTCCGATTTCCACTTGGACCCAGCTTTTTTCTCTCAAAATTTCGTCTTTGGCCAGAAGCGTAATTTAAATCATTTAATTCCAACGTCTGTTAGCTTAACAACAGAATTTATGGCCCAGCACACATGAAAAGCGATTTTCTTTTGGGCATTTTCATTGCATTCTCTGCTATGCTTAGCTCTTTAAAGGATATTCCAATCGCATGACTTGAGCCTGGCTTAATTTTTCCATAAATTTTTTCCTTTGGTAAACTTCTTTCTTCTGTGGTTATTTCTCCGCCTCAACTGTACAGCATCATTCCATAGAACTAAGCTTCTCATCTCTAATTGCTTTAATTAGAAAACAATCGACATTTCGATCCGTATCTGTTTTGGTGCTTTAACAATTTTCAATTGAGAAAACACAGTGATATCAAAAATAAACCCATCAACAGCTTAGTCTAAGTTTCAGTTATAATAACAATAGATTCAATACACACACACAATCATCTCTCTATATATAATAAAATAAAATGAATGGAGCTCAATGCTCCTGTCTATAAATTATCAGTCAAACTGAAACTCTTAAAGTTCAATAATGGAATTTGAACTCTGGTTGGGGGCATGGATTGTGGAGCGCATGTGGCATGTGGCGTGTGGCATGCAAAGTTGGACCGCAGTAGCCGGCTGGAGTCTCGCTTCTGTTCAGTGCAATGCCAATTCAATGGACTCAAAACTGGCCAATGGCCAAGGCAAATAGCATAGTTCGCCTGAGACGACTGGACGATGGGGCCGGGCAGTGCCGGGAGCTGGTTGCATAAAATGCTTTATTTGTCGAGGCCAAACAAAATGAACTGTAACAATATTGATACAGCTGACAGTCGAGGATTACAGCACAAAAGGATTGTTGTTCAACTCCGTACTCATGAGCTCCCGAGCTCCCAAACTCCCAAACTCCCGTGCTCCCGAGTCTACGCCCACGTCTAGACGCCGCCTGGCATTGTTCGCTGTGGATTTTTGATTACCGTCAATGCAAGCCGCTTCATTAGCCCGGCCAACAAAAGTTGGCATTGGGCATCGGTTAGTCAGGTGATTAAAGGCTTCAACCTAATCCTCTCTGAAGGCTGGCGCCAAACGATTTGCATGCTAACAGTGAATCCAATTTATTCCAGATTTTTCTTTTATTTTTTATCAAACGTCGAAGCACATAAAATGCGACCTGCAGTAAAAAATGTTATTTGATTTGTCTATAAATTGAACGATGATCGCTTAAATCCAATAAAAAGCTAAATCAACTTCGCCCGCAGCGACGACGGCTGACCACAAATTGTAAATGCAGCGGGGGCCAAAGGTTGCTTTGGGGTGGCCTTGGGAGGTCTATGGGCAAGGTTTCGATACCTTTTGTTATGCATCTTTCACAGGACATCGGGCCATTGACATCATCGAAGCTGTTTGTACACAGTTCATTTTCAGAGTTGAACCCAGTCAGTCGACAGTTGGCATGGAGCTTCCTGCATTTTCAGATTAGTTCTGTCAACTTTTTACTTCCATATAAATTGTATTTACTTTTTTGTTGTCTCTTTAAGCTTTGGCACAAAAAGAAAGTTAGGCTGAGTGCGCTTAAATGCTATAAGAAACGCATATGGAAGGGGGCTTATAACTTACATATAAATGAAGATTTTCTGAAAGAATTCTAATAAAGGAAAAAATTGGACCTTATGGTAAGAAACAGACATTTATAGAAGCTTTTATTTGATAATAGAGCATTGTCCGAATTCAGCTAATTGATTAATAACAAACTAATTTTTTAACAAATTACATAATGTCACATGTAGTATAGTCTTTACAGATCCGTTTACTTTCGATAATATTACGACCCCAATGATGCGTGGTCTTGCATTGGCAGCGTATATCATATTTATGGGGTAATATCTCAGAAGTGTTAGAAACACGGTGGATTTGCCAAGACCTGAGCAGCTTATTCTGTGACGACTGCGTTTGCTCGTAGAAACGATCAAATAGACAAACTTTCGGAATATCCGCAATTCTAGCCTTGCAAATGATTCTTGGAAACTGGGGCAGTGGAGTCTGGCGTTTACATAGAGCAAAGGTGTTTAACTTCGTGATAGGAGTTGGCTCGTCTTGCGGAATTGCTGCATTAAAAGATCCCTCGTACGGACGAATATCCGATTCACTAAACCTGATCCATAAATCGTCACCAGTTGAATGTAATTGGGTGGATAAGTTAGCAAATCTGGGGGCCCTTTTCCTAATTGAAGGTAAGCGGGAGGGTGATTTACCCTTCTCAGTTAGTTTATTGGCCCTCTTTTTAGTTGACACTAATGTGGTGGGTAATTTAGTCTTATTAGTGAATTTGATGAACTGTTTACCAAACGGGGGTAACGGGGAGAGTAACTTAGGGCGCCATTTACGCTGCCTTATTTTAGCTCCTAATTTTCTTAAATATGTTTTCCTTTTTACGTTATAATCGAAATTTTGCATTTTTGAGAGACAGGAAAGCAAGCAGATCTGAAGGAAAACTCAGGAAAAATCAAAAATCTCATGTAGTCGAAATTCGAACATGTTTATGTACTTGTTTATATACTTGCTTTATTCAGATTTCAATTGTCTGATACAATGTTGTCGTTCTCTATACATACATAACATGAAGTGAATTAAATAACTATTCACTTAGTATCTAATTAAATGTTAATGGCAAAACATAATGTTTATATTATGATAATATGTGTGAGTGAGTGTAATTGTGTGTGTGTGTGTGTATGTGTATTTGAACTAGCGTGTGAGTGTGGGTGAATGCGTGAATGAGTGTAAGAGATAAATATAAGTGTACCTTTCGCATATATTGAATTCAATATATAATTGTGTTCCGATCAGTTTTCTTCTCAATCGTACTAGTCTTTATTTTTGTTTCTTTTTTTTTTATTTGTATAACTTGTATATTGTTAATTTTCTATATATTTGATTCTAATGTTTAGCCAAAGGGTAATACGGAATATTATTATGATTTAAGTATACATGACATTTTCGACTAATTTTATGATTATATGCAAAATGAGTTTTTGTATTCGAAATTTACCTGTGTCCATCCGAAAGTAATGTGTACTATATCATATAGTCATATAATGATTCATATTTATGTGAATTATGTACGTGTATCTATGGAATTAAATGCCTGCGAAAGTTGTTTGGAAGAGAGGAGAGTCACAAACAGTCTGCTCTTTCATTTAGACTTATAGAAGTTTGGATATTATAATAATACTCTCCTTGTTCTCAAGCAGTGACGAAATCAGTTTTTCTGTTTACCAAGTTTAATAGTAATGTATACAATTTTGAATATGTATGGTATAAGTATATCTTATGTGTAATTGTGTGAGAGTTGGTGTTGGCGTGTGTAAAAAAACGTAATGAGAAATATTGCATACAATGTTGATACATATATATATATATATATATATATATATATATATATATATCTGTTCGGAGTTTTATATAGCTACTGTCGGCTTTCCAGTTACTATAGCTTACAGTTTAAATCGGGATTTTTTGTTTAATTTCGCATTTTGGGATTTCTATTTACCTTACGTATCTACAAATAAAATTAAACAAATGTTTAGTTTGTTTATTTTTTGATTTGTCTTAAAATAAATTGCTAAAATTAAGCAAACATTGTAATAGTTAGATTTTAAAGAAACTCAATCAATACATACATAATTACAAAATTATATGTAAAATTATGTACAATATTTTCAAAGATTTGATTTTTCTTTTGTTTTAAATATTTTTTCTTTTTGTTTTTTTAATCAATTAATTTGTCGTGCCTAATGTGCGTGTGTGTGTGTGTAATAAATATTATTCATATGCATTTTAAAAGTAGGTTTTAGTGTGTTTTTCTTGTGTGAAAAACTGATATTTCGAATATGAGTTTTTGGAATTTGAAGGTTTCATTTTCTTTTTTTTTGTGTTTGTTTTCTTCTTCTTTTTTTTTTTTTTTTTGCTCGACAATTGTTTTGGTTTCCTTTGCGCATGTTTAACATTATTCGCTTTAGAATGTTAGGTTGAAAATTAAATATTTATAATTAAATTGTTAATGTGCCTCAGCTTTATAGATGCCCAAGCACATTTTGCATATGTTATCTGGTTATCTGATGTTTTTGTTGTTTATCTTTTTAAGGAGGTACTAATTTGTTAACACTTCGGCGATGGCTTTGATCCGTTCCTTGCGCTTTATATTGTTCCATATCCATAGCCGTATCCATATATGTATATCCTTAATTTTCATCTTCATTCCATTTACAAAGCCATATTATTCCTGCGTCCGTTGACCTTATTCACTAAATTGCATATTTTTAAGGCTGGCCCCAGCTTCAGGCCCATATACTTCATCATCATCTCCGAGTTAAGTAGCAGCAATGCCTTGCCATCGATTTCCTGTAAATCAAAATCAAAATTATATATAAATATATATAGATCTACAGTTCTATACCACATCCACTACTCACATGTTTTCTAAAGAGATCGCCGTGCACTGCCAGCGAGTTGTCATTGCTCTCGATGTACTGGATGACCTCCTCGATAGACCAGTCAATGGGCTGGGCTCGCAGATGCGAACACGCAGCCGAGGCCGATGTGGGGGTGCTTAATGGTGAGGTAATGGCTATGCCCGTATAGCTGCTCGAGGCAGCTGCTGCCGCCACGGGCGCTGTTGCCGCTTTGGCAGCACTGGCTGCCGGTGCCGCTGGGCAGGCAGACTGCGAAGCGGTAAAAGGCGTGGATACCGACGAAGGAAAGGAGGCGCTCGATGACAATGTCGTCGGAGATTTGTAATAGCTGCTTGGTGGCTTGGCGCTCAGCTGCTCTGGATGCACCTCGGCGACGAGGGGTGCCAAATATTTCGCATTTGATGTGCCGCCGGCTAGACTGCTGCTGCTGCTACTGCTGCTGCTGGAGTTGGAAGATGTGGAGCTGTTGTTGCTGTTGCTGCCAGTTGATCCTGTCTCCTGCTGGCTGTTGCCATTGTTATTGTGATGTTGGAAACGCACCTTCCGCAGCGCTTGTGCTTGGCTCTGGTTCTGAGACTGCGAGTGCGATTGCGATTGCGTTGAGGGTGTCGCTGACACACCATTTGGCTCCGTTTTGATGGTCATTTTGCCGCTGCTCACATTATTGCTGTTGCTAGTATTGTTATTGTTGTTGTTGTTGTTGTTATTATTATTATTGTTGTTGTTTTTGTGGCTAAGCGGCTCCTTGGTGGAATTTGTATGTGCTTTGCTTGCGGGCTGCTGCTGCTGTGGTTGCGGCTTCACACCCGCCTCCTGTTTTATAATCAACGGCTTCTCAGCTGGCGAAGCGGGCGCGGGCGTGGGCGTGGCGGATTTTGATTGACGACCTCGTTTCTCGGCAAGCACAGGCGACGATGGCGGCGTGGCAGTCTGCACCAGCTGACGCTTGCGACTGTGCGCACACTTCTTGCACTCCTCGGTCTCCGGCACCAACGAGATGAGATTCGCACATGCCCGGCATGTGGTGCACAACGTCTCTATGAACAGCGCCAGGCTCTCGTCGTCCTTCATGCGCAGCGGCGAGGGTATTTTAACCTAGAAAAAGCAAATAACAAATTAGCACGAGAATCGGGAGTAAATGCAGCCATAGTTACAGTGAAATTTTTTCCAGCTGCAGTCACAATATGCACATCTCCATCCAGAGCAAACAGTAGCTTGGAAAGCTGCTGCGTGTCCGTGCTAGCGGCCAGTACCTCCTGCAGGCACAGCTTGGCGAGCGTCTGATGCGTGGGTCCCGTCACCATAGACGGCAGCTTGGAGCCATTGATGAACGGGCCTCCCTTACAATTCGTGTGAAAATGCGCCGTCACTGGCGAGGCGGCCACCATAGCGTCCGATTCGGCGACAACAGTATATTTCGGACGTGGACAACGCTGCTTGCCTGAGCTGGAGTCCATGCGTGACTTGTGGCCCGGCGGCTGCATCGGGTGACAGCTACGTGCGCACCAGCCAGCGGGGAAAATGTCACGTGAGCGATAATTGCACCAGTAGTCGAAGGCGCCGCGCCATCCATCGAAGGTCACGTGGATCTGATCGTCCTTGATGGCGTCAACTGTTGCGCAGCATATCAGTTGGGGATTCTTCTTATCCACCGCCTCCAGTTTCTGGCCCACTTTGAAGAGATTCTCTGGCGGTGTCGGCGGCTCCGGCTGGAATATTTCCTCTGGTGCGACCATGGCATTGTTGAGTATCTTGCAAAGGTAGCCTGGCCAGCTGGAAGCATTCATACGAAAGCCAAGCGGTGGCTGCAGCATGCCGCCATTCTTCTCGCAGTGTCCAATTGCATGGATCTCGTTCGAGTCGACCAAGCGCCAGAAATCATTCTGGGAATCACTTCCGTCCAGGCGCAGACGCAGTCGTGAGCCGAGCACGCCCACCACCGTCGCAATGCATGTGGAGGTCACATTCCGTGGATCTAACGCCTCCAGCTTCATGCCAATCTTGAAGTCGTTATTGGGCGGATTTAGCGCCTGTTTGAAGCACTCGGCTGGCGCTGCATCGCTGCCCGTTTCCTGCAATAAAACGAGAATAAAGAGTTAACCGATTGCTTCAATAACTGATGCAAATCGTAACTCACCTCCAGGTAGGCCTCCCAATCGAACACATGGAAGCTCTCGTACTGGAAGGGACCTGTTGGCGCCGGCGCACCACTGCTCAGCAATTTTCGATCGCCATCAGCACCGCCGGCAACGCCAGCAGCGCCGGCGCCGCTGTGCCGCGTTGAGCCGTTCTTCTTTTGGTGCTTGTTCATGCACATCATGGAGCAGAATTCCTTATTGGGCGCCCCCTCGCGTATCACGTTGTCGCATTGTGTGCACGCCCCCTTGCTGTACGCCTTGCGGAACTCGGCGATGCACGTCTCTGAGCAGAACTCCTTCTTGCCCGTCTGTGTGGGCAGGACGTACTGCAGCGGCAGCTTGCCCTCGGTGCACCAAGTGCAGGTCGCCCGCTTCGCAGGACGGCCGCGAGCGCGCTGTTGCGTCGGCGTTTGCGGCGTGCCACTGGAGTTGGTAGTATTGTTGCCGTTACTGCCGCTGCCGCTGCCGCTGCTAGCGCTGGCGCTGCTTTCGCGTCCGCCAGACATTTTTGCGGTTCTTTTCGTCTTATTTACGTTTTTTTCACTTTGTTTTTATTAGTTCACTTTACCGTTCTTATTTAGTTCAACTGCATCTGTGGCGCAGTACGCACACGCAGTGTTGCATTTGCTGTCGAGCTGTTCGTTTTACCGAAAAATAACTCTTTGCCACGGCTCGGGGTAATTCAATTTTAGCGGCGTTCTCGAGGTCACGTAATAACAAATTCGTATTTGTGTTGACTCTACAAATCGCATTGCAGCACCGCACGATCACACCAACATACATGAGAAACCGCACAGAGGGAGCTATTAATTTATAAACGCTCACCAATTTTGCATTGCCGGAGTTTGGATGATGCTTGCGATTGCGATTTAGTTAATTTTTATTATTTTTCTTTGCATTCGCGTTCCGCCATATTTGTTTTCTTAGCGATGGTAAGTCGCTAGAGATGGACGCTATTCACGTAACTGCTATTTATCGCTGGCGTTTGCTAGTGATAAGTCACAACTAACACAACAATAAAATGTGATACGCATATTCACGAGACATCTTATTATTATTTATATAGTAGTTATCTTAAATTTCATAAGATATATACACATATTAATAAGCATTAATAGTATGCATCTCATACTTTTAACAACAGCTTTGCCACTGTTCTGTAACTGTTTAGCAATGCACAAACAGCGCCATCTACATTTCATTTTCACATTTAATCAACAGCTATACAACAGTTGTATAAAGTTAATATATGCGAATTCAAGTACAAACGGTTATTACATAGTGAATATGTATTATAGCCTTTTTCAATTACAGACTGTGCTTGACCTAGTTTTCTCACTATATTAATAAGATTAAGTGCGCTGCTATAAATTGCCATTGCTCTACACGAAATTATCCTAGTAATGCAATTAGGCATAGCAAAATGGGCCCATTCCCTGCTGTGCTATCCAATCCCTATACCCCTACCACACGTCTATTGATTTCTTTCGCTTATTTCTGCATATATCACAATGCGCTCATAAATCAAATTTGGACTTGCCGCAGAGACCCAAAAGCAGTTGACAAATGCTTTGGCATAGTAGGCGCGAATTTCTGAGTGTGTATGGCCGTGTGTGTTTGTGTACGCGTGCACTTATAATCGCCTCCCAACTACAAATCAAAACCAAAATCGGTGGTAAAAAATCAAAATTCAACGCACACACTGGCGCATTCACTCTCAGCTACGCTGCCTATGATATACAGTGTGCAACTAAAGTCACCGTACCCCTGATACATTTTCGCGAAATACGCTGTAACTTCGTCAATTTTTTATAAAACACAAAAGTTTTGATGAGGGTTGATAAAATAATCTTTTAACTACATAATACCGTTTAAATAATAGCAATATTTTATTTTAGTCTAATATTATAACTAAAAAACTAAAAGTATTCACATATTTGCGCTTACAAAAGTCACCGTACTCTTAATATTCAGACGTATTAATTAACTATAAATATGATATTACTAACTAAAATTATTAACTTAGTATCTAGTTGGATATCCCTTCATTTTAATCACCTCTCGGAGGCGGTTTGGCATTGAAATGACTAGTTTTTCGATATAATCATTACCAAGTCTGCACCACTCCTGATGCAAAGCCTCTCTCAACAGATTTTTGCTGCTGATGTGGTGTTTTCGGATTTTTGTTTCGAGCATATTCCACACATGCTCTATTGGGTTTATGTCGGGACTCTGTGGTGGCGTCTCCAATAAATGAGGCGTGTTGTAGGCGAGAAAGAGACGGGTATTCATCGCCTTATGCTTAGGGTCATTATCTTGTTGGAAGTAATAATCTGACCCTATACCAAGTTTTTCAGCGCTGTTTTTCAAATTTTTTTTGAGAATGTTAATGTAGGTGTATTGGTCCATCACTCCGTCAATAAACTCCAAGCTGCCAACGCCCGATGCAGCTGTACAACCCCAAACCATAAGTCCACCGCCGCCGTGCTTTATCGTCTTTTTTGTATTTTTTGGGTTTAGGGCCTCTCCTGGTCTTCTCCACACGCGTAGGCGCCCGTCCGAGCCAAAAATGTTGAACTTTGACTCGTCTGAGAAGATCACCTTACGCCAAAAGTCAACTGGTTTGTCTACATACGCCTTCGAAAACTCCAAACGATTCTTTCTATTTACTAAACTTACGTATGGCTTTTTGCGAGGAGTGTAAGACTTAAAGTCGTATGATTTTATGACCCTACGTATGGTTTGCGGGTGTACATCCTTCTGAGAAGTATTGCTTATCTCTGTTGCAATCTTTACAGCGCTGGAAAATGCATCCTTGTCCACCAAATGCTTTATTTGTCGCTTGTCGCGATCAGTAAGTGCAGATGGTCGGCCAGATCTTGTATTGTTTTCAATACGCCCTTCGTATTTAAAGCGGCCAATTACTGTTTGAATAGTTGACTTGGCTCTAGACATTAGATTAGCTATATCTGCATACGACTTTTGCCCATTTGTGTAGAGATGCAATATCAGTTTACGTTCTTCTAAAGTTAACTCTTTACGCGTCATTTTTACGAGGAAATTAGCAAAATTTGACCAAAACAAATAATGCTCGCTAACAAGCACAACATTTTGAAGAATTGCACACATTTTTCAAAAAGTCCCGTTATGTTTAAGAAGAACTCTGGCGCCAGACAGTTCGACCCAAGCAAGAGTACGGTGACTTTTGTAAGCGCAAATATGTGAATACTTTTAGTTTTTTAGTTATAATATTAGACTAAAATAAAATATTGCTATTATTTAAACGGTATTATGTAGTTAAAAGATTATTTTATCAACCCTCATCAAAACTTTTGTGTTTTATAAAAAATTGACGAAGTTACAGCGTATTTCGCGAAAATGTATCAGGGGTACGGTGACTTTAGTTGCACACTGTATACATATACATGTATGTATGTATGTATATTCGTCACACTTTCCACTGCAGCAGTGCAGCTAGCCATCCATGTGATGCAGCCATCTGGCAACGCCTGCATGCTGTTATACGTTACGCACACAGGCTTAAACACCCGCCGACACACACGCACGCACACTGCATAAAAAACCATAATGCAAATAAATTGTCAAGAATTTTCGCATAGCCCAGAGATTTACCTGTCCGTCTAAATAACAAAATGATCAACCCATTTATATTTCAGTCACAGTTAATGCCAAAAGTTAAGCGCTTTACGTAAAAGTTCTTCACTTTAATTATTGCTGTCCGAAGAGAAAAGTTTCTTCTCTTACTTTTTTGTTGCGTTTTCTTAGTTAAATATTTAGCTTAGCTTGTGGCAAAAAGTTTTGCGGGATTTTGCTGGCCCATTTTAGCCCAAGTTAAGCGTAAATTCGTTTCATTTCTGCCGCTTCTGTTACGGCCAGACACTCGAATTACAATGTAAATGAAATTTAATCAGCAAAAACTTTCAATCCGAAGCAATTCGTTATGGCAGAGCGAATCCCTAAAATGGATAGTCGGCCATTATGAGGAGTTTAATCGAATGAGCAGTTAAGCAGCAATAATAAATCAACAATCAGTCGATTAAATAATATTGTTAATTTGTTTATATATGTATGCATAAATATATATTATATTTTATATATAAAATTACAAAAAAATTAATGCAATTAATTGACTTTTTAAACTAGTATACACTATAAGCAATTAACGCTTCAGAAAGCAGCAGTTGGAGTTGAAGCTGGAAGAACAGGAATGTCGCTTTCCCTATAATCGCATTCCCTATGCTTGCTCTCCTTATGCTTGCTCTTCTTTAGCTTACTCTCCCTTTGCTTGCTCTTGCTTTGTTTGCTCTCGCTTTGTTTGCTCTCGCTATGATCGCACTCCCTTTGCTTACTCTCCTTATGCTTGCTCTCCTTATGCTTGCTCTCGTTTTGCTTGCTCGTGCTATAATCGCACTACCGTTACTTTCTCTCTTTACGTTTGCTCTCAGTATGCTTGTTCTCCTTATGATCGCACTCCCTTTGCGCTAGCTGTGCATAGTGTTGCATTGATGAAATAGAACAGTAGAAAATTGAACCTCAAGCCATGAACACGCGTTTGTGCTGGGCTGCACTGGTCGCTTTTCATAGGACATATATTTAATATATTAAATTTAATTCACATTTACACAATAATACACAAACGTATCTTACTTTGCTGCAATCAAATATTTCTATCTTTCTTTTATATAAATTAATTATCTTTAAATTTCTTATATTTGTATATCATTTTGAAATTCACTGCATCTTTCGTTTAAACATCCTCATAAAGAAACATGTAGAATCATGTCAATGTACACTGGATCATACATGAGGATATATATAATTAGATATTGCATGCGATGGTCAAAACTTAAATTGAATTCTGCCAATAATATAATTATAATATAACATACATAAGACAGTTTCGCATTGTGCCAACTAAGCCAACTTCATTCCTAAGTATATTAAATGCTTTCTTGGCACACTTGAGAGCTTGCCATAAATTAATAATTGCTTTATTTTATCGACAGCAGCTGCGAAGATGGCCCTCAGGTCGCTTGGCATTTGGAGTGGGGTTGTTGGGTAGCTGAGCTGAGCAGTTTGTTCTGTTAACACGCATAATTGAGCCAAGTGACGTTTACTGTTTAAGCGCTTGTCAAAACTGACGCAGCGCAATTAGAAATTGTCGCTCCCGCACTCGAGCTGCTTTCCTCCTTCTCGGCTGCTCCCCCAACGTTGACTTATTACGCAAATCAAACAAAAGATTGACGCGGGGTTTGAACTCTGTCGTGATTTTAATCAACATGTTAATGAGTTTATCTCAGCCAACACAAGTGACGTCGTTACAGTCGATCAACTTGAGCTAATGAAACGGTTTGACTTCGCCAGCAGTTGAGTCTACTTATGTTGGCGAAGGTCAAAGGGCAGTAGCTCAATAAAATGCCCAAAAACTTAGCCCGAGCTGGTATTAATTAGGCAATACGAGTAGCTAAGTGATATAACTTACAATGCCGTTGTATGAGCTCAAAGGCTTAAGCTTAAGGGGAGTAAAATTCTAACTAGATTTAACTAGATATTTTATGCGGCTTTCGAATATTCTCTCGTTCTTGATCTTACGATAGAGTTTTTATATTTAGTATTAACCATTTACAACTCAATTATCTATAACTACTTGTTGGATTTACGACATAAACGAACATGGCCAACACTCCACACTCTGTGCTCGACTAGTACTGTAAAATGCCAGTCGAACGTTTTGACAGATTTCAATTAGCGCATGTTGGTGAAGGGCTAACACAAAGCAAAAATCAGAAGCAGGTAACGGGTCGCGGCCCACGTGTTTAATTACACCTGGGCACGCATTGACAGCAATTAAAAAGAATATCAAGCTGTTGAGCAACAGGCAGGTGGTAGACACACTGGAATAGGTGTTGAGTAACGGCCTCTGATGAATGGCTGGCAACACTGTTGCACCGCCAATTAATTTCCACCAAAGGTTAAATCGGGCCGCAACAACTAGCGAACGAAGCCAAGTTCTGCAATCTTATGCCAATACATCTAAGTATATTTCAGTCTGTCTCTACCAACGGAATACTCGTTCACTTCTTTATCTATATTTTACCAGCAGCTGTTAAACTGTGGCTTAGTGATACTTTTAACAGCCCCTTATTACTCTATTACAGCTTAGAAAAAGTAAAGAAACTGAAGGTAATAGAAAGGACTATTTGGAGTACTCCTTTCAGGAGTGCTCAATTAGGAAATACTATTTTTTTGAACTTTTAAATATATATATATATATATATATATATATATATATATATATATATATATATAATAATAATTAATAATATTTGAAATATTGAAAACACTTCATGAACAAAGATGTAGCCCGAGCATATATAGATATTCCAAACTTTAAATTTATTATTTAATAGCGGAATATTTATACAAACCCGCAGACAAGCCAATATTCTCTTTTCACTTGGCGAACAAATATAAGAACTCAGTCACAAACGGCCAAGATTAATGGCAGAAGAGCTGAACAATGGGAAGAAAATAGAAGCATAGCCAAACAATTTCTAAAGGCAGCTTTTAACGCCCATTAAATATATATTTTCATTTCTTTTTATTATATGTACATGAATTATAATTATATTAAACTATATTTAATTATATATTCATATTTTCTGGATTTAGCTATTATTTAAATTCCTACTTATAAATATTGTTATATACACCATACTTAAAAATATTTAAATAATTTAGCTAAATATAAACAATGTATATATTGAATAATATAAAAATACAATTGAATCAATTTCATTTTTTGTATCATCTTGATTTTAGGTTTCAATTCTAACGATAATTGAATTGTCATATGCATATCCCCAATTATGCTTTATAGGGTAGTTAAAAAGTAATCTCCATATTTATAATCACAAGAACAACTGGTGCCAAGTAGAAGAGAAGCGAGGGTGAAAAAGAAGATCGGATGATTATGTTTGCCCCACCCTGTGCACATGATACATCTATATACAGTTATATTTTATTTTCAATGTATGTAAGCCCCGTTAGATAAACATTTTTATGCGCTGATATTTGCGTCACCCTCCCATTGTAGCTAGCGCTGTTCTATACACATCTGTATAGTTGCATACATATATTTCTTTAGGAGATGAAGATGAATGGCATGCAATTTCACACCTGACCGATGATCAGCGACTGAACTGCCAAAAGCCGTTAGCCGTTAGTTGTTAGCCCGGCCCTAAGGTCAGTTCCAATAACCAACGCAAACCCTTTGAACTGGTTAAAAATAAATTAATCAAGCAATTAATGTGCGCATAAAAATTCATTTCTTTTTAATAGAGTTCGATAATTAAAAGGGGAAACACAAAACAAAGATGAGTAGATAAATAGATTGGTAGATAGGTAGATAGCAGATGTTGCAGCAACATGTTGCTAGCATTCACGTTAGCCGCTCGGGCAACATTCGGTGTGAATTTTGTAACTGGGGGCCCACATGTGGAGCCTCCCACGTTGGTGCGTGTCGCACGGATTCATTCATAACTAGTCGCGTGGTTTCGTCCTGTCGTCGTCCCTTCGACGTCGTCGTCGTCGTCGTCCTTGCTGCTCGGCTATGGCGCTCGTCGTAAAGCGTTCAGCGTCGTCCATTGCCTCGCAATATAAAAACAAGCGAGCAACGGTTCGAGCTCAGAGTTCTTCGCTCGTCGTCAGCCTGTTGCGTTCTCGGACCCAGCCTCGAAAAGCATTTCAAAGGAACCGAGCCTAGCTCCTTAGGCCAGCTTTATAGCCCTCCAATTAACAATTGAAATTTCAACATAATTTCTGTGCGGATTTTCACTCAAAATATTCAAATTTGGAATTTAAGCCGAGTCCCATTTCGTTTGATTGCAGTCGCGCGTGAGCACATCAAAATAAAATATTGGCCCTAAAACGCAAATCTTGAAAACCATAAATATTACCCAGTGTTAAGATCAAACGAAATTTTTCACAGCCAATTACCAAAGTGTGTGACGAAAAATTGTTATCAAACGGCAAACACCAAACGAAATTGAACGTAAAGTAACTTATTTGCATTTTGTGGCATTCAACGCATTGTTAAAGCGAATAATTTACACTTTGTGGATTAAACCTAATCAACGTCATAACTGGTGGGTACAAAAGACTTGAATTCGATTTTAAACTGCTTGTAAATAAATTTCAAAACACAAATTGTATACATATATAAAAAGAACTAATAAATGTTCGTAAAATATTAAATTCATTGATAAAATAAGTGAAAAAATGCAGACGCATCAGAGATTTTTAATTAAATAATAAATATTTATTTTTGGCCCACTAGTTTTTTTTTTAAAGAGTAATTAATTTATATATACATTTATTTTAGTAATTATTAAATAAATAAATATTTTTATATTTATGAACAATTTTATATATATTCACTTACAATAATAAAAAATATGTGTTGAAATACAACTTAAACTTATTCATTCAATAATTTAGTTAACGAAATATTCTTTTGCTAATTTCTTTTTAATTTTTAATTATCAATTAAAGTGGCTGGGAATATTTCAAGTATTTGTTGAACTATTGTGTTTGGTATGAAATTTGATAAGGTATAATATATTACAAACAAACAAAATATATAATTATATATAATGTATAATTAAAAATGTATAACATGTATAAAAATGTATATATATAAACATATATAAATATTTAATATATTATCAACAAACAAAATATATACATATATACACAAATTAATAATTTAAAGTGTATATGAGAATATAGTAGGTATTAATTATATAATATACTCATAATATAAATAATATATAATTATAAATTTATATTTAATTTTATAAAGATAAGCAACCATCAAATATATTTCAAAGTTGTATTTAGAAGTAGATAAATATTGGCCTTGTAACCTCCCAATGAAATATAATTAGATAAATGTATGTACATACTTGTGTTTTGTGTACGCCGCAAGCCTAAGACAATACATGGCTTTAATTTAATAAAATGTTTTCAGCAATTAATTTGGCTAGTAGCCTAATTTATAGATGTTCATTGGCAATGGAACATTGGCCGAATTCATTACGTGTTGCCAATTAATTTACTTGTGATATAAGATGTTACCGCAATGTGTAAAGCAGCTTAGTTTGTGAATTAGGACTTATGTTCTCATTACGAAATTGAACTTAAATTTGAATTAAAACTTAAAGAGAACTTAATTATTGGGTTTGCTTGAGAAGATGGCAACCACTACAGCTGCTCAAGGAATTAATTTGTATTCCTTATGCAGTTTTAACATTGTTCAGCCTGAGAATCTTCGGCTGCTGTCCTGTACTTAAGTTCCCGAGTCTTGTAATTTAATAGAGTACAAACATGTGTGGGCGAACATTTTCAACTTTTGATTGGCTGCGAAAATTTGCTGCTCTGTCATTTCCATTAAGCCAGCCAACTGTGACGTCACTTTGTGATGGGTCACGTTTTGTTTGCTACTCATAAAAGATTGTTTTTTGCGTCTTCTTGTTTTTTCTTCAAGATCGTAACTGTAACACATGTCAATTCGATTTAGATGATGCTTTCGTTGTAGCCAATGTATCTAGGCACGCAATTGATATCTTACTTTTCCAATTATGGCTTCACTACTGAGATTCATTATACAAATCTATAACTGTGATTATTATTAATATTTAATAATTGAATTTATTTGTATCAAAATCTTATTTAGAATTTTCTTCTCTATCTCCTTACTATAAATATAAAAATATTTGCTATAGCTATATTCGATATTAATACCTAAAAACAAAATAAAATCAAATTACTAACAGGTATTTCAGTAGTCTTATATACCCTCTTAGTTGCACACAATGTTTGCACATTATTTGATTACAGTAAATCGCCCAATCGCGCTGCAGTCGAATCATTTATTCCTACATTAAACTCATTTATTCACTTCTATGTTTTTTCCTATGGCTTAGCGGAAAAATCAAATTGTTCGCTCGTAAAAATCCTTTTTATCGACCTAAAACTTTGGCCTAGCTGCGCAGATATTTGCATACATGTTAAATGCAAATAGAGACTTTTGCCGTTTTATTTCTTATGTTTTATACATATTATTGTTAATACATATATATTTTATTTATGCTTTAGCTGCGCAGATAAAAGCGAGCGAATGCGCTCCGGGCAATCACGATTTTCAGTGGGGCAGTCCCTTCATTTCGCTGTGCATGTGCTTACACAGTGGGGCAGGGCAGTTTTTATTGGGCCACATTATGCCGAGCATTGTTTTATGCCCAAACAAAATGTGTTTATCTGCTCAACTTCAAATGCAGACATTTTCCTATGATGGTATTTAAACAATGTAATTTCATTTTTGGGCTACCGAATGGAATTTTATTTCACATTTTTGCATCAATTGGGAGAGAGACAGAGGAATAGAAAATAGAGCGGGCAGAAAATTGACACATTCATGATATTTTTTTTTTTTTTACTTTTTTTTTGCCATATGCAGCACTGCTGTCAACATTTCAATATTCGTATATTCGCAAATCCTGGCCCCGAATATGACAGCTGCCCGAATCCCTCGTGTCATCGCTGCCACCTTTTTTATGGAGTTGCTTACATATGTCAAATATCTTGTGGCTATGCCATCAGCTTCCAACTAGTTAAACAGCCAGAGAGATTTGCGCCCAAGTTCTACAGATGACAGCTCAGCTTAAGTGGAGCTAAGTGCTTAGCGAAAAAGCAGACAAATCTGTATGAGAAACAAAATATTATTAACCTGCATTATCTTAGATAACTAAATATACCTAAAGGGAATCCTTTGAACAGAATATGATATTTAATTTACTTCAACTTCATTTCTCTTTTTGTAAGGCAAAGATATATCTAAAAAATTAAGCTGAAAAACATTTATCAACGCGCCCCAAAGCATACAACAGAAACTAAACGAAAATTGCGTTGCGTATACGTCACGTAGTGCACGCTGTGTACTCATGTTATAATTGAAAAAAAAAAGAAAGCACAGCTAATCTAAATTTTGATGACAATTCAAAGAGCAGCTGACAGACGACGCACGATAGCTTGAGGCTGGCACGATAGCTCTTGTCAAAAAAGTTTGATTATCAATCGCACTCTTCAACTCAAGTTCATGGGCTATATAAGAAATAAGGAAGAATATTGCCTCTGATTCGTGTTGAGCATTAATAAGTAAATAGCTTAATGCGGGTCACACAGCAACTGAAATAGAAGGCCCCCGTAAACATTTGCTCTAGCTAATCAAAATATGTAGCAAGGGATGCCATGTGGAGCTAAAGGAAGTGAGAGTGGGCCCCAAACGGAACGCACAACCAATTTGCTGACTGAAAAAATAAATAAGCAGCTCGACACAGTGCAGGGTGCTTGGCGCATGTAAAACTATATTTACACGGTGTTTACATCTATTTTTAGATACGCAACGATTTTAGAGGATTGGCGGCCTTCCTGGCCTGAGGTTAAGCGGAAATTGTGAGCCTGTTGCCAGTCATTGGCCTTTCAATTGAGCCTTTGATACCCTATGTCTTAGAAAAAGTCTGCAGCTGTGAATCCAACTCAGCTAAATTTAGTAAAGTAAAGTAATATTTTGATTAGGATATACCTTACATTGGCTTAGTCTTTTCTAGGGTATTCAACCTTTGACAGCTCTTAGATTATTCTTCAGTTCTGGTTAGCTAAGGAATAGTTTGCATAATCGAGCAGGCGTGCAAATTGTTTTGTGGCCGCAAAAGGAATCCTTTCAGTTGGCCATAATAGCTCGTTCCGTCAGTGTGCCCAGTCTGTCTGTGCTGCGAGGGGGCACGTGTCCATCCGAAACCCTAGCCAGCGACCTGCCATCTATTTATGTTATTTCCACACATTACGTTTATGCTTCGCTGTCGCTGGGCAAAGTCATTTGGCGAGTCCATCCATCCATCCACCGGGAGTGGAGAGCTGAGTTGAAAGTGGGGTTAGAAGAGGTCATGCATGTGCATAAGCCATAAATTATAAGCACACTTCAGTATGTCAAAAGGTTGCGTATTTCCACACAGGACTCTCGCATATTCCGGACACGCTTGCAACGCGTTGCAATATCAATGTCAGAGTCCAGATACGTTTTATACACATACATATATACATATATATTTATTTATATATATCTCCCAACTATACAGAGGTGGTCAAAAGTATTTACACATCGAACATTTTTTTGCATGCTCTGCTTAATGAGCTTTTTTTTGCTGTTTTTGTTTACCGTTTTTGAAAAAAAGCTTTTTTGTCATGAAGCTTATTCTGTGTAGAAGCGATCGGCTGAAGAAATTGCTAAAATAACGGTACATGGCTATAAATAGAACCAAAATAACACAGCCACCAAAGTTGTCAAAAGTATTTACACATATTTTTATTGCGTCTTAAGTATTTACACAAAACTTATACAATATTTATTTCTATTATTTATTGTTTTTTATTTTAGATTTTGGTTTTATATTACAAAGAGTTTATTTATTTTAAATTAATATTTAGTTATTCCTCCTTTTGCGTCAATTACAGCCTGAAGCCTGGCTGGAATTGATGCCACCAAGGATCGGGCAAAGTCAATTGTTAGTTTGGACCAAATGTCGGTAACTTCTGAGATGGTATCATCCCGTTTTCGGTCCCTGTTAAATAATCGCTTAGATTTCATGAAAGCCCAAACATTTTCAATAATGTTAAGGTCTGGACTTTGCGCAGGCCAGGGCAGAACGGCTTGGTTTAAGTCCCTCAAAAACTTTGTGGGTATTGATCCTTTATGGCAAGGAGCATTATCTTGCTGCAATACCCAGTCAATGGTTGGAAATAGTTTGTTTCCAGAAACAAAAGCATGTTCATTTAATATATGCAAATATCCTGATTGATTTAATGTGCCCTCTATTGGCACCAAATCTCCAAAGCCATAATATGACATGCAACCCCAAAACATTACTGTTCCACCTCCAAATCTGGTAAGAGGCTGCACTGCAATTTTCTTATTTTTTCGACTCAAATGCATAAAACTCTTCCCAAAAGAGCCGTGAAACTGAAATGCAGCCTCATCTGTCCACAAAACATTCTGCCAAAACTCCAAAGGCTTTTCAATATGCTCCAAAGCAAAAGCAAGGCGTTTTGCTTTATTTGTTTCAGAAATATCTATTATTTTTCGGACGACATAGGTATTTATGTGAACTTCCTTTAACCTTCTACGAATAGTAGCATCGCTTATACGTTTACCAATTATCTGATTTGATGCTGCTGACATCTTAACTGGGCTTATTTCAGGCATTTCTATGACCTTGTTGATAAGTCTTCTACATTCACTGGCGTTTAATACTGGTTTTCGCCCACTTCGCCGTACATTTTTTAAATTTCCGAGTGTATCCTTTTTCTTAACCAAGTTATACACTGTTTTTCTTGATATTTTGTATATCTTTGCCAACTCCATTGCCGCAATACCACACTTGAACTTGGTTACGATCTCGGATCTTGTTTCAACTGAAAGTTCTTTTATTTTTACCATTTTACATTAGTTTTACAATTTTAACTACAAATTGAACTCTGATCTTAGTCAACGACCGCACACGATTAACCAAATCAAATCAAAAAGGCAAATTTACATTGTGTAAATACTTAAGACGCAATAAAAATATGTGTAAATACTTTTGACAACCGCTAAGTAACTGTACTTTTTGTTCTATTTATAGCCATGTACCGTTATTTTAGCAATTTCTTCAGCCGATCGCTTCTACACAGAATAAGCTTCATGACAAAAAAGCTTTTTTTCAAAAACGGTAAACAAAAACAGCAAAAAAAAGCTCATTAAGCAGAGCATGCAAAAAAATGTTCGATGTGTAAATACTTTTGACCACCTCTGTATATGTGATGGATTTTTCATAAATGTGTTAATCAATTCATAGCAAAATATGTACTTTTTGTTTTCTGTTGATTCGACAGCTCAATATTCCGTTTATTCAGATGGAATGAAATTCAATTTTTATTTAACTGGATGCAATGTGAGTCGGCGCATTGCCTGTTTTATCGTCCGAATTGTGCATCCGTTTATTTTCCATGCAATTATTTTTGCTGTTTTTTATTAACTTGTATTTTATTTTTATAAATTGCAGAATGATGAAAGCCACAGCGTGGTTTTGCCCGGTGTTATTGACTTTACTCAGCGCCACGAGGCTCGTTTGCACCGCACAGCGTGGTGCGCCGGCAACAGCAGCGGGTGCTGCAGGCGGTGGCTCAGCCAACGGATTTCCGCTGGACTATTTGGATGTACAGGCCGTACAGGTGAGTAAGCCGTGAGCGATGCTATTGTCCCCCGTACACCTGTCTTTTGTGGTTTTCCGCAGTTGTCGCTCATTTTTCTGACATTTTCTTCGGACTCATATTTCCTTTGCCTTTTAATCTGTACAAAGGAGAAATGGGAAAAATGATGAATTCTTTGATGTTGCCATCGGGGCATTTATAAGCGTTTCATTTGCAATCAGAAGAGAGAAAGAGAAAACAAAATAGAAACCAGAAGTAAATTTAATTTTATCGCTTCCGTTATTTAAATCACGCTAATAATTGCTGTTACATGATCATAATGATGTAAATACGTGTCGCTGCAATTGACAATCAATTGATTCTTTATCAAAAATTTCGTAAATTGGGGATTGGCAGTTAATTGAAATCGATGGCAATAATGCGCTGTTTATAGAGTCTTCTTTTTATTGTAAGCACAGAAGATTAAAGTCTACTTTTTAGTAATATATAATAATATAAATAATATATATAATATTGAACTCCTTTTTGGTATTACTTAAATTTTTAGCTACCTTATCTCTATCTAGCTCTGTCTCCTATCAATTTTATCAAGATTTCTTCTATTCCAGTCCTATACAAAATAATCTGTTTGTACATTATGCCCAATTGCTCGCCATAAACTCTATTTATATATACGTCAATAAATCCTATTACTAAGCCCTTGTTATCAGTCGTGTTTGCCCAGCTCTCGCAAATTTTAATATAGTTTCCTAGGAAGCTCTCTTATCGCCTTTGTGGAATTTCCGATTAAACAACTTTTGCTTTCTAATGGAGGCGCAATTGAAAAACATTTAAAGTATTTTCTGTATTATCATAATGTGAGACTTACAATAGTCCCACGTAATCTAATCAACAGAATGTGTCCAATGACCAAGCATTAAGATTTGACGTTGGGTAAAACAAACAAATTAGTCAATGTTCTTTGATACTAATTTATGAAACTAAGCGAGTGTATTGGTATATAATTGCAATATCTTGATGTCTGGCGATTTTTACAATTTATACATGTTGGTGAACACGAGATTATAACGTGCTAAGATATGGTAAAGAATAGAAATGTTTACTTAAGATGTGGATAAATAAAAAAAAAAGCTGTATCATATACAACATATACATCATATACATTGTTAAAACATGATTTAAAATATATGTGACCTACTGTTGAAATCAATATCAATATATAATTGGGTATCCCTATGTATTACTTTATATAAATAATAAAAACAATTAAAACTAAATTTTCCATTGAGGAAAATGGAGGGAAATCATTCGCCGTCTAATTAAAGCTCTCAAAATTTCATAATATTAATTCGTGAATACATTCACCTATTCTTGGACCGTGAACGAGCATTATGCATTCGTTAGCCTCCAACAGCAACATTCGCACTTGATTGTAAATGGAAAATTTTTAATAACGATTTATGTACGCTTCATTAGCACACAAAAAAATAAAAGTAAAAGTAAAAAACAAAATTTAGGAAAAAGTAAACAAAACATATTATAGCCTTGTTGTTTACCTTTGACATGAAGATAAATAAAGCTTGTCGCTTTGTTGTTTTACAGCGTGAATAAATCCCCCAAAGTTGACAACAAAAGTTCAAGTTTTCACGCTGTTTAATTTGGTCAATATGTGTGGGCTCCACTTGGAGACCACAAGGAGGCTTAATGCTTGGGGAGCTCTGCTGCCAACACTTGTCAAATTGACAGGCGGCCATTTCAAAGGAGCAACTTTTGGGAAACACGAACATCTGTGAATGTGGTCTTTATTCTCAGATATATACATATATAATATTCTCTTTCTGCCCGGGGCCTGCATCTTTTATCAACTATTTGGCTGCATTATAAATATTTCCGCCAGTACAGCATTTGGTAAAATCAAAACTATTTAGAGCCAAGCTGAAAGTTTTCCAGCGTAAATAGTTCAGTCAAATGGAAATTTATGCGAAAACTTTGCCTAAAAACAATTCATAACAATTTGCGATAAAACTGGGGTGAAGAAAACGTTGCGAATGGGGAATACTCTCTCATTGATAATCACAGCCATATTCAATATTGTATAGTTACCTAAATTGATATCAAAAAATGCTAATGGCAAAATGCTTACAGGCAATGCCACAGGAATAACTCCCGGTACCTTCTACTCTACATTAACTAGCAGAAAAAGCTTTAATTTGAAGTCGCCATATGTTAGTTTATTTCATGATTCTTTGTAAAATTTGCATGTTCAAAGAGAGTTTAAGTTTAAGGCAGAATTACATTTTAAGCATTCTGATCGTTGTTCTCATCGCCGTCTTGATTCTCTTCATTCTCATTTTCGGCCTCGCCTTCGTTGTCCTGGTTATTCTCGTCCTCATTATTATCCTCATTGTCATTATTTTCCTCATTATCATTATCCTCATTGTCATTATTATCATCATCATTTTGATCGTCATTATTGTCACTTCCATCGCTCTCAGGTCCACCTGGTGGTTTGCCTGGTGGTCCACCTGGTCGTCCACCTGGTGGTCCACCTGGTGGTCCACCACCGGGAGGACCTTGTGGACGTCCATGTCCAGGAGGTCCCTGGCCACCAAGACCAAGGCCAGGAGGACCCTGGCCTTCGCCTCCAGAGCCACGTCGTGCCAATACGGCGACCAACAGGACAGTAAAAATTGCTAATGTAATAGCCCTCATGATGTACTTTAGATTTGGTTTGATAGCTTTTTCTTCAGATAACGATCTATTTATAGGGCCCAGACTCAAGGCGCCTCATATTTGAACAGTTGCCTTCGATTAACTGCGAAAAACATCTTGTTATGCACTATTATTGATATTGTTACTGAGCAAATACAAACAACAATAAATGCTGTTGCAAAAATTTTCCATAACAAAAGTACACATATCGATCGAACTGCATGAGTAATAAGCCAGTTGAATATCACGTTTATTATTTTATGCCCAGCGATAAGAGTTGCGTTGAAAACATTTGCAACCCATCGGAGCTGACAATTGAACTTGGAATTCTGCAATTAACTTTCTGTACGGTAAGCAAAAATCAGCAAATAGTTTTTTATGGACCCTACATAGAAGGCAATCTGAAGTGGCTCGAACATTATGATAATGTCATGTTAACAAATGAAATCAATCGCAGCAATTGAAATTTCGAAGTACTCAGAAAATTGTCAACATTAAAAGATTGTGAAATCATTTGATTAACATTTCCTATAATTGTAATAAAACCATCTACTTATATTAATATATCATTTCGTTTCTTAACTATGTCGGATTCCCAATGCTTACTACGCTCGCATAGCATAAAAATAATAATGATATTCTATAATTGCGCTCTAGCTGTCAAGGCGAACTTAAGGCCTCTTCGAGCTGCTACCCCCCTCTTATTCTGTCGTTGTCTCAACTGGCTCTCCGGAACCTTCGGTCGTTGATTCCTCGGGCTCTTCGGTTGCTTGGGTAGTTTCAGTTGGCTCCTCTGTAACTTTAGTAGACTCTTCAGGCTCTTCCGATGATTGAGTAGTTTCTGTCGGCTCGTCGGTTACCTGAGTAGTTTCTGTCGGCTCGTCGGTTACCTGAGTAGTTTCTGTCGGCTCGTCGGTTACCTGAGTAGTTTCTGTCGGCTCCTCGGTTACCTGAGTAGACTCTTCAGGCGTCTCGGGTGCTTCAGTAGTTTCTGTGGGCTCGCCGAATGACTGAGTAGACTCATCTGGTGCTTGTGTAGACTCTTCGGGTGCCTGTGTAGTCTCCTCAGGTGCCTCAGTAGACTCTTCGGGCGCTACTGTAGTCTCCTCGGGTGCCCCTGTAGTCTCCTCGGGTGCCTGTGTAGTCTCTTCAGGTGCCTCAGTAGTCTCCTCGGGTGCCTCTGTAGTCTCCACGGGCGCTACTGTAGTCTCTTCCGATGCTTCTGTAGTCTCCTCGGGTGCCTCTGTAGTCTCCACGGGCGCTACTGTAGTCTCTTCCGATGCTTCTGTAGTCTCCTCGGGTGCCTGTGTAGTCTCTTCAGGTGCCTCAGTAGTCTCCTCGGGTGCCTCGGTTGTCTCCACGGGCGCTACTGTAGTCTCTTCCGATGCCTCTGTAGTCTCCTCGGGTGCCTGTGTAGTCTCTTCAGGTGCCTCAGTAGACTCTTCCGGCGCTACTGTAGTCTCCTCGGATGCAACTGTAGACTCCTCGGGCGCAACTGTAGACTCCTCGGGTGCCACTGTAGACTCCTCGGGTGCTGCTGTAGAGCTTGGCAATGCTGTTGGTTGCTTGGGACGCATTCCGTGGTTTGGGAAATATGGATGTCTCCAGCGGTCGTCTCTATGCCAACCGCTCTCATCTTTGTGCCAGACGCCATACCTTCCCTGCCATCTATCTCCATGCCTATTCAAGCGACCATGTTCCAGATTGTCTATTCTATCGTGCCATTGATCATCGCGATGAATTTCGGAATTTCGTCCCCAGCCAAAGAAGTTTGGCCTGGCCGTGGCCACGACGCAGAGAACCACGAATATCGCAATTGTTAGGACCTTCATTTTACTATTGTTTGGTGTATACTAACTGGCCCGGAGTATAGCCCGGGCAATTTATATCACGAAAGCATGGGGTTATTCGCGCCAAGTTACCATTGCTCGCAGACATGCTGGTCATTCATGACCAAAAAAACGGTCGTTATCTAATCGCTAACTGTGTTACAATGTCTGATAACGAAAAGGGAAAAAAAATGAAATTTCCTAGCGGAGCACCCGGCGATAACTCTGCGGGACTTCTTTTCGTACTTGATTATGGTATTTCGTTGGTTGATCTAGCTTGGAACAACCTTGAAAATTGGCGTTGGGCAGGTTAAGGTTTTATTTGACCTTATGGTATTTTCCACTTCGAAATAAACAATAACAAGGAATTGAGCCTTAATCGGCACTCTCCTAACCTTCGGGTATTTTCCACAGACGAGTCACTAATGAGGCGGGGTTTGAGTTATCTTTGATCAATCACCAATCACAAGACTTTGTCGGACTTAATAATTGGGGGCGTTCACATTTGCGGTTTAGTTGATTGGCCGACAGCCTTGAGAACATGATAAGCCATGTTCTCTATAAATATCTCATCTATCGGATTTCGCTAATATATGTCTTATAGTATTTTATTAATTGCCAGACTTTTACACATTGGTCAATCAAATAAAATTTCAATGCAAATATGTGAAAATTGTAATTGGCATTATATCTTATGAGACAATGACAAAAATTGATTGTTAATAAATACTTTCTGCTGGCCTTGAGCATGATACCTGTACACGTTAGCTATCATTAGTCATTTAGAAATCGTCTAGAGTGCCTCAATGTTATCTACATTGAGTTGTTTACGCACAGTTTATTATCTGAAAGCAGCTAGAGTTTGCAAATTATTGTAAATATTTATTCATTTTGATGCAGCAAACAGCGAAAACCGCTAATCAACTTTTTAATTATAAAAAAAAAATAGCAAACAAAACTCGGAAATGCTTATCACACTTTGGCATTTTTCTGTCAAGCTAAATGATTTATTATTTGATCATTAAAAATCCATTTGCAAATATAAATTTAAATAAATGCAATAATTGATTGGAAATTGGTTTTCTTCTAATTTGCTAGATGTTTCCAGAATTTAAATTTCTCTTGGGACTTTCATTATATCATAAATAGGAAAACTTCTCTCTTATTCAATTGTTTGTATTATTAAATTCATGCGTCAATTGTCTACCTCTGTGTGCAGTAATATTGTCAGGCACCTGTATTAACTTATCTAGAAACTTTCATAATTTGCCTATTCATGAAGATATTGGTGCAAAACAGCCGTAACAAAGTGAGAACCAACTCAAACAGTTTCTGAGTTGAAAACTTTTTGAATTAAGAATTTGTTGTGCACTGTAAGAAGAAGTTAGAAATGAATACATAACAAATTTGATCTCTCTCTCTCTCCCTTTTTTTTCTATTTTCAGGATGAGTACTCGCTGGCCAAGCGGAATAAGCCGTCGCTGTCCATTGTCAATCCGCTGGATGTGCTGCGCCAGCGGCTGCTCTTGGAGATTGCGCGCAGACAGATGAAGGAGAACACTCGGCAGGTGAGCGAAGCGAACAGGTGGCCGGAGGGTGTTCATTGTCCGCCTTGGTATTTTTAATAAGCGCAAATGAACACTGAAAAACTTTTCATTATTGTTTTGTTCAACTCGAAAGATAAACAAAAGAAATGCCTGGGCAATATGCGATTTTCATTTGAGAGTGCGATTCAATGTAAATGGAAAATTGTTGCAACTAATCAAAATTAGAGTTGCAAATGAAAAGGCAAGTTGGACAGCAACTTCAAAGTCCATGAAATGCACATCGTTAGCGATAACTTTTTTAATTTGCCAGCCAACTGAAAGGGAAGAATGTATGTTTTATTTTTTGCTAAACAAACATCAAATACCTGGCTGGCAAGGTCAGGTTTCCAGCATCTCCGTTTCTCTGCTGCTGTCTGCCCGTATCTGGCCACGTTGCTGTCCATTTGTCAGACCGTAGCCCAAAGGCGAGTCTTATCGCTAGGTATTGACCGACCCGCATTGGGTAGACATGTAAATAACACTGCGGTAGATATCAAAAGGTTAGCGGAACGAATCTGTGCAAATGGGTATACCGGACCTATAAATGCCCTCTAAACTCAATAACGATTCGTTTTCCCTTAATAAGGAGCTTGAAGCACGTGAATTAATTTTTCTATAATTTGTATTTCATATACACAAGTATTGGTGAAATCTTGTTTACAGTTAAATATTTTGTCCCCTAAACACCCTTTCTCAATAAGTTGGCATGTACAGGGTATATAAGAAAAGGGCTTCAGAAGCTTAACAATGGTTGGCAGCTAAACAGGCAAAGGCTTAGAGCATCCTTTCTCTGCACGTTAAAGGGGAAGCAAACGTGTCGTATGCGTAATACGAAAAATATTTCGCCCTGGCAACAAAGTAAAATTTATTTGGCCACCTAAATGTTGATGCAGCCCACGGCGTTAGGTAAATTGTGGCGAATGGAAAAAAAATCAAACGATTTAATGGCAAGAATTCAAATGATTTGGCCCTCGGGTGCCACTCGACTAACGCGGATTCTTCGCCTACGGATGAGAGCGGGTCACAAGAAATTGTGCGCTCCATTTACACATGTCAAGGCACACGTATTGATTTGTCAAAGGGATATTATAAATTGCTGCATGAATGCGAGCGCCGTGAAAGGAAAGCTCTCGAGTGCATACGCGTAATTGGGTTTGGGTAACGAAAGAGTTCAGAACAGAAAACTGAAGATTTATGTGCTTGTGTACCAAAACTTTAATAGGATACTAAATACAATATATGTATTTTCATATGCAATAGAAACCGTTTATCTTTCTATAATGTGGTACCTCGATTCCTCAGACATACCTGTGGTGGACTACTCTGCCTCGTCCGTGGTCGAATCTTCAGGTTCGACTGTGGTCGAATCTTCAGGCTCGACTGTGGTCGAATCTTCAGGCTCGACTGTGGTCGAATCTTCAGGCTCGACTGTGGTCGAATCTTCCGTGATCCGGCCATGATGACGACGGTGCTGATGTGGTTGATGCTGATCGGGCTGGGATTGCTGTCCATTGGATGAACCTTGCTCGTGGTCATAGTGAGGACGCTGATCGGGCTGGGTTTCCTGTCCATTGGATGAACCCTGCTGCTTGTTATAGGGAGGACGCTGATCGGGCTGGGATTGCTGTCCATTGGATGAACCTTGCTCGTGGTCATAGTGAGGACGCTGATCGGGCTGGGTTTCCTGTCCATTGGATGAACCCTGCTGCTTGTTATAGGGAGGACGCTGATCGGGCTGGGATTGCTGTCCATTGGATGAACCCTGCTGCTTGTTATAGGGAGGACGCTGATCGGGCTGGGTTTCCTGTCCATTGGATGAACCCTGCTGCTTGTTATAGGGAGGACGCTGATCGGGCTGGGATTGCTGTCCATTGGATGAACCTTGCTCGTGGTCATAGTGAGGACGCTGATCGGGCTGGGTTTCCTGTCCATTGGATGAACCCTGCTGCTTGTTATAGGGAGGACGCTGATCGGGCTGGGATTGCTGTCCATTGGATGAACCTTGCTCGTGGTCATAGCGAGGACGCTGATCGGGCTGGGTTTCCTGTCCATTGGATGAACCCTGCTGCTTGTTATAGGGAGGACGCTGATCGGGCTGGGATTGCTGTCCATTGGATGAACCTTGCTCGTGGTCATAGTGAGGACGCTGATCGGGCTGGGTTTCCTGTCCATTGGATGAACCCTGCTGCTTGTTATAGGGAGGACGCTGATCGGGCTGGGATTGCTGTCCATTGGATGAACCTTGCTCGTGGTCATAGTGAGGACGCTGATCGGGCTGGGTTTCCTGTCCATTGGATGAACCCTGCTGCTTGTTATAGGGAGGACGCTGATCGGGCTGGGATTGCTGTCCATTGGATAATCCTTGCTTGTGGTCATAGTGAGGACGCTGATCGGGTTGGGTTTCCTGTCCATTGGATGAACCTTGCTCGTGGTCATAGTGAGGACGCTGATCGGGCTGGGTTTCCTGTCCATTGGATGAACCCTGCTGCTTGTTATAGGGAGGACGCTGATCGGGCTGGGATTGCTGTCCATTGGATAATCCTTGCTCGTGGTCATAGTGAGGACGCTGATCGGGCTGGGATTGCTGTCCATTGGATGAACCTTGCTCGTGGTTATAGGGAGAACGCTGATCGGGCTGGGTTTCCTGTCCATTGGATGAACCTTGTTCGTGGTCATAGTGAGGACGCTGATCGGGCTGGGTTTCCTGTCCATTGGATGAGCCTTGCTGGTTGTTATAGGGAAGACGCTGATCGGGCTGGTTAAAGAGAGGACGCTGTCCACTGCCTGGACGCTCGTCAGGACGATCTAGAAAATATAACAGAATATAAAGAATTGCTTGTCTCCTATGTAAAATATATGATTTTGTTTATCCGCATATCGGACACTCACCATTAGAGCCTTCAGCAGTCATCGGTCGTCGACCAATTTTCTGCTGGTCATCGCCAGCTTCATATGGCGGCCTTTGGTATTCAATCGCGCCGTGCTGGTATCCTTGTGGCTTTGCTGCAGACAAGGCCACCAGAAGGCTCCCAACTATCACTACAATTGTTAGAACTTTCATTGTTAAGTTGTTAGATCCCAACTGTCTGAGCACTCCATGGTTTTTGTGTCTTTTATATGGTAACAATAATTGAAAATGAAAAATTACCAACCATGCGTAATGACGCATATCGTCAGTAAACAGTCCATGGAATTTCCGAAACTGTGACTAAATTGGGTAATATCTAAAATACGCAACAGTTCCGCCAGCAAAAACCTTGTTGATGGGAAATGGGTATTCCGATTACTAGCTGCACATCGTTCACTGATAAGCATGATTGATAATACAATTATAGTAACAATGCAATTGGGTTTGCAATTATGAGCATTGATTTTGTGAGTCTTATAAGGGATTATATGTTTGAAATGAATTTCGCAATACGATAAAGAGTATCGATGTATTATTAAAACAGAAACATAATTTTAAACTGGGGATATTTAATACCAAATATCGATTAATATAGATAGATAAAAGGAAAACAGTTCTTACTTATACATTTTTATACTTTATACATAGGAAATCGGTTCTTACTTACATATAAAATGTTATACTTTATACATATGTATATATAAATGAATTTCGTTTCCCCTTTTTCAAGCAAAATGGAAAAAGATTTTTCTGGCATTACCTCGTCCTATTTATTTATGTACATAGTATTTGCATGACACTAAAGTATAACTAGTTTCCACACCTGCATGAGACTAAAATGTAATGAGTTTAGTTGGGAAAGGAAATAACCCAACAGAATTGAGTTAAAAATGCAAATTAAAACTGTTAAACGGTAGCATAAATCAAATTGGCTTTTGGAGAAATTAAATATTTATGTCATTTAAAGCAAACGTGTGTCTAGAGATGGGTTAGAGCTGTAGGGTTAGAGTGGGCTCATATCTCCTAGGAGCTGAGACTTGGGAAAGTGGCTGTGGCTGGCTCACATTGTGAATTACTCGTGACATGTTCTGCACTCATTTCCTTTAATGCCAAGCGTTTTCTCTCTTTACTTTGCACTTGATGCGCACAGGTCGAATTGAATCGGGCCATACTGAAGAACGTTGGTAAACGTGTTTTCCTGGAGCCAACGTCATGGGGGAACATGCGACACAGGTTGCAGCAGCAGCAGCAGCAGCAGCAGCAGCCGATGCAGCTAGAGCGGGAACGGGAGCGAGAGCAGCTGCGTCGCGAGCAGCTGCAGCAGCAACATTTCCCCAGTCAACTGTGGGGCTACAGTGGCAACGCAGCTGGTTCATCCGATCCCTTAACGGCCTCAGCGGCGTCACGGTTTTTTGATTTTCTACACAGACCAGCAAAAGAGCAGCAGCAACAACTGCTGCTTGACAAGTCCCTCAAGGTGGGCGTGGCCAAACATAATCAGTCAAAGGGAAATGAAATTGCAAACGAAACAAATCATGAAAACGGCAATCGCAAGAGCGCATCACGGCTGATGTCTACTGAGGACGAACTGGATAATTCTGTCGAGGATCGAGACGAAATGCTGGATGAGCCCAACATGAACTGGACCAGCGAGCAGCCCATGGATGATGTGGACAGGTCGCTGGAAGCGGTTAACGAAAATTCTCGAATGCCGTGGCGTCTCATCTATCGCATGCATAAAGCTTCGCACTATGCTAATTAAGCGTCAGCAGCCAAGGCTAATGAAACAGATACAGATACATAAACACACAGATACAGATACAAATACAGATACTGATATAGCTGCAGACAGCTACAGCTACAGCTACAACTAAAACAGACAGCTTTAGAGTTTAACTAGATGTTCGTAGTTGCTAAATTGACGGTTCCTAATGGCTGGCTATAAGGCAGGCATATTGTGTGTGCAACCCTCCGATGAAAACGAACCCCAACCACCCCCTAAATGTACACATGGCTTACACCAACAACTCGCGCACTCTACTAACTATCGTCTTTGGTATTTGAAACTAATTGGTTTACGTAACGATTCATGCTACCTCTTTCTCAGATGCATATGCAACACAAACCCCTCGAAACGAACGTTCCCTAAACACTAAAATAATGATACTCAACAAATTATATTTATTGACTAGCAAAAAAATTAAAAAAAAAAAAAGACAAACATAATATAAATATTGCAAAAAAAGATAAATAAATAAATATATATATGTATATGTATATTTACATGAATTTGGTTAAAAGCCATAAAAATGTTGTTTAATAAAAAATATAAAAATTAAAACACGTGTAGTTTTTAAAAGCCAATCCTTTAAAGTGAAATATGCATGCTTCATTACATATATATATTTAGGTACGCTATATAATGTATGTGTGCATGCAAGCTTCAAATTGTAATTCAACATTTCACTACTTTAAATTAATAATTTAATTTCAATAATTTGCATTTTTTTTTTTTTTTTTTTTTTTGCTCCTGCTTTGTTTATTACAAAATAGTTAAAAAATCATCCGCGGGCGGAATGCTGATTTCTTATCAGTTCTTTTATATATATTTTCATAAAAACAAATATATATATATATATATACTATATATATATATACTATATATATATATATATATAATATTGTCCTCGCCATACAAACAAGTTCAGATGCTCAAAATATTTATTGTATACAATTTTCAAGACATTTTCAATAGCGTAAAATATTTAAGAATCTCACACTCAAAATTTACTGACTCAGCTGAAGGTAACGAGCAGTGAAGCAAACATATACCAGTTCAGTCCACTTTCTTACATTTTTTTAGCTAAATGAATGTTATAGAAGAGTTAAGAAACTTATTGAAGAGAAACAAAATGGTTGCAAATCATATAAATACAACTAACGATTTTAATGTAGATGAGCTACTCAACTCTAACCTAATTAATTGATGCATATAGAAACTCAAACTCAATTAAACTATCTACAAATGCATATTATATACGATATAAACGTACAATCTATGCGTTGTCAATGGAACGAATCAACACACATACATATACACTTGCATACACGAAAAACTTATGTATTATATTAATGAATTTGATGTGAACAAATTTGATTTCCTCTATGTAAATAAATGATTTTCTCATAAATAAAGCTGAATCAAAGAAAACAAAAATAGAATCAGATGATTCGATATTCAATATTATATTTAAATATATATATATTACATGGATTATACTTGTATGTATTTATTTTAATGAAAACAATGAAAAAATAATAAAAAAATATTGAAATGGCATTCAACTAAAACAATTCTTGATATTTAATCAAAGTTTACGGAATATTCTTATATAAATATTGTAAGTTGTGAAAAGTCGTTTCGTTTGATGTTGACTGTTCGCCCAAGACATTCCCAAAATAAAAGCTCATTTAAAATTTACTAGATAAGTCAAGGAAAATTTTATTTTCAGAGGACAACGCACTTAAGTGAAATTCTATACATGGTTCAAACAGCTAATTATGGTGTATGATGCACGTGCGCTGAGAGCCGCTACTTAAATGGCTCGAGGACATAATTGATAAACTTGTAGTATCTCTGACGCACTATACGAGACGCTCCACAGACTGAGGCGGCTCGGCTGACAAGGGTAGCCCCCTTCGAGAATAGGACTCCCGAAAACGATAATTATCACAGGGCCATTACGAGGGCCAAGCAGCGCGTACAAAACAGTTGACAGCCAAGCAAACAATAACAACAAGTGGGTGTATGGGTGTGTGTATGTGTGTGTGTATGTTGTTGTGCCATGACTCCACTCCGTATTTATTTAATGTCACAGAGCAGCGCTACGCCGCGCAGTGTCCAGTGCTTGGGATTGAAGTCGGTCTCAAAATCAATGGAGCCCACGTACTTGAGGTCTGTGCGCTGTGGTTTCCTGTAGATCGGACACTCGTACAGCTTGGGATCCTTGCCGGCAGTCGTGTTGATGGCGTATATATAGATAACCGGCATTTGTTCATAGAGCACCTTCATTCTGGACTCAATCAGCTTGCCGCTGCGGCGATCCAGCGAAGCGCCTGCAATAAAATTCAAGTTAGAAGCTAAAGTCTTAGCCGCACCTAGTAAATTCCACCTAATTGTGACAATGTAAATAAGTTTTCCCCATAAACTTAGCTTACACAAGCTGCACGTGTGCTAGGGCCCACGCATGTTGATTTTCTTTTTATTATCTAGGGACCAAACTTATCGTCTTTTAATACACAGACACAAAGCCTACAGAAGCCCCCAATAGAAATCGCTTCACCTGGTCCACATCCTAAACCGAGCTGACTTTTCTCCGTAAATACATATATATGTAAAAGTCCAAATTTATATGTGCCACGCTGCGTATACGTTATTTAATTTTTACGCTGCACTTGGACTATTGTTGACTTTCTCTTTGAATGCATTCGCTTTCTATTGCCATATTCGAAATTGGGTTATTGCGTCACGTAGCAGCCGTTAGAGAAGTGCTCGTTGGCACTTATCTATCTCCTCAGATAACAATGAAAAGCAATTGTACACGGCCGGCGAATCCATTGAATACAAAGCATGTGAGCTCAAGAAGTTTTCAGTAGATTATTACTTTGCTTACCAACATTAATTCAATATAAAAATTCATATATAACTATTTTTAAATATTTCAATTGTAAAATAAATATATAAATGTGGTAGGAAAATTATGCAAGGACCACAAAAACCTTTCGACAAAATAATACAAAAATTCGACATATTTTAAATATACATCAAATATGTGACAAATACGCAAAAAAGTTTCCTTCGGCTGCGCACTTTGAACTTCCATGAATTCTGTGTCCTCCATTCCCACAGCTAATCAAGAGCTGACCACAACAAAGATCCGCAGGATGGACCACACCACACACAAATTATGCCTTTAACATTCAAATTATCACACACAGAGGTAGATGGGTGCAGGAGAGAAAAAAAAAGAAACCGCACAAACAAGCCAGGTTCAATTTGTCGGGTCAACAAAAGGGCATGAGCCTAGACCAACGAGCAAGGACTAAGGACTAAGGAGTGAGGAGCAAGGAAAATATGTCGTTGTAAGGCAAATATCTGAATATGGCAATTGTGGATACATTATATGCAATATATACAAATATAAAGAAGAAACTGAATGCGAACTAGCAATTGGCAGCCGTCTAGCAATTGAATTGAAAGAACTTGAGGTAGGGCAGGCAGCTATTGGCACCGGCGATGTACTTACCTTCCAGAAACAGTCCATGCACGTATACACCCTCTGTGGGATACTCGGTAATGTCCTCCTTGTTGTAGCGCGTTATTTGATTCTGCAGCACAACAGAGTCGAGGGCCCAACCTTTGTGCGCTCGTGTTACCTCCTGACAATTTCAACCATCACACGCGACGTATACGCAATGCCGGAGCAGCAGAAGCAGTTCGATAAGCAGCACAAATTGTTGCAATAGAAAGAAAAATAATTGCACGAATGTGTGAATAGCTCGACATATTTAAAATGTCAATAAATTGTTGGAAAAATAACATATTTATAATGGGTATTAACAGTTAAGTTGAACTATAAGCTTATTATAGTTAGTTATAAGTATTATATAATTGCTATCTGTACTTAAGTAAACTTAGTAAACTTCTTTATCTCTACATTAGACTATCATAAATTTTACTACATTCGTAAAACAGAACCAATAGCATTCCTTTATACTCAGAATCCCTTCCAGGGTATTACGAAATGGACATCTTTTAAATATCTGAAACTCGCTTTTTAAATGAAATGCTTATCATTTCCCTTAGGTAACACACCATTTAACAACGTATGCGTTAATTATTCACAGCAATTCCCAGCAGCGAGATCCAGTTTATAATCCAGCTTAAGAGAAAATCTACCCCGGATCTCTAAACTTACTATGATATATATATATATATATATATATATATATATATATATATATGTATGTACAATATTCACTTGGTTGTTATTCAAGAGTTGGCTCTAATTCCGTTGTCATAACAAATACTCACTTGTCGCATGGCGGTCAGAAAGCCTTGTGGATTAAAGAAGCCCGTCATCCAGAACACCTTTTTAGGTTGACGAATTTACACAAAATGTAAAGAAAGAGTTAAGGCGAAAATAAAATGGGCGTTTCCGAAAATGTATTAAGCAATTAACGTGTCTGTCCTATTTTTTCGGTTGGCTTATGTCAAGCGACTGGGACAGGTTGACAGGCGAGTGCAAGAGAAAGGGGTGCTTACCCTAGGACGATCCGTCGAAATCCAGGTACGGAATTGGCCATTGCGCTCCAACAGCTCAGTGTACCAAAAACCGAGCGTTGTAGACTCCCAGGATATCTAAAAAATGAAATGACATTGACGTTTGCACATATTAAGTATTGAGCTTGCAGGACTTTATTGGCTGAGTTTATAAGTTTATAAATTTTGTATTATATGTTAACATGCCAACATGTCTGGTATCTAATGACCGAATCCTTTGCTTATCTTGATGTTCATGACATGACAGAACTCCTCCATATCTTTCAATGCTTTCATCTGAGATTCTCGGGTAGAATGCTTGGGTTGCTTGCTCGCAGTTCGTGGATGGTGCATCTCGCTAGTCTTCTTGCCTTTCGTTATAGTAAATTCAGCCATATGGAAGAGTTTTCGTTTCATTTCAAACGACATTTCCGGCTTTGACTGACTATTCGACTCGATTAATTCGTCAGAAACATCATTCCCATTGTCACTTGATGACATGGACAATCCGAAAGTATTTATTTTCCCTTGGTTGTATTTGAGTCGATCCATGAGCACTTTCGAATCAATGGGCGAGTCTTTCTTAATGTATGGAGTGCCTGTATTTGTAACTTTAACAAATCCATAATCACGCACCTCCAACGGAATGCGAGAGGTTGCATTCACATTGCTGTTGTCAAAGCCCAAATTTTTCCGGGATTTGAGTTTGGTGTCAACACGCGAACTCCTCGACATGATTGCCAATCAAGTCTTCTTATTATATTTTTCTAAATATAACAATATATTGCATGCGCTTATCCAAGTCGTTTTATAATTTTTTTTAAACTGATCTTTCCCGAGATGTGTATGAATTTGTTATGATGTGAGTGTTGTGTGATGTTGATACCTTTGAGTGTTATTTGGTGTTAGCTGGTGATTTGTTTTACAACGCTTGCTTTTTGTTTCAAATTTATCATGTACAGTGAATTTTAAAATGAATTCGATATAACAAATTATATTTAATTCTATCAATTAATAAAACAACATTTATTTAATGTTGCTTTACATAAATTCCACATCAATCCATTATTGTCATTCAAATTCACACATTTCAAAGGACAACTCGAAAGGTAAATCGTTAATTATTGTGCATGACTAACATAAAAAAAAAAACCGAACTTGTCTGCTGTGTTCCAAACTCCCAATTGAGTAGGCCAATAATTATTATTCATACCCCAAAAATAAAACAGAACGAAAATAAAAATAAACTCCTCGTCTGCTTTTGTCTTGGCCCGTGTGTCAATTAAAGAAGGTGTGCTGGGCCGTTAAACGTTTATACGCATAAATTTTGCATACCCAAATCCCAACCCTCAAAATCAATCAAACTTTTATAAGCGGCAATTGAAAACGCGCCAACAATTTGGCATTTGCAGCCAGCAGAGGTTCTTTATATATATGTATAAATATATATATAGTACATAAGCATACTATATAAAAGCAGTCCAGTTTTGGGACCAAATTTCTGTTTGTGTGCCGATAAAAATCTCGTGAGACAAAAAAAAAAAAAAAAAGAAGAGGAGAAAAGCAAAAACCAAGGGAGGCTGAGATTACTTTAGGCCACGTTTCGCTATGGGGGAGCCGTTCGTACGCACATAAACAGGCTACAGCTGGCCAGCACCTAAGAGACCATAAAATTTGCCACAGTTAAGGGCAAAGCAAATGCTAGTGCGTAAAATCTGCTCTAACTTCAAACACAGACAGGCACACGCTCACCTTCATCCAGGTCTCCGGTATGCGGGCATCGTACATGGCGTCAAGCGACTCCTTCAGTGCCGGACTCATCACAATGGTGCCATCAATGGCCAGCTTCAGATCGCAGAGGCACGTGTGTACGCGCTTGATGACGCGTTGCATGCGATCGATTTCCTGCCTAAAAACGTATACAAATAGGTTAATCACGTCCAGGTAGAGACCACCGCCACATGCACATCCCCCTCCACGGCCATCGTTAACTCACCTAAGAAAGATGTTCATTGGCAGCAGGATGCCCATGCGTGTCAGATTCTCACGCACCTCGTACGCATTGTACTGGGCGGGTAGCTTGCGCAGCATATCCTCGGCCAGTTGATAGACGATACTCTCACGCGTCTCCCCGCCTCCCCCGCCGCCCTCCTTGGGCTGCACACTCAGGATAGTGTCAAGTATGCCTGCAAAGTGGTAAGTGAAAAGTTGCTCCTTTAGACTGTGTACTACTCTGTAAAAGCAGCTCTTCGATATTTGCGCCCATTTAATATACCCTGTGAACACTTCGCAAACGGAATATAAGTGCAAAGTGTCGCCTATGCAAATGCCTGCCCCGCCGATTGGTTACACCTTTAGGGCTCCAAAAATAGAACCACAAAAACCACAACTCAAATTTGTTTAATTCATTTATTGGTTGGTCACACACCACACACAAATACACGCATACATACACTCCTGCTCAAATGCAAATTGTGTATTAAATCAGAAGCATTTATCTTATTTATTGACTGGCTTACACAGCGCTGACGTCATGCGGCTAATTAATAGGCATTCAGATGTAAATGGTTATATAAAGCACGAGCAATATATATCGACTGTTCGACTAGAAAATACCCTGGGGTATTGTACTGTTATATTGCTATATCCAATTTATATATGATTTTAGTTCTTCATAATTCAAAATTCAGCAAATTTTCTATTCACGCTTTTTACCAACCCAATTTTTTCAAATATAATTAAATATATAAAGCACCCAAAAAGATTTCAATTTGTTAGCTAAAGTCCTTCGGCGAGCTGCGTCATTGACCTGGCCACAGAAATTCAACAATTGTTTCAATTGCGCAAAATGGCAAATAATCGAAAAAAACCAAAAAAAAAAAAAAAAAAATAAATAATATTAATCAAGTTTGAGCTCACCTTTGGCCGAGTTAATCTGGTACGTGATGTCAGCATTTGAATGTAAGCCAAACACCTCGGGCGTGTCGTAGGCGGGCAGACTATTGATGTAATCGATGAAACCCTGCAGGCTCTTCGTGTTGGGCACCTTGTAGCCCTTGTAGAACTCAAAGTTGTTGGACAGCAGCTGCTCGCAGAACCACACCGAGGTGAATGTGGTCAGCAGACGCTTGTCAAAGTCATCTGTGACTCTGCCACCATACTGCACCTCGCCAATCATGTAGACCAGCGTTTGCCACGAGACTCCCTTCTTGGGATCCATTTCGTCCAAATGATTCTGTATGAACTGCACGCTGGCTGCAAAGTCGGCCTGATTGAATTCATAGGGTATATTCCAGCCGAGCGGGCCGAACTTGCGACGCTCCTGGACAATGGTGTGCAGGAAGGCAACGGTATAGAGCAGAGAGGGCCACTGAGTGGCTGAGGTGTAGTCCAAAAAGTCCTGGGTAAACGACTGCCAAAGGAAAGCGAGAGAAAAGTAGTTAATTGAATACACTCTAAGAAATTTGTTTGGCCATAGTTACTATTGATATATAAGTGAATTATAATATATATATATATATACAAATAGATAAAATTACGACTTAAAATATGCCAATAAAAGTTCCACTCCTTAAACTATTTTGTAAAATAGAATATAAAGTTTTTCTCTGTGTTATTAGAGACACACCTGATAGCTGCGCTTCAGACTGGCTCGAATGCCCTGTGGGGGCTCATTGGTAAACTTGAGCGCCATCTGGAGCAGGCCAATGGGAAATTCGGAGTGAGGCTCTGTCGTGACCCACATGCGGAAGGTATCATCAATGTGCTCCGTCTCTACCAGCATGTCAATGACCTCCGAACAGAAGGGCAGCGATAGATGTACGTTTTGCAGCAACACCCAGCCGCCATGGGCCATCGACTCCATGATCATTTTGCGTGCATGATACTCCTGACCCTGACCCATGGAAACGCACTTGAGAGCTGATGCAAGAGAGAAGCACAAAATGACTAAGTTTAATGGAATACCCAATCACACTTACTGATGCCCTTCTGCTTGGCCAAAGCACCGATTTGGGTGGTCGGATCGGAGCCAATGGACAGCAGGCAGACGAAGGGCGTACGTGGCTCCGATTCAGCCCAGGTTGCCTCTAGATCCAAGATTTGCATCTCACTGTACTCCGGTCCCAAAGATTCTGTAGAGACAGAGTACAGAGTATTAGAACTGCTTGCATTACAATTCCCATTCAAACTCACCCTCTATGTACTTCTTAGCCTGGGATATTGTGCGATCCGGACACCAGGAGCGTATTAGAAGTAACTTGCGGAAGCTATCCAGTACGGAGTTATAGCCACAGGGTATTTCCTCATTTTCCGGCTTCTCACACTCATACCAACTGCGCCAATCGCGCTCGTTTAGTTCGATGATCTGCAGCACTGTCGAGAAGGTTTCCAGCTTGCTAATCTCCACTAGATTCAGCCAGGTAATGTCCAATATCCAGCGGAACGGCTTTGGCGTCACAGCGTTCAAATCAAGCGAAGCACCGCCTTTAATGAACGTTAAAAACTCTTCATGGCTGATATTCCCATTGTGGTAGTCAATCTTGATGGCCAGCATCAAGGTGAAGAGCTGCTTGTGCCGCTCATACAGACTGCGATTGGTGAACTTGTAGACCTCGTAGGTGAGGTAGCGTAGGATAATGTTAATCCGCTCCTCGGTGACGCTCGACTTTGTTGACTTGGTGATGGAGTTATTGAAAATGACGAGGAACTGCTTGAGGGAGTTTTGATACATGGCATTCACATTACTCATCTCCACAATGAGGAAGTACAGAATGGAGCCCCGCTTGGCCACCGCTCGGAACTCCTCGCGTGCCTTCATTATCTTTCGTTCGGTTACCTCTGAGATCTTTAGTTTCTGGTTGACCTCCTCTGCCGTTGTTTTGGTCACACGCAGCACCTCGATGAGCGCCTCATCGTCCACTAGAGATCCTTGCGAGGAGCTCAGACGCAACAGGAGATTCGCTTCGAGCTCCTTCATGTTGCGCTGATTTTGCATGACCGTCTCAAAGAGAGCCACGCGCTCGGCTTCCAAATCGGATTTCTCCATTAGGATGACGCGTCCCAGCAGCTGATCTTCCAGGCCACGCATGGTGACTGTAAAATCGATGATTGATGTCTTGGCGCTGACTTCTGGACTGAAGGCCGGATTGGGCAGCTTGGTGGTTATATAGAGCATAAAGCCAGGCATCACATCGCACTCCTTATCTCCCACCAACACCTTCTCAATGCTGCCAGACTTGATGAAGTTCTTCTCCAGCACATTGTCGATGACCGGATCCAGATCGATGCCAACATCCTCTATAAGCAACGGTCTGCCCAGGGATAGCGAGTCCTCCAGATGTGTGCGAAAGTATTTGTGATTCAGCGAGGTGATCTGGAGCTCATTACGATCCTCCTTGCACTTGATCCAGATCTTGCCCTGTGTCTGAGGATCCACCAACAGCGGATAGCTGCTCGACTTGGTCGCAATGAGCGCATTCTGCACGGATAAATCATCATTGGGCAGACCCTGAAGTGTCCACTCGGATACCGTCGAGGAGTCCACCAGCATATTGATGATGTTAAGGCCTGTTGTAAACGGAATACACTTCTGCTTCAGTATACCCATCCACGTCCTGATCAAATTAGCGCGAAATTCCTGATTGTATGGCCCGCAATAAGATAGAAATCCGGTGGCTAAGAGCACGTCGCCCACCAGCTTGCCCAGCTGTATTTTGAATTCTTTGCTCTGGTTGGTCCAGCGATGCTTCTCATCCGACAGGCCATTGATGAGCGCCGTAGCTGCCGTCATCTTGCGTAGACAGACGTTGGCTGCATCCATGAGGCGTTGCTTTTCGCCTACGGCTTTGTCGTACTGATCCTTGACCGCCTGTAGTGCCTCCTCGCGCTCTCGCAGCTGCTCCTCTGCTCCAGCTAGATCGTCCATGGCAAGCTGTGAGGAAATATTTACGAATTTATGAGCTTTAGTTTTCGTTCACCTAAAGTACCTTAAGGCGCGCCTCCTGCAGCGTGAGGTTTGCCTTGAGGGGCAGCACTTCCTTGTTGACGCTATGGAAGAAGCCCATTGCCTTGGTCCAGGAGAGCAGACCCGCAACGTCTCCGCACACACGTCGAGCCATATCCATGTTATAGTCCTCCATGCGGAAGTAGGGCTGTAGCAGATCTATCATCTCATCGTTAATGGTATCCTTGGGGTAGTTTTGCAGTTGCAGCAGAAAGGTGGCACTGGCCATCATCTAGATGCAATCAGAGAATAGCCTGGAGTGGATATTAGTTGACAAACAGAACTGACTGACCTTTAGAGACTCCTGCCAGGAGGGTTTCGGGCACGGTGTGCCCGAGTCGGGTATACAGGGATGTAGCTTGCGTTTAAAAAGTATGAGCACGCAGTCCATGATGCGCATAATAAGATGCGGCGGACGACCTAACTTACGCACCGTGGCTATGTGAGCTGGCTTGATGGTATTCAGCGCATTCTCAGCCTCCTCTAAGGCAGGCTTCGCTGCCTCAAGCTTCTCCTCGGCTAAGGCCTTCTCGTTGGCAATGCAGGCAACGAGAGCCTCCGCCTTGTCCTTGACGATGAGCACCTGATTCTTGACTATCTCCGCTTGCATGGCGCGCTCAGTGACCTCAACTAACACAGATTCAGCGTTCTTGGAGGCTTCTACTAGCTCTTCCTCCATGACGACCAGATCTTTTTTTAGAATCTCAACCGAGGCGGAGGCCTCTTTCAGTTTCTCCAAACCCGTATCCATCTTCTCCACACCATCGCGCAGCTCTTGCTGCTTCAGCTGGTAAATGTTTTTATAGCCGGCAATGAAGTTCAGATAAGACTTGGGTGTCACGTGAGTGGCGCGACGGAAACGCTGGAAATATTCGTGCGATGTTTCCGCAACAATGTCCTGAATGGAGCCGAGCGCATTAACCAGCTCTTCCTTAACGGCCGGTGTACACTCAATCTCGAAGTGGCTGAGAAAGTGTCTGGCAACCGAGACCAATGCGTCCTTGGGCCACGGATGCAGCCAATCGATGGTGCAGCCGGAGACCAAGGCGGGAAAGCGCTGCACCCGTGATCTAAATGTCTCTCCCACAGGTGAGAAACAGAAAGCTACGTGCAAATTTGTGCAGGTGCGCGCCAAAAAGAAATCCATCACACTTTCCGGGGTCGCTGTTTTGCGTTGATTCTCGCGTTTCATGACCGGCGTCAATTCCTGCACGATTTCGGCCTGTTCATCGCGCGAGAAGAGATTGGATATGACGCCGCTCGAGAGTATATTATTGAGATACTCAAGGAAACCTTCCTCTTTAATATCCATATCGGTGAAGAGAAAGGTTGTGCCCTTGCCCTGAACGCCGCAGGTGCGATAGAGCAGCTTTAAGTCCTCTAAAAAGTTGGCCACATTGTACGAACGCGTCAACGCAATTTGGAATGTCTTGTAGCCGGCAATGAAGGATGCCAATTTCGTCAGCGACTGTTTTCCAGAACCTCCGACCCCGACTAGCATAACGTTGCCTCTCGGATGCCGAATGATGCGGGAGATCTTCACCAAATGCAGCATTGCATCTGGGAAGAAAACCAAATCCATTCCGGAGCCTCGCACCATCTCATTGAATTGGGCGAGAAACATAACGAGACGCTCGCGTAGCGCTTCATACGAGTTATGAGAGTTCACCGGTTCATAGACCTTGGGTAATTCCATATCAGTGTCCTCGCCCTCCTCGCCAGTTGGCTCGGGGGCATCCCGCATGAAGTCCACAAATACCGGATTCGGTATTATCATTTGGGAATGGGACTCACCCAGCTCCTCGCGCACTAGCGCTGCCAACTCTGAGCCGAACCACTCCTTGTCCTGGAATGTGGTAAAACGATCGGCAAATACACGCGTACACTCATGCTTCCACAATGACATGAGCACGCTCTCCGCGGTGATCACTGTGGATAAGGTGCCAACCATGCCCTGCCAGATGCGCGATAAGTCGCGCAAACTAAAGACGTAGTGGAATTTGGCTGGCGTAGGCAAGAGCTTTTCTCGTGTGCGCTGCCATAGATGCCGTGTCACCAGTATCAATTTCTTGACCAGATTGCGAACCTCGGGCACAAAACCGCGCTTGGCATTGTAGTGACCCTCACCGATAACGCGGAAGATCTTATCAATGGAATCGTTGTCGGGTATATTGCAATTAAATACACAAAATTGTCGCTTCAAACGGGATGGGATGTCATTGCGTCCACCGCCGGGCAGACCCATGGCCGCCACATATTGTACATCCACAATGGTGGTGAAATCGCCCGGTTTCTCCAGGCTATAGAAGCCCTTCATGTCCATCGACTGTCGCACAATCTCGTTGGTTATCTGATCGCCCCACTCATTGATCTCGGGCAAATTAATGTCGTCAATGAAGACGATCAACTTACGACCACCGGGTGGTCCGAACGTAACGCCAACACGCTTCTCCACATAGCTTTCGATTGTGCGCTGAAATTGATACGGACTGGTGGCCGATGAGAAATTAAATGACCTTCCCATATAGGTCTCAATGTTCATTTTCTTCATGAAGTTCTTCATGATGACGGTTTTGCCAGTGCCCTGTTCGCCGATGACCATCACGGCGCGCTCCTGATTGGCAATGGTGCCGATCAGATAGTCGATACGCACATTATCCACAATGGGCACCAGAATACTTAAATAGTCCGGTGTGGAAAGCTCCGGATACATGTAGGGTGTGACCAGCGTCTTCCACGACTGCCACACGCCCGTTGGAGAAACGAAAAAGTCAAATATTGTATTTTCATGGGCGCTACCCTTCGGGTAGTCCAACTGCGGAAATGTTTCCTTAACGAACAGATTCATTTTAACACGATCACTAGTCGAGAGATAACCCCCCAGGCCCCAGGCCAGCGCGAATACATACAAGCGGTGCAAATGCTCCGGCGTACACGTGTCCTCCTTCTCCTCCACGGCGCTCTCCTCTGGAATTTCTGTTAAATCAAAACCAAGATATCTCAATATCCAAATATATAAATCCCACTCGGGACACAAAGACACACAAACAGCACATACATCTAGTACACAACTATTGGGAGTCAGTGGGGAACACAGGCTTACATGGGAACTACTACATCACTGGACGTACACGTACACAGGATGGGAAGGAACAGCAAGTTGTTACAGATATTATCCAATGCCGATAAAACAAGTCTCATGTTGAATACTCTAGATATACTAGATATACTCTAAGCTTATCAAGGACTGTTTTCATGAACAAAAGCTTGCTTCCTTCCCAGAACAAACACATAGACTATTTTACTGGGTGCAATTAGGTTGCTTCCTTCCCAGAACAAACACATAGACTATTTTACTGGGTGCAATTAGGTTTAGTAAAGGAAGGAATTATTATGGATTTTACAGCGCCAGCTCAATACAAACACACAGAAGCGGGTTTTCAGCAAAAAGTTAATTTCAACAGGTTTTGGTTTTAGAATGTTAGCTCTACGAGAAAGGTTTTACACTTTACATTTATCTATTAGAAGATTACGAATTTTGTATACTTTACCGACAATCTGACTGCCGATTGATTGCCGTCGCACTTCTTCGATATGTTTTTGTTGCTCAAAACGCTTGGCCGCTGATGATTGAATCGTTTTGGATGGGTACAACTGCTATATGGGTTAAATTCGCTTCGGTATTGAACTTACCATCTTGACTCTCCTTGCTGGACAAGCTCACAGCCTGCTCATCCTCTTTTTTCGTAGGGATCAGTCCTTCCAATATAAACAGCATCTGCTGCACTATGTTGCACTGCAGCACAGGCATTTGTAGTTTCACATTCTGCGCACCCCAGTTGTAGACCTCGACAAAGTTCTGGTCGAAGAGCTGAGAGAAAATCGCCTTTTCGCCAGGAGCCCGATTCTTTAGCCAGGCCTGCACAACTATGGTTTGGAGACTGTGAATATAGATGAAAATTATTGCCATAAAGTATCCTTACTAGGCCGTGAGTCTAAGCCGGAGGAGCTCATGTAAACCATGCCATTGCGGGAAACCGTTGCCGGCGATGCATTATCAATATTATGTGGCTCAAAAATGATCTTAACCGTGGGCGCCATGGTCAGTCGATCGCCATTGGCCAGTGTCAGCGTCTTATTATCGTCCAGCACAGAGTTCAAATTTTCTATCCAAATACTGTCCACGGGACCATCCAGCACCAGCCAAACGTGCTCCCCGGCTTTCAACTTGAGAGTTTTGCGCCACAGCGCCGAGAAGATGCCGTCGGTCCAGTCATTCGTTGCCACATCGAGACGTCCGAACATCTGAGCCGCTGTTATAGCCTTGGGATTCATGCGCATCTCTCGATGATAGTCGCCCATCTGGGTCATGGCTTTCATTAGCGTATGGATGCAGGTACTTTTGCCAGCCCCGCTCGGACCTAGGGTCATGATGCCGTGTCGCACATTCTGCGTCTCGTAAAGCTGTATTAGCTTTAGAACCCATGGAGGATGGTAGACCAGACTAGCCTCTTCCGTTTGCTGTAGTATGGCTGCTTCTAGTTCAGGGTAGTTGGTCTTTTCGAGAGTCTGTTCGAGAAATAGATTTAATATGAATTTTTGACTTTAGATTATTTGAATTATATCAAATATGCGGCTTACCTGATTGGGAAACAAGTCCGACACCAGCGATATGAAGAGCGGTTCATCGTCGTCAATCAGCTTGGAGAGATTCATGTCGCGCAGGACCCGCATCACAATCGTACTCTCGCTATCCTTAGAGTTCCGGCGCTTGGCTGCGCCCAATGTGCGCAACACGGACAATATATTTCTCAGACCGAAATCATAGTGAACTTGTTTGGTCAGCTGCTCCTCGCACAGCTTGTACAGGGTATAGAATTTGCGGGCCAATGTGATGTTCTCCAGAAATCCACAACTAGCCAATTTCACTCTTATGATTATCTGTCTATCAGGCACCATCATGGCCACCGTGCGAAATTGAATTTTCAAGTTCTCCGGCAGCTCCTTGCGACCAGCATATCCAGGATTCTGTGGGTAAACATTTCAAATCACTTTACACATGTTTCGATTGCTCTCTGAATGTGGACTGTAAATAAATAATAAATGCTTGCATATATTGTGCGCGAGTGTACCACATAGTCGCTACGATGGAACCCCACACACAAGAGTGGATTCACTCGCCCTGGCACCCTTTCACCTCAACCATCGCACATAACTCAACCACCCGGCGGTGTATTTTGACGCATTTGGAAGCGACTCGCAAATATCAATAAGTTTATCAAATACAAATTGATTTATCTTGCTCGCCCTGTGCATGTGCTCCTCCCTCATTCACACAGCCAGCCACAGCGAGGCAGTCAGTCAGCCAGCGAATAAAATATAGTTAGTGTGCGAGTGTTAGTGTGCAGTTCACAATTTTACGGTGGAAATTTAAAAGGTGAGTTGTGTGTAACATAGGTGCACATATTAAAGTATGTGGAAAGGTGCCTGAGAAAAATTTCAATATATGAAAAAGAATTGGATTTATTGATGGTAAAATAGATCAAATTATATTAGAGACAAATTCAAAAAATAAAAAAATAATAAATAAAATTTCCAAATTGAATTGAATGTTTTTCAAAACTTCCAGAAAGATCTCATGTACTAATACTTTAAAGAAAATGTACAAGCCGAAGCCAAAGGTTTATTTATAGTAAAATGAATTAAATTAAAATAGAAAACTAAATTCAAAATTAAATATAATATTTCATAAAATACATAGCTAAAATTTTTTATAGGGATAAATAAATATTCAGTAACGAAAGATTTGTTTATTGTTATCAAAAATTAAATTTAAATAGAGAAAAAGTAAAAAAATATCAAATTTACGAGTTATAGAGAACTAGTACTTAAAAATTTAAAATTTGCAGAAGAGTACATTATTTTATTACTTAAAATAAAATTCAATTATTTAGAAATAATTTATTTTAAAAATAGATATGAATTATTTAGAATTAATTTATTTAGAAAATAGATAGCTTTCTTAAACCTTTTAAATAGATATTAAGTATTAATACTTAAGAAAATAAATATGCTGAAACGAAAGTTTTATTCAATTTAAAAACAAATTAAATTAAATTAAAGATGATCAAAATTAGAAATTAGATTCAGTAACTCTGTACATATTTTTACAAAGAGGTTAAATCCTAATCTGATCTTATTAGGTGAAATTTAATTGCCAGCAAATCCTTTCAAATTAATCGCAAGTACTTTCACACAAATACTGGAAACATAATCTAGATAGTCCATCAACTTATTAGAACGTCGAAAACTGTCGCATGTTAACCAAAAGTAAAAACTCATTTGTCAATTTATGGGGACATTTGATACGAGCAGAAACTAGCGAAAAAAGAGAAGGTAAATGAAGGAAATAAACCAATCGATTTTGTGGCACGCTAATCCAAAGGTAAACAAAGTCTATGTGTTGAATGTGGGCGGTGCGAGTTGGCAGGGAGTGGCAAGGTAGATGCGACAACGTGTTATTGTGGGGCTGCCCATTATATTTCCTCTTTTTTTTTTTTTGTATAGAAATAGAAATAAGTAAAGTAGCCACAACAAAGGATTTAGCCAATATACGGGAACTGCAAGCGCCCATGTGTGGGTGTGTGTGTGTCTGTGAGTGTGTGAATGGAGCAGCGAATGTGTGCTCTCCTGTCATATAATGTTTCATTAGAATCAAAATGCAGTCCCACAGGGGACGGCAACTGTTACATAAACGCGCCCAATAATTCAGTTGGGCAAATTAAAATTGCGCATACGACCCGAGTGCCTGCCATAAACAAACCTGTGCTAATGGCTGTGCGTCAGAGCAGCGCAGAGCATTGTATAAGAGTTCGCCAGCTAATCGCATTACCTATTGATAGTTGGCAGTGGGCTGATAATGAAAATGGTGCACTAGACAGCACTGCTCATAAGCCATTCATTTTCGCGTAAAAGCCCGAAATAATCACATTTTATACACGATGTCAGAAATAGGATGCTCAGCTATCTCTCTCTCTCTCTCTCTCTCTCTCTCTCTCTCTCTGTGTGTGTGAGTGTGTAGCTGTCAATTTAATTATCGCTTAAGTTGAGTAAAATTTTACATGACTAATAACGCGGCATTGCAAAAAGCGGCTGTCACTTTGAACCCCTCACTTCCCCCTCGCTTTCCCCTCACCCAGAAATTCGCCAAGCGGCCTTAATGTGTTTGCTTTTTATGCTTTACATTTTTCCAGGCTGGCACTTCTTTATACAATTTTATATGTGTTTCGCAAAAAAGAGTACGTATATGTATATTTAATAAATATCAATTTGACTTGAAAGCCTCGCGCTTGACGCAAATTTTTTTTGACCCGTTTTTTTATTTTGCGTTGCATTTTTTGTATGGCTTTTAAATTTGGCTTGACGGCAAAGCCTGTTGGCGAAATATGTATTCTCCCCGACATTTATATCTGCACTTTGCAATGTGTGGCATTCATTAATTAAAATATGAGAAATTAATACAAATACGTTTGGTATTTCAGTTCAGGAATTGAAACTTGAAGCTCACCACATTAATAATGTACAATTTTTAAATATAAAAAAAAATTAGCTCAACTTAATGATATATATAATGTCTTTATATAATGTCTAATGTGTGTTGGGTATAATAAACATTTATATTAATATGGGAATTTATGCCTAATAAAGCTTTGCTGTTTATTGACCCCCAGGTCATTGTACATATTGTGCAATGTACATATGTGCCTGCTTAAAGGATAAAAAAGAGCATTTTTAATCAAAAGAGGCTCATATGAGTGTCACACACCTACACACGCATACACTCTTACACACGGAGAAATTGTTACGCAAGTATATTGAAATTAGCGTTAAGTACATTAGTGATAAAGTGCGCTAGTTAAATTAGCAGGGCCATTAACTAGGCACTTAGGGTATGGAATAAAATATCTTCAGCTTGAGTAAAAATTGCTTACCATGGTTATGAAGATGCCAAACTCGGGATTCATTTCGATGGTGTCGCCATCTGTGAAGAGAAAAGTCTTCTTTTTCTCCTTCTTGGCGGTAAGGACCACGGCCACCTGTTGGGCCGCCACGGACAGCACGGGCAGCTCGATGCGATTGAATTCGTCGAAACAGCCCCAGCTGCCGGACTGGGCCAAGCCCTTGTAGATGCGTCCCAGGCCCCTGCACAAAGGGAACAGCGAGAGCAGCGCGAAATTGAATGAGTTGTGGCGCAGCGATGTGGGCTGCATTTTAAGTCCCTGCCCTCTTTTGTTTGTAGTCCTGTCTTACCTGTAATCCATTTGATCGGAACAATTAAAAACGACAACATACTTGGCCAGCGTCTTGCCCATATCCTTAACAGTTTCCGTTTTGCCCGTGCCCGCCGGGCCACATGGCGCGCCGCCCATACTGAGTGTCAGCGCCTGGGCTAAGGTAATGTAGCAGCTGGAAGTGGGCATGAAAGAGGATTACTTATGGAAAGCCGTAGAAAATTGCATTTAAAATGCAAAAGTCTACAAATTAATATTCTTTTTCATTATCATTTCTGTGGAATATTTTCTATTATTTAAGTGCCAACGATTTCCTCAGAGGCAACTGGCAACTTAACATGAAGACAAATTACGTTTACACCGTACCACACGGGCCATTTAGCTTAAGCAGGCGCTGTCAGCCAAGAGCTAAGCTATGTATTCCCTCTGGCATTTCCCCCGCCAAGATATCAAAGTAAGCGTGAAATTTACAATAACTCGCACAGAACAGGGCCTATGCTTGGCATGATAAACAACGCAAAAGTCGGAGGCAGTGCAGAAACGGAAGTTCGAACAGAATGCAGATGTCATAGACATACACTCCAAATACCCTCTCAGACATGCAGATGATGATGATTATCAAGAGAATGTTTCGAATTTCTGACAGATGATGTGGGTAAGAGAGAAGTAGGTTTATGAATATATATAGAATTGCTTATAAATATGTTTCATAAATATTCCCTACTTTACCTAACTATATGAAATCAATAATTTACTTCTACAACATATTAAAGTTTATATTATTATAGACTACTTTTGCCAAGAGCTTTCATAAGTTTGCTTCCAGCATAAGCGTGATGCCCTTTGAAAGTGTATTGGCCAAAAATTTCCTCGGGATGTTTGATGAAATATGCCGTCCGTTCCGGGAGTTGAGAGTGAAATGTTGCACGAGAACAGTTTAGGTGTCCAAAACTTTATTTATATTCATCTAAGTGAAATTTATCTTTGCGAGCATGTCAACGACGTCGTCCTCGTCGCCGTCGACCGGCTGCGTGGGCTGTCCGCCGTACACTAGCCCCGTAGAAAGGATTTCATTGTGGCCGCAGTTGCTGCCACTGTCTGTTGCCATTGCGTATCGACTTTGAACTTATTCAAGTGCCGACCAGCAATTCTTGGCCATGTTTGAGTTTTGTTTGGCCAGCGCAATTGGGCAATGGCAATGGGCGACGACTGTGCGGGGCATGTGCCGCACGCCCAAAATGCCTCAATTGCTGGACTGCGTGAAAGTTTTTGCACGTGCCACATGGAATGTAAATACAATAAATTAATTTATCTTAACTTCTGTTTCGTAAACAATGAAGTTAAACTTGAAGTTCTTATGACAGTGGCAATGAGACTGAAATTTAATTGCTCAGCCAAGAGAAAGTTTCACAACAAATTCGATTAGTTAGTTAGGCTAAATATTGACATTACATATCTTACTATAGTGGATCTAATAATTTATATTAAATAAATATATATGTATATATATATATATATATATATATATAATATATAAATTATTCTACAAATATCAAACGTCAACTCTGGCCAAAGCCTTTTGCGTATCATCTGAGAACAATTATGCAATGAATATAGAGAAAGAGAGAGATATCTGTAAAGCTCCCTACTTCTCTCTCTGCCTCTCTATCCCACTCTCTGTTAGACCTTATATGCGGTTTCAGCAGACAGTTTCTCCGTCCAAAAAGCGGATGACAGAACACAGTTTGTGCCTTTGCCATTAGCCGAAGCTTTTTTTAGTTAGCTAAAGCTAAAATTAACTTAACCAAGCTGTCGACTTTATAACATTTTAAGAGCAACCATTTAATTCAATTTCAAAGGCAACCATCTGAAGCGCCTAACGTGGTCACATAATTGGATTAAATAGTAAGGATAAAGTTGTTGATGGAAAATTTATATACTTATAAATGAGACATACCGATCCGTCAGGGGCGTTATCACCAGCCGATCTGTGCAGCCCAGGTATTCATTCTGATAGGTGAATGTGACGTCGGTGACAGATATCCAGGTCTTGTCCAAGTCCTCTTTGAAATAGAAGCGACATTGCTTCAGCCACTCGAAGTCATTTGAGGATTTGATGTTCATGCGACACTGCAAGGTAGAAAATATATTTCAGCAGGGTATAGCCAAGAGTCTGTCATACCCTACCAGTATATCAAAAATATCCCGCTGATGCACATGTATGGTAATCAAGGTTTCGAAGTTGGTTCTCTCACGCTTGGATAGATTGCGAGTCGTCTGATCGATGAGCGTGTTGAGCATCTCAAGAAACTTGTTGTTCGTCTCGGACATGACCTTCCTCTCATGCCTGGCCTGCATCAGAGCCATTTCTGCATCGCGCGTCCAAATCATTTGTATGCCCAATAAACCAATCTGTGCCGGCACCTTCTCTAAGAAGCTCAACAACGTGAAATTCGGGTCGTTTATTGTCGCATAGGCTGTGCGTATGATGGAATGCAGTGACTGCTGTGCTGTGACCAGCAATTGAGTTAGCCATGTCTCGACCGAGCCCTCGGCACGTATGGCACGATCCAGCTGAATCATCTCGCCCTCGCTGCTAATGATCGCCATCATCTTGTTGTACTCCACGTCATGAAATCTGCAATTAGGCATGTTCAATGCAGGAGAATTTGCACTTTCACTTCAGTTGTAATACTTGACGCATTTGGTGTTATCGAAGATGTTTAGCAAGTGATTTTGAATGGTATGCGAATCGGAGCCCTGACCAAGTATCTCGAGCAGAGCTGGATCCGAGACGAAGAAGAAACGCGGAAACATTATCCGTTTGCGTTCTAAATAACCGCTCAAAGATTTCTACATAAGGAAGGCAATCCAAATAAATAAATATATTAAAATTTGCTGATATACAAGTTTGTAGGCTATATCCACGTCAGGTATTTGTATATTTATATAGGTAGTACCTGACATATTTCTAGCTGCTCCTGAAGATGTGGCAACAGCTGCTTGAGCAGATCATCGCCCACGCAGCAGGCCACCACGCCTGTTTTTTTTAGAATTTTTTATTAAATTTTAAGCATATGTAATAATGTAATTAAGATTTAGGAAAAGGCCATATTATGATTTGGAATTAAGTAGAATTTATATTAAAATATATAATTTAACAGAAATATATCGCGATTGACTTACCTGGAGTCTCGTGCGCGCGCTGCATTATCTTCTGCCAGGACTTGTCGATTTTGGAGAAGCGCTTCGCCTCCTTGGGCAGTTGCTTGGCTATGTCGCCGCCAACGAAGACAGCCTCGAGGTAGACCCACATGTTCTGCACAAGCAGCCAGCGTTCCAGTATTTCATTGGAATTGGACAGATCGTAGACCCATTGCTGGATTTGTTTGCGAAAGGGCGCATTATAGCGATTCGATAGCAATGAGCCGAGCACCATTAGACTATCCTCCAACTGGCCAATGGTTTCGGCTGTTGTGTCACCGCGCAGCAGCAGCTCGCCGCGATTGTTAAAGCTCATGAATTGGAGCTCGTGCACAGACCACTCGTTGGTCACCTGCTTGAGCTTGGCCTCAATGTCCTTCTCCTTCATGGCGCTGATGCAAATATCCTCGATGTCCTCCTTGTGCTTGAGCAGCGGCGCCTCCAGTATGTTCTTGAGCGAGAAACCCTCCGAGTCGAACTCGAAGATGTAGCGAGTAACATCCATGATCCGTTGCCAATGGCGTGGCTTCATGGCTTTATTCGCCATCAACTCCAATAGTGGACACATGTCGTTGAAATCGTCGATGGTCTTCTTCAGAGCATGGAAGGCGGGCCATTCCTTCAAGCCCTTGGGTAGCTTGCGACAACGGTTCTGGAACTCCATTAGCTCATTGTTAATCTCTTCGATGTCGACCTCGTTCCACGGTATATCGTAGTAGCTGCTAACCCTATCAATCACATCATTGTATAGCTTGTAGAGTTTCTGCAGCAAATTGAGCTCCTTGCGTATCTGGCCCAGCTCTGGATAATCGGTTTGTGGCAGACCGAAGAGTTCCTCGCCGCTTTGGTACGTCTGCAGGCGGCGCCACATGCCCTCGAAACGATTCTGGAACAGTATCAGACGGTCGGAAGCCTCGCGCGGCGTTAGACCCGGCTGCATGGGCCCCGCTGTGCGATATTCCGTCACATAGGCAATCTTATCCTGCTTAAAGATGTCTAGATTGCTGCGCAAGTCACCCTGGAACGCCGGCTGCATTTCCAACAGTTTCACCTGCGCCTGCAGCGCTGCAGAGAGTAAATTCTGAAAAGTAGTCCGCAAGTTGTCCACCAAATCAAATTGTTCCCGCTCCACCTGCACCTCATAACGGGTGAGCACATTGAAGGCTTCCTGTGGATATACAAAAAGTAATTGCTAGAATTCATGAAGCCTTGGCACACTTGGAACGCACCTCAATGGGATCTATGCGCAGCTCCATGTCCACCTCCTGTTCGCGGATCTTACTCAGTGTCTCCATTATCATGCGCACATCGTCCAGGTCACGTATGGGTCGGTCCAATTTACGATCCATTTCATTGATCACCGCATATACATAGTCCATTTCCTTCTTATATTTCTTCTTCATGGCTTGGCCGATTTTATGGTTGCAGGCTGAAAAGTGAAACAGAGCCAAAAACTGTTTACACCTTACTAGGGCATAAGGAAAGCCATTAATCAATGCAAAACTCTAGGCAGGGGGCTAATTGATTTGCGCTCTCGTATTTGAATTCGCCTTCATGCAACCAGACGTGGCAACATGGACCCACATTTATTTGCTCGGGCTTCCTACAGCACAGCTAATGCGGCAAAATAAATTTGATTACCTAATTGGAAACCAATAAATTTGAATAGCTGACTACTAAGGTGTATTTGTCTACGACTCAATATGTGTGTGTGTATGCTGGGCGTGTGTGTGTGAGTGTGTGAGTATGTGTGTGGGTGGGTGTCAAATTTATGAGGAATAAACTGATAAATGCTTAAGGTGTTGCCAAAGAAAATCAAATTAACACAACCCAGATGTCCAAAACGAATATAAGGCAAATGTAGGACTAGAAATGGACTAAGAGAAGAAGTACTAAATATTTCATATCAGTTTAGTATATAATAGAATAATCTAATTGCATTTTCAGTTTTTATAAAATCTAAAATCATTAGTAGCTCTGTAGAACTTAATCTTACAGTTCAGATAAGAGATAGGGAATACGATTATGGAATACTATATAATATATGAGCATTATTTTCATTTCATATATAATTTAATATGGGGTTATGCGGTAATAAATCTGTAATGTCTACTATAATCTCTACAGCTCATTCTTCTTACACATCATATATGAGTTATATGGCCTTATTGATGAGTTGAATGTTCTCTATAAGCAATATTATTATGAAATTATATACACATGATATATGTAGATTATTTACAATGAAATACATCTCCAGCTGGACTACTCACACTTGATCTCAATGGCCAAACCATACTTGAGCCTCTCATTATAGACCGCTACGCACTGCCCGAAGACCTCCATGTCCGGCTCAATTAGAAGGTTTGCATCCAGTTCTGCCAAGCAACGCAATGTGGACTCGAACTGTTGCAGTCCAAACTCCATCAGCTGTCGTGTGGTGCGATCGTTCTTCCATAGGAAATGATACGGCTTCCAGCGCTTGATGTAAGTTTGAATCTCGGGCTTGATGTTCTTGGTGCAGCTGGAGAGCTGATTGAGCGCCTTAGCCACCTCTTTATTGTCCATGATGGCCGAGTAGAAGCTCTTGAGCATGTACGGCATCTGCGGTCGCTCCTCGGAGGCCAGGCAGTAAATCTTGCGGCGTCGATTCTTGGAGCCACCAGCGGCATCCGTGTGATTGCGTCCGACGCGCGGCTGCACCGTCATCGAAACTTGCTGCGGTTGGTAAGACAAGATTTTTGAGAACATTGCGAAGCTATTTAACGGTGTGTTACGAACCGGCGGATCCTTGCCGCTGGTCCACTGCGCCACACCCTTCGCAATGCCCGTGATATTCTTGCCAGCCGTCACCAAAATGTCCTGCAGCTCGTCCAGACTCGGTTTGATCACCACATTGGGTATCTGCAGCTGCGCGTGCAATGCAAATATCGGCTTTTTCAATGCCGTATCATGCTCATCGGCGATGAACCGACGCCGCAGTGTGTCCAGGGCCGCGCGAATCACCTTGATCAGCACATCGATGACCTTGCGACTGTAATAGCGACGCATCTCGACGACAGCATTGCAGACCATGTCCTAATGCAGACCGGGAATATATTAGCTACTCTCTATGCTAAGCAATTTCTGCTGCCACCTGCATGCCCTTGGGCAGACTGTCCGTGGTGGAGAGCAGCGTCAGCGGATTCTCAAAACAGGACCACAAAATGCTCCAGTCCTGCTGTTGACCGCCAGCCCCTCCACCTGATGGAGCTCCGCCCGATGTAGCTCCGCCCGATGAAGCTCCAACTGCACCGCCTTCCTCCGCCTTGCGCCCACCCGATGCGGACTGGTCGCCCTTGGGCGTGGCTATTGAAGAGAGATTTGCATACATTGAATCGAGTTTAGCTGCATAGCAATTGCAGGACTTGCCGTCGAACAAGGTAACCACATCATCGCCTGCAATCTCCTTAAATGTCTCCGTTGCCTTGTCGACCAAACTAAGAACTTCCTCCACTGCCTCCGAGACCATCTGACTCTTCCGATTGAGTTCGATAGCAGCTTTTCTGTGTGTGACAAAAGCAATTTTAATAATATTTAGTCAGCTGCAATTGCTGAAATAATGCCTAATGGCAGAGCTAATCAAATACGAATACTTAGGTAAACTTTATGTGTGCACTTGAAATCGCATATATGTTGATTAATGTTAAAGCTGAGGTGCCCAGACCAACACATACTCGCACACATTCTTTTATATGCAGATCAAGCTTTGTATCTATGCAAATGAAAAATCTCATACATAAATTAAAATTGATAAATTCAATAAATCACACAAAAGCAAAGGCAAAGTCAACCGCAGGCAGCTAACTTGATGGCAAAGTTCAAGCGAATCTTGTTGCCACATGCCTCCTGCCACACACACACACGCACACACTCACACTGACATATACACATATTCATAGCTGGCAGGTAACAAATTTACCTGCATGCCTCCTCGCTGCGTTCCAGAAATTCATCAACTGTCCAGATTTCATCGTCTGCAGCAGGAAATAAATGTGCAAAGTTTTCGAAAAGCATAAAATTAAATAGAGACCCAAGTGGGCTCCAGCAATTAAAAAGGGGGTCACACCTGCTGGCAGTATCTGCAGCGACACCTCCTGCATCCACATGAGCACGTTGAGTATGCGGTTCGAGTAGATGTCGTGCACGCGCGCCACCAACACCTCGAAGGTCTCAATGGCCTGCTTGCAGCGCTCATAGAATTGTGTCCAGTTCTGGTTGGTCCACTGCATGAAAAACAAAAGAAAAAAAAAAACGGAGCGGAACGGAACGGAACGGTAGTGTGATTGTCAGTGGCAGAGAGCTTCAGTGAGCAGACTGTGCCACTTACATTGATGGTGTGCAGACCCGGCTTCAACATGGCCGTCAGACGCACCAGCTGGGGCAGAAACAAGGGACGCACCTCCAGCTTGACAGCCTTGACCGTGGACAAAAACATTTTGATAAGGCTCTACGGAAAGAGGAAAAATGGAAAAGTATGAGACAAAACGCGAGCAGTTAAAGGTGCCTCGCCTCACATTCAGCGAGTCCTGTATGGTGATGAAATACTGATGGCGACTCATCAGCGTGGCAGCCACAATGGGCAGCTCGATTTTCAGCTTGGCCAGCATCTTGGCCTCGCGAATCAGCAGAGGAATTGTGGGATGCAAGTTGACAAACAATCGATCGCCCTGCAGACAGAGCAATGGCTGCAGTAGGCAGGCATCGGCCACACTTATATCCTGATCCAGCCAAATGGAGACTATCTCATCCTCATACTCCTGCAGGACGCCCATCACATTGTTGAAGCGCACATCCAGATCTCTGGCTAGGGGCAGCGTGCTAAGCACTCCGTGATCCATCACAGCATCCATCAGCTCCGACAGATGCAAGCGCAAGGCGCGGCACCAGTGGATTCGTCCAGCGATAGGCGGAAAATTGCGAGCCAGAGGCGGATCATCGCGCTGCCGGCGAAAGGTCTTCAGTATGCGATCCACCTCCTTCTCTACATAGCGCAGTATGCGCGTATACTTCTCATCCATGCGGGTCAGCGGTATCTTCTCGCTAACCTTCTCGAAGCGCACCAGAAATCGAATGCACTGAGGCGTCTCCCACACCGTGTCAAAGTCTCGCTCGATCAGTGTGGCAATCGTATCCTTAAGCGAATCCGTTTTGCTCATGAATCGATCGAAGTCATCATTAAAATCTGCATTGCGATGATCCAGGTAATCGTACTTCTTGGATGTGATTTCCTTTTTGGCCTCCTCGAAATGATTGGAGGCATCCTCCAAGGCCTCGCCTAGCAACAGACCCTCCAAGCGGCGCTCAAACAAATGATTATAATCGTCAATCAGATTGAACATATTTATAATCTTGGACAGGCGCTCGCAGAACGTGTCGAATTTCCCTAGAGAAACCCAAATATTAAAATTCCGTTTAATTTATATATTTATCTTGTTCACCCACCAAATACAAAGTTTTCGGAGAATCCAAATGGAGTTTGATGCGGCAGAAATGGCTGCTCCCTGACTGTATAATAGGTCTCATGGTAAATATGATTCAGTTTGATGCAGTTGCTCAATTTGGTGCGTATAAGAGTTCGATCTTGAGACCAAATTGTTTCCTTGCAGCGGCAAGTGATGTAGGACTTGCAAGTCTCAATCATTTGGTTTGTTATCTGTGAAAAATAATTATTATTAAAATATAATTATGCACAAACTTAAAGTAATAATACAAAAGAAAAGTTTCTTATTGAAACTAAATATAAATAGAATATAATATTTATATATTATTTTTGTTTTCTTATGTATTTATTACGTATACATTTTATTATATTATATAAATATTTCTACTATAACTTAAACTTGTATTATATTTACTGCACTTTCAGTAGAATATTAAAAATATCATAATTCGTATTGCGAAACAAGTATTTGAATTAATAAACTGCAATATCTAAATTGATTACAAATTAGAGCTTTGCGCAGCTATTTGAATGCTCAACAGTCCAACCATCTCACTATTTATTGTAAATAACTGATTTGACACGTCCGTACAATAGACCAAAAGGTCAGCGGACAAATAATATCCTGAGAGCCGCGGTGGTCCCATGGCAATATCGAGAGGTAAGTAAACTCAAAGTGCAAAGGTCGCAGGAAAACAATCAATGCGACATCCTGAATCAAATAGACAGGTTTTCAACCACAGTAAGTAGCAATAGGAATGGCAGCACGAACAACAATTTTAATACGCAATGGGATTGAGAAAAGTGAAACTAAGTAGTATGGGATGCTGATGGAATTATTAGCAATAGACATTTCAATATACATTATTTTTAACTAACAAGAATAAAAATAGTTTATAAACAAGTGGAATTCCAGCTCCGTTCTTCGCACTTACCTTAACCATTAGCGCCGATGTCCGCTCGGAAGTATTGTAAAATTGGGAGACACTGTAGATCAATCGCACCGTCTGCAAGAGACTCAATATGGACTCCTTCATGCTGACCGGATCGTCCAGATATAGCGAATGGCAGCACGTTTCCATGGCCTGTATGAACTTGGAATTGTCACGCGCCTCGTTGTAGCAGAAGGTTATTTTCCGATCAGTTTCCTTCCACTGGCGCATAATCCTCGAGCCGGCTAGGAAGAGACAGTGAAGTGTGAACTGCACTTCCTTGTCCTGCAGGTGAGCCAGCAGCTGGGAGAATTGAGTGCCTCGCTTCTTCCAATACTCCAGCTCGTCTTGCGGTCCACTATGATCGTTCTCCTTGCGCAGCTGCTCGCTCTCGCCCAGAATTTTGAGTATGCCCTTTGACCAGTTGTTCACACGCTCCTCCAGCTGTGCGCAAAACTCCTGATTCTTGGCCATGTCCTTTACCTCGTCGACCACAACGCAGCCATCGAACATGTCGCAGCCATCGGCAAACACATTATAGTGATCGCAGACCTGTTCGCAGACACGCAACGCGCTGCAGAAGGATCGCAAACCCGGCAGCAGCTGTCCCTTGATAAGTCCGCAGCTCACATCCTCCTCATCGCCCTCAAGGCTTGGGAAGGCCAATGCCTGCATAAACACAAACTCCACAATGCGCTCGATGGAGGTGACCAGGCCAATATTCTTGGCATCGATGACGCCACAGTATCTAGTTGCATGAAAGAGACAGCAGGCGAAAATATTCAATTACCAATACCCTCAAACAGTGTGGGTGGGAATATATATATATATGTATATGCGTGGGTGTGGGAGTGTGTGTGCATTGCATAAATCCCCGATAATCCATGTGCCAACAAATAAACCCAAAATTGGCTATTCTTAGATAACAGTTTTTGAATTTGGCGAACAAAAGTGAAACTTATGAAAGATAAACAGAAGCGCAAACTGAAAGTGAAAACAAATAACGAGAATAGACGACTTAAAGATACCCAGTAAGTAGTCAATTGATATTTGTTCAAACATGTGCAGCTGCACAATATAGTGCATCAGACTGGGATATCAGTGCAAGACGGAGATATACCCTGTAACCACATAGAGTTAATGAATATACCCCGTTTTTAATAATAACAGGGTATATATTTCTTCAGCCACTTACAAATCCTTTTGAAAGCCTTCCTCTGGCAGCTGCTTAGACGTATTCACGCGAAAGATATAAATACAGACGCCAGTAAAGGCGCAGGTCCAGCCATCAGTTAGGAATAGTTTCTTCTGCTTGGGCGGAGGCAAACCGCTGGGCGAGGCACCACCTAAATGAGCAGCCGTACCATCTACATATTGAAATATTGGCATATATTATAGAGCTAACGTACCCTGTGGCGTCTTTGAACTGCTCGATGCCATGCCCGTACGCGAGGGTCCCGGCTTATTGGCATCCACCACAGGCGGTGGCTCCGGCTCGTCCACCTCTTGATAGAACCAGAGTAACTTGTTCTTCATATTCGGCAAAAACAGCTGATTGATCTCATCGAGCTGCGAATTTATATATAAAAAGTCGATATGATTTATTGCCAATAAAGTTAATTAGATGTGCACTACCATATCCCCTTCGAATATATAATCCATGAGCTGATGTCGCGGCAGCTGCGTCGCATCGATCAGCAGTTGGAAGGTGAACTCCAACCGGGGATCCATTTCCCCGCGGCGAGCCTTGCGTTCGCATTCTTCGCGCCGACGCTGCGCTTCGTCCGGGTCCATAGCCATAATTTTTTATTTATTTTTATGAAATTTTCAATAAATGGATCATATATTTTTTTTCCAATGTACGATCCGTTGAACCGTTGAAGTATCATAAAAAACGCGCAGTAAAAATTTAGCAGGTGCCGCAGAATGTTATTTATAATATTTATTTTTTAATATTTATATAGGTATATTTATTTTGTATATTATATAATATTTATTTTGATAATATTTTCAATCAAATAAATATTTTGTTTAAAGGATTTGTGTTTCATCATATTTATTATTATTATTTTTATATATTTTTTTAATATAATTTTTTTATTTAATATATTTATTTGAAAGAAATTATTTATATAAACATTTTTATTATTTTGTGTATATAGTTTATTTATTTATAGTTTTTCGCCATTGCAAAATTCAAAAACGGGGAAAGACCAAAAATATATTAGTTTAAAAAATAGTTGTGTAGTTCTCATTTTTGCTGTGCAAATTAAGTGCAAACAAAAAACTTGTTGTAAGTAAATATATTAATGCAAAATTCAAAACTACTTACAGCAAGATTTGCCATAACAACAACTAGAACAACTTTTACTTTCAACTTTTACTTTCAAGTCCTACTTCAAAAGTGCAGCTAGAAAAGAGAATACAAATATACGTTGTCTCAAAAAACAAACAATTATCTATTGCTTAAGGTTGTGTGTATAGCTAAGTATATGGTTTTAGTTATTGAAAATTCGAGTTTTTTCTGCAAAGAGAGTGGAGCATTCCGGAGATAACATTACAAATGTGTTTCAAAACAAAATTATAAAATATATAATAATATGTTAATAAATATAATTTGTATATATTAATATATTTATGTACATATCTAATTCGTTAGCCAAATTCCTTATTAGCTTGGTTCAACTACAGCGCATAATCTTTTAATTTAATATAGAAATTTATGTTTTCGCTTTTTACATCAGTCAAAGGATTACATAATCAGCCAACGAGTACAAGGCGCTAAGAGGTTAATATTACAATTTGTACTGAAGCAATAGTTTTAATAATTTTGTGACAAATTGAATTGCCCACTAATTGGTTAATTAGTTAGTTGGTTTGGTTTAGATTTGCTTAATAGCTCAATTAGCACCTGTAAAATGTCTCCTTCGTCCTCCTCCTCTTCTTCGTCCTCACTGGCACTGCCTTCATTTGCACGCATTGCCAAAACATGTTCAACCAATTTTTTCTTTTGCACAAACATGTTGTCAATAATTTCACAGAATAAAAAAAAAATGCAAATAATTTTATAAATTTACTATTTTTTTCAATTCAACGTTCTATTGCACAGCTATTATGCACGACTATGAAAATCAATGCAATAATTTTATTGAGCAAACAAACTTGCAGCGAAATCGAATTTCCCGCCAGTCATCATGGCAACAAAAAATCTCCAAAGCGACTAGCATGATCACTTTTGGCGCCAAAAATCAAACTATTTTCATAGCTGCAGGAATATTTACTTAAACATTCATCCAATTGAAAAGAGTTTGTAAAATTTATTGCATCTACTTAGTAAACAAACATTTTAATATCCGTTATATACAGTATCTTTGTCTCTTGATACGTTTGTCTGAGCTAGTGCTCTGGAACATCGATATGCAAAAGTTGCGATACTTATACATATCGATACACATTTATGAGTTCATCGTACAGCGAAACATCTGTTAAATTTAAATATGCAAGTGTTTGTAATTTTTTATTTATATTAATAATAATGTCGTGAATTATTATTTTGTTGCTTTAGGTTACAGCAGTATGGTTAGTGGTTACACATAGCACGTCATCAATATATTTCGCGTTAAAATATATAATTTTAACAACTGTTAACTTAACAGTGACAAGTAAGAGCAAAACAATATGAACCAGATGAACGAAAATTTGTTCGCTCAGTTGTGTGAATCGCTCCGTCGAGTTGAATGATTCGATACAACTTTAATCTAGACGCGTGCTGTTCTTTATACAGAAAAATTGTGGAAAAGTGCCGAAACAAATAAATTAAGAGACTAGTAACAAATTCTAAATACCCAAAATAGGTAAGTCATGCGTTTTACATATGATTCCAACAAACTGTTGTACAAATAAAGCAAAAATCGTGTAATAAACGTGTCTGAAAAATAAAACTGCAGTAATGAAAAAAATCAAAATGGCGTAAGCGGTGCAAAAAAGGAATGAGCCAAGAGTAGCGGCATAAGAGCCAAACAAAATATTGTAATAAAGTACATATATAAATATGTGAAGAATATATTAGATTATAATTTGTATATGCATATATTTATGTTTGTGTTTTTGTGATTTCTCTTCCCGGTTACCTCATTAACAGAGTTGCCGCCATCTGAACCAGCACCATGTCGAACGCTGATGGGCAGTATAATCAAGGCTTCAATCAGAATCAGGACAATAGCCAGGATTATAACGATGACAATGACCAGCAACAAGAGGATGACGACCAATACGATAACGATCAAAACGACGGCGACGACGACTCCAATGTGAAGATCGGAAGCGTTGGCGAGAGTCCCAAATTTATAAGACTACGCGGTCTACCCTGGTCTGCAACGCACAAAGAGATTCTCGACTTCTTGGTGAATGTTGAAGTGCTTAATGGATCACAGGGCATACATCTGGTCACCAGCCGGGTGGATGGCAAAAATACAGGCGAAGCCTATGTCGAGGTTGCCAGCCAAGATGATGTCGAAGAAGCACGCAAGCTAAATAAAGCTAGTATGGGTCATCGGTACATTGAGGGTAAGTCAGAACCAACAATCATAACAACCATAACATGATATTAAATTGTTATCCTTTTGCAATTACAGTCTTCGTGGCAACGCCCAAGGAGGCAAAAGAGGCTATGCGCAAAACAGGCGGTCATGGTCATACCTTTGTTGTGAAACTCCGTGGATTGCCCTACGCTGTCACAGAACAACAGATCGAGGAGTTCTTTACCGGTAAGACCATTACCTAATCTTGGCGCCCTCACTCTGTTTTGATTTACATATATTTAGCGGGCAGAGTACTCATTGTTAAATGTACCGATTCGAATGCATGTACAAGCATATGTATATTTATATGGATATACATATGTATTTTAATAGATATACATATATATTTTATTTACATTTATATGTATATTTCTATGAAATATTCGATAGCATTGAGCTATGAATTGAGTGTTAGTCTTGGGCTCCACCTAAGTTGTACACCCAAACGTCTGGGGTGTTACCATCCATGGACCAGGGGTCGTTAAATGCTCACACATCAAGATCAACACATTATCCATATATTTTCCATTTTACATACACACGTAACATTAGTTTTTGTCTAACGAAGTACAAGCATTTGTTTCTTAAATGTATTTAGGATTGTTAATATAACCAATATATTCCCATCGATTGAATCTATCATAAAGTTTAGCTTTTTGTTTCTTTTATTTGTCTGATAAATATTTATTAACAATTCTAGCGCACAATCAGTCTGCAAGTCAAACATATTTATTTCAACGACGTTTCTCGCTTATGTATTTTTCAAAAAGCCATCCTTAAAATTAGGTGGCCTACCAGGAACTCCCAAGAGTTCTTTGTGAGCAACAGCAAAAATAAGACAAGCACCTCTTCTCTATAAAAAATATATATATATTATCGCCCACTCTTTCTTTCTCTGTATCTATCGTTAACCTTGCAATGCATATATATATGTATATATATATCTCTATATATTTGTATAAATCTTTGTTGGTTATCGTCATGGGCAGGGTTGGAAATCAAAACGGATCGGGAGGGCATACTTTTTGTTATGGACAGAAGGGGTCGTGCAACTGGGGAAGCTTTTGTTCAGTTCGAAAGCCAGGATGACACTGAGCAAGCCTTGGGCCGAAATCGGGAAAAAATTGGGCACAGGTGGGTCTCTTACACATCATTTATTTACCAACTACAACAGCAACAACATCGAAATACATTCAATGGTAACATGAATAAATAAAATAAAAATGTCTTTAAATTGTTGCAACTATGTCAGCAAATTAAAGCAAAATGCTAATTTTTATACGTTCCTATTTCAGTAAAAAATCTATTATATTGAGCAACAATTACATTGTGCGTATATATATATATATATATCTAGTTTATATATAGAGCACAGGCTATGGGTGCAAACGAACAACAGATAACGCCTTATTAACCAGAGAAAGACTTTGATAAGCTATATACATGCTTCTTTTTAACATTCCTATACCCACTTGTCCATTCTTTTCAAAGATAAACTTGAAAAATATTATGGATTAATATGTTATTAACCATAGTAAACCTCTCCATCTATCTGAATATGTCGATTTATTAAGCCTGTTAATATTCTCTAGACAATTTGAAGTAAAGTCCTTTTATGATCTTTTCTTTTTCAATGCTCCCAGGTATATTGAGATATTCCGCAGCTCTATTGCTGAGATGAAGCGAGCCACAGGCGGCGGTGTCGGAGGACGACCAGGACCATATGATATACGTGATCGCGGTGCCAATCGTGGTGGAAACGACTTTGGTGGACGCAATGGTAAGTGTGAACATTGTAAGCCATAAAATGGGCTGGTCGAAACTCAGCTTAAAGCACAATTATTTTCAATTGTGTAAAACCAATTTGTTGCTTGACCCGATTCATTCCTATCATATACAATATTTAATATATAGCATTTGTGACTAATGCTCGAATGGACCATTCTCTATTTTCAGACTGGGGCAACAACAGCAACTTTGGCGTGGGCGCCAATAATATGTTGGGCTTCAACAATTTGCCCAGTTTAATGAACTCGGGTAATTTTGGTAATAACTCCGGTGGCGGAGGTGGTGGAGGCGGCAACAACGGCAATTTTGGTCAAAACGCCGGTAATTTTGGCAATTTTGGTAACGATTTTGGCGATTTTAACAATTTTGGAAACAATCGCAGCACCAACAATGGCAACAATTTTGGTAAGTCTGAAAAAACATCTATCAAAAATCAAATCAATCTAGTCACTGTTCTTAGACGAATTTCGCAGATTCACCAGTTTAGATAATTCTGAATAACTGAGTCAATATGTCGTCTATTTGCAGATATGCCAGGAAACTTTGGCAATAGCGGCGGCGGCGGCGGTGGCGGCTTTGGTAATTTTGGAAACAATTCAGGTGGGGGTGGCGGAGGAGGAGGTGGTTTTAACAGTGGTGGTGGTGTTGGTGGCTTCAACAACGGGGGCAGCGGCGGTGGTTTCAACAATGGTGGCAACTCCGGCGGTGGCTTCAACGGCGGTGGCAGCGGTTTTGGCAACTTTCCCAACAATTCCGGTGGTGGAGGCTTTAACAATGGCGGTGGCGGGTTCAACAATGGTATTGGCGGCTTTAACAACGGCGGTGGCGGCTTCAACAATGGTGGCGGCGGTTTTAACAATGGCGGTGGCGGCTTCAACAATGGTGGCAACTTTGGATCGGCCGGTGGCAACTTCGGACCCATTGGAGGTGGTCGCAACAATGATGTGGAATATTACACCATCCACATGAGAGGACTGCCCTACAATTCATTCGAAAATGACGTGTTCAAGGTTAGTGTTGAACTCCTAAACAGCTGTACGAATCGTTCAAGCTAATATTCTTTATTTTTTCTGACAGTTCTTCGATCCCATACGTCCGGCCAACGTGCGCATCAACTACAATAAGAAGGGCCTGCACAGTGGAACCGCTGACGCCTACTTTGACACATATGATGATTCGCAGTTAGCCATGAAACGACATCGCGAGCAAATGGGCTCCCGCTATATTGAACTCTTCTATGATGGCAAAACTCGCGGCGGTGTTAATGTCGGTGGTGGCGGCTCTGGCGTTGGAGGAGGCGGTGGCGGTGTTGGCATGGGAGCTGGCAATGGTGGTGGCGGTGGTGGTGGTGCCGGAGGTGGCGGTGGCTTCTCTCGACGTATTTAAACACTTCCTTTTACATTAATTCCATAATTTTGCATACGTTAATGTAAACGCAAGTATTTTATAAGTTTGTGGACTACATTTAAATGGCGGACAACCATCGAACGCACCATAGCAGATACCACAAGGGGCAGAGATCATGTCGCTTGTGAAAAGAATTTGGACGTTTCAATTCTAATGAGACCACTTAGACACCCACACACACGCATATTTTAAATAATTTAAGCAAAAATGTATCTACAATCTAGACGGCCCCCGTCCCTCAAGTAGGAATATAACAATATGAATGGAATAGGAACAAACAAATGTCAATTTTATTTTAATTTCTAAATCAATGATCCTGACATGACAACAACAAAAAGAAATTGTAAACAGCTATTATACAATAAAATTTATAAACCAACAAATAAATTTGATAATCGTGATTGAACTTGTATATATAATATGTATGAAGTTCGAATTGAATATAAATAAGAATTTGAATAGTTCACAACTTGGTAATTTTAATCGAAATATACAATAATTCTACGTACTACACAATAGATTGTAGTGCCGTGTAGATATGTATGTATATCAAAACAGTGTGTACTGCCAGCATCAGTTCATTGTAGCATATAGTAGCCTGATGTAGGTCTCATCCAAGCATTCTTTTTATTTCAGATAAATATGTGCACGTATTTGTCCACAATTGAAAAGCATTGTGGCAAGCTCTCTCAGTCCCCGATCAACTTGGAGAAGCAAGTACTATTTCCCAGACAGTACCAATTATAGGTATATATACTATAGCAATCCAGATCAGCAACAGATCATACTATACATACTACATACATGCAATACTGTAGACTTGGTCAACAAACGTCGCGGCAGTTGCATTATTGTTTTTCTTATTGTCGCGATCGCGCGCGCGTTCCGCAATTCGAAAATTCTACGAAAGTCGGCGTGAAGGGGCAAACAAATTGCAATTTCGTTAAACGTCGCCCATAAATTAGTCGACCGCAAGTAAAAACAATTGTTAATACAGTAGAAATGAGTATATACTCATATATAATGTGGAAAATCTAAAGCAAATACTGTTTATTTATTGTAGCGCCGTTAACATTGCAAAAGCAAAAAACAAGTGTCAATTCAAATGGGTTGTTATTATTTTTTCTATCCACTTTCCAGGTGAGAAATGGGGCAATGCTAACTTGTAACTCAAAATAATATATATAATATTTCCCGATCTGCTTCTAATGAAGTGCTAAACCGAATGTCAGTTGGAAAACAAGAGCAGTATTCCCTACATTACGCTCAGAGAATGTATATTAACAAAAATTTAATACTCTTCAATATACATACATACATATATGAAATGCCACATTAAAATGTATGAAAATAGTTCTTCTATCTATTAAATTTCATATATATATAATAAGTTTCCTAATTAAATTTTCGTTAGTTGAATATGGGTAAAATATTTATTTTGAAAAATATATATTTATACAAAATACAAGCTTATACTTTTCTATATGTACGTGTATAAAATATAATATAGAAATTCCAAACATAATTTAATAACCAATATGACTGAATACGTATTTATAGTACAGTCGGCCTATTTCCATTATATATTATAAATTGCATTAATCATATTTATAAGTATCTTACGCTATTACAATTACAGTCCTGATCCAATTGACGTTAGCGAACCTAATTTAATTTTGTTTCATAACACATTTCACTTTCTTCCACCTAAATAAAAATACTATTGATATATATCTCTGTAATGTCAGATAGATAAGTTACGCTTAAGAGACAACGTCAATGATAATTTTCGCTAATTATATGTCAATAAAATATGTACGAGACCTAAAACAGATAATGCCGTCACATACCAGACCATAAAAAGGGGTTTATAAATCTATAGATCTGCTTTTTTTCTTTCTGGTGGGTTGGGTCTTTTATTACTATCTGCCATTTTAAATGATGGGCATAATAAATTCACGTGATCAAAGAAGGAAATATGAACATCTTTACATATGCCCAAAAAATATAACGCTCTAATCAGCAATATCTATTTGCCAGGTTATTTATGCGTTTCACGATGCGACAGACGAAAACTCAAACTCAATTGTTTGACTTTTTGGCCTTTATCTGATTGTTGAGGCGTGTGTACAAAGTTTATTTATGAAAGTACTACTTATAAGTCAAATCGTATCGTGTTTAAATTTGCAATTTCAAATTTAAGTATGTGAAAGCACGATAGTCCAACACGAGTAAAGCTTAAGATTCCTATAAGAGAAATAGGCTAGAGTTTACGGGAGTCACTTTATAGTATTCTGTGGGCTATATTCTAAATTATATATTAGTTTTTTCATTTTCATTTTATACAATACTTATTCTAAATGTTTCTTAATCATAATTGATGGAAAATAAAAATCTACTTGAAGTATTGAAAATAAATTATTTATTTTTAATTTTTTTTAATTGTTGTATTAAATTTTGCTTGTAAATGTTGTTGAAGATTATCTATTATCGTGAATTTCAACTCTATTTAACATATTTCTATCATAATAATAAATATTTGCTCATCGTCTCTCATCCGAACGAAACGCACGTTCTATTATTTAATGTGACAATTATAATAACAATGAAAATTATTGAAATTTACACAACAAGCGTGAATATGTGATTATATGAAGCATTTAGAAATATGGTCAAGCTGTAAATGCGAATACGAATTACAATTCTGAATACAGAACATACATATGCAAAAATGTAATTAATCGTAGCATCATTAACTGTAGGTGTGATAGCATCGGTGGCTATATTAGTAGTTGTAAAGTATAATTATCAGTTGGGATAGCGAAGATTTTATGCGCTTGTGTGGGTTGTTAATTAATGTGCTGAGAACTGAGCTATATGATGATTCGATTTCAGTAAATATAAAAATAAATATTATATGCATATCGAATTTGTGGCAGCAAATTAATTCGAAAATTGTTACACACATCTAAGCTAAATTAGATTGCTGACAATTGAGCGATATAGTGATTCGATTTTAATTAATATGTACATAATATTTATCAAAGTTATGGCAGCACATTAATTTGCAAATTGTTATTTACGTCTTGGCTAAATTAGATGGCCGGTTGTTAAATGGAATACCTATAACAAAAATCCCCGACATTTTGACGTTATTCAAAACCACAATAAATCCGCCCCTTAAACAAAAACGAGTTGCTTAACTATGCCAAAGTCTGAATACTTCATTGGGACAGGTCTAGAGCTACTATAGATTAAAATATAATGATTCTCCCTTTGCGGGTGCCTGATTTACATAAAAGAGAGTAAAATAACATGTATTGTTAATTTAATATAATATTATGCGTATAAAATATACAAAATAACATACATCAATATTGTAGCTGTGCAAATTTCATGGTGTGCGAAGTGAAATTTCCGACGAACGCGAAAGAAATTCGAAGTCAATTCGAATAAGAGAGCCAATAGGAATATCAAAATTGCTCGAATGCAAATCAGCTGATCAGCAACGTCATCAATCGAGACGGAACGAGCTGCCGAACTGACCGAAGGTGATAACCGCAAGCCAGCAAGCCACCTAACAACAACAACGATGACAGCAGCAGTAGCAGCAGCAGCAGCAGCAGCAGCAGAGCTAGCAGTACCGGCGACGACGACGGCGACACCGGCAGTCAATGTCAGAACGCGAAACGGCGGCGTTGACAACGGAGCTACTCTAGAATCGCTCTGCCAGCTCGGGAAACTTTCAGCTAATACGCAAAGTGAACGTGGCTAATAGCATAACAAAGAAAATTAACCGAATCAATCAAAGCATCAATCAAGCGGGATATGCGCACTCACAACAACAACAACAGCAAGTGTCGTGGGCAACAGCAACAACAATAGAAGTGAACAAATTAAAACACGCGCTCAACAGGTGGCACAGGTGCGATCAAAGGGTGGTGCAGAAGAGGGGGTTGCGAATTACGGGCTTTGCACAGTTTTTTTATGCCCTGCACAATTGGCTTAATTGTTGTTATTTTAATTAGATTTCAATACAAGTAAATTATATACCGTGTAAATCATGTTGAACAAAACTGAAGATTGTATTTTATATACTTTGACATGCAAACCTTTTAATGTGTTCCTAAACTACATCTAAATATTAGACACAAGTCTCTTAACATTTCTAAGTCATACGTCATTCCCTTCAATCTTTTTTTAACCAGAAAATTCCAACACTTCAACTTGTGCTATGCAAAAACAAAATCAGTCTACCCAGAATTCCCACTTTCAACGGGTTCAGAGTATACAAAAAATAAAAATAAAAAATAAAATAAATACTCTACAAATGAGTGTTTAGCTAAGCTGACTTGTTAGGTCTCAAGAGTCAGCTTGAGATTGTTTAAAATCTTTAAGAGCTTTTTAATTTAATAAACTTGAATCTTGAGCAGGCACTTTTACACGCCTATCGGACATTCCCATTATAGATCATTCATAATAGGAAACGTAAAATGATCGTACTCACCTAATCTGCGAAGAACTAACCGCAAATCTGGCTGTCAATATGATTACAATAAAAAAAGTAAATAAAGTAATAAACAAATAAAAATCAAATCAGCATTATTTACATAAAATACGTTTGTGAAATACATAAACTATTTTTAGCACCTTGTCTATAGAATTGGAACAGTCAACAATAATTTGTTGGATTTTTGCAGTGTCATAAAATGAAATATAAACCGATAATAACATAAAGAAGCGAAATTATATATAATATATAGAAATATACATATATAAATATATAGTTAGTATGCAAATAACACACATTTGAATAATGCAGTTCTTTAATTTTTGTTAAATATATATATATAAATAATATACATTAGCTTCAAAAGCAAATTAAAAATCGTATAAAATTTGAGTGTTTGTAGCTCATTATCAGCGCGCGGCTGGACTGAAAAAAAAATACAAACAAGTATATAAAAAATATCAAAAATCAAAACTGGCTAAAACCGCTTTCCACTTGACTTTCTGCTGTAACGCAAATAAGAACTTCGTATGCAAATGCCAGAGCTAGACACATGTAAGTGTATTTACCTTCGTCGTATAGCTGCTAAGTGTTGTACGTCTGTTTCATAAATCTTTAAAATTTGTCGTCATAGTGCTGACAAAAGATTAAGGCATTTTAATAAATCTTCGTAGGTAGGCACGAACTCGCAAGTGTTTGCTTTAATTTTTACAATATTGAGATTGTAAATTAAAGCCCGTTAAGCACTTGGCTTTGAAATTACTCAGTTTTTAGCATACGATAAGACCGTTGCCGGAGTATTTAGTAGGAAAATGGAAAATGGCCTCGTGAGCTCTCTTGAGCAAAATAATGCATAAAGATAAAATTGTATTCGAGTTTTGTTCTCTCAGTGTGTTCTCCACGCTATGCGATCTCATTTTGTGTAATTAGAGAGTGCGCAAGATGCTTTAACACAGCTCAACATGATTCATATATTACTTATTTTTGCAAATATATAATTTATTTATAAACAAGTAGATCATTTCTAAAATAAATTTTGAGTTAGTAATAAGAATAAATTAATCAACACTTCACAATATAAAATTACTTTACTCCAGAGTTTGTAAACGTTTTGAAAACTGTGTTTTGCATAATAGGCTATAGTGTGCTCTTCGTTAATCCTGTTCATTAGTGTAGACTTCACCAATACAAGTGTACGCTGCATTAGCGCAGCGGCCTTCACGGCAATGTTCTCCTTAATTCACACTCCCTGGATGTAATCTTTATCATGCGGCATTCTATCTCTTTCACTCTGTGTCACTCTCTCTCTAATAAGCATAAAACTTGTTTTGCATCCCAATTCACAGCTAATTTACATGTGGAGGCGATCGTTGGGTGTTTAGTGTTAGTAAGCTGCAAGAGATAGACAGAGGGAGAGAGAGGCTAATGGGGGTGGGTATAATGTTTGCTCATGCATAATTTAATTAGCTTAGCTAATAAAGCAGCTCATCTACAGTTATTTACAATATGCTATTTATTTTTATATCATTCCAGATAAAAACAATAAATACACGACCATAATATATTGGCACAGTTAATTAATTCCAGACAAGAAAAAAAAACAACAATAATAAATAATTGTTGCTAATTTCTGTCAGCATTTGCAGTTAATCCAGGGCGCAGATAGCACAGATAGAACAGATAATGAAACTGTGATACATTTGACAATTTTTGTTGTCGTCGTTCCTAATTAAGCCGTCACGCACTCAAGTGCGCCACTTCAAATAGCTCGGCACACCCCGCCCGCAATCTCGACAACTATCGCAGTGTCAAACAACAGTAGCAGCGACAACAACAATAGGCGTAGTAAAAGACGAAGAGGAACAACTATGAGAAGTGAAGGTTTTTACCGGTAACCAACGACGGCAGCGGTAGCAACAACAAACGCGCTGCCAGCGCCGCCGTCGGAGTCAGCTGCTCAGCAAACTGAACGCATTTTCGTTTTTGCTCGCTAAAGTAAGAGTGCGTGCGTGTGAGTGTGTGTGTGTCTAGAAGAGACCGAGCGCGACGCGTCGCGACGTTGGCTGCACTCCCGCTCAGTGCGCCCAACTTTCTGCAATCGGGAATCGCGGCAGAGCTTGGTATGTGTTGTGGCTGTGCCGTTGACGTTGACGTTGACGCTGACATCTCTGCCGCTGCAAAGGAAGTCGATCTTGTGACTCGCTTGGTGCAACACAAAAGTGCAGCTAATTGAATTTAATGCACGAGCAAAAGGAATTTGATTTCATTTTCACATGTGACGCATACGCAGAGCCCACAGCAGAGTAAAACGCAATGCGGAAAGAAAGTGCAAGTGAAAAACAAAGCAAAACGCGTAGCTGCACAATGAATGCAAATCCAAAGTAAACAACGCCAATAAAAATTCATAAAAAATAAAAAGAAAATCAGTGCAAACAGTGGAATTCCAATTAAAATATTTTAATATTCAAGGCAACAGCATCTTATTGTGATATTGCAACATGTTTAACAAAAGTTCAAACACAAAATCAAATAAAAATGGACACGAATCTCAGCTCCTCGTGCCCTCGCCGAATCACACGCTGCCCCTGCGCACGTGCTCCAATGCGTCCTCGTTGCGCGTCAATATGGGTCACGACCACGACCACGACAAGAGCCTGGATGGTGCCGAGGAGGGACTAGGCTATACGCACACGCTGGTGAGTTATAGTAAAAAGTGAAACTGTTTAATATGTTATTTTTAATTATTTAAAATATTTATTTATTTAGTTTTTCCCCAACCTTAAAGATATGTATAATATGTACAAATAAAATAATTCAAAAAAATACCTAAAAAAAAATACAGGGAAAATATTTAAGTATTTACAGCCTCGAGTATTTACAGTCGAGCTATGTATACTTTCTATATACCCGGCAGATATGATTATATAGATTTGTAATCTTATTTATTTTGGTTTCCAAGCGCGACCACATGACTTTTCAGATCATATGATCAGATTTACGAACACAGATCGAACACATGATCTGGCAGGCTAGGCCAACCAGAGAACCAGTTGAACAAAGACATATATGTATGGACTCACATGTGTACGAGCGAACTCCAACTGGGTTTCCCTCGCCATACCTCTTGGTTAGACATGACGTATCATATAAATTCAAATACATATTCAGTTTTTGTATAACTCATAATTATAGAAAAGAAACATATTATTATAATTGTTCGGAATTCCAAAGTAATGAGGCATATATACTATATGTATAATTAAATATATAGATTTTCTATCTAGTCAGTCGCATTTTTACGCTGCTTTTGTTATGTTCTTTATCCTGCTCTGATCAACAAGCATATCACTCAGTCCACATTATATATACCCTATAATAAAATACAGGGTGTAATTGAAATTTCAGTTAGAATGCTATAAGTCTATAAATATATAAAGGCAGCCACAGCAACGAAATTTGCATCATCGCCATGACAAATTAAGAATATAGTCATAATTATATTCAATGTCCCTTTGAAGTTGTTTGACCTTAGCGCGTTGCTTTACTGTGAATGCTGCGAGTGGTGTGTGATAAGAAACAATTAGCATGTGAGAGCTGGTCGCCAAAAATAGCATAATTATAGAACAAACATTTACACAGATCTCTCAAATAGTTCTTGAAAGCTGTCGGAGATTTATTTTGGCACGCGCTCGCTTAGAGCGAAACGATCCCAACTTGAAATAATAACTTGTTTACATTATTTAAGATAAAGCCTGAGATTTCTTAAAATCTTTTTGCGCATTTAGAAAAAGTAAAGAATGATTTCCAAACATGAGTACGAAAAGGGTATTTAATCTTAGTTCTTGCTAGTTATATAATTTTATAAATATTGCCACCGCCATATTTGTCGGATTTTTATAAAAATTAGTCCAACAATGTGCTAAGTTATTCATAAATTTGTTTATACTTTTATAACGTCTATCGAGTTGATTGATTGACTTAGCAGAACGAATGCAATTTAGCATTTATGGCCTAATGAATAAACAAAATTAGCTCGTTTCTATGCCTTGGACTCGGTCAAAAGGAATTGAAATCGGACTTTTAATTACTCGCGAAGCTCATTCGCTATTTACATTTTATGTAAGCCTATTTGATAACGGCTATTTCCATAGCTCATCAATTATTTTTTTGACATTAGTAGGGAAATCCAAATTGCTATTCAATTGTTTCCCAAATGCGCTAACTGTAGCCAGTTGACAATATCATTAATATGGGCATTACTTGGAAATTTTTTTAACTTGCCGACAATTGTATAAATGAAATATTTTTTATTACGCTTCAAAGCTGTTCAAATACTCTTTCGATGTTTGCACAAATTTCAATTGTTACAGGAGGGCTACAAATCATATTAATAATGTTAATACTTAGAAGACTGATTGCAATAAATTTGTTGTCTTGAGTGGATTTGGGAATTGAGAATGTTTATCGAAAATCAATGAAATATGTTGGTTTATCGTATATAATTTTTTTGGTAAGACCGATATTTTATTTTGTTGTGGAGCTTCACAATCAATAAAACTAAAATGTTCAGAACCCTTCTGGAGCCCTGGAAATTAAGGGCTCTTCGTGAACAACATGACGTATGTGTAATGTGGAGGTATCAGTATTCGTATTGCGCTCTAAATTATTACAATGAATATCAGTTTTTATTGTTGTTAAATACAAAATCACAATTAACACATGATAGAACAGCTTAAAAAGAAACATTTGGCTTTTGTCAGAAATAATTCCACATTCACAATCAAGTTAGGCATTCCGTTTATAATTCAAAGATTACATACGAGATTATTGGAAATATTATTTAAATTGACTGTTTCTTCTTTTTTGGCACTTTACAGTTATTCGATCAGTGATTGCTGGGGCTTATCTGGCCTAAGCTCCGTAAGCCATCATCATCAATCAAAAGAACTTCCCTATCGACAATCACTTTGATTTAGGAGGGGCGACGATTGTGGCGTAAAATCCGAATCGATTTGATTTTGCGGCTGCACTCATTGATTATGAATGTTTATGGTCGATTTATTGTTTAATACAATTAACAATGTGCTTTATTGCGGGGCCTTAAAAGCTGTCGGCAGCTATTTCGCTACCAAACAGTTGGCGCGGGCCATAAATGTGAATTGCATTTGCGATAGTATTAAATTCTTGATTCTACTTACATAAGTTTCGAATTTATCTCGTGAATCTGTGCAAATATTACACGATTACTTTATTTGTTAAGATTTTTAATTAATTTTTGCACAGGTGTTGTTGTTGCCGATATTCACGCCTTTATCTTGGCCCGAATATCGGGATTGGGAAGCTGTTGAACGTAAAATCTACGGCTGCGGCCAAACATCTTCCATGATCTTCAGTTGCCCTGGAATTGTGGCCAAGTTCACTCTACTCTGTTATTGGTTGTGCCTTTTTTGTTTCCTTAAAATTCAAAAACAATAAAATCATGTTTAAAAGTAATCTTAAGGTTCGTCAAATATTCGGAAAATTTTAAAATAAAATTTTATTGACCTTAAAAATATATACAAATTAAACGGTTTGATAGAAACAGTTACCAAAATTTGTATTAGTTAAAAAAAGTATCGAGCTGAACTTAATTTATGTAACATATGTAAATATTAACCCCTGCAATGCACTATATAAACAAAGATATGAAACATTGGTGTTATGATGTAATGTATTCTATATACTCAAATCAAATTGGGCTTTTAAGTATTCGAAAAGTTGTACCTCCTAAGAATCGAATGAGACTGATGCAAGCGACCCTTTGATTTGTTATAACTGTTTCTTATAAATTGGTTAAGATTTTTGATTTGGATTCCGTGGGAGAAGAGCCTTTATTTATTTGTGTAACAACATAAATAATTCACAAATTGTCTACACTAAGAGCACAGCACACAACACTATAGAGAAATACAATAGAGATATCTGAAATATTATTTTTAACTGAAAGTATAAGTAAATTTAATTTATCCTCTATTATACGTATGGGACATATACTATGCAAGTAAATACAAAATGATTTATGAATGTAATAGAAGTGGCAAGCAATTCAATTTTCCCCTCTCTTAATGCGAATTGATGTCGTTATGGGAATGTGCGCGTTCAGATATTGAAGTAAACTGATATAATGGGATAATAGTTATCGTCCCACCATATGACGCAAAGGTAACTGGAATTATTAGGCGACAAAGTCTCAATTTTTCTAGGCATTTCTCAATCTTGTTCTCTTCTCTTTACTTTATCTGTAGATAGATTTTTTGAATAGAATTAACAAACTTATACTGAACATCTTAGATATTATTTAATTATGATTATATTTCTGATATTCGACAAAATAAACGAAAATACGAGTAGTAAACAGTTGGACACCAACTTAATGATAAACTCAATATTTTAAATGCAATTGGGAAAAAATGTTAATGTATATTGAGTTACTTAGCCCCTATATTTTTGTAAATTTAAATATATTTATATTATTTAATTCATTATTAGGATGATATATATATATATATATATATATTATTTCATTGCCAAACCAGTGGGGGATACAACTCTTCCTTTCCTGCCCTGAAATTTGTTTATTTTTCACTCTTTCCCTCTCTCTCTCTGTATCTCTCTCGTTATCTCCCTCTATATTTAAATATTTCCCTTTAGTTTCTATAAATATATCTGTATATTTTCGCCCCCCTATCTTTATTTTTCTGATTTGTATCTCCCTTGTTCTTTCTTCCTATCCCTAAATCCCTCTCTCTCTCTCTCTCTCTCTGTCTAAGTCTTGTCTTCAGCTTTCTGTGGTTTTATATTATTGTCTCGAATATTCCAAGCCTTTTTCTACAATTGTTTGCTTTTCGCACATCACTGAGCGACCCACTTCAGTACTGTCGCGTGGATTGAATCATTGAAGACCGTTGGAACGTAAAATTAGATATTCTCAAATGTAGGATCTATATTGAGTAAGCAATGTAGGGTGTTTGCATCGCTCTTGATGATCACCCAGTACAATCTGCGACAGTATATTCAACCTATTTAGGGTTAGGCACATCATTAATGCCGTCATTTAGACAGGCGTCGCACTAAATTGAGCAATTCAATCAAAACCAAACTTTGCACTGCGCTCTCGGCACTTACAGAGCAGCAAAAAACAAAAATCTGAAGAAAGATACATTTGTATCTGAGAAAATGCCGCATAGACAACCACAGACATGTGACTCGGTGCCATGTGCATAATCCACCTACACACGTTTATTGAAAAAAAAAAACACTTGAAGAGTTTAAAGCAAGATGATGTCGTCGAAAAGTCGACTCAATTTGAGCTGCTTAAGTGACAAGGCACAGTGGGGCAAGATTAGCAGCAAATTAATAAAACTAATTGAAATACATATATGCATATATGCATATACATATGCGAAACAAGTAGTCAGGAATGTGGTTGAGCAGCAGTTTTCGTTGCCTTCGTGCCACTGTGCGTCGTGGCATTTTCACTTTTGCTCTAGCCCAGGCGGCACAAATTATTAAATTTATGAAATTTTATTGATGTTTTACACACAAACTTTGACCGCTTGAGTGCGGTTGATTGTGTTGGTATGCGTGTGTGTGTGTGTGTAGAGGGAGGGGATAAATGCACGTCTAAGCAGTTGAGACTCTGTGCCACATTTTATGTAGAATCTTGAGCTTAAGCGAAACAATATCGAGACGAGTCCGCCGCAGATTCAGTTCAGTTCTAAACTTGATGCGAGACGCACGCAGCTAAAGATACTTTATCTTACGGATGCAACCGTGCAGTAGATACCAAGAGCCCACACGGGAAGCGCCTAATTAATGCCATTGTCTAAGCAAAGCGAAGATTTGGTTAGCCCGCAAAGGCCCGCAAAGCCATGGCAATAGTCCTGATCGATTAACTAGTTTTTAACCTCGTGCGTCGTATCGATATCGCGATACTCTCTCTGCAGCTATATTCACCCCACGCACACACTGATATATATACATATATAAAAGCAGCCATGGTGTACTTTGCCACTCGCGATAATCGTGATCGCAATGGCAAAGCCAAAGCCAAACAGCAAGTCGAACGTATCATACACGATGAAGAGTTTGGTGAAGAGAATGTCGAGCTGGTCGACTCCGAGTGGGCTGATTTTGAGAAGTTCATTCGTCAGTTGCGCCAGAGACGTAACAGTAACATATCCATGGAGACGGAGCTGCGGCATGTCCAGAAACACCCGAAAATCAAATCGCAGGCATTCTATCCGTGTCCGCCGCCAGCCGAAAATGGACCCGATTCTGATTCTTCCGATGACGATGATCCGTTTGGATATATCGACACACTTGTAAGCACAATATATATTTCTATATAGCCACCCCGTAGGCATAGATGTAAACGATCGACAAACTCGTATTAATCTATTTAAGTAAGCCATCCGCTTAAGTGATAAGATTTCTTGAACTGGTTGTACCTGGTAACCGAAGCGCCAACAGCGCCTTATCTTTATATCTGATATGAATGGTCTATTCACCGAGCAATCCAATAACAATCTGTCTGCTTATAGAGTTTATATCAGTTATATTGATCTCCCTCACTTTGGCAATGTCTGATGTGTTCAATTATGATATTGACGTAGTGATACACCAACAGGGAGAATACATTTAAAGTCTATTGCTCTCAGATTAATATTATCATAATAACCATAAATCGACTAAAAATTTCCTAACATTAAAGATAAAATTGTACGCAGTAAGACTTCAAAGAACAGAACAGAGGAAACTCAAACATTGAATCATCAAAATAATCTAAGAGTATAGACTCTTCGATGTCGAAAGTTAGGGTATACAGACAGCACAGTGTTCGCATATTTGTGTTTGGTGTGTTTTCCCTTTTCGAGTCGATGTGCAAAAGCAATGAAAAATAATGAATGAGAATGCAGAGAGGTGCAAAAAATATGTTGCTATTTTTAATCGGATTATAATGAATAATATTTAGCGTTTATTATAAGTTAAGAAATTATTTCACTGTCGAAGGTAGTAGGTTGCAGCCGAAAGGGTAACCAGGCTAGCCAAGGGAAATAAATAATTCAGGTATACTTTAGGTTGATTTCTAAATAATATTTCAATACATGATTAACTCATTTTCTTGCTCATAAATGGAAATCACGAACTTAAGAAAGAGTCTAAGAAAAAACCTGTATTCTCTTATTATGCATTTCATCAATATTTTAGTTTTAGAAATTGTGAAAATGTTTATGAACTTGAACTTCTTAACAATTGGTAAACACAATTTATTGTTTATATTCTACCTTAAGAGTTTTCGGGCGCAGTTGGTTACCCTGGGCAATGCACAGAGTGTAGTGTGTGGTCGAAAGAAAATTTCAATAATTTTTCAACAAGCGGAAAAGCTCGCGAGCATGTCCGTTTTAGTTTTTAAAAAGTTTTCCCAATGATTAGAACGCAGCGTCGGTGTCGGTCAAATGCGTGAAAATCAATAGAAAATACTGAGGAAAATCGTTGCAAATTATTTTGTGGATATTAATTGTAATAAAAAGGAGTGGAAATATGCATAAATCAGTGTTAATAGATATTTAAGCACCGATGAGAATTGTGCTGAAATCTTTTATAATATAATCTGATTGTAAAAATGTTAAAAATAATTGCGATAAAATTTACAAATGTTGACGGGGCGCGCCTCAAGGGCAGCGACATATAATTACGGCGACTTGCAATGTGAAAAATCAACAGCAAGAAGAAGCTGAAAAACTAAAAATAATTGGCAACAAAATGCGAAACAGAAATTCGGCCAACAGACACAGGCATGTCAAAGGCCGTAATACAGATCTAACCGACTGACACGCAGCACAACAAAAGCAACAGCAACAAAAGCAACAACAGCAACATCAACAACATATATAAGATCAATACTATCTATACTATCTAACATTGAACAATCATAGAAGAAATCACATTCGTCTATTCGAATTTCGAAATTCGTAACGTAATCAAATTCGGTTTGCTTCATGTTCAACAACAGTCGCACTCACCAGGATGAGTACATTCGCGAATATGCCTTCGAGCCGGAGCTGCTGATCAATCGCGAGGAGTATCTGCGCGAGGAGCAGCGCGCCCAAAGAGCACCCTCCACTCCCGTTCGCCTGCGCTGGGATGAGGCCATTGCCAAACAGAAGCAGAAGCAGAAGCAACAACAGCAACGCAAGTCCGCTGAAACAGACAGCGATGACAAGAATCAAATTGAGTTCGAAATTGAGGCGTTCTACTATGTAAGATAATATTTTTAAATAATATACATTTGTGGAACTAGCTCCCATTTAACAAACAAAGCTATCGTTTCACTTTTTCGGACAACAAATCGAAATAGTGCCCAAAATGATAACCCAAGAAAGATTTTAATTGAAAATAAACCCAAATTATTCGAAATTACCTCGAAAATACAATACAGCTTGTGAACTTCGAAAATGAATGTGTGAACATATCGGTAAATAAATTCGGAACTCCAAGGGAATGGAACTAGCTCAAATTTTCAAACAAATAACGTTAGAAATTCGGGGCATTAAATTAGATTCGGATTTTTTAGGCTCTCTATTATTATTAGCAATTGTAGTTCTCAGCTAGGTCTGAGTGTGTGCACTGTACAGTGAACCAGATCTATTTGCAGCAAAAAGCCATGCAAAAACTGCAAGATTCTATGTTTCTCTAGCCAATGCAGACATACATATGAATTTCCCAGGCTAAAGAGACCTTCGCCCAGACCTCTGGGAAATTAGCTACGTTGCTCGTTCTTTTGCTATTTTATTTTTGTTGCATTTCTTATATTTTCTTTTTTTCGTGTTCTTTCTTGTCGCATACCTAAATATTTTTATTTATTTGGTTTTTGTTTTGACCATGGCATATGTGCTGGGGACCTTTGTATACGATTTTCAGATTGCACTGTCAATGAATTTTAGTTGGGGCATTCGGGGTCTACGGATTCACTTTATATAGAGTTTTAGTGCGCATATAAAAAGTTTATCAGTTTATAAGATAGTATATGCCGAATAAATTAATCATAAATAATTGAATTATAATTTGTTTTCTAATTTGCTGATGGTTTCTATATTTATATATATTTTCTATATATATCTATATATTTATTCCTTTTTATACATATTACATAGATTTATGCATATACCACCTCTACCTATTAAGTCTCCAAGCTCACGCAAATAAACTATTCTCACATTATTCGCTCTCTTATATTTTTTAAATCACATATATATACATACATATATGTCAAAAAGCATTTATCTGCGTAATCATTGTCAATTTCTTGCGAATTTTATGTTTTTTTTTTTTCTTTGTTATGCTCTTCACCCATGAAATGGGAATTTCCGCAAATGAGAATCATTTCGTGACGAAAATTCTTTGCTTATGGGATATGTGCTCTCTTATGAAATTTTTTATCTATATGTATATTTTTGTTTTGATTGCATTTTTTATATACCCTGCATATTTTGTAAACGGCTTAGCTGGGGTATGATGAGCACTGAAAAAATCAATATATATATTAATATACATATATATACATATATATATATATATATATATATATATATATATATATATATATATATATATATATATATATATATATATATATATATATATATATATATATATATATATGTATATATGTATATTGCAACTTGGCATAAAAGAGTTTCGCTCGGATCGAGTCGCTCAATCCTATGATCTTAGCGTGTAGATTTTTTAAAGCGAGTTTTTTTTTATATTTTTTCTGGTATTATTACTAGTCGAGCACCGCCGGCTAGACTACTCTATCTTGTATTGTTTGGTTTATTTTAAAATACGAGAGTTTTCGAGTTATTTATAATATGTTTGGGACCTTTGGCTGCTGCCAAAATGATCAACAAGTGAAACGAATGCGTTAGTAAGTGTTTGGTATTCTTGGAGGATGGTGGACAACGTTTATTTATATTTAAGTTCCATTGTTTTGTACAATTGAAGAGGCATTCAACGAAGCCCAATAAGTATAGAAAAATATATAATATATCAATTGTATGCTTATAATTGTTTTTAATTCACAGATGTATGGTCGTTATACGAAAGATCTAGGAGAATTTGCTAAAGATGAAGCCAGAAAACTCAAACTACTCGAAAAGCGAAGAAAGCAAGAAGATAAACAAAGAAATAAGGTAAATTCTAAATATAAGAACAAAGAGAGTATGTATATATTTATAATCTCTTTAAAAAATTACTCATGTGACAATCTATATATTATAACGTGCCTATCTTACTGAGCAATATATAAATACTTAAGGTAAAGCATACAATTTTTATAGACAACCAAATTCCAATATACTCTATACATTCGCTTAACATCGAAAATTATGCAAACTACTCGCATTCATGAAATTCACAAACGCCATTTTGAGTCTGCTCAAGAATAATTTGGCATAGATCCCAATAGATCCCATTGACAGTGGTAGCTACATACAGTACTACATGTAATGCCCGACTAAATATCTAAATAAACATATATATATATATATATATATATATATATATATATATATATATATATATATACGCACATGTATATGGTATATACATATCCGTATGCTAAGATCATTCTGAGCGCATCGGTTTATAAAGCAGCAGTGCTGGGAAATATTTACAGGAACTGTTGGGCAAACGAGCAACGCGCATAAAACGCATCTCATCATGGATATGGAAGCATACATTGGCGCGGCTGGGCGAGGATTGGGTATTCCTGGCCTTGCTGGGCATCATAATGGCTTTGCTCTCCTTTATCATGGACAAGGGCATATCAATATGTACAAATGGTAAGCCCACGGCCAAACATTACGCCCATTGTATCTCCTATTTCAATTCTTATTGATTCACATCCTTGCTCACATATCATTATAGCTCGTATTTGGCTCTATCGCGATCTGACTTCACAGCCCTTTATACAGTATATTGCTTGGGTATCATTGCCGGTCTGTCTAATATTATTCTCAGCCGGCTTTGTGCATCTCATCGCGCCGCAAAGTATAGGTAAGTGCATAACTAATTAACTAACTATTGCTAACTAGGTGGTATATAGAAATTGTCAAGTATTTGTTGTGCATAAGTTTTTCTATCACGTAAATAGTATTTTGTGCTCAACTTAACAATAGCTCTAGAGTTGGTAGTTATTTGAGTTTTCCAAAGCAAAAATAAACCAAAAACTGAAAACTATGTTAATTTTTTTACTTACTTACTTACTTCGATGGTTGTTTAGGATTCCAAAAGAAACTAGACAGTATATTGAAGGAAATGATTTTTACTACAGGTTTCTTTAACTAATTATATATACATATATATGAAAATAGAATTCTCTACAAATTTCTTAAAGCTAAAGAATAATTCAAACTGTTAAGAATAAGACAAACTCTTATATATGCCAGTTGGAGAATCTTAAAAAAAGACAATTTAAATGGAAGTAAACCCGTTTGCATTTCATAAAAGACCTGTACCACTGCAATCCGGCAGCTGCCCGCACCAAACGCACTTGGCACCCCCAATAACTGAACTATCCCAACTAAATGTCTACATGTCTTATACTCAAAGCAGACTAACCCATAAATGAGCACAACAAATTTACTAATTGATGTACATATACTCACTTACTCACCAGAGCTTTAAGTGCATACTAATTGCAAATTCTAGATATGTCAGTATATATCATTTTATTAAACTTCGACTATGTATAGGTTCCGGTATACCTGAAATGAAGACCATACTGCGCGGCGTTGCGCTGAAAGAGTATCTCACATTTAAGACATTAGTAGCCAAGGTAATTGGTTTAACGGCAACTCTGGGCAGCGGTATGCCATTAGGAAAGGAAGTAAGTATAAGAAATTGATGCCAGCTAATGGCACACTCACCCAACACACACACACCTCACACACATACACGCAAACACATACACACGCTTTCACACATTTTGGAAAACTCTACAATCGAAAAAATCTTTAAAAACTAACCCCGCCTTTAGGGTCCTTTCGTACATATAGCAAGTATTGTAGCACAATTATTAAGTAAACTCGTAACATCATTCCAAGGCATATATGAGAACGAGTCCCGCAACTCCGAAATGCTGGCGGCTGCCTGTGCCGTCGGCGTGGGCGCCTGCTTTGCTGCGCCCGTAGGTGGTGAGTACTTAAGTCATTTACTAGAATTTTAAAAAGCTGAGACACGGATCGATCCATTCGACAGGCGTTCTGTTTAGTATTGAGGTAACCACAACGTATTTTGCGGTGCGCAATTATTGGCGCGGTTTCTTTGCGGCCGTGTGTGGTGCAACGGTTTTTCGACTGCTGGCCGTGTGGTTCCAGAATGCGGATACTGTGCGCGCACTGTTCCTGACCAATTTTACCACCGAATTCCCCTTCGACCCGCAAGAGCTGTTTGTGTTTGCATTGATTGGGTGAGTCGATATGTTGTCTATTGCTTTTTCAATATAATCTCTGAATTCAAATTCTCATTTTAACAGCTTTGTTTGCGGCTTAGGTGGCGCCACCTATGTGTGGGTGCATCGTCGATATGTGCTGTTCATGCGCTCCAACAAACGCATGAACAAATTTCTACAGAAAAAGTGAGTACTTATCGATTACATATGTTATTGTCCGATACCCATAATTGCGGCTAAATTTTTCAAATATCGATAGCGAACGTTGCATACTAAATTTTCGTTGAGTTCAGTAATTCAATTCAAACTCATTTGATTTTCTCTCTTTCAGTCGCTTTCTGTATCCCGGCTTTCTGGCGTTGTTGGTCTCCAGCATTTCATTTCCCTTAGGCACAGGCCAGTTTTTAGCCGGGGAGCTCAGCACACATGAGCAGGTGACGCAGCTGTTCAGCAATTTCACCTGGTCGCGCAGTGATCTGACTGTGGAGCAGGCTGCCGTTGTCACACACTGGATGACCAGCTACACGAGCGTCTTTGCCAACCTGGTGATCTTTACCATCTTCACGGCAAGTGAATGCATTCTTTCTGTATTCTATCAAATACTTATTGAATTTATTGTTGTTGTATGCAGTTCTTCTTTTCCATCATAGCGTCCACGATCCCGGTGCCATCGGGCATGTTTATACCTGTATTTAAAATTGGCGCCGCATTTGGTCGCTTGGTGGGCGAACTGATGGCCTCCTGGTTTCCACATGGCGTGCGCTACGGCGGTCGATTGTCACCCATTATGCCAGGTGGCTATGCCGTTGTCGGCGCAGCTGCCTTTTCCGGCTCTGTGACGCATACGGTATCCGTGGCTGTGATTATCTTTGAGATGACCGGACAGATAACCCACGTAGTGCCCGTGATGATAGCCGTGCTGGTGGCCAATGCGGTGGCATCGCTGCTGCAGCCCTCGATCTACGACAGTATTATACTGATTAAGAAGCTGCCGTATCTGCCTGATCTGCTGCCATCCAGTTCCGGCATGTACAGCATCTTTGTGGAGGATTTCATGGTGCGGGACGTGAAGTACATTTGGCATGGTATCTCGTATCAAAAGCTCAAGGAGGTGCTCAAAATCAACAAGGCGCTGCGCTCCCTCCCACTTGTGGACAGTCCAGAGAATATGATTCTGCTCGGTTCTGTACAGCGGTACGAGCTAATCAAGATCATTGAGAAACACATTGGACGGGAGAAGCGAATGGAGGTGGCACAAAAGTGGCAGAAGGAGGCCGAAGAGCGCGCCCTCGAAGAGGAGAAGAAAAAACAAGAAGCTGAGCTAAAACAGCGTCGACCCTCACGCTTCGAAGTGCTGCCCGCCCCGGACATACTCAGTCTGCGGCAGATTGCCAACGATGAAATGTTACCGCCCAAGAAACGGGCCGAGACACTGCACAGCTCCTTAACGCCACGCAAGTCCATATTGAAGAAGACCAACTCCTTCAACTTGAAGACCTACGCCCCCGCATCGCCGCACAGTCCCAGCATTACGCCGTACACCACGATAACAGGCAACTCTGAGTTTCGTATACGGTCCGCATTCGAGGCCATCTTCAAGAAGTCCACCACGCTGCAGGATGTACAGCCAGATCCAGAAATGGGCTCCATGTCGCCCGCGGCCAGCAACAATGAGGTGCAAGTGCAACGTGCACCCAGTGCCCCCAGCACACCTGGCATATCCAAGAAAGTTCAGTTGGTAAGTCATATTCGCCATACGCTCCTATTTTTCATTTTGGTGTTATTCGCGCTTAACAACTAACGGAGCCAAGCTCCTCGTTTCACTTTGTCCGTTGCGCTTATTTCTGTAAATATATTTGCATTCCAAGCAAGCACAAAACAATTGGAACTTTGTCACCGATCAGATCATGCTGGTAAGTACAAATCACTTACATCGCTCTTTCGCTGTGCATTCGTTTACTATTTGGTATTCTGATGAACCTCTTTCTCACTCTGTGTCTGTCCACCTTCACCCATCCCATTCCATATCTGCAAGCAAGTAAACCCAATTACAATCAAATCGGAGTCACCCCAAAAAATGGTAAAAATTATTAATTTATAATTCAAATATAGATGTTATTGCGTTTACCTTTTAAGCTAATTTAAATTGAGTACAATAGTGGGGCAGTTCTTATATTTTGAAATAATTTTTTGATTTAACCATTTTAATACATTGCGGGAGTGGCAGTTCCCTATATCAGCATCAGTTTTAGTGTTTGCTCGATCTCAGTATATTGCTTAGCCTGCTTGCCGCTTCTACATACACACATATGTGTATGTATATTTAATATTTATATTTAATATTGTTGATCGCAAATTAATATAAAAATGCAACGCTTTGAATATGCCGCCCGATAAGGATGACACAGATGATACCATAACAGACAAAACAGATTCGTATAAACCAATTAATATACCGCTCAACGATGTGAATACAGATAAGACCTGCATTAAATACAAAACAAATAAAGTTTCAGATATTAATAGACAGACCCACGAACCAGCTGCTGTGTCCCTTCTAAACGAGAATCACGTAGATAAGCAAAGAAATGTTAAGAAAAAAATTCAATTCAGCTGCGATGTGAGAGTTAAAGATTCGGCATTGCATGGCTATACGTTGGACAAGCTATCCGATAATCAAGAATCAAATGAGATGGGTTATACGATAGAAGATGACGATGATAAATTTAATGACGATAACGAACAGACGGTAAGTATGATTTGTTCTCTGTATATTTTGTATTTCTCTTTCTCTTTAATCAGGGTATTGTATTGTAATCCATACTAACCGATCAATTATTTCTATATCCGACATTTAACCCAACACTATTTCTATTTCTATGCTCTCTCTTGTTTGCATTGTACTCCGTTCTTGTATATATATATATATATATATATATATATATATATATATATATATATATATATATATATATATATATATATATTATATATGTAAATCTCTTAATGCACCAACAAATCAAAACACATTAAACAGAACACGATTACAAAAAAGGCAAAGTCAGTGCAATTGGTATGTATATATTTTTAGATAAATCCAGCGATAAAAGAAATACGTATAACTAAGAATTGAATTAAAAATGTAGACTTATGCACATTTGCCTGTTTTAGCCAAGGGAACGTGTCATAGACATGTCGCCAGAGGATCAGAAGCAATGGGAACTGGAGGAAATGCAAAAGCCAATCGATTTAGAAAAGGCACAGATACATATAGATCCATCGCCCTTTCAACTTGTGGAACGCACCTCCATACTCAAGGTGCACTCGCTGTTCTCTATGGTGGGCATCAATCATGCGTATGTAACAAAAATAGGCCGTCTTGTTGGCGTGGTCGGTCTCAAGGAGGTAAGTGCTTGTGCAAGAGTTGTCGTGCATTACCTGATTCAAAATATATACTTGACAGTTACGCAAAGCCATCGAGGATATCAACAGCAACAGTTTTGTGGCACATCCTCGGGACGAGGAACTCAATTGCGACTCGAAACCTGCAGCGGAGAAGCCTCTGCTGGCAGTTAGTCCAAGTGCTAGTGACAAAGCCGTGGATATGACCATTACCTCAATGGATTCGGCGCTCTCTAATTCTGACAACTGTTCCGATATTGAAATGGAGCATCTGAAGTCTCTCGATACGCCAGAAATAGCGCTGACCCTGCCGCCAACGGATGCAAATGCAAATGCAACAACACAAGACACAAACAAATCTGTTTAAACTAGGCTCCCATCTTTAGGAAAATGAAAGAGAATATATATATATATATATATATTAACTGTTAGATACGGCAACAATGTTTGAAATGCCGCTTTTAAATTTCTTTAAAGATACAGTTTAAAGCTAAGCTAAGTGATAGCATAATTAATGAATTAGTTGATCAAGTTGTTATGTATTTATATCTCTCGCTAGTACATAAAATCAAAGATATCGTGATCTATATTTAAGTTGCAAGCAGTGCAAAATAAATATTTTAAAATAACAAAAAGCAACTCTTTCCAATCCAAATATGCTAATATATATATATACGTATTATATAATATATATATATAATATATATATATATAATATATAATCATAATATAATCTCGATTATAATCATTTCCTTCATTTTCCACATCCATGAAATAATATAGTTTCACAAAAAATATTGATTTTAATTTAAATAGCCAATTTTGTTTATTGACAAAACTATTTTTGAAAGAAAAGACAATGATACATATATTTTAACTTTCGATAATATACGTTGATATTTATATTAATATCTATCATGAGTCCTTCAATTTCATTCAATTTCAAAATGATATTTAAAGAACTTTTTCAAACTATCAAATATAGTTTAGGAATAAGTTTTTCCTGGTTGAGATCCCCATTTTCCCATCTCCATGTATTATTATATGGAAAATTAAATTGCATGATACTTATTTAATATGTTTTATTTCAGGGCTCTCACGAAAACACAACTATGTTTTAAATTATACCACTATTGTCAAAATAAAGTTGTGCTCCTAATAAAAAATCCATTACATATTATATAGATTCTAGAATAGAATCATTTATAAATTTACAAATATAAATAATATAGTCTCGCTGGCATACTTTAAGGTTAAGTAATCTTTAAGTCCGGACTCCTCAAATATGATGGATTCACGTCACTCCAGGCAATCACGATAAACAAATCAATCTTAAACATTTTCATATCATCAAAGTATGTAGCGGGTTTCATATTAAGCCTCATATAGTTTCATATAGACCTCAGAAATAATTTATTTGATAAGTAAACTACAATTCTTAGATCTACAAGTCTAATTACAAATTTTTGTAACAAAAATTATGTACCGTCGTAAAAGTAAAAAATGTTTGTCAATTGAAAACCAGAAGTGGTCGAGAATATGCGTGGGCAGATATTCCAGAGATATGCGGTATAAGTTTGGAAATATTATACTACCGCGAGGCACTCAATATGCAATATTTGAATCAAAATCTGACAAAAACGGATACTTCCTAATATCTATGGGAAAGTCTCCACTTCTTTATCAACAAGAAATTAAAATGACTGGTACTTGGACTTTCGTTTCAACAAATAACAGCGTGATCGAATCAGTAAAAGTTATGGTTTGCCTTCCGTATAAATTTAAGTTCACTGACGAACTAATCGAAGATTGCACGAAAAAATCTGGTCCCACTGCCATGTTCACGGTACTTAACTATCCCCTGTATAATGAAATGAAAGCAGCACTTAAGTTGCAACGATACACTTCAGGAACTTCTAAAACTGCATCCATACCCAACACAAGGTCCCACTGGCCGATTATACTCATTGCGTTTTTGATCATATTTGTATTGTCTCGACTTTACTTAAAACTTAAAAGTTTTGGCTGACTTTGTAGTAATTCTATCCGACAATCAACAATCAAATCAAATGAAATATGATAAAAAAATATCGATAATAAATTTAATTACGATAACCAACAGACGGTAAGTGTGATTCAAGTGCTAGTGACAAAGCCGTTGACATGACCGCTATCTCAATGGGTTCCGAAGTTCAAATGGAGCATCTGAGGCTCTCGACATGTCAGAAATAGCGCTGACCACGCCAACAGTGCAAACTCCACATTCACAGATAAAATTTAAAACAAGGCATAAACAATAAACTATAACTTTCAGAAAAAGCCTACTTTTGATTAGCGAGGTAGTTAAAAAAAAGTTAATAAAGAAGATTGATGTTTAGTTGAATAGATAAAGAAGCAAATTTAAAAGCTGAAATCCCCGATTTATTTATTTACGGATCAAGCGAAAGAACTCAATTATCCCAACTATGTCCGATTTTTGATTTGGCTATATTTTTTGCTCTCACAACTATTGAGATACAATTGCGATGGATATATTTCTTACGTTCTCTAATATACATTGATATTTACGTTATTTAAATGATGTTTAAAGAACTTTTAAAACTTTCAAATATGGTTTGCTATTAAATTCTTCATCGTTAAAATCCCCATTTCCCATATCCTCATATGATTTTTTTGTTTATTATCATTATTATTAAGTGTAGAACCTGTACATAGATAAAGTATTTTAACAACACAAGGAAAACCTCATATGATTATTTGATATTTTTTTATATTTAATATTTGTATATGCTGAGCCCATTTAAAATGGGAAATCCGGGTATAATGTTTTTGTGAAAATGTGTGTAACAGGTAGAAGGAGGCGCGGCAGACTCCACAAGTATATATATTACTGATCAGGGCGACGAGCTGAGTCAATATAGCCATGTCCGTTTCTGCGTCCGTCCGCCCGTCTGTCGGTATGAACGCCGTAATCTCAGAATATGTGAGCTAGAAAATTGAAATTTTACATATATACTCGAGTATACCATACCCCGTACGAGTTTATCATATATTTTCGTTAACTCATCCCATTTCATTTTTATCGAGAATAATCTATCAATGGATTTTGTGTTTTAAGCATAACTTAAATACTATTAGACCTAGAGATTTACTGTGTTTGTAAATTTTTGTATTTGTACATTATTCAGATTTTACATAAACGTATTTCAAGTACTAGAGACTTTGCTTTGGAACACACATTTGAGCATTATAATCACGTTCTGAAAGTTTCATGAATATAGTCCCCCTACAAGAGGTATTGCCCATACTGCAGCCGAAGTGCAGTCGCGGCTTACGGCGCAGTTAGTAGAGCTCGTGCGGATATGTGCATAAAAGAAGTTCAGAATGATTAGTATATCTATTCTTTGCAGGGTGAAGGGTGTCTCCTTGTCGAGCAGTCTCGACTAGAGCACACTTGTTTAATTTCAGGGCGCTCACGAAAAAACAACTATCAACTTTTTCAACTGTATTGCCAACATGAAGTTGTGAACTTCTAAATTACTCCATTAAAATTTTAAGTTTATAAATATAAATATATATATTGATTTCTCGCTAGCACACAGATTCGGAAAAGAATCTTGTTAGGCTAAGTAATCTTTAAATCGGGCCTCCCTCAATCTGACGGATCTGAATTACTCTTTGTTCCGCCACCGACCGCAAGGACAAATAAAGGCAATCCAGGCAAGCAAATCAACTTCAAACTTTGTATATCATCAAAGTATGTAGCTGGTTTTATATTAACCTGTTCGAGTTCAGAAATCATTTTTAGTAAAAAAAGTAAAATAAAATTCATAGATCTACAAGTCGAATTACAAATTTTTGTATCATAAATTATGCCCAATCAAAGTAAAAGATGTCGGTCAATTAAAAACAAAATTTGGACGAGAATATGCGTTGGTAGATATTCAAGAAACATAATATATAAGTTTGGCAATATTCTAGTGAAGCCAAACACTCTATATGCAATATTTCAATCACAATCTGACTCTGGGGCATACTACCTAATATCTATGGGAAAGTCGCAACTTCTTTCTCAAAAACAAATTCAAGTCAATAGTAATGGGGATTTCGTTGCACCAAATACTAACGACATAATTGAATCAGTAAAAGTTATGGTTTGCCTTCCGTATAGATTTAAGTTCACTGACGAACTAATCGAAGATTGCATGAAAAAACCTGGTCCCACTGCCACATTCACTGTACTTAACTATCCCCGATATGGCGAAATGGCTTACCATGTGCATCAGGCGAACAATTTTGGGATGAGATCAAGTTCTAAAATTGTCACCAAACTCAACAAATGTTCCCACTGGCCTCTTATAGTCATTACGATTTGTATCATTTTTATGTTGTCACGTCTTTACTTAAAACTCAGAAGTTTTGGCTGAGTTTGCAGTCATTTTATAAATATAATCTTATAATATAATTTGATTCAATATTTAATTTATTTTTGGAATAAATGTATACAACATTAAAGTTTGCATTCTCAGAATCTGTGTCAAATTAAAAGATGATTCGCCGTATATTCTATATTGCACTGCTGCTATCAGGACCACCGCAACTCCAGGGACTATGTGGTACGCTAATTCTATTCTTAAGTCCGCTCTTCTTGCACGGATAACATGAGTATGATCGCATTTCTTGCTTCCATCAGGAGTCTTCGTTTCCCTGCCATCAGTCCGACAACCTCAGTCTACTCAAAGACCTCGTTGCTATCCCTTTTTTTCTCGTGTCATGCTTAAGCTAAGAAGGTAAGTTTTCTGGGTCCTCGAGCTTCCATTGGAATCGGCTTCCCCGGCAACAAAAGTAACTCCGTTTTCTGGGTACCAAGCTTCAAGCCTCAAGAGCTAAGACTAAGCATGTCTACGTGCACATTATGATTTGTGTCTATTTTGGACTTCTACGGTAGCCTTACAATGTTGTTGTCGTTGATATTCCACGTCTGGTCCCAGAATTGACCTCTGTGCAGTTCCTTCCGTAACTCTATATAGTTCGATATCCCCCTTCTGCCTCTACTGCTTGCTATGCAAGGTCTACAAAACAAATATACTCAGTTCGTCGTTCTTATTAAAAATTTATATATATACATATATTTTTTCAAAACCAAATCCCAATTGAATGAGTTCAGATTTTCAAAATACATACGGTTTCAACCTCTTTTTCATTATCCAAATATGTGGAAGTATAAAACCCACTTGGAATTTTTCACATGTAATCTGAAATAATATTTCCGTAAAATGAAATTCTTCGATATTCAAGTCAAATAAAAATTGTTTACAAAATATGCATCGTCGAAGTCAAATCTGTAGTAAAATAAAAAACATTATTTGGTCTAAAATATGCGTGGGAACATACTCAGATGATATGATAATCAAATATAGTAATATATTGGTAAGACCAGGCACTCCATATGCAATATTTCAATTTCAATCAGACAATGGGGAACAATATCTAGTATCTATGGGATCTTCGCCACTTCTTTCTGAAAGGCAAATTAAAATGAATAGTGCTTGGAACTTTGTTGAGCCAACTTCCAACAGGATAATCGAACCAGTTAACTTTATGGTTTGTCTTCCATATGAATTCAAATTAACGGAGGATTTAATCAAGGAATGCACAGGAAAACCTGGTTTCCCTTCTATGTTCACGGCTCTCAACTATCCCTTGTATGATAAGATGAAGTTTGAGCTCCTAAAGAACTTTCAGGAAACGGGCTTACTTTCTAAAAGTACATCCATATCCTACACATGGAACCACTGGCCCCTGGTACTCGTTGTGCTTTGTTTCATTTTTTTATTGTCACGGGTTTATTTAAGGATGCAAAATTCTGGCTGAGTCACTTGTGCATATTATTGTTGGACAATGATAATTAAGAAGAGTGCTCTATTCGAAACGGCCTACTTGAAATATACCCTGATTCTACGAAGAGTTAATAGTAGTATAACATTTATGTCTGTATTTGCACGGAAAGCATTTATTGAATTTAAAAATTTATCTTAAATCGTACTCTGGCTTTTCTTTCTTTCTTTTATGTGGCGTCCTGAGAATACTATTACTATTGCTCGCGGTGGCGTTGTAGACAGAGGCGTAGGCTGTCTTTATTTTAGTTATTTTGGTTGTGGTGCGAGTTCAAATCCCGCGGAACATTTAAAAAAAAAAAAACACGCCCCTAGTGGCCGTAGATACCTCATTTTTGACCAGCTCTTGGAACAAGCAAACGGTAACGTAACTACAAAATTTGAATGCTTAAGCTCAAAAAATGTGAAAATTTCAGGGTATTTTTCGATATGCCACGCCCTTAAGGAGGCGTTACAATTATTTTTGGGTCATCGATAGAGGAGGTTACCAATAACTCAACTATCCAAATTTGAAGCTTCTAACTCTTAAACTGTAGAATATATAAGCTTTTGCGCTTTGCTACGCCCCCTGCGGGAGGAAAATGCATTTTCCGAGTTTCCACGGCCCTAGGAATATTTGAACACTATAAATCGGAGATATACACGAGTATGTGTTCTCAATTTCAAGTCTCTAGCTCCAATAGCGCCGAAAAAACTACGTACATACGGACAGACGGACATATGGATGGACGGACGGGTAGCAAGAGTATAAAAAGCTCTTAATTAGTTAGCTTTTGTGGCTACTAGATCACCCATCACACGGAGGGACAGGGCCAAATGACAGCTCGTCGCCCTGTTCAAGAATATATATACTTAATATCGTCCCCTATCTCTTACATACATTTTCACAAAGCCATTACACTCCAATTTCCCATTTAAAATCGGTGTAGGGTATTAAATATCTGTTGTTGTTGAACTAAGAAGAGTTTAGGTACTGTACGTGAACATAAACAGTAAGTTAACAGCGCTTAAAGCTGCTGCTTAACATATGGAACATATGTTAACAAACTCTCAGCTGCATGAGCAAATACCCTGTAATCGATTTTCTTATAGTGTAAATTAAATTGCAATCTTGCTGAATCTAGCTTGAGCTTAATAATAAAACAAGCCAAGTTCCAATATTAGCAATATTTTTATAGCTTTTTGCATCAGAATAAATCTCTCCTAAACTAGTTATACAGGGCATATTCACGATCGCATCTTGACGTGAGAACGTTTGGCGACAAGCAGCCCGTTGGGCCTTTTGGCCAGTTCAGCTCTTTCGATTATCACCTGTGACCAAGTCGACTGAGGAAGCAGCAGCAGCAGAAGTCGCTTGAAGGCAGCAGCTGCGGTAGTTCCAGCACATTCATTGATCTGGATTGATAAACCCATTTTGGCAGCGCTCGAGCGCGGATGTCTCTTCTAATAAATCTGCAACGGTTGAAAAATTAATGAATTAAAAGAAAATAGTGAATGAAATTCATAATTAAATTGAATTCAGTCACAGCCTTCAGAGTTCGCCTATTATTAACCATCAGAATGAGAAGCCATACCCAGGCAGATGATATACAGCACATAGAGCCGTCGTCCTTGCGGCAGGATGCAGCCACTTTGGTGTCCCAATCCCCAGACACATATTCAAATGGATCTATCACACGGCAGGAGCAGGAGAAACTTGAGATCGCGGGCGATGATCAGGAAGATTTAGGCTACACTCGTACTCTGGTAAGCTCTAACAAAGATCAGAAAACTTGGGCATAGATTAAAATGTTTTCTTGGCATACAACAAAATTTTAAAAATTAAAAATAAAAGCGAATCAAAGGCTCTTTAAAGATCTCCAATCCTTTGAACAGAAAATAATTAGTATTGATTATTAGGTATATGATTCAGAGAGATTAGTGACAGGATATTTATAATAAAATGTATAATCATCATGATCCTTTGAAAAAAATAAATAAATAAATAATAATAATAAATATAAGGAACAATTTCTTCTTATATTTCACCACTTATCCTAAACTTAATTATCTATACAAGCAAAACAGGAAAAATGTTCATGCCATAACATTAGCTTAGAATCAAAGAAATTATAATACGGAATAGGGACTCCTTCGCTAACATTAAAATGAAATTATTAAATAAACAACTTTAATATATTCCCCCAACCTAAGCATCTGGCTATTGTTTGAGAACTAATTGGCGAGCATCAAGTGATAATTCGTCAATTATGTGGTCTAAATATTAGTTGGCATTCTGACAAAAGTTGGCATCAGGTGCCAGACGGTATTTATTTGTATTTGCATTTGATATTTGCAAATATTCTTTCGCCTGATGGGCAGGCACGCTTCTTTTAATTTATTATTACTTATTAATTTCACATTTTTTTATTAACTTTTTCATTATTTTCCGGGCAAACTGCGTTAATTTAGCCTAATTAGCGCTGTTTGAAAACTTCAATTCGACGCCCATGTGATAGATGTGACTATATTGTTTACAATTCTATTAATTTTTATCATTCTATATATTTTTAAAAATCATCCAGACACATAAGTGGAATGCCCGTACACAAATAATATATAAATATATATATTAAATTTTTAGCACATCGCATGTGACAAATGCGATGTTTCTGATGTAGTGACAGACGGTACCATATTGTTGAGTCATACATCTAATATAATTTTCACTTTCTGATTAATCTGTAGATGTATGGCAGGTATTCGAGGGATCTGCAGCAATTTGCTGGCGATGAGGCGCGAAGACTACGCAAGCTCGCGAAGCTGCGCAAGCAGGAGGATAACCTTCGACATCAGGTGAGCACTGGAGTGATGTAGCTATATGTATATAAACATTTACTGAGAAAAATATAAAATTTATGCAAGTATATAATTTATGGTAAGTGAATATGGAAGGCCAACTGATTGATTGGAAGTAAGTTAGCTGTCACGCTCAGACTTTCTTACTGCAAAACTGTAGAAGTTACTACTTCTTTCCAGATGGGTCGAGTTAAATCTTAAATTTGTTTTCTGCTTTTGTCGCTTGGACTCCGGAGCTGTCAATTAATATTGGAAATCAAAAGAGATCAACAGTAACTTAACTTAATTATCAATTTTGTTAGTTTCTAGGCATGTGTTTTCTGATTAGCCATGCTAGGTAATGTCTCTGGACTTAATAAGGCGGAATGACTTGCGGATAGACGAACATTGCCCAAAACTAATGCACTGCCTTCACAATTTTAACGAATATGAAATCCTTAAATATAAATAATTTCAAGCCTAAATATTTATTTAATTGCATTTTATTTCAATTATATTATATTATACGAATTTTTACTACACTAACATTTTTCATGAAAAATAATACAATTATTATCTACTTCAATTATATAAAAAAATACTACCCATGAAAGTCCTCTCTATAAGATCATTTCTATTATAGCTGTTCCAGCTGCAGTCAAATGAGCCTCCACGCCTGCAGAGTATGTCCGCATGGATTTGGCATCATTTGTCCGAGCGCCTGAGCAAGGATTGGATATTTCTCACAGCCTGTGGCATCATCATGGCCCTTTTATCATTCACCATGGATGAAAGCATTCGATTGCTTATTGAAGGTATTACGAGCTGCCAATCGCGTTTCTTGATATGCTCAACACTTTCAATATGATTTCAGCACGCTTTTGGTTCTATAATGATATTACTGACGATCCATTTGCCAGGTATTTCGCTTGGGTCTCAATACCCGTACTTATGATCTTGATAACCACCACCTTTATAAATTATTGGGCACCGCAAGCCGCAGGTAATATGAACAATTTAATCCAAACCTCTTGAGCTCTACGTGAACTTTAATTTTAGGATCCGGCATACCCGAAATGAAAACCATTCTGCGTGGCGTTCCTCTCAAGAACTATCTCACATTCAAGACCCTGGTGGCTAAAGTACTGGGCCTGACACTCGTATTGGGCAGCGGCATGCCACTGGGCAAGGAGGTGAACTTTAGAAGAAAAACTATATCCATATATACTAAGTTCTCCTCTTCTGTTACAGGGCCCTTATGTGCACATTGCCAGCATCGTGGCACATCTGCTGAGTAAGTTGGCCACGCCCTTTCGCAGCATCTACCAAAACGAATCGCGCAGCACCGAAATGCTGGCCGCTGCCTGCGCCTTAGGTCTAGGCACCTGTTTCGCAGCACCCATTGGAGGTAAAACGAAATACTATAATATTAAATAAATATAAATATGACGAACTGATTGATGCCATACGTAATGCTTCATACTAAATTAATATATAAATAACTAAATCTTTATAAATATAACTGATTTACTGATCTATCCCATGCTTACAGCTGTTCTCTTCAGCATCGAGGTGACCACCACATACTTTGCGGTGCGCAATTATTGGCGTGGTTTCTTCGGCTGTGTCGTAGGCGCTTCGGTAGTGCGCCTTTTGGCCGTCTGGTTCCAGGGCGCGGACACAGTGACAGCGGTCTATCCCACCTATATAAGCACCGAGTTTCCTTTTGATTCCAGGGAGCTCGTCTTCTTTGCTTTGACTGGGTAAGATTATCTTGAGAGTACATTTGTTTCTTCTCATATGAGTTTTTCTCTTATAGTGCACTCTGTGGATTGCTGGGCGCCTCTTTTGTCTGGGTGCATCGACATTACGTGCTCTTCATACGTTCCAGCACGAAGCTGAATAAGTTTCTACAGAAGAAGTGAGTACGATCGTTTAGAGATGTCTATATAGTGTTGTTGAGTAATCAGTTTGCATAGATAATTAATGTCAATCCTTACGTCTAATACAACTCATTTCTACACCCTCTGCAGTCGCCTAATATATCCCGGAATGCTGGCCCTGCTAATATCCACACTGACGTTCCCCTTGGGCACTGGACAATTTCTGGGTGGGGATATTAGCACAGAGAATCAGTTGACGCAGTTGTTCAGCAACTTCACGTGGACGGAAAAAGATCTTAGTGAGAAACAGGCGAAAATCGTAGCCCAGTGGTCCACCAAGTACACGAGCATCTTTAGCAATCTCATATACTACACGCTCTATCATGTAAGTAGACCCTTGCACCAGCCTAGAGATAATCCCTCGAGCTAACCGAACTGTTCCATAGTATTTCTTATCCATTATTGCCTCCACTATGGCCGTGCCGCATGGCATGTTCATACCAGCTCTGAAGATTGGGAGCGGCTTTGGCCGTTTGACGGGAGAGTTTGTTGCCTGGATGTTTCCGCTGGGCGTGCGCTATGGCAACTGCATGTCCCCAATAATGCCCGCCGCGTATGCGATTGTGGGTGCGGCTTCCTTCGCCGGCTCGGTGACTCACTCGATCTCTGTGGCCGTTGTGGTCTTCGAGATTACCGGACAAATTGCATTTGTGGTGCCGGTGCTGGTAGCTGTGCTGGTGGCCAATGCTGTCGCCTCCCTGCTGCAGCCCTCCATGTACGAGAGCGTCATTATGATCAAGAAGCTTCCCTATCTGCCCGATCTGCTGTACACCAGCTCCTCAATGTACAACAAGCAGGTATCCGACTTTATGCTGCGCGACGTCAAGTACATTTGGCAGGGCATCACCTACCAGCAGCTTAAGGAGGTGCTCCGCATGAACAAGAAGCTGCGCTCCATTCCACTAGTGGACAGTCCTGAGAAGATGATACTTATTGGCTCTGTGCAGCGGCAGGAGCTAGTGAAATTAATCGAAGAGCAAATTGGACGTGAGAAACGCATGGAAATGGCCCACAAATGGCGTGCGGAGGAGCTCAGGGATCAGACAGCCGAGCGGCGACCATCACGCTTTGAGGTTGTACCGGCACCGGATCCACAGAAATTAAGTTTGATGCAGAATAAACGTCAGTTAAACGACTCGCTGAACAGCCTCCACAGCAATCCCGAATCACGACAACATACCGAGTCCGATCTCGATCTTGAGCTCGGCTCCAGTGAGCACCTACAGCCGGTAATCAGTCCCTCAAAGCGAGTGCAGCTGGTAAGTGCTGTGGCAATGGCCAAGCTCTCATTATTCATTATATGACTTAACACTAGGTTGGCGATCGAGTTGTCGATTTGTCACCCGAGGGCAAAAAGCTTTGGGAACTGGATCAATTGAGCAAACCTATCGATTTTTATAATGCATCGGCTCGCATTGATCCCTCACCCTTTCAGCTGGTGGAGCATACCTCATTGCTGCGAGTTCACTCCTTGTTCTCTATGATGGGCGTGAACCATGCCTATGTAACCCACATTGGGCGTCTTGTGGGCGTCGTCAGCCTGAAGGAGGTGAGGACCGGAGACAGTGGAAAACATTATAAATTGTGTAGCTGAATATCCCCTTTATTATTTTAGCTGCTCCAGGCAATTGAAGTCATTAACAATCAGCGATTTGAGCCAACAGTTCGGGAGCAGCAACCAGATGCAAAACCCCTGCTTGGGGGCAGTTACAGTGATGAGGGCGTCAATAATACCGTCACCTCGGTAAACCTAATGTCTGGCGAAATACGAGCAAATCCTAGGGAGGGGGAAGGTGCTGAAAGGGCACCCACAACTGTTTAGCCGGAAAGCTGAAACAGTACACAATTTTACGTAACACCTAACCAAAAATTCTTATACTATGGCTCAAGTAGTGAGAAATTTCATTGATAGCGTATGGAGCAGGACTCGAAATCACATTCGTGATAAAAAAAAATGAACTATAGAAATGTTAAAAGCTAAATCCAAATGACTGGACTCATAGGGTTTACAGTGAAACGAACCGTGCATAAAGTGCGTATTTTGTAAGTTTGTAAAAATATTTGTTCTACAATTCTATTAAAATATTTGCTCCATTTTTTACTCTCACAATTCATTCAATAAAAATAAAAGAAAAATCAGGGTAAAATAAAACTCGTTTCTTTTAACATTTTTTATATTTTGCTTTTTTATTGACTTTTTCTATCGTTTTTTTTTTTTTCATTTCTTTTTTTGTATAAAACAATATCTCATGTTGTTTTTTGTTGTTGCTTAATTTTCGATTTCTTTTAGCCATTTCTCCAATCATTTTTAAAAAACAATATACTTCTTCAATTGTTATTGTTTGCATTCGATTTAAAAACTCGCTCACAAATACAAATCGCACACCGGCTATGCACACACTTTATACACTCTACTCTTAGTGAGATGCCCAGAGTATATTAGTTTTTATTTGAATTTGCAAAGAGTAAAATAGCGCGTTTTTATTAGAAATAGTAACGGCTAAATTATATTCGTAATATTTACGGACATTTCTCTTTCTTTTTCTTGCAAAAAACTAAAGTGTACTTATATTTTAGTTCATATGCAAAATGCGTGTATGTGTGTGTGTGGGTGTAGTGTAGTGTAAATTAGTGTGTAGTGTAGTGTAAATTAGTGTTCTGTATAGTATACGATTCTCTCACTTGGAGCGCTCCTTGCTTAACACACGCCTCTCGCTTAGTTATTTTCTTTCTTATAAATGGTATAATATATGATTTTTTTTGTTTCGTTGCGAAACATTTCTCACAGTTTTACAAATTAAAACAAGAGAGTTCCTTAGTTTTTTTCGAATTTTCTTTTTTTGTTTTGCCATCAGCAATATCGTCGTGAGTTTCTGTTTACAATGCAAACAAATTAGTTGATGCTTCTTTTTATAGGAATACATAGTTGTATAAATTATTTTAAATTATCTCTGGGGTGTTCTTACTTAAATATTAAAACCATTTTCAATTTGCAACTGAATTTATTTTTTTTATTTTTGTTGATGTTTGTTAAAAATATGCAGTATTATTATGTTTCTATTTTTTTTTTTTTATGCAGTAGTTTGTTTTTCTTTTTTATGGAAGTATTTAGTTCTTTTTTTAATGATTTTTTTTTATTTAAAGTTTGTTTGGAAAAATATAAGTATGTATATTCTTATATACGTATGTGTATACAACTTGTTGAGGCGCAAAGCATTCTGACATTTTGTATCGCTCTTCTCGTTGGGGAAGGGGAGGGGGCGTAAACGTGCGGAAAAGAAAAACGAAAGTATTACAGAAAGTATAATAATTAAAGAAATTTCGGTCTCCCTTAAGCCCCGATCTAGGTCCGCTACATTTGTTAACAGTGTTATGTAATTGTTGTGGTCGGTATTGTTGTTGTTGATGGCACAGCGTCAGTTGATAGTTTCTTATTTTTTCTTCAGGTGCATTTTACATTTACATTTTATATCACAATTTGTATTATTATTATTATGTTGTAATTAACACATGTTCCTCATTTACGCCCGGCAAAAAAAAAAAGTTGTTGAGCAAAGTATCAAGAGTTCTCTCTGCTCTTTTGTATAAAGAATAAGTGTTGGAAAAGTTGAAATTTGGTCGATAGACAGTGTAGGGAAATGTCCTTTTTGAATTTAGCATTTGGAGCTTTTAAAGTGCTTGTCAAAGGAATGGGACTTTGCTTACTTTGAATAAAAATTACAGAACTGCTGAAAGTTTGTTAGAGTTCGTGTGAGACGTGTGTGTGGCCCTGAATAGTTCTCCAGAGCCCGTCAAAAATTTAACTCAATTCTTCAGGTTTGATCTTAAGTATATTCATTCCATACTTTTTTTTGTTTTTTTTTTTTAATTTTTTTTTTTTTTTGTAACAATTTCTGTAATCTGATGTGAAAATGATAAACAATCTTGTACATTTTGGATTTTCTTAATTGTTTAGTTTTTTTTTTGCTTTTCTTTTTTTTTTTTTTTTTTTTAATTGATATACTTGAGCCAAAAAAGGAAACAAACAGATATATGCAAACAACTTTACTTCATCTTCTTCTACTCTAACAGAAAAGCACAAAAAATTAACAATTTTCGGCGGCAACTGGATTCTTTTTTTGTTTTTTCATTCCAAATATAGAAAAAAATTCTTCGATTGTGTGTGTGTGAGTGTGAGTGAGTGTCTAACTCGCTTAAACGCAATTTGCATTCATATCTTTTTTTTTATTTTCATAAAAAATTATAGCGAATAATTACATGTTCGTTTTTTTCCACTTTTCATTCTTTTTTATAAAAAAAGGTTTTGTTTTTTATTTTTCATTCGAACGACTGTTTGGTTTTACTCTTTCATCTTGTTTTTGCTTAATTATACAGCATATTTTGGATTGCTTCTTAAGGGCTCTCTTCTTTGCTTTATCTTAATGAATATCAGAAACACAATTTTTTAAGTTTGTATTAAATTAAGACGGAATTTTAAGTAGTTTCTTGCTGTTTACAGATTTTTTATGTATAACGCTTCAAGAAATTAATCGAGCAAATTATTAATTATAATTTGCAAATTTAAGATGTTTTTGTTGTTGTTTTGTGATTTGTATATAAAAAGTAATTATACAAAGAAATTGAACAAAAGAAAAAACGAAAAAGAAAACTTTAAACAAACTTTGATTTTGTTTTCTATTTTGGCTCGAATGCCGCAATTCCCAGCCGAATGGGACTCCCTCTAATTTTTGTTGTTGTTGCTATTGTTCTTGACATACTTAGCCACTGGCCGTGGCGGGCTCACAATACTCGGCCAAATCGCCGGGTCGCTGCTGCCGCAGGCGCCGCTGCAGCAATAGACTCTCGCTCGGCGGCGACAGTCCGATGCCCAATGTGGGCGGCTCATCCAACAGATGTGGCGGCACTTGGGTCGAATGCACAAAGCGGCCGGAGCCAATGCGAACAGTTGGCTGCTGCTGCTGCTGCTGCTGCTGATGATGATGTTGCTGTTGGTGATGGGCGCGCTGCAGGCCTCTGCTGGGCTGAATCATACCGCAACCACGCATGGGCGCGTAGACGCAATCCTGACGCCAATTCCGAATCTGTGTTGCAGGCGACGTCGAGTGCTCGTCGGAAGGCGGCGAGCCGCCGCTGCTGCTACCAGCGCTGTTGTGCCGCTGCTGCTGTTGATGCTGCTGCTGCTGCTGCTGCTGTATCTTGTAGCCAGCGGCACCGCCGCCGTGCGAGAAACTGCCCAAATAGTTGCGCTGTTGATTCCCATAATGGCCGCCGCCGCCGCCAGTGCTGAAGGGCGGACGATACTTTCGAAAGCCGCCTCCGCCACCAGCAGCGATCATATGCCGCTGCGGCTGCTCCGGCTGATGGCTGCGATGACGCCAATTCTCTAGGCGGTGCGGCTCGTGGTGTGGCGCTACATAGCGTTGTTGTTGCTGCTGCCTTTGCTTTCGCGTGTAGGCATTGCAGATGGCTGGGATCGTTGGCTTCAAACCATTTCCAACCGATTTCATCTCGTGCTCATCATCATAATCATCATCTTCCTCATCATTATCTTCATCATCATCGTAGTCATCGTCCTCTTCATCAATGTCGGCATCCTCGTCATTTTGATATGCATCCAATGCAAAGTAAACATTGCGCTGTTGCTTGTTACTGTTGCCAGCAGGTTGTTGTTGCTGTTGTTGTTGTTCTTCTTGCTGCTGCTGTTGCTGTTGTTTGCCAAAAGTCGTTCGCATTGTTGTCTTCTCAGCTGCAGTAGTCGGCACTTTCAAATCATCTACATTGTTATCGTTATCGTTATCATTTGGTGGGCACGTTGCTCTTTCTGCTGCTTCTGCTGCTGCTGCTGCTGCTGCTGGTGTTGTTGTTGTTGCTTCTGCTGCCGGCACTGCCGCTGAGTTGACAACAATATTTGCAGTCTCATAAATTTCAGGTAGCTTTTCATTTAAATCACTAATACTATCCAATAGTTTAACATAATCATCATCATTATCGTAAACATTATCATTATCATTTTCATCATCGTTATCATCATCATCATCATTATCGTAATCATTAGCATAATCGTTATCCTTATCATTGCCTTTGTTGCCATCCGTTTGGGTTGTTGTTGTTACTTTAACTGGTGTTGTTTGCATTTTGTTGCTGTTGGTGTTGGTATTGGTATTGGTGATTGTAGTAGCACTAATATCACATGACGTTGCTTGTTGCTTATTAGGCCCATCAACATCATCATTCTCGTTCTCCTGCTTCTCCTCATCCTTAAACACGGTTTTCTCATGCGCATTGTTGCGCATTGTTGTTGCTTTTGTAGCAAATTCGCTTTGCTTTAATTTTTCCATATTATCAATAATAAGTTCATCCTCCTTCTCTACTACCTTAACCTCCTCCTCTTCGTTCTCACCATCCTTAGCTTTCAATTGCTTTTGATTGTCGGCTTCAGTTTTTTCCAGCTCCTTATGCTTCTCCTCCTCCTCGTCGAACTCATCTTCTTCACCAATATAATCCTCGCGTTGCTGCTGCTGCTCATAGGGATAATCATCGCCCTCATCTTCGCCAAGCGTGCGCCAATAATGCTTATAATGCTGATAGTCCTCGCCCTCTCTCTCCTCCTCCTCCACCTCGCCCATCTCATCATCATCATATATTGGATCGCCCACATGGCCAGTTTTCGGATTTTGCTCCTGCTGCCGTTGTTGACGCTCGCGCTGCTCCTGATAGCGACGTGTCGACTGCGCCCACTCATCATCCACACCCTCATCCAGACGGCCAAAAGCCTCCAAAGCCTCTTCATCGTCATCGTCCTCCTCGTGCACATTGAGGGTTTTGAAGCCCCCGCTGTTGTTAAATATGCCAGAAGCATTCCTCGACGATTGGCGGCTATGGTTACTGCCCCCACTGCGCTGAGCCGTAGACAGTCGACCGCCGTAAGTGGACGAAGAGGAGGCATTCGCGTTGTTATTGGCGACGACAGCAGATGATGTTGTTGATGCATTACGAGAGCGACTGCGTACATAGTGAGCCGGCGGCTTGGGATTATAATTCTCATCGCTGTACGCGTCCTTATAGGCCTGCGAGGGCTGATAGATGTTCGGGCGCTCCTTCATATAATCGTAGCGCATCGAGAAATGCTGCAGGATCACACGCTTCACGGCCATAGCCGACTCGGCAAACTGTGAGATCTCACGTGCCGATTGATGGTTGCTATAACGATTACAATCAATTTATTAATATATTATAAATTTTAAATGGCTTTATTATAGCTACCGTCGGATATTGTTTGGCGTTTGCAGCGCCTTATGTCGGCTCGATTGTTTGCTGACGTGCGGCTCCTGCTCGCACATGCGAATCCACTTATGATTGAGCACAGCTTCGGCACTAAGACGTTTTGATGCCTGCTTAACTAGAAGACGGCAAATTAGATCTTTGGCCTCATCGGTCACATCATGCCACTCGGCTTCCGGAAAAGAAAAACAGCCTGTCCGAAATAAAGGAAAATCCTACAATGAGTTCCTGTTTATCTAGTTTATCATTGCTATGCATACCCTCTTGAATGGACTCGAAGAGCAGCTCCTGGCACGTTCGACAGTTCTCGCCGCGATTCCAGCCGCAATCCTCTCCGCAGTTGCCCGAAAATGGAGGATAACCGCAGAGTAGAATGTAGGCAATTACGCCCAAAGACCACAAATCACAGCGCTTATCGTAATAGTTGGCTTCGCCTACGAATAAATCGACTACTTCGGGAGCCATAAACTCGGCGCTGCCGACCTATAAGAGAATTGGTTAATTAAAAAATCATCTAAGTTTAGTTACAAAGGCTAACTCACTGGGGTCAACAATTGGGGAGTGGCCGCTGGCGATGATATGTCCGTGGTGAACTTAATACCGGAGCCCAAATCGAAATCACAAATTTTAATTGGACAGAGCGAATCCGTTTTAACGCACAATATATTCTCCGGCTTGAGATCACGATGAGCAATGCCCTTCTTGTGCAGAAAATCTAAGCCGGACGCAATCTCTTTGATGATCTGCGCCGCCTCGTGCTCCGAGAAACAGATTTGCTCCTGGATACGCGTGAGCAAAGGGCCGCCATTAATTTTCTCAAACACTAAATAGAATTTCTCATCATCTTCGAAGAATTCGATCAATTGCAAGATGCCCGGATGTCCCTGACAGTGATGGAATGTCTCCACTTCACGAAAGACACGCGCACGCGCATGTCCTGGTATCTTATCGATAACCTTCACAGCATACTCCAGATCGGTATAGATGTTAACGCATGTCTGCACCGATGCATAGGCACCCTCGCCCAATATCTCGCCCGTCAGCTTATACAACTCTAAAATGGGAATAGAGAAATTCAATTTCATTATTATACTGATATATGATATACATATATATCAAACCTATGTAGGTTTATCTACTTGCCCTGAAATGTTGACGAGTGCAGCGAGGAGCTGATGCGTTTTTTACGACGCTTCTTCTGCATCTCCTCCTTGTGCCGATTGAGCTCCGCCTGACGCTCCACTTCGGTCATGTTCGGCGCTTCGCTCGATTCGTTCCCGGACACATCTTCGCTGCTATAGCGCGTTAACTCATTCTGGCCGTCTGCAATTGCAAATTAAATCGAAATATACAGATTATAATAAGAACTAGATCATTTATAGGGATTACCAAACTATACGAAAAAGCAAATTATTATCGAAATATGATGAAATTAGAGAAACGTTTGAGCTCTATCTATCTAATGAGCTCCGAATTCAGTTGCTACTCTTTGCAACTGCTCTGCGCAACGTTTCGCGGCGAACTGTTGCTGAAAAAACTATTGCCGTCGACCTCATTCACTGATAGCCCCTAAAGATAATTTCTTTATGCAAACAAATTGAAATGTTTCTTTAGCAAAAAAGTATGTTTACACTTGAATATATATCACATGTTTATGGCTTCCTCTTGTCCAAAATTCCAATAGTATTAAAAAAAACATATTTTTATTTTATTTTATTCTTTGGCTTAACTGAAATTTATATATATTAAATTTATATATATTATAAATATGTGAATATCATAAAAGTAAATTAGAATATTATAAGATATATCTTATTTATTTAAAATATTAAATATAAATTTTAAGTCAAAGCAGCATAGCAGAAATAAAATATTTAATTTATTTTAAATATCTCAAAATTTATTTCTTATAATAATCAGGAGTAACGTGTCGTTCGCTCATTGCTCGAATCGGCTTGAGTCACCTCTTAAAAGGGGTTTCCTACTCAACAAGTCGCTTTATAAAGAGCGCAACCATATATTGTAGGCAGCTGTTTGCATATGATGATGAAATACCCGTTTATAGATTTAGAATACAAATACAAGTACAATATTGCATTATATATGAGACTTGGCATATCAAAGAACGAGTTATAATAAAAAAATACAATATATATTGAAGAGGTGTTATAAATCAAGACTATGATTGTAACTACGGCTTAAAATAGTCAAATGAAAAAGAAGCTAAGCCATTTAAAAGGGAAATTTCAAAGCCATTTGCATATGAAAACCTAAAGGAGACTGAAAGCAATAAATAAAAACCTTATGTTCGATTATCTACATAGACGGAGAGGTGATAGGGTCTTAGCATGATACACTAATTAGAAATTTAAATGCCAGCTGTTATTAAGGTAAAAATATTATTAAAAAACCTTTCTAAACTCAGACGGCTGTTCTAAAATTCTTATAAAAATACATTTTTAAAAACCCTTTGCTTACATAGCTCATTCATAATTATATAAAAATTAATTCATTAAATAAACCCCAATGAGTCTTGGTGAAACTTTTTGAATCTTTGTTTTGCTGCGACGACTGCTGCTGCTTCTGCTGTCCATCTTATAAATTGAAAAGCGTGACATTTCAATTCTTTGCATAGACTTTGTTGAGCAGCCTTCGATTTCGTAGGTTGGCGTTAAATGGAGATTCAACAGAATGTTAATCAAGTAAAGCAACAAGTGCTTATCAAGTCGCGACACAGCTACAACAATCCAAGAGAAAATGAGAGGAATATGTACATACATATATAATGTCCATTAGGTTTTGGGTTCGCACAATAAATATTTGCTTACCTTTATCGTCGACCAGTTGCCATATTTGTGTATATTCCTACATACACATATCCAAGTTTTTTATCAATGCATAAATGTTTATAAATAAACAAGTGTGTATAGAAAAATAATAATACAATATATGCATATATAGATGGATCGCCACGGCGAGTACATAATTTTAACGCAACTGCGTAGAAAGCAAATCGCGTGTCGTCAACAAGTCGCGAGTAAAACGAAAAAATTATAATAATAAAAAATAAAATATGTAAAAACTCAAAAACCTGGGCCCACATATCAAAAGTTTAATGTGAAAACTGAATCGGCGTGCGGGCGGGAGGGAAAAGGCGAGAAGAGGAAGACCACAGGCGGCAATCGATGCCTGGCCAGACAATGCTCATGACAATAATAATCTTCATTATGATTATAATAATGATGAGCAGCCGGAAAAAGTCAACGCATTTTTGCAATTTAATACCCTTATGGATAGCATACATTATAATTTCGAAGTCGCGTGTAACACGTTTGAGAATACTGTTATATGTATGCTTATCTTTATCTAAGCTCGATAACAATCGATTGTTATTTTCGAGTCATCGAAATCATTCTCTACGGTTATTATATAAATTTCTTCTTCTCATAATTTTTCTTTTTCTAAAATTCTGTTCGTTTTGATCTCTTTTTTTTTTTTTTTCTTCTATATTTTAATTTATTTTTTCTTCTTTTCTTAATTTTTATTTTTTTAATTCTGTTCGTTTTGATCTCTTTTCTTTATTATGTCTTCTCTTTTTTTAATTTATTTTGTTTTTAATTTTTTATCTTTAATTTATTCTACATATAAATTTGTTTATTATTTATTAAAAACATTTTTTTTTTTATTTAATTAAAAAATTAATTTAAAAATTTTGTTTATAGAAAATTTATAAAATTTCTGGTCGCAATAGTTTAAGCTTTTGTGCATATCTTTACTTTTAGGGTATTTAAACTTCGGCGTGGTTGATTTGGTTTCGCTTTCTGGTCCTCTTTAATTGCTGTCATAAACCAGGCACACGAATCGCTTGTGCGTTCAATATTCTATTTATAGATATCATGGGACTTACGACTCTGTCTGGCCACTTAAATGCGTGTAAAGAAGAAGCGCAGAGTGAGAGAGAGGCAGGAGGCGGTGGAGGCGGAAAAACTGACAGATCGCTGGCCCACCCAATCGCCAACTGCAGCTCGCAAATGCAACTCGTAATCAGTAGAGTTCAGTGGGGAGTGGCGTGACGTGGGCGGCTGGCTTGGGACCGTTGAAGGGGCCTGCTTGGATGTCCATACAATAATAAATCTAATGCTCATAGGCATTGGAACTTTGAGCGTCAGAGGTAATTGGCCTTTGGCGACGGACTGTCGTCGTGGTGTTGTTGAGACGCATAATAAAAAAAAAATAAACGAACAGACCGAACAAACTACTCCAAGTAATTCAATAGGCATACATATATATACATATTTGTATGTATGTACATATATGCAAATAATTGGTTAGGGTTATACAAACAAACATGACTTGATCATTGAACGATTGAAGAGAACAAAACGGAAAGCTAGGCATTTCTATACATAATATAATATTTAAAAAATAAATTTATGTTATTATTTTGCTACATTTAATTATGCCATTCCGAAAAGATAAATCCCTCAATGACCTATCTAATAACTCTCCCAACTGTTGCTTACCATCTTTACTTTACTTTCTTCAGATACAACAAGACTGAGATTCAATCAATCATTCTTATCGCATGCCTTATAAATCCTCTTGCCAATCACACACACTACTTAGGTGTATACTGTATAGTATTTTGTTGTGACCCAATTTCTTTCTAGACATTCTCGTATATTCTTCCGCCTTCTAGCTGCTGGCTGCTGGCATTAACTATTTATCTAGAACGCAATATATACATACGCAAACGTTGATAAACAAATAAATACTACTTTGAAATACTTAGACAAGCTTTCATTTTTATTTTATACTAAATTTCTATTCTATTTTGTTTTTGTTGTATTTGTTTTTAGTTGGTTCCGGTGCAGCCGCCGTCTTCAGTCTTATATATCATCGATTCTCGGACGTCATTTCTCAGTTTCTCAGCGAATTATTATTGTGTCTCGCCGCTGAGTGAACATTTTGGCCGAAAGCCCACTGAAATTCACAAGCACCCCCCACGGCAAACACGTCATCTGCTCTGCCACGCCCAGTTGCACACACGTTTCACTGCCCACTTGACGCACACACACACATATACACATGGCCATTTGCTCTTATCTAAATTTAAATGTGGCCTATTTAGTGCGTTTTTTTCTCTTTCTGTTTTTAATTCTTATCAATTACGTAAATTAAATTGTGGAAAGCAGCAAAATAACAAAAATTTATGTTTATTCTTCCTGTTCTTTTATTGTTTTTTTCTTTCGTTCATGTTTGGCAACTTTTTGCGCATTGCTTTTTGAAATTTGTGCAAATCATTTTGTTTTGTTAATTTCTCGATTTCATGGAATGGCTTCTTCTTTCCTTTAGCTGTAGGAGAATTAATTATGATAAATTGACAGATAATTTGTTGTCGAAAAGCTATTGACAAATTACAGAGATTTCTTTCTTGCTTTTCTCTCACTTTATATTATTCATTTATATTCTTTTCTTTTTATTAATTTCCTGCATAATTGTCACCAAAGGAGATTTCATCCTAGGTGAACTGATCACTACAGCTAATCTCTTCTATAGACATCACTCGATGTCTTCATGGAATCAATTATAAAAACGCCTGATGAAACCTGATTCGTCGTATTTCATCACCCTAAACTCTTGAAGAACACCTTCTCAAAAACTCTGTAGATTGTTTATTTTTGTTTCATTTTGTTGATGCGCAACTCAAGACAGGCGAAAGAAACATTTGAGGTTTGCGAGCGCTTATCTAAGCAAAGTCGGGAGAAGGTTTGCTTTTAACTCTCGGGTTACCGATTATCAAATCACTCACGTATATGTATGGCATATGCAATATATAGTATATAATATATACATACATACATATATAACGCCTGATGTTTTCTTTGTGATTCAAACGTCAATTGGAAGCCATAGAAAACTGAAACCAAAACAAGCTTAAAATAGTTGTTTTTCTTTTTTTCTTATTCCTCATCTTCTTTCTCCCGTCGCTTTGCAAAAAAGAATAAATAAATAAATAATAATAAAATAAATAAATAATAATAAAATAAATAAAACAAATACAAAAACAAAAGCAAAAGCAAAAACGTGTATACGATTTCTAGCTTTTGAGTCAATATTATCTCTGACGCATTTGCCGGCCGGCAAAGCGGAGACGGCGAAGCGAGGCGAGGGTCAATTGAGGGGTTCGAGAAGTCGTCTGTTTCACTATCAAGTTCTAGTTGAGCCCCTCAATTTGAATTAATTGCGTCGCACTCGCTAAATGTCCAATACTTTTGTTATTTGCATTTGTAGAGCTACGAGCAAAAATTCTCAATTAATGAAATCATAATAAACAATTTACATATCGGCAATTATTCTATTTCTATTAGCCATAGCATAGAATGCCCTATCATGTAAACCTGTTTAGGTATTTCTCTTCTTTGCAGGGTATTTGTTTGTTCCTATACACACACACAGAATAAATAAATAATTTTTGCTGGCATATTTTAGCATTAAATTGCCAGCGCTACTCTATAAGCAAAAATAAAGTAAATATTTGCAAAGAGATTGTGTCTACACATACATACATACAAATATATATATATATATATATATATATATTATATATTTTTATAGTAAATGCAAGAATTAATAAACTGCGTTTCAGATATAATGCCATAAATACGCTATAAAAATAAAAGAAAAGCAACAATTTCTGTTATGTGTTTGCCCAAGAATCGCAAATTGAAACAGTTGTTGGTAAAGCCCGACAGTTGTTGACTTGTTTTAATTATAATTATTGCTGCTGTGATGATGCAACATGTGGTAAGTAAATAAAGCTATCTAGTAGAAACCGAGGCGTAGATAATACATTGTTCTTTAGGTCACGGCATAAGCAATCGAAGCCCATTAAAACCCGACAGAAAAAGCCCAGTATAGACAAAATGTTGGAGTCCAATGCCGAGCAGACAAAAAGTTTAATGCAGTATTGAGTATAGAGTTAAATATAATACAAAATGGAAAAGTCTATTTAGACCAAAAAGTCCAAATCAACAAGGAAAGTACCTACATTTATATGTCAAAATAAATACCTTTTTGAAAATATTTTGTATATCTACAAATTTCTTTAAATTTCTTTATTTTCTTATAGTATACAAAATTTGTTATTGGTATTTATCATTTCCCTTTGTTTTTCAAGCATTATTAAGCAAGATAAGAAGAATGATGCTCATAAAGAGCATTAAAAACAAGGTCAAACTTAACTAAATATACCCACTTCAAAACAAACAAAACAACTAAAATATGTATCAAATTAATAATATCAGCGACAAATAACAGACGATCGCAGTAAAGCGTCTGCCACTGACCGGGGGAGTTTCCCCTCTCCCAATAGGATTATCGAAACGAAGCTGATAGCCAAACAGCTATCAAAAAAATGAAAACCGTCTATCAAAAGCGAAAATAAATTGAAAGAGAAACAATAATAATAACAGCCTTGAACAATTTTAGTTAAAGCTGCAGGCAAAATCAAGAAAACAAATGAGAACAACTCACTAAGTAAGATGGTACGACAAAGTATGCAAAGGTCAGTAAAGCAAAAGAAAGAAAGATTAGATCAAGTCTGTTGCAAAATTTAGGAGCAGAAAACAAATCGAATTGTTTACAAAAACAATAAGCTACGCCTAAAATTTAATTTAATTTAAAAAACCAATATAAAAATAATAGATCGAAACAAGAAAGTTTTCAATTTGCAAACACATGCGGCTGCCATTGATATGAAAATGAAAAGAGAGCAAAGACCATTCGAAGAGCAACGCAGATGTCAGGTCGACACGCGCTCCGCTCTCACTCTTTAAGCTGTCACTCTCTTTTGCTGCTGGCGCTCAATCTCATGGTGTGTTACTTCATACAAGCAGCAGCCGAAAGAAGAAGAAAATTATTGCGCCGCCGAATAAAATTGTAAAAGCAAAAGTTAAAAAAAATGGCGAAAAGCAAAGAAAACAGCAACAGCGAAAATTACCGGTAAGGCAGGCGTGTGCGAGGCGTGCGATTTGTCGTGTGTATGGCTGTGTGTGTGTCTGTGTTTGTAAAAACAAAAGCAACAAACTATAATGCATAATTATAATATGAAAAACAAATGTACAAACACACTCAAAGACGTGCCATGAATGGGTATTTGTGTGTTTGTGTATTTGTAGCTAGGCCTGCCGGCAAAATGCTCAAGGTCGCCATATTTGCTACGCTGTAACTTGTGTGTTTGTGGGTGTGTAGCAGAAGAGAGCGAGCAAAAGACGGGAGCACGCACTAATTCCGCTTCTCCAACTAGACACTCGTTGAGCTTGTTTGCTACGACGCATATTCTTACTGGAACCAAATTGTGACTCAACGGTACTGCTGCTGCATACATATGCATGTATGTCTACTAGGGATTATCGTTGCCTTCCAAAAACATCTAAAAACGATTCTATATTTATGATTCCAACAAAACTAATTTGTCCAAGTAAAGAACAAAAATTAGACTTTCCTGCTTTGAACTGGAAATTTTATCTTCAGTATGCGCCAATTCAAAGCATACATAATTTAAATTAAATATAGTTGCTATTCCACATTACTAGTCCTTTGCGCTAAAGTCCAATTGCCTCAATTACCTTGAACAAATACTTGACAAAAAGACATTGGCCCCACCAATAGATTTCCAATTGTAGTTGTCATGAATTCTAATTTGATTTTCAAACTGTTTACCGTTTACTGTGCTCATGCATATGCATATGCACAATGTCCAAATAACATCCAATTCTCTCTTCTTTTCGCATTTTTATGCATTCTTAAAAATATAACAAAAAAGTGGAGGCACAATTAAATATAATAATAGCATCAACAAGGAAATGCAGCGACAGAGCGAATTCCAAACGACACACACACACACACACACACGCACATGTATGTATGTACATAGCTAACAGAAAGTCAGTATGAATGAATAACAAAAGGCAAAGCACAAATGCAAAACCGGCATTTTAATAGAATTCATTTCAGAGAGCGCAATTAAAAATATGGGGATATGGATATGGGATAACAATTTATGTTTGTGAGTGTATGCATGTGTATGTACGTACATACAAGTTCTAAAGCTTAAAGCTTCTATAATAGGTAATTTCGCTTAGAATTTTTGTATATTGTATTTACCCAACATGTCTGTGCTTGTATTGTCGTTGGTGTTGTTGTTTTTCTGCTTTGCTCACTTTTAGCCGCAACGCAATTTATCTAAGCAACGCCTGCTGCTCAGTCGACGTCGCTGTTAGCTTCGCACGTTTTTTCTTCCTTGGTATTCTTCTTGTACTTTAAAACTACGTTCACTCTTTTTGCGATAACTATTAGTTATGTTCGCTTGTTTTTTTTTCAATACATCTTCAAAGCAACAAAAATTCGATATCGAACCAATGGAGTTTTGATGAATGAACGTCGCCGAAAACACGCGGAAAATCCTTAGCTACTGTGTATTTGCGCGAGTGTGTGGGAGACTACAACGTGAACTACTGCTTTAGTTATATTTTACTGCGACCGCTGCGAAAAATAGGGTGTACATGTGTGTGTGCGAATATGATAAAACCGAATGGTGTGAAATATATAAAAACGGAACAATTCTTAAAACACGGACAAAAATATAGCCGGACCGTCGTCTCGCGGCGCAAACGAGGAAAGAAACAAACACGCGTCGTCGAACTGCGACCAGTGTTCAGGCCCAGGCCAGGCGGCAGCAGCCAAAATACTAACACGAGAGAGAGTCGTCTGTGTGAGAGCAGAGCAAAGCAGCAAAAGAAAGAGAGCGAAAAAGCACAGCGCACAGCACAGCGGCAAACTGTGAGGCCAATCGCATTTCTAATAAGAGTATTGCCAGCTGCCTGCTGTCTGCTTCTGTCATGTAATATGTGAGAGGGTAAGGTAGCCGCGTGCAGAGCTTTGAAGTATTTATGCTGAGCAGCGTGCTCTTTGCACGTGCCAAAGAGCAAGTTAACGCACGCTGACGTAGCAAATGTTTGTGCATATTTTTTCTGCTTACGTGACTTTTTAACACTTGGTGTGGTTAAGAGATATGAAAACATGTACGTATGCGTGTGTGTATGTACATACATTTTGAACAATTCGTTTCATTTCAACATTATGTCAATAAGTGTATTGAATGACAATATACATACATACATATGCCTACATAGGTACATATACATGTTTGTATGTGAGCTTTCGCTGTTTTGTTTACACAATAAACTTTAACTTTCAAGCAATTGCAAAAATGTTCAGACGGAAGCATCTAGAAACCGGTTTAGAATTAATTAAATCAAAATAGATTAAACATATTTTGATCTTAAATAAGAGTAGAGAGCTAATAAATTTTGACCCCCGCTGTTCTTGGAGGTAATAAAAACAATTGAGTACGTGACTATGGAAAGTTTTTCAATTTGATTCAATTAGAAGAATCGATGCCGGGCCATACATATGGATGTACTTTTTAAATAAAAAAATCTGCACAGCGCAATAGAGCGAAACTGAATGACGTGTGAAATTTGGCAACATGGCTAGGGCGTGTGCGAAGTGGGAAGCGGAAGATGACAGCAGATCGCGTTCAATGTTTAACGAATTTAAATTGCGTTCTATTAAAAATAATGAAATCTTCATTACAAACACATTAGCAGCAAACAAGAAGAGTGCGTGAAAGAGAGTGAAAGACAGTTAGAGAGCACGAAAGAGAGAGAGCAGCTGACAATAACAGACGAAACAATGGAGACTGACATAATCGAACAGCACAGCGCTACAAAGCACGTTGTTATTTTGTTTTTATTTTGAATTGGTGAAGTGAGAGAGCTTAACGAAGCCCACAAGTTAAACGCGCAGACCGACAACCAGCTGAGCCGAAGGCGACAGCCGTTTTGTCGCTCGCTACAGCTCAAAACACAAACAGTAACAGCAAAATAACAACAAAAGCGACAAGTGGTGGCCCCAACACATGGCAAGCGGGGTTCATTGAGGGCAGGCGGGAATGCCGAGCAGCTAGTGAGAGAGAGAGAGTGCAGACATTGAGCGCATATAAAAAGACCGGTATGACCACGCAAAAAGCATACAACGCCAACAGCGAATGAGCGACCAAAAGACAAAATCGAACAAACAGAAACCGTGCTGCCATACATTTGCTCTCTATCTCCTTCTCTCGCTCGCTCACTATCTATACCTGAATTTGAGTGAACGACACACATACAAGCACAATATCACGTAGGCTGCTGACGTGCTTTTGTTGAGGGCAGCGTGAAAAGCGAGGTTAACGCAAACATCTACACCAACTCACTCTGTCTCACACACACACAAACTGACACAAGCATAGCAATATCATCGCCTGATGTGCGAATTGCGTTCAAAAACAAATGAGTGGAAGGGCAAAAAAGCAAAACTAAATGAACAAAAACTACTTTAAATGGTGCTTTGTTTTCTCAAAACATCTTGCATAAATACATACGTACATATGTTGGTGTATGGAATTTCTTTAACTTTTTTTTATACATTGCATGAGAGCTACAGCGTTGCCATATGCAAGAAAAAACATTGCAGGGCAGTGTCTACATTTACATGCATATAATATACGAATATTGTAAGCATTAATGCGCGTGTGTGTTTGTGCTTGTGTAAGGGAAAACTGCGTGTGAGGCTGCACGTACGTACACGCACATGTATTATTATTACAAATCACAAGGCAACCCCTGTGCTAAGGTGGAGAAAAACAATAGTGATGATATACTTAATACTTAATACTGCTCGCCTGTCACTCATTAATCGTGCTATAGACCAACGCACGGTGGCAATTGGCCAAACAACCACCCACAAAGCGTTGCCTACTCACACATGAGTACATACATACATACAACTATATGTACATACGTGTGTATGTATTTACAGTAACAAAAAACTTTCATTGCAAAATAGGTCTATACAGCGACGGACGACGCCTTCGCATTCTACCCAAATTCCGTTTTTTTTTTTTGTGCACAAGAGGCTTGCATCCTATATGCAGCTACAAATTGCTGAATAAATCCTGCTCTCCCCGCCCAAACACACACATAGACATAACCTTTATTTCAATTGATATGCATTCAGCTCAGTTAAGGCGCTGATTAACGTGACTTTTATTGCATTTTTTGTTTTAGCTCAATATTTATTTATTTTATATTTTTTTTTTTTATTTAATTATTTTTTTTTAGGTTTGTCATCGCCTCTGCCACTGCTTCTGTTGCACTAGTAGCTGCGACGCGTCGCTACACGTCAGCAGACGTATGGCTCGAACTCGGTCAGCGTTGGAGCGTGGCAGCGCAACAGTGCTTACGGGCAGAGAACGGGCGGCCGCTGCGCTCATCGCTTTGTCTTTGTTCGAAGATTTCGTTCATTTTTGTTTGCTCGTTTGCTTTGACTGTCGTTCTATTTTGGGTTTCTGCTGTTGCTGCTGCTGCTGCTGCTGCCGCTGCCACTGCCACTGCTGTTGCAGTTTCTGCCGCTGGTTGCAGCGCCAAAGTGCAATAAACGTCATCAAGGTTATGCGCAGTCGCTGTGCTGCTACTGCAGTTGCAGTTGCAGTCGCAGTCGCAGTCGCTGTTCGCCGCAGTCGCTAGTTTCGCTTTACAGTTTATTAACACTTCGTGATCCGTTTTCATTTGCTAAGCTCTTCGAGTAACGAAAAAGCTCGCACCGTGAATCATTTTGTATAAATTGACTGCACACTCAGTTAAGATAGCTGAGCTTATCTCGCCATCTCGCTTGCACGCATTCAGCTCTGTTTTATTTTTATACCATTTGTATATGTATGTACTTAATAAAAATGCAAATAAATTTTGTTAATTTGTCAATTCCGGAAATAAGCCTCGGCGCGCAGCTAGCTCAAAAGCAACAGCAACAGCAACAATAACAACAATCTTTCATTTCACGCTTCTGCCCACACGACGTTGACTCAGTCGACAGCAGCTCCGACTCCGCACCCGCCCCAACCCTTTTCGACATTTAGCCAGAGATCTGGTAGACAGAATTCTGGGAAAGTTTTCTCCTCGATTTTATTTGCGTCTCTTCTTCAACGGGGCAGCTGTCATGTTTGTTGCGCATTTTCTTCCAGCTGTTTCTCGCTCTATACCCTCTCTATCTTATCGCTGCCACTCTTTCATTTCTCTTTCTCGCACAGATAACCCAATCGTTTATTAATTTTTGAATATTCGGCTACATGGACATGGGGACGATTCACTAGAGTTGCTTATTATTACTTGGAGTGTGTGGGAAAGGACGCAAGAAATTATTGTTAAAAGAATAATAAAAAAGATATGAGTAAAGATAAAATAAGAAATATATGTGATAACCATTTTTTTTTTTTGGAAAAAATATTTTATAATACTCTTATTTTAAGATAATAATAATTTATATATATTAGTCTATATTAAAAAAGAATATACAGAATAATACAAATAAAATAAAATATAAATTTACTTAGATAAAATATAAATTATATTTGTGTAAGCTCTTGTATTCTTGTTTTTATCTTACATTTCATCTTACTATTGACTGTCCATAGTTCCATAATTTTTTAAAATTCGTATTTAAAAAATCCATGATTTTTCTTTGTTTTTCTTGACCCATATGTAAAATTAAAACATTCATTTTCCATATTCTCCTTAGCATTGCATATGTAAACCTCAGATATACACTTCAAACATTTACTGGCTTTTCATTTAATTGAATGTGATTCAATCTTAGGTATTGACGTCACAGGAGTTTGTAAAATGCAATCTAGAAAAATTATACGTGTTTTCTATATACTGCATTAAAATAAATTATTTTCTTTATATGTGCACGTTATGTAGTTAATATAATAGAGAAAACTAGACCTCAGGTGATCTAACACGACGTATGGGTGCGAGAACTATTGCTTAAGCAAATATAAACATACATATGTATAACATAGTGCCGACGAAAATCAAACAAATTAAATAAATTGCAAATAAGAATATACGTCGTACGTTCTTAGCATTTGATTGTAGAACGTCTATATATGTATAAACAATTAGATGATTTTATAAAGAATTCTTTATTAGTCTATACACTTGCATGGCTTACAAATTCATCTAAATTTGACCGCATTTTAAGCAACTGCAGCCCACTGTAATTACCTAAAAAGTAGCGGGAATCAATGGCTGACACGCAGCGATCGACGGCCAATCAACTTGATGTCGAATGCGTATAGCCAGTACCCTACATTCTGTATATATTTTTAAAGCTGAAGGGATGCCTGCAGACAGTCAGAGAAATTCTAGGAAATTATACGAATAGGATCGTACATAGAAACCATTCAATGGATTGTTGCCAGGGGCCATTGCAGCTTTATAAATATTTTGTACGTTAAACGAATGCGTAATGGAAATCGGAAAACACATGCACACGCACACAGAGGCAAGTGCAATGTGTTCCAGAACGATTTCGAAACTAAATAAGAAGCACCAAGTGGCAGACATTATACGAACAGCGGCGTAAAAACAATTCACAGAAGACAAGACAAAACCGAAAAATTAAACAGCCCATGCACACAGACGCACACATAGGCGTATGCACAAGGGCAGCTAGAATGTAAGATATAGGGATGAAGGGCGCCGCGTTCTACACTGAAGTCCCTGTCTCGCTCGCACACACTAGTGTAGTGCGTGGCAGCTGCAAAATAAAGTTTCAATGCACACAGCTAGCACACTGGTTACACAGCCGCATTTTGTGCTTCAAATATTGACAAGGGAAAGCCAAAGAGCGTAAGAGCGATAGAGTTGCAGAAAAGGAGTTGAAAAAGTAGCAAGAAAAAAAAAAAAAAAAAAACTTGAAATTCAACACTCACCTGATTGACTTTGGCTGCAGCTGTTGTCCGTGTTGCTGCAAGAGACATTGCTGCCGCCTACGCCGCTGTCCGCAGAGCCGCTAGCGTTGTTGTTGTTGGCGCTGCTGCCACTGCCGCTGCCGGCGTTGCGTCGCAGCGACGCAAACTCCACTGCAGCAGCTGTGCTGGCATTTTCCTCTTCCAAAATACACAAAACCATAATTTTGGCGCTGTCTTTCGACTTGAAATCCCTTGGTTTTCCTTTTTGGCACTCACACAGTCTCTTTTTACTCCTATCACACCAGCAAATGCACGCACCGTATTTCTGTGAACTATTCCGGTCTAACAGCTGCAAGCTTGCCTTCTCCTTTTCCTTTTCGCTCTTACAGGGTGCTAATAAGACTCAGCGTTGACGTCAACGTCGCTGCTGCTACTTGTGCAACGGCTGCGTTGTGCTCTCGCTCTCTCTGCTGCTGCGGCGTTGGTGTGGTTGTTGCTGCGCTCATTCAAAATGGTGGCTATTGAAAAGATTTTTCTGTTGCTGCTGCGGCTGCGGCTGTGGCTGCTCTGCCAAGAAATTAATTGTGTGTGATTTTGAATTTTTTGCTACTACAATTTCTGCACTTGATGTAGTTGCAGTCGACGCCGTTGCGAATTGCGCAGCAGCATCAAAAAAGAAGAAAATTTGTCGCAGGAAAATTTACTTTGGCAAACAATTTTTGTCAGACACTGTTCGGCAGCTGCTGCTCTGCTGACGTCGGCTGCGCTGCACTATTGTCGGTCGGTTGTTGGTAATTGTGGCTGTTGTTGCTGGATTTTCTCATCACATTGGCAAAAGCAAGAACAAAATAGAATATTCCTTCTATTTGTTTCAATATTAAATGATTCGATCCTCTTTGCTTTTTACCTTTGTGGTAGCTATCTTGGTATATATGTATTTGTGGGGGCTTGAATATGGTTGATTTTATTGTGGTTGCAGTAAAATTTGATTGAATATTGCAAAATTTGCTGTTGGTTATTGCCTGGGACTGACTGGTGGTGTTTGGTCGTTGTAGCTGTTGTTAAAAATTTTCTGCTGATTACAACACAAAAAAAATCGCTGAAATAGCGGACAAAAGCCGTTTTCTTTGCGTTTTTCGCTTTAAATTATCTCTTTTAGCTACCGATCCATTTTTTAACGTTCGAAGATGATTTCCGACTGACTAAAATTAGCGATGCATCATTGAAGTAATACAAAAACATCGATAACTGTTCTGTGCCGATAACAGTTGGCAATAGATTTAATCGATATATGGATGTTAACAATAAAATTGTTCCACCACCACATATATGGTTAGTGATTTGGCTTTTTCAAATAATTCAGATTTTTAGAAGTTGACATATGAATAAAGATGGAAATTTGTAATAAAATGTTTAAATTTCATGGTAGCTTTTATGTTTGGCATTTTAATTTAATTAAAATATTTATGGATTGATGTCTATGTTAGCTGTGGAGCGAATACTGTAAAGTGTGGAGCAAATAAATCAACTAACCCCGTTTCAACCTTTGGCAACACACACTCAACGTATTTTCATTTTAAAGCTCTGAAAGCTAACATTGAATTTAGTAAATATGTTAATTATGTGGTTGTTATGCGTTGTCATTTTTGAACCGCCCCAATTGAAGGCGGGCTTAATGGGTGGAGCTAAGTTCGTCAACAACCACCAATCGTCGAAGAGTTGCCACGACAGGACATTGCCTAGGCGCCTGCGTAAGTCAACAAATCGTCCAATTGGAAATATCCTTTGAAACAATTGCACGTAAAGGCAAGTGTTTCCAAAATGTAGTTTCTTTTGGCTTGTCATTAGGCACGCTACAAATAACGCTCGCAACTTTCAATAATTATCAGTTTACTGTTATCTGTTGAATCCTTCTTCGTGGCAAGATGTCCGACGATAACCCAGTTCATGCGAAACGCGCGCGTCTCGCCGTCAGCTCCAAGCCAACTAAACTGGCTGAAACGCAGCCCAAAGTCTCGAATCGCGTGCCCAAGTGCGCCCGATGTCGCAACCACGGCATCATCTCCGAGCTACGCGGCCACAAGAAGCTCTGCACCTACAAGAGCTGCAAGTGTGCCAAGTGCGTTCTGATCTTTGAGCGACAGCGCATTATGGCCGCACAGGTGAGGTCTGAACGATGGAGTGGGAGAGAGATGGAGATCTTTCAGAGAATGAGAGGGATAAGAAATAAAGAAAACAGAATAAATAAGTGCGAAGTCGAAAAAAGAGATATTCTAAAAAGAAGAGGGGAAGCAGAGTAACAGAGAATGAAATGCTGAGTGAAAAAGCACAAGAACTAGTAAGAATAAATGAGGAAGTAGATAGGGACAGAGAGACAAGACAGACAAAAGAATAAGAGACTAATATGAATGGTAAAGGAAGCAGAGTAAGTGGCACAGGAAGGTAAAGAGCTGAGGAAGACTGACGAAAAAGAGAAAACAGAGATGAAACAGTTGCGAGAGGGAAATAAATAGTAAGAATAAGAAAGTAAGGAGAGTACGTTAGAGAGATAAACATAGAGAGGATGCAGAGCGATGGTGAGAGATCAAATATATAAGATAATAAGATATAATTAGAAAAAGAGAGTAGCAGAGACAAGTAATAAAAAAAGACAAGGGAGAACAAAGCTAAATAGAAAGAAATCAGAGAAAGTCATTGTAAGGAGGAGAGGAAAAGTTGTAACAGAGAAAGAGAGAGAGAGTGAGAGTTGGGAGCGGCGGGGGAGAGGGAGAGAGAGAGAAAGAGACTAAGAGAGAGAGGTACTCTTCCTCTCTTTCTCTCTCTCTCCCTCCGCCCCAAACCAAGATCAAATGACAAAATCTTACTATAAACTGTCTTTTTAACTGCTTAAGTCCTTGTTGAGCTTTCGTCCTTAGTTTATAATACTTTATACTATAAAAGTGTAAAAGTAGCATTTCAGCCTTTCACCCGACATAAATGATAATATTTTATATAATTATTGCACTACAATACTCTTAACTTTTCCCATAATTACACTCGCCTTAACCCTATCATCCTTTGGTTTTTCAATTAACTCATTGCGAATCATATGCTTCTCGCATCCTAATAGCTATTCCATTAGTATTGTCTTTAGATTAACCGAGGCAATGTCCTAATTTGAAGGATAAACAATCAAGAGCGAGGGCAACTGCGCCTGTATCCTTCTCCTGCTCCTGCCACTGCCTGCCTACTGCCTACTACTCCGGCCCCAGTCCTTGGCAAACAAATGAAATACGAAATTCTGTTCAGATTTGTGTTAAACTTCTTCTGGTCTCGGACTTTGCTAACGCCCGATGCCCTTGCCTGATGTTGCTGATGATGGAAACTTGTCAAAGCGTACGAACAAATCGAGCTAAAATATCCGCTTACCAAATGTTTGCACAAGTGTTCAGCGGGCGGGCTCGCATTACATGGGGGGAAAACTAACTGGCCGTAGAATATTTCGGCTTGTTCCCAGATTCGTCCAAGTTTTCATATCATTCAATTGGCGAAAAGCCAGAGAACTCGAAGAGATTTTTAGTGAAGTTGCAGCTCATATTTGTTAGAGCTAAATAATCAACTTTTATTTTCTTTATCACTCCTCTCTTGCGGTGTGTGTGGATTCGGGAACAGCCCAATTTTGTAGTTGTGTGCGATACCCAAAGGAATTGCGCTTGGTTTTGGTGCTTTGTTTTGCTTCTTTGTTTACCGCACGTCAAGTCAAACAGAGATTCTCGAAAGTCGCCTCCAACACTTGTCGCATATTAATTTCAATTGGCATTCGGTCTGCTCGCAGGTTGCCCTGAAGCGCCAGCAGGCGGTGGAGGATGCGATTGCGCTGCGCCTGGTGGCAAATAAGACGGGACGCAAAATTGAGGCATTGCCGCCGGGCAGCATATTTGGCCTGACCGTCACGCAGCCCAAGGAACAGCCACAGTCAATTCAGCAGGAACGGGAGCAGGAGCAGGAGCAGGATCATGAACAGGAAAAAGAACAACAGCAGCAGCAGCTAGAGCTGCAGAAGCAGGAATCTCAGCCTGAATCCTTGGCCGTAGCCGAGGATCTGAGTGCGACCCGTCGCGACTTTGTCTCCCAGAGTGCGATCGACATGCTGGCTCAGCTCTTTCCTCAGCGCAAGCGATCCGTGCTGGAGCTGGTACTCAAGCGCTGTGACCTGGACTTGATACGCGCCATCGAGAACGTCTCCGACGTCTCTGCCCAGCCGCCGCCGACGGAGCAAACGACCGTGGAGCTGCTGCCACAGCTGCCGCCACAGCCGTTGCAGTCCCTGCAGCTGGCAATGCCTCCACGCAGCAGCGCCTTTCGCCCGGTTATAGCAGAACAGGTGAGTTATGAGCTATGCCCTGTAAACAGACTGAAAGCGAGTGAGTTACTTTATCTAACTATTGATACTAAACATCTCTTAGTCTCTTACTTAATACACTCTTCTCAACAACTGTGAACAGGCTGTCTATAATACAGGTGCCTTTTCTCTATTTTAATTATATTATTTAACATATAATGACAATAATATTTATTTGGAGAGGAATAATTGTATAACATATAAATATGTATATATCAATAACCATACAAAATAAGTGGTAATATATGTGTAAAATGGTACAAAAAAAAAAGTTAGTTTGTAATTACATATTTTGAAAACGTAGAAGCTATAATACTAATCCAGCGCTTTAAAAATCACTATTTGTCGAAATAAAAAAGATACGTAAGATAGGTAGTTGTTTAGCAAAGGAGTTCACACGCAACAAAAAGTAGACTTTTCTGCAAAAATTCCCATATATGTTTATTCAAAATATTTTTAATGCTCACTTCTTATTTTTACTTGTTTCTAAAAGGTCAAACTGCTTCAATTAATAATATAGTTTCATGAAAAATATCCAGTCCAGTCCCAACTAAGTCGAGAATATATAGAAACATTTGTATTTAATTTGGATGGTCGAGAATATATAGAAACATGTTTATTTAATCTGGTTAATAGGACACCCGGAGAGCGAGCATAGAAAAGTAAGCATGGGCAGTGCGGTCACAGCTCCATCGCCATCTTTACCTGTCTATCTTGGCTAAAGATCTCTCTCTCTCTCTCTCTCTCTCTCTCTCTCTCTCTCTTTTCCTTTCTCTTTCCCCCTCTCTCTTTTTCCCTCTCGCTCACTCCCTTTCTGAATATGAAGAGAGTATTGGACTGTCAGTTTCTCATTTGTCTTATGTTTATTCAACTATTCGCTGCTCCAAATCCCACTGCATCGACGATCTTTTAGCTTTAGTGTTTACTCTTTCCACTTTGAGCATATATTGCGCCATCTGTTGTCTGATAGACGCACTCCTCAATTGTCATTCTCTCCTCTCTTTCACAGTATGCATCGAAGGCTTCGTCGACGGCAGCAGCTGCCATTTGCGCCTATCCCAAGTGGTTCGTGCCGCTCTCCTTTCCCGTAACCATGGGCCATTTGTCGAACTTGGCGCCGCGCTGCAATCTGCCCAACTGCAGCTGCCTGGACAGCTATCAATTCCACTAACAACAATAACAACAACAATGCTATGTTAAAGTCTAATAAATTTATTAAAACTACATATAAAAATATAAATCTTAAATGGAATTTTTGGTCACGTTGCAACGTGTTGGGCCACATCCTCCTCATTGCTCTCCTCATCGTCCTCGTCGTCGTCCTCATCCGCTGAGAGGTACATGCGATCCTCGTCCTCGCTGTGCGTCCCTTGCCTCGTCCCGGGCTGTGCATAGGCTGCGCTACTGCTGCTGTTATTCGCTGTGGGCGTGGCAGTCGCATGATTCGATTGTCGCTTGGTTTGATTCGCCCGGCGCCATTTGGCGCGTCGATTCTGAAACCAGGTCTTCACTTGGCGATCCGTCAGCTTCAGCTGCAGCGCCAGATGCCTGCGCTCCTCGGGCGACAAGTACTTGGAGCTGGTGAAGCGATTCTCTAGATTTTTCGTCTGCTGCGACGTGAAGCGGATTTGACCGCCCTTCCGTTTCACGCCAAAATTCGACATGTAAAAGCTGGCGGCCGGATATGCCGCATTGCAGTAGAGAGCGGCGGCAGCAGTCGCTGGATTGCTGAAACCTACAAAAGCAAGTAAATTAAATTGAGTATATGTACATATGTTTATATAGACAAAATATATAAAAATAGACGAAGGTCCCAGTTGCTAGTGTCTAACTCTTAAATTAGTTCGAATCGAATTAATATATAAGTAAATATAAAATTTATTCAAATAGAAAAATTTTAGTTGTTCGAATTCAGTCCATGAACAGTTGTCCCATACTAAACGATTATTTTATTTTATCTTAGCTAAATTAAAATTTACTTACAAATATTTGAATTAATTAAAAAATATTTCTTTATTATTATTATGTTAAAGAAATCTGGTATTAACACTAATTAAATTAATTTAAACTGAACCCTTAGAAGATTGATGAAAAATAGTATATAAATTATAGCTATAAAGCCACATATTGTAATAAAATGACGGAGGCCAACTGGAAATTGTGTGCCCTGAAGCGTCGATGTGAACCAGGTATTTTATTTTTATTTAATTATTTATTTAAACGATATTGAAAATTACCAAGTCAACTTAGATAAAGAAACTAAAACTATAAATATATAGCCTAAAAAAGTACAGAAAATTATAAGAATAATATCACCAACCCGATGGGGGTATTTTATTTGCCAGTCCGGCCAGCTATGCCCCAATTCACAGCCAAATATGGTCAGTGATACTATTGAACTATGCAAAGAGAGTGTTAACATGAAAACTTAAACTAAAAGTTAAAAGAACTTAAATATAGTTAATATAATTTTAAGATAACAATTAGTAATTAAATAGGAAAGTGTTAAAAAGATGGCAAGATAGTTAAAGAAAATAGAATAGGAACTAGAAAGAAAAGAGAAAAAAGAGCTAAAATAGAAATATAGAATAGGATAGAGAAATCACTGCAAAAACATTGGCAGCAGAATGTTACCAATGCATATGTTTAGGCACTGCGAGTGATTTCCCTTAGGTAAGACAGAAGCAAGGATTTTATATTAGGAAGAGAGAGCTCTAAGTAAAAAACGTGATGATAATTATTAAAATTTACACATAGTACACGAAACGCACTATTCAAGGAATAACCCGTAGTACAAGAAGGTAGGTAAATCAGACGATATAATAGGCTCCTCTAAAGATTTTTCACTTTAAGTCTTTGCATATTAATTAATGTATTAAGATTTAAGGTCTATTTGTAAGCTTAACTTGTAAATTATAGTCAGAATTTTTGTTGTTTTCCAAATTTAGAAATTTTGTTTTTCTAGTCGATTCTAACCATTTTAAATTTTATAAAATATAAAATTAGAATTTAAATTGCATTCAACTAGTAAAAAAAAAATTAAAATATTAAATAACAGAGTTAGCTCTAAGAAAAGCATATACATACACATATATTTAAAGAAATATATATTAAATTTTAAATAATTAATATAAATTTAATAAATGACGATATCAAATAATAAAGTTAATATATACATAATATATTGCATATATGAGAATATTTATGAAGGATGATTAATATTTGAAAGAAATCAAATTTAAACTAAATTTAATTGAACTGCCCTGAATTTGCTCGCAACTCCATGGAAAGCTTTCCATTATCGATATTTGCTTTGTAGTGAAGCAGAGCGAATCGTTGCTCGATTTTGATTGGTCACTTCGATTGGTTATTTGTCTCTCTTTCGCACACACTCTTCGTGGCGTATGCAGAGTGGACACGCCCACGCAAGCCAGCAGTTGGCCGCCTGTGGGCAATTGAGGAAGAATCAATTGCCATAATTGTTATCGGAGCAGCAGCAAGCCAACAACTAATTCGATTGTTGTTATATTTGGCCCGCATAATGGAAGAGTGTCGAGTGGATGGCGTGATAAGGTGGCTATCGCTGCTGCAGTGCTACCTATGTATGTACATGTGAGTGAGGGCCATAAACGGAAATTCGCACTCATATTTCTAATTAAATGGAGTGATACCTATCCATACGGAGATCGTCTGACCTCAGACCATATAGCGTCTATAAATAGAAACGCATCACAAATATTTCGTGTATATATATATATCTGAGGATTTATATATACCCTATAAAGTTAATGACGATTGCGATTTAATGTCATAATTAAAATTGTACAAATACAATTATTAACGTTTATTTTTATTAAGTGGCGTATTGCGCGATAAGCCCAGGAACGTAGAGCCCCCACTCTAACCCTCTAGAACTTCACTGATTTTTTTCGTGTTTTCCTTCTTGCACTTGAGAACAATTTGCTGCTAATCGTTCGTATATTGAATGAAGAGGCCAAAATAAAAATAAAACATAATACAGATATACATAATATATAAATATATATAATATATATTGTTGAAATCTAGCAGCACGTAGAGACGGCAACGGACGTTCTTATCTCAATGTGAATCGAATGGCAATCGTCGCCAGAAGATGATGGACAGCGCCTATTAATCGCCTCTAATAGCATTTTTGTTTAGATAAGCTCCCAAATACTGTCCAAAGATTGGAAAATGAAATCGAATCGAATGGAATATGCCCTGTGCCTCCGTTAAAAGCTGTCATATTAATATCAAGCATATATACAACCACAATAATCTGACAGAGGACAAAATCTATGTATCTAGTCTATAAGAAACTAGATCAAGCGGAACTTCGTGGTAAAATTGAAAAAAATCGGTATGTGAACAGCAATACTATATTATACAAAATATTCCAAACATTTTTAAGATTTAATCAAACATTTGAACAAATTAAACTTTCTAGATCTCTTGACTCTATCATTTAAAATATTTTGATCCTAAGCTAATATCGCAGAGTCCCAGAGCAAGAACTAAAATTAAATTCTTATAAATAAATATCTTTTGTATTTATTTTTGATACTCTCTAATTTGTGTTTCATTTCAAATAAATATTTAATGAACGCTTCTACGATTCTACGATTATTAAAAAAATGTAATATTTAATATAAATATATATTAGATAATAACATACCATAATATTGATAACATAAGTACAATGTAATAAGTGCAATATATAATAACATGCCATAATATTTTATTATATACAAACTAACGTACAGAAAGACCTAAAGCACAACTAATCCACTAGCATTATGAAACAGGATCAATGATTATTATTACTAAATGTCTTCTGAATGTTGAACAAATTATGAGCAGACAACCAGCTTAGCTGAAACTCTAGCCGCGTTCATTCAACTTAATATTAAAATATTTTTCATTAAGTTTGTTCGACTTGCTATCGAAAGGGGACTAAAATCAATTTAGAAACTATAAATATGAATTTAAGCTAAAAGTTGTCATCGGAAGCTTAACACAAGTATAACGATATATATACATTTATAGGGTATCTCTGTTACGATATGTCATATGGCTGTAGCTGCCCCATTTGCTTGTCTGACGTTTACCTCAATTTCAAATATTTGTCATTCAGTGTGTGATAAGGGCTACCCGAGAAAGGTGCGTGTTATATGATGACGGCAACCACGACAGGGGATTTGATTTTGAGAGGGATATGCTATAGGGGGAGGTGGACCGGTAGCGTGATCGACTGTAGATCCGTGGGCCAGACGGGCCAGCTAATCTAACACGGGTGAAATGCATACAGAGTGTGGGCGTTGCAGGTAGCCTAGGGGCGTGTAGGGTATTTCAAGTGCCCATTGGCGCCAACACTTGACTTTGACAAACATCAATGCACGTTAATCATGCTGGGGGTAACTCGTAATACCCATAACGTTTTCGGAAAAAGCGGTATGGGAAAAGCCTTTGCTGTGCATTTGAATATGCGTTAAAATTTTGAATGAAGTTCTATGCGCAATGGAGTGCATGGTGAATATATGGAGTATTTATTTCAATGGATATTACTGGGACTTATAAATCCAAGGTCAATTAACTTCAAATTGAACACTAATAAATCTAATTTGATATTTTTTTTATATTGCCTTTACTTTAATGAAGTTGACCTTCATTCGAATTCCTCTTAAGTGTAAAATCAAGGATCAGAGTTTTTTTTTTTTTTTTTTTTAATATAATAATCAATGTAATTTTCACCCATATAATATATAAATGACAAAAAATCAATTAATGATCAATTTTATATATATATATATATATATATATATATATATATATATATATATATATATGTATATATATATATGTATATATATATAACTTATATATAAATGAAGTATATGTACATAATATATAACTTGCCACTTCCCAATATCTCAAGTCTAAAGTTGAACCAAGTTAATGATTTTCATTATCAAATGGGGTATGTTTTATTAGATACTATAGTTTGGACTTTTACCTAAGCTAGGTTATTAATTATGTATTTATATCGCTCATTCATTATGGGTATTATAAGTACGCTGACTCATATCCGGTATTCCATAACGTTGCATGATCGAATGATACCTTCTCCAGTGCCCACTTGTCTCAACAGTCCATAAAGAAACTTGAACTTTGATACTGGATATGCTGTCATTATTTCGTAAGCAACTACAAATTTTATTGTCATTCGATTTTATAGAGTTGCCTGTTTTTCCAATCTATGGTAATTGAAGGAATCTAAGCATGGCAGAGCTCGCCAAGGAAGTAAATAATTTTATACTTTTAAGGAAGTCATTATGAATAATTTATAAAATAATGTATTTTCCTTTCTTATATAAAAGTACTGGACAAGTCGGACAAACTATATGCTTGGCGATTAACGAAAGAATTTTAAAAATTCAAAATGATTTTTTTTTTGCTTACGGCTTTTTATATTAGCTAGATAATATTATATTTAAAAAGATATGTGTGCACGCCTTTTGGACGCTATTTGGAAAAAACTATATCATCTGCAGGAGTACAATAACTAAGTTTAGTAGTTTAATCACTGTTGACATTTGTGACGGATGGATTTATCAATTATTGGAGGCGTCAAAAATGTCTATTTCATAGAAAACTTAACTAATTATGGATCATGAATGATTATGATCGAGTACATTCTATCTCGATTTAAAGGAATGTAAATTTACAAAAATGGTTATAGTTTAAGATATTGATCGTAATGATACCTATAATAATAATAAATGGTATAAGTGAACCTTCAATAGAAGCATGTAATATTCATTAGAAAACATATTCGAATGGTAAATCCTTTTTATGTGTATATGAATTCACAGCTTAGTTAATATCTTAGTATTTTAATTGAGGAATTTCAATATTTTTATGTTTATGCCTAGGTAATATGCAATAAGCAACCAGATTTCTTCTTAATTGTAATCTAATGACAATCATAGCATTCTAACTCACCTTCGCAATCCAGGAACGGACTGTATTGATCACAGTAGGCGGCTGGCTGAGCTGCTGCAGCTGCTGCTACCGCCGCTGCTTGGAAATGCGGCATGAAGAGCGAAGAATTCTTCTGTAGATTTAGCATTTGCTGATAGAACAACGAGGCGGGATCTGAGTAGACGGGATTGAAGCGCACCGATGTCGGCGATAATAAGGTGCCAGACCCGGACTCCAGATTCTTGAGTGCATATTGCGTAGATAGATCGTATATCGACTGCACTGGGGAACCGGCTGGCGGCGCAAAGGCTGTGCACGGACTCGCCTGTGTGGGCGTTTGTGTCTGTGGTTTTTTGATCACTTCCGTTGTTTGTGTTTTATGCTCCAGAATATTGTCTATGGAGAAGGCGGACCTATTCGCCTTAAGTGTGTTGTTATCCATATTATATTAGTGCTGTCCGATCTGTGGCTGCTCGAAAACAAATCGCCGAGCTGCGAGGAGAGACGACGCGTCTTGAACGGGCGCAGGCGATGAACTAATTGGAATGGCCGTTTGCGCTGGGCCCAATAAATTGTACTAAATCAGATTTCACAGAATATAATAGATTGTACATATACATATAATGTAGTGCTAATGGGTATAGATATCTATATTAACAATAATATAACCGACGCTATGTAGATACGCATGTACATAGATAATGATAATGTGAGCAGCAGGAGGGGGGCCTTAGAGGGGGGTGGCCCACCATCATCGATAAGGTGGTAGGTTGCTCCCGGTAGGTAGGTAGGTCCGATAGCCCGTTGGCTTGGCCCTCAGTCCAATCGAGCCGATCCACCAGTCATATAAATCAAAACACTCGGGACTTATTAAACATACACACACAACCGCACACATGTACACTCGCTCACTCACACATGTATTGTCTACACTGGCTGTCCAGTGCTGCCATCTCATTCTCTGTGTTGCTATCTCGTTCTCGCGCATTGTCGGCGTTTTGTTTGATCGAGTAATTGTTAATCACCCGCTTATCGATATCGCTCGCACGTCGTTGTTTGTCGTTGTCGAGTTGTTGTTGTATGATACTCATCCTGCTCGTTGTTCTCATCCTCGTAGCACAACTACTGTTCGAACTGATATACCCTGCAATGAGAGTGTTGCATATGCCATATGAGCTGATGAAAAGCTAAAACTTGTCTACTGAATATTTAAGTGAATGAAGTTTGATTAAGCTTTATGTATATCCTTTTTAAAAAATAGCTATTTATAAAATTCTACAATTAAATTTACATATTGCCACGGACTAACTCAAGACTCTCCCTAAGGCAAACATAAAAGTTATAAATATAATAAAACCCATAAATGAACATAGTTAACTTCCGAAAATGTAAGTCAACCGTACTTCTTTGATTTTGATTAGTTCAGTTTTTTATATAAAGTATTCCATTTATACAAGATTTATAGAATTTCTAAGCAAATGATATACAGAGCTTTTTCATATCTTCAAAATGTATATTTTTTTAAGAGAACTTATCAATAAATCAATTTGTATACAATTCCATAGAATATTATCTACAATTTCTCACAGAACAGTCCATATTCACGCACTCTCCCTAAAACACACACCCATTTATCAGGCCTAATAGAAGTCCTTTTAAAAATGAAGTATAAAGCTTTATATTTATAAAATCTTGTTGTTCTTAGGGTATCTCATAGTTGTGCACACCCTCCGCTGCCACCCACATTCTGTGCTCGCATTCATTTATTGTAGTTGTAAACAAATTAAAAGTACCAATAGGCTCTCACCGATTTCGGCTGTAAGCCCGACTGCTCCCTCGGTCTACGCCTCCTTCACCCCCTCTGAACCTTGCAGCCCCCGCTGTGATCTACAAATGTCGTCATCGCCCGCTCTTTTGATTGAGTAATCGAGTTGGTGCTACGAATTGAGCCTCCGGTTAGTAGTTTCATATTTTTGGGGACTTTCGAAACAATTTATGCGTTTGTATAACTGAAATGCGGGAGGTGGTGGTGCCGCTGTTGCTTCTCTCTTATCAGTCGTGGGTAGTCGGGGTCCCCGTAAAGCCTTTGAGATGATGGATTACTTTTGATTTTGGGCATTGGTGTTTCCGATAAAATATACAAAATAAATGCGCCTAATTGTTGTTATTGTTATTTACTCCCTACCTGAAGCGCGATATTGTTTTCAGGTCGCAGCTTGTATCTTTTAGATACAAGCATATAAATACCTATGTATATGTTCTTTCGAGGGCGCTTGTTTAACTGTTTCAAGTATCAAAGGAGAAAAACCAAGTGTTGCCCACAATCAACTTCATTATCATAACTTAGAAGAATTTTTTATACTTACCCCTATGCTGTGCGGGCAAGATACTTAAGACCTGAGAAATTTAAAAAAATATATTTCTTTATAATCCATTCTCACCCTTTCCATTTCATTTAACCAGAAAACTCCAAGGCCTACAGAAACCAATTTCCCATGAAATATTATCATTCTTTTTCACTAGACTTTGATCACAACCATTCGTAAAGTTTGACATAAAATCAACAACAACAAACATCTTAATGCTAAGTAGTAGTAAGACTATATATTATAATACTCATAAACGGTGTAATTGCTCAGAATTTAAATATATATATATATATATATATATATATATATATATATATATATATATATATATATATATATATAGTTTAGATCTCATTCGATTTTATATTTTAAATTTAAAATCTCTAGCATCGGCCATAGAATTTACATATATATACAGACTGGGTATATCAGAAAATCCTATAATTTTAAATCGAGGGTATCCAGAAGTACTTAACAAGTTTTCAAGTGTCAAGCTTGAATATTTGTGAAATATTTCACATAGTGACTATTTACTACTATTATTTAGAATCAATAATCGTCACAAATATGCCGATTCGAACATATCCAATCAATGCCGATAAGTCTTCATTCGGCTGATTAATAAAAACTCATCATAAAGATTTCACTGTAAATGTCAATTAATGGCTATTAAAAGAACCATTGGGATTTTTTTTTTAATTTCACGATACCAAAATTAGTAGTAAGGTAATCAAATTTGGTGAGTCAATTCAGTTGAGTTGGCAAATGGAAATTCAATAAAAAAAGAGTCATGCTGAAATATGTAAAAAGAAGGTTGGAACAGAAGAGTAATTGATAATCAAATACTTTTAAATACTTTACTTTTTTTTTTTACTTTTCAGTTTCATTGTCAAATTTTAAGTATTATGAATGAACACATAATTTCCAATAATATTTTGATAATATGTGCTATCAAAAACCCATTTAAATCCACATGAGCGAGTCGAAAATGGCATTTAATGTGTAGAAGCTTATGAAAGCTAGATAAATTGGCCAGAGTTACGCATTAGATATTTTGAAAAATATTATATACGTTCTATTAATTAGATACAGTGCATATATTTACCATCCACTTTGTAATTAAACATGCAACTGACAAATTTACCAGACACTTAAGTCCTAATGTGATCCTAAGCTTGATATTCCGAGTTCCATATTTTCTTATCGTTGGGCTTACCTCGAAATGTTTACAATATCTTCCAGTGAAGTTACAGCTGAATATACCATATATTCTTCAGATTTACTAAAATTGTATTTTCAGAACACCCCATATCAGCTTGATTTCACTTTGATGCAATTTCTGGTAAATAGTGTCATCATATAACATATATACATATCTATATATTTAAAACTATTTCGACTTTGCGCACGGCCTTTCATGCCATTTTGAATTATTAAATGCATGAATCACAATTGGAATTTATTGTGCTTATGGGCATTGAATGCTATGACAATCGCTGCCTTCAAGATTGCTGCATAAACAAGCCCCCGAATTGTACTTAAACAAATTACCAAATACTATGAAAACCTTGATAAAAACCATTCGAACAAACGAACGCTCGCCGATAAATATAAATGCACGCGGGATTTGAATTCGAGAATTGATTGCTGTCTGTGCTACCTGGCAAATAAATGATAATGGATGTCGTTGGATGGGCTTAACTTTCGTCAAGTGACACTAAATTATTAGCAATTATCGGAGACAAACGGTTTCAAACGACTTTAAAATTGGGCATAAATTTGCAGTTTAATAAAATAAATATATAAAAAAAAAATAATTTGGGAAATCCTCTCTCGTAAATTTACGATGTGTCTTTCAATTGAAACCGTGGGCCATGTGATAAAGTGCTTTAGACATATGATAATGATAGACATATTATGATAATTGACTTGTTTTACATTTTGAATGATCGTCAGGGGCGTCAATACATCAAAGTTCAATCATTTGTGTTAAGACTTAAATATGTTGGCTCTTTATTTATATAACTTTATTCATTCTCATGCTCGAACCAATCGCCTTTTTCATACATACATATATTTTTGTATTTGTTCAATTGATTTCTGGTCCTTACAGCATGTCTTTCATATATATTTAAATATATATATTTGTGTAAAATTCTTGTTTTACATGTGTAAACTAATAGATTAAATTGTTTGCGCAGCATTTTCAGAATCATCTTCTTCATAACATTTGTTTATTATATAATGCATACGAATAAATATATATATAGCACTATGTTGCTGCATATGATTTGTAAGCAGTTTTTTATTTTATTTATTGAATTAAATCATTTATTGCATTTCATTTTTGTTTACAGTACTTTTCTTCTTCTTTATATTTATAATATTCTTTTAAGAGTTGGTTTTCTTCTTTTGAGTATTTTGCTTGGCTTCTTGTGTGAACTTTTATAAAATTAAGACGCGAAATAAATAAATTATTCTAAAATTTCACACGTTAATTCGGTTGAAAGTTGCAAGTTTTGAAATTCATATATATTTTATAACTTTTGTATTGGATTAGATCTGTACTTTAAGTTTTTGGTTTAATAAGCACTACACGTTACAATGCTGACAAAACTTCGGAGTATTTTTTGTTAAAAATTAAGCATACAATAAAATTAATTGAATTAGTTTAGAAAATTCGAGTACCAAAAAATTATTAGTATAGTTAAAGTTAGGAGTTTTTGACGTTTTCAATTTGCATAAATACAAATAGGCTATTTAAGTAAGTTTAGGATAGGTTAATAACGTTTAACATATATGTACATACATATACATATATTTATATAGGTATGCTCATTGGTATTTGAATAGTTCGGTATCTTTTTAAATAGCTATCAAAGCTCTCTAGACCAGATTGGCCACATGCGTTGTGTCCATGTGCTGTATTAAGACGTGTATAAAGGACATCTCTTTGCGCGCATTCTCCAAAATCACCTTGGGATCATCTGAAGTGCATCGCAAACAATTTGGGGCAAATACCATTGCCAGATTCGACGAATCCATTTTGGTGCAGGCAACCACCTCCGGGTTGGAGAATTGTTGCAGAAAGTGTATTAAATACGTTAGGACCTGTGGACAAAAAAAAAAAAAAACAAACATAAATGAATATATATAATAATGCAATTAGATTAAATTATTATGCACTTACCAGTTGATTAATTTGTGGCAACTTATTAACTATTTCTTTGGCTTTATCGGGATCCTCAGTATTCACGCAATCCTCATAATAATCATCGGGTATAAGCGGATCGTAAAGCTCACGATACCATAACTTAAGCAAACTAGCAGGCGCATGTGCATCAACTGTTTAATAAAAACAAAATTTAGTATATATATTTGATGGATGGGGTTTTGTTTAACACACCCATATTGTTCTTATAGTCAGGAACATCCCACCGATCCAAGCGACTCTTCATGCAATTCACCTCATCCACATCGGCGGATACACGAAAAATGCCCTCAGTTTGTTTGCCATTGAGCAGAAGCACCTAAGGAGTTATATATATATAAGTTGGGAGGTTTTTTGACTTGAATATCTGGCAATACTTACATGCTCAGAGAGCGTGGTTTGTATCCAGGGTAGCTTACGTGTTGGAAACTTATCCTTTTGTAGATCCATCACCTCGGACAGCGTGTTGCCAAACATACTGTTGCGTAAGATTTGTTGCTGAAATTCAAGTAAATAAAAATGTAACAAAATATGCACAATTATGGACAAGGAAACAGTTATATAATGTTCCCAAATATGTAAGTATTCTGTACAAAATCAAGGGCTTAATTTATATAATACAAATGTCAGCTAACCCGTGCCTGTTCCACCTCATCGACGGTGGGCTTCTTGGCCAAACGACGGCCGCTGCTGCCAATGCGATCCAAGCGGCGGCAACAAACAGTTGCATAATGCGAGATCTGCACGTGTATGGGCCATTTACAGACTTCTAAAAAGCCAGTGGCAAACGAGGGATCACGATGACGATTGACATAGCTGCAAATGATCAAAGAAACCAATTTAGTTGCATTGAATAGTTCAATAACGTGTGTGGCGCCTACTTGAGCAGCGTGGGCTGAAACGTCGGAGAAGGTGGCACAAACGATAAACAAATGGCCATTAGCTCCCAGCCGCGTATAAGTGACTCGCGTTTGGGATTCTCCGTGGTCTGGCGGCACAGCTGCACATAAAGCTCATCGCGTAATCTGTGCAAGAAATACATAAGATGAGTGATAAATCAGGCCGAAATTTCAGTTCAGGTATACTAACTGCTGTTGCGGTAGGGAAGCTACAATAATATCTATGGCCACCGAATTGAGGTTCATGCCCATGCGTGCCTTGCGATCACCCATGTAGATTTGCACCAGCTTGAAGAGCTCAATGGCCGTCTTTTTGTCAGCCTTATCGCGCGACAAGGCCAACATCGGGCGACTTATAGCCTCCGCCGTCCAGCTAAGCATGTCCCGCACAGATGCCTTCTTGCGGAAGATGCCCTTCGAGTGCATATTCAAATTGTCAGCGGCAAACTTCTCAATATCACATTCCTTCATGCACGCTAGCGTTGGGGCACCGGGCGCACGATCGCTGGGTGGAAATATCTGCTGTATGGTGGGCTTTAGTGACGGCGGGGCCAGCTTGTGATTGCCGCCACGGCTGAGACTGCTGCTGCTGGCCAAGAGCTGAGATTGCTGCGACTGCGGCGGTTGCTGCTGCTGTTGTGATTGGCCGTGATTGGGCTCATCTTTGGTTAACTGGCCGGCGACTAGACGGGAAATTTGACGATTGGGCGAGGGCAATGTCTGCGATTGCTTCTGTTTGGCGCTGGACGCATCACTGGGATCCAAATGCAGCTGTTGCTGCTGGTGATGTGGAGGTGCCGGTGGCTGGCCCAAGCCATGACCATGGCCATGGCCATGACTTGCAAACGGATAGGCGGGCGTATTTGAGTACAGCTGCTGATTGTTGTGCTGGTTGTACTGATGGCCCTGACCCACTGACGAAGGAGGGCAGTGAGAGACGGTGTCATAGTATGAGATCTGATAGCGGGGCTTGGGCTTGGGAGCCGCGACGGGCTCCTGATTGCCGCCAATGCCCTCCAGCACGGCCTCCACGTTGTCGGAACTGTGGATGGGATAGATATAGTATTAAATAGAATGTACAATAAAAAGATTTCAATTAGTTATGGCTTACATGTCCTCGCGACCAGCTGGATCGTAGGGCGGATACTGATAGGCATAGTAAGAGACGCTGTCGCCCATGTTGGCGTAGTCATCAATCATGCCATAATTGTGCTCCAAATAACCACCATGTGTATCAGAGCCACCGTCGGAGTCCTCATTGTCCGGCTCATGGCCAGAGAGCGAATGCTCCGACTGACTATCCGAGTGATACGAATCTGAATCACCAACGCCATCGCCATCCCGATAATCATATCGACCATAAAGCTTAGCCTGCTCAATAATGTAATGCTTGAGCGGCAGCAGATGTGGCATCTCCTGCCCACAATTGCTGTAGAGAGGCGAGATGTTGCCATTATCATACTCCACATCGCTGCTGTCCGCATGCAAATGATGCTGCTGCGTCTTGCTACGCCGCGAATCCCGCTTCTCACACGTGTTCTGCAACGGATGATAGCCACGTTTGTCCAAGCTGGAGCTGGCGCTGTGCCGCAGCGAACTCTGACCGGGGTAATGGTGCGATGACTGCGAACGATTTGCTGTGGAGCTGTTGGATTTCTGACGCCTGGCCGTTGAGTCATTGGAGCCTCTGGACGAGTGTGTTAACATGCCCAGATTATCGGAGCCAGCACTTGGTGAAATGGGCGCCGCTTTGCCCAACGACATCCGCTCCAAGCTGAGACGATCCATACCTGATCCAGGCTGCTGCAGCTGGGGCGGCGGATTTGTGGCGCTTGTCTTGGCCTGCCGAGAGCTTTTAGTTTGCGGACTGATTGGACTCTGTGGACTGGAGTCACTCGAGTGTTTCTTGTGGCCGCTGCTGCCACTGCCTGTGGTCCCTTGGCCTTGGCTCTTGTTAGCACTGGTTGCGTGTCGGCGCCGCGAGAGCGGTGTATTCTCCACAGACTTAAAGTACTTTTCATGCATGGAATCGTCGCTGGCGGCACCACCATAGACAGCACCACCAACACTAACGCCACCACCACCACCAACACCACCACCATTGGCTTCAGCGCTGCTCTTCCGATACGATTTACTGTGATGTCCAGCCGCGGCTGGATTTATGGAGGACGACATAAAGCTGCCGGAGCGCGCCAATGAGACCTTGTACTCACGATCTGAAAGCATTTTAAATAGTTACAAATTTGAAGAGACCAAAATAAATATTTTAAGAACTTACCCCCAATAGCGGATCCAAATGGTTTGCCAGCGGCGGGAGCTGCTGCTCCGCCGCGTTGTGCGTTACGTTGCTGCTGCTGCTGCTGTTGTTGTTGTTGTGCGTAGTTGTACTGTCGCTCGGCATCTGGAGATATCTTCTTCTTCTGCGCCTGCGGCGTATTTATCGAATGTGTGGGTGAGGCAATATCAGATGACTTGGAGGAGCAATACCCCTGCATATGGCTGGGCAGCAATTGATGGTCGAAATATTTGTTGCTGTCACCAACATACGATGAGGAGCCTTGCGGTAAATTATGCGAGCTGACGCTTTCTTGTAACATTTCAAAGCTGATGAAAGCGAGAGGCAGAAGAGGAAGCGGGAGAGATGCAAAGAAAATAATGTTTATATTAAAAGTGTGTGAAATGCGAAGCAAATATGTGTGTGCGTGTGGATTAGAGGCCTGATATACCCAAATAAAGAACTAAATATGTAAACCCAACAAATTCCATGTACCATACGACTATTAAATAATATATTATTTTAGTATACAAACAGCTCTGATTCTTGTATATTTATAGTTTAAAAGATTTCAAATGATTTAGGAGAAGCTCAAAGATATATTTCTTATAGTTTTCAATAGTAAATTATTAAATTCTTTGTTCTTATTTAATTGATTTATAATTAATTTAAAAAAATATAAATTTTAAACAAAGTCAACTGATTTAGAAAAAGTTTAAATAAGAACATATTTAAATTTTTTTAAATCAGTAGAGAGAGTTTTTAATAAGAAATTATTAATTTTTTCAATAAAATAATTAAAAAAAAAAAACAACTATTCTATTTCTGTTCTGATTGAAAATATTTTGAATATTTTATAAAAATTAATTAAAACAGGAAAACAAGATCAGAATATAAAATCTAAATAGTAAATAGTTATTTTTTTGTTGGAATTAAATATATGATGCTTATATTAATAAGAAATTATTAATTTTTTCAATAAAATAATTAAAAAAAAAAAAAAAAACAAATATTAAATTAAAATTAAATTATTCAATTTCTGTTCTTATTTTTTTTTTATAAAAAATAATTAGAACAGGAAAATAAGATCAGAATATAAAATATAAATAGTAAATAGTTATTTTTTATATGATGCTTATATTAAGCATGCGCCCAGTCGGCCAAGTATAAAAAATACCCCTGAATTACCATTTAATGGCATAGTTTTTATTCCTTCCAAGCCTGCGCAACTTCCAAAACCCTTCACAACCTGAACCTGATTTTATTTTCAGTACTTACGCGCCATTATCCTTTCCACCGTGCTGATGCTTCTGCAAGGAGCCAAGACGCAGCGGCTCATTTGGCCCTGATGCACCATTAGAAGCATCATTGAAGCGCCGATAGCCGTGTGCGCTGGACAGACTCGAATCACTTGACTTGCCCGATTCCTTGTAATGATTGCAAGAGTCTATTAAAGAAAGAGAGATAAAGCGAGAAAAAAGATTTCAGTTTGAGTGATTTTAGAGTCAGTTCAATAACTTACCTTGAGAGCGCCGCGATCCGTAGCCCTGTTGTTGCTGTGATTGCTGCTGCAGCTCCATCGAACGGGCTGAGTCACCAGTGCCAACACTGCAAAAGAGGAAACGAATCGAATCACATTAAGTAAATAAATAATTCTGCTGCTGGCAATTTTCAATTGAAGCTCACCGAAAACTTTGCCGGCCTCGTGGACTAGAGATCATTTCGCTGCTGATCAGCTGCTCCTCGGAGCTGGCCATGGCGCCGTTGCCACGTTGGGCACGCCCCTTCTTATTAGCTGCCGACATGGGCGATGGTTGCTGCTGCGGCTGCTGCTGTTGCTGTTGCTGCTTAGCCAGCGATTGCTTCTGTGGCGTGGTCTGCTCTCGTCGCTCACTCGGATCGGTGTTCTGTTTGAGGGTCTGCAGCTTGGCCAGCGGTATGATGTCACACTTGCTCGGCCGATGCCACACGGTCTTCTGCGTTGCGGCATTATAGTAATAGAAGCGCTGCGTGTTCGTATCAAACAATTCCCACCATTGCGATGAGTCGGTTCGCTTAATTGGCACATCCTGTATAAAGGGAGAGAGTGAGAGAGAAAGAGAGCGGGCGAGTGAGATAAGCGGAATGAGTGAGAGATTTAAATCCAAGTGAATCAGCTGAGCTAAGCTCATATATCATAACTGCATTAGCAATGTGTGTGAGTGTGCGTGTGTGTGGGAGGTGTTGTGTTGAAATTGTGATGTATACGCATATTAAATGTCATTCACATTAGTTTAGGCTAGCCATCAGATCATATGAGAACAGAGCGTTGTATATACATATATATATTTAACCTGAACTCCAAAAAATAAATAAAATTCCGTGAATAACTCGCGGAAAATAAAGTACACATATTTACATTATAATAATTATTTCCTTGAACTAACATACACAATAGAATCATATATCTATTTCGCCATAAATCAGATAACGCGTTTCACCCAATATATCTCGAGTGCACGTTTGCACAAAAATCGAGCGAAATTGAATATTATATTTCATGAAAATTGACGTAAACGTGTCTTCATCCTCATTTCTCTCGCTTATAGCATTTGCACTTGTCTGTTGTTTATTTCACTCAACTTATTCTGAACAAAAGCTGTGGAAAAACAGTTTTAATACCCATTCCTAAGGTTACAGATGGCTATATGGATTCTGTGCATCTGGTTAGCGAATGTTATGCAAAAATAAGTCTGCATTATATATAATACATAAAGCGAAAATAGGTATGCAGATTCTGTTCATCTGGTTTAGTATCATCACTCGATTTTCAATAAATCATCATCAATTTGAATGGCTTGAATGTATATTATGCAGTCGGCTACGACCGATTGCATGGCTTCTCCTCTTTTCGGTTTGCCACTCAAGGGGTATCTCATTGCATCGGGCTTCATCAGCGTATTTCGACCCAATCAGCTGCATCTAATGGACAGTTTTGTTTGTTGTTGTTTTTCTCGTTGGCTTTATAATCGTTTCATTAGGTCTTGACAAAAAACTCAAGTTTCCTTTTTAGTCCAGCCCAGTATATATGTATATGTACATATATGCAGGCATCTCTTTCTGTGCTGCTAGTCGGCCTGTCTCTGTTTGGCCTGCTGGGCTAGTGTCGAGAGTTATATTTCTGCGCCGACCTTGAACTTTGCAACTGCAACTGCAGCTGCAGCGCCCAGCACCCCGACATAGAGAGAGAGCGGATGCGAGAGAGAGAGTGAGAGAGACCAAGAGACAGGCCCTGACCCAGGCCCAGGCACGTGTTGTTTTCTTCTCTTTTAATCTGCCACATTTTTGTTGCTTTTGTCGTCGTCGTCGTTGTTGTTGTTGTTGTGTTTGCCTGATAACAGCAACAATGCGCTTTGCATTCACAGTGAATGGCTGGCTTTTCATTTCCATTTCCATGCGTTGCGGGTGCATTGCATAATTTTTAGTTTCATTTTTATTTTTGTATTTTTTTGCAGCGCTGATTGGAACAAGGCTTCTGAGCAGGGCGAAGCGTCATCATCGTCGTTACGCTTTTTGCATTGTTGCGTTTCCAACTGTCAGTCCATTCGTCCATCAGTCAGTCACTCAGTCAGCCAGTCATTCATCCATGCAGCAAGTTGAGCCGGACAGTGGGATAGACTGACAGCGCATAAGTGGATCTGTTTCACTTTCAGTCCGCCCCTCAGCTCCTCTCCAGCGCGTGCCACATGGGGCAGCAGAGAAAACAACAGATATAACTAGCTTGATAAACAACGACATTTGTATACCCTGGTTTGGTATATCATCTAAATATCGATATAATTATAAATATAAATATGTGCAATATCTTGATATCACCAAACGAGGGAAAATTTATTGATGACATTTTGACGTGCCATTATTTCTTAGCTAATTAAGAAATCTGATTAGAATATCACCATAGCCTTTAGTAGAGCAGAGTATATTCAATAAGAGTATGGACTGATGTCTGTGCCTTCGACACGTCCTCATTTTGGCCTTGTGCGATATACCGAATATTTTGTAATTATGAAAATACAGCAGCAACAACGAAAGCAACAACAACAACAATGACTGCAACAACAACAACAGCAACGGCAACGGCAATAATAAATAGCATCAACAATGAGGTCTACATCTTTATTTCATTGATGGAATTTGTGCTTTTGCCTCCATTTAAGAAAATGAAATTAGAGCAACTCGAGCAAAAACAAAAACCAAAAACACTGGCAAAAATATCTTTGAGAAAAATCTGTCAAAATTAATATGCATGGATTATATTTATGCACGCAAACAAATGAGAAACTGACAATATTTATAATTATTAGTCATACGCCTACAACATTTAACTATGAGTCAAAACCAAGCGAAGAGCAAAAAATAATTTGATGATTTCGAATGCATACTATATACATAAATTAAAACATTAGACAACTGAACTTTTTTATAGTGTAATAAATTAAGGAACATTTACTTAGTGGAATACAATGTTGAAGCAACTATTATCGAGTAAAGTTAAAAATAAACGCAAAGATTTTAAATATAAATTATAAAAAAATAAAAATAAATATATATATATATATATATATATATATATATATATATATATATATATATTTATGTAAATAAAAATAGCTAAAAACTAAATAAAATAAATGAAAAAAGTTTATTTAAAAAAAAATAGGTAAATAAATAATTTAATTTAAAAAAATTTAAATAAAACAAATAAAAATAAATGTAATTCAAAAAATTTAATTTAAAGAATAATAAATTTAGATCTTACTCTATCAACCAAATGTAAATTCTTGAATTGCCCAGTGAATAATATTATGAAATTTGACATGAGTGAAGAAAACACCTGTTATTACAAAGCCAAAGCCCTATAATACCAGCAACAATTTAGTATTTAGTAAAGTTCTTCAGCAAACTCGGACAACTGTAGCTCAATGTTTTCTATTTTGGGCCCCATTTTAATTGCTGAAATTCCATTACTCCAATTGCTTTGAATGTGCAATGAATTCCTTTGTTTTCCTTTTCATTATAAATTCATTAAGTTTCGCTACTTGAAAAACAAGCTTATTGAAAAACAATTAAGCTTTTAATCGTGGAGGCAAAAGTAATTTCTAATCAGCATAGAACGCGGCCTATCAGAGTCGATTGCCGAGGTCAGTACTGCTCCCTCAGAGACCCGTGCGCCAACAATATAAATGAGCAACACATCTGTGAATAATCGTGAGAGGCACGCGAGGGAGCGAGCGAAATAAATGAAACGTACACAAAAATTCGGTCCCAAACATAAAGTTGTTTGTAAATTAGGTCATCATTGATATTACAAAAATAACAAAAAATAGAGAGAGAGAGAGAGAGAGAGAGAGAGAGGAAAAAAGAGGAAAAACAAACAAAAAAGAACTTCAGCTAAAAATAACATTGACGATAACATCGATCAGAATATAAAAAAAAATCAAATGAAAAATTTGAAGAATTTTTGCAAAGCCATTTAAAAATGTGTCAACGGTATAAATCCTAAATTAAAATCAAATAATATAATACTTATATTATTGTTATATCTAAATAAATAAATATCACTATGCATATGCAAATTATTTATGAACAACTGATAAGATTTGTACATTGTAAATGAATATAATTTATTTTTACATTGTTAAGTATACATTTCTCTTTAAATTGCATTTATGATTATTGTTATATATGTAACTAAATATTTATACATATGCATCCGTTATTTTTTCATAATTGATAAGACTTTTAGAAATATTTACAAATATAACTCAATTCCCTAATGTTAGTTAATTATTCTACTATTCTATTATGCAAATAAATTAAATATAAATATGTATATATATGTAATATTTCTGTCATTGGAACAGATATCTAGAAATACTTGTAATTGTAGTCCCTCTCACATTAACTATATAGCGTCAATAAGTTTTAAAGTTTTTTACTACATTTTCCTAAAATTTGTAGGGCGTACAAAACTTGGCCCAGATCCAACAGCGCCAAAATAGTAATTGCTGTAGATTGATAATTAATTGGATTAATGGCGCGTGCACAATTGTGATAAATATATAATTGAGAATGAAAAATATATAAACACAAAATACATATATTTCTATAGACTTATATGTAAGTATTCATTTAACAAAATTATTCTAATTAAAAATTCCGTTTTATAATGCATTTTCTAAACTTGATGGCAGAAACACATGCTCGAGCTTATTAACTATAGTTTTTTGAGTAAAGAACATCTAGCAAATCTTTTTACTTTCTAGTAAATCAGAGAATAAACCTTCTAAGCCCCACTTTCATTGAACTCAAGAATCAGTGAAGTTGCTTCAGAACCCCATTTGGCATTGTATATAATTTCATTAATGGCGCAAGCTCTCAACATATGAAACCGATTCGATTGAGTCAGCGTTTAGATATGGAAATTGGGAAACTTTTAACGAATTTGAATGACAAATTGTTTGATTTATAATATTATTCTACATTCTCGGATGTGAAGAAATTTTATAATGTCTGAATGGGCCACATAATAAAAAGATATAGTGAATTTACCCTTGGGATACATTTACAGGAAAAATAATTAAAATACAAACATATTAAAGTGATTACGTATATAAAAAACACTTTTCATTATATTTAAATCAAACTGCCTATTCATTGGTCATATCGTAAACTCCATCAACAAGTCTTAATATTTCCTGTAACTGATGCAAGGCATAAGACAATGCCAACTACCTTTAATAAACGAAATCCATTAGCGATATTTATGCGCATTTAATTGCCATTGTAATTTCCAAACTAATTTATGCAGGCCGTGCAACTTAGCCAGGCTGATAACCCACTTGGCAATCAAATACAAAATACAAAATACAAAAATAAAGACAGGAAGCCGCAACGGCCAAAAGCGGTAAAGGGGATAACTAAGCGATAGTCCAACATGTGCATGAGAATGTGTGCGCGTCTGTATGTGTGAGCACATAATGAACATTTGAAATATTTTGACGATTGCGTAGCATAGCCCCCAAAAACCGAAAGACCCCCTTTTTGGGTGGGCTCAGGGCGTGGTTGGTAACCACATAGTGCAGTCTTTATGTGCTTAGTTTTGGTCCGCTTTGGCGGACGCACGTAAGCATTATAGCTGACTGCTTTACGCTTCTCGCATCTTGCCCGTCCCCTCTAAACTTTCCTCCTTCACTTTTCTGCTTTTGCGACGTTTTGTAACACTAAACGAGCAGCGTGTGGGCAACTTGGTTGTGCTTCTTTCCTAACCGGAAGTTTTACAAAGGCAAGTGAGCAAAAAGTATGAAAAAAAGAAGAAAAATGAAGCACCGAGGGGAAGTATGCCAGAGAGTTATAATAAAGTCTTTAAGTGCATTTCGAAGCGTGACGGCCATGAAATACCCTTTAAGATCTTAGATGCACATGCATTTGGTCATACAGCTTAGCTACAAATTCCTCATTACCAATACACCCCATTTTTAGCTATGCTTAGAGGGTAAAAAATAGACAGTGGAGTCAACTTGCTGTGCATAATTTTCAAATCACGTACAATGGACGCAGTAATTGTTGCTGTCTTTGTCTGTCGCTGCCGCTGACACCAAAAAAAGAGCAGCGGCAACAGCAAGAAGAAGCAATGACGACGTCATTAAAACAAAAAGCTGCCACAAGCAAAAACTTAAAAAAGCGACAAAGCCAACAAAAATTGCTAATTTAAAGCGCGTTTGCAGCTGGTGGGCGCATAAGAGCTAAAAAAGAGCGAGACAGAGAAAGAGTGAGAGAGAGTTGAGGGTGAGAGTGTGCCTGCGTATGTGTGTGTGTATTGGTTTCTCTTGTATAGCCATGTGCCGGCCTGCCTGTCCCTGTGCACGGTATGCTGCATCAAATGAATAGATTATATTGCGCAGCTAAAAGGATTCTTCGTTCACTTCCTCATGGCAACTCGACAATAACTGCAGTGACATCTGCGTCGGCGCCGGCAGCGATGTTGCAGCTGAATTTAGGGCATATGTTAGGGCTATGCCATGCTGCAATAGTGTGCAGTTAGGGTATACCTATTTTCAGAATTATTTTGTATTATATTATAATTTTATATAAAAACATACATATTTCCCTAACGAAAATACTATGCTGCAATGTGTATAGTTAGAATATATGCATTTTCTGATCTATTTTATATATTCAAATGAAAAGTATTAATAATTAAATAAAAAATAATACAAATAGTACATCTAATTAACTATTGTAGTTAGCAGGAAAATACTCTTAAAAATTTCTATTTTCAACTCAATTAGCAGTGTATTAAGAGAAACGACCTTTCGTTAATGGATTTTCAGATTACGCTCACTTCCTGCAGAGCCACACGCGGCCACACGACGAAACATGTAAAAAGTACGGTAAAGTGTGGGCGATGACTCAAAAGAGAGCGAGAGTGACAAAAACCGAAAAGCAACGAAGCAAACACAGGCAAACTCATACATAATAAGAGCAAGCAAGGCAAACACACATACACATACATATATACACTCACACACACACACGGGAATGGGAGAGTGCATTCAGAAGGCTTCGCTTTTTAACTGCTATGCAACTGAACTTTGTGTGTGTACGTGTATACGTACATATATTGCCTGCCAAAAGGGTCGCAATAAATCTCAGCGTGAAATGGACAATAACACCCAACTGAAGCCAAAGACAAGGCAAGCGCCGTGCTCCGCTTGCTCTGCACTGTGCATGCAAAGGTCTACAGTAGGAATACATAAACACACACACCCAGAGACACATACACCAATGCTTCTGAGTGCACACAAGCCAAACGAGGACGCAGTCGAGGACATTTACGGAGCCCCAGAACAAAATCAATGCAATTTTCACTACTTCCGGCAATGGACAAATAAGTAGGCGTGTTTCAGTTGACCGTGTCGAGCTAGTAAATACCCTGTTATTTTATTATACATCAAATTATTGAATTAATTAATATTATTCATTTAATTATACATATATTAACTGAGACTGTTGTATATATTTTTGCAACCGAAAAATACCTGAAATAGATTAAGATTACAAACTACATTTCACGCTCTATTTTAATAATTTCACCAAAACGAATGCGTAGAGCGTTAATAAATGAAGAAGAAGAAAAACAAAGGACAGCTTTTGTTTCTGATGCATTTGTTTGCTTTAGAGCTTTAGCTTTGCTCGCCTTTGGCTAGACGTCTAAAGTTATTAGCCTGTGACACCTTTTGGTAATGTCGCACTAGCCAGCCACGACAACAGGAGAGGGGAAGAAGGAGGTGAAGTATGGACAAAGCGTCTAAAGGAGCTGTGCAAACAGCTTTCAGCAGTCTTTGATGATGACGTTTTGTGTGCTCAGAAAGCAAAAGTTGTCAAAGGCGACGCATTGAAGTGGGATATTATCCATGCCTTGATGTAAGTACATGAAAAATGTAAGCACATGTGTTTTAGTTGGCATTACATATTCATATTCGATATTGCTATTTTATAATCGTTGCTAATCTGTTGTCTTAAAACTTGTAAAGCTTCAAGAATAATCATTTTTACTTGTCTTACATTACCATGATGTCATCAAAGCCGCTATGAATCAAACTTATTAACATTTATGTAGAATATATATGATATTCATTATTAATTTGTTAAAAAATACTGAAACTATATATAATTATTAAACTTACAGTCCAGTTTCATTCCACCAATTACATAAGATCATACCATATGCCAATGAAGCAAATGTTATGCGAAATATGTGTGTTTTTCTTTTGTTAAATACAATTAATTAACATTGTTTACGCCATTGACGAACTGGGTCAAATTATTTTCCATGAACATATACATCAGTACTGTATGCATGTGTATATTTCACTATAAAATTTGCAAAACAAGTGACCCATGTCAATTAAGCAAGAACCCAACAACAAAGCTGCACCAAAATAACAAATAACGACGATTGAATGCCCTTAGCAAGTGTTGAGCACTGCATTTATAAATTTATGATCTCAGCAGAATGAAACAAAATAAATAATATATATAGGCAAACAAAACATTTTGTATTACGCATACATTAAATCATTAAATAGAGTTCTCTCTTAACACAATATTTGACCACTATTATTTTTGGTTGTGGCTTAACATTTCTACATGCTGGTTTTCCTTAGTAAAAACCTTGAGATTCTGAGATCTTGAGCTATTGAGACTAAAATTGTAATGGCCACAATAAGGTATATATATAAGGGTATATAATATAAAAATGATCAAAACAAATGAGTTCATTATCCCCCACGCGACATTTGGCAATTAGCGTGAAACTGTTAATGAAGCGTACTCTGTATATGTGTGTGTGTCGGTATGTGTACTATGAGTAAAATGATTAATTAAATTATTGGCACATCTGTGCGCAATTTACACTTACCTCGGGTGGATCCCAAACGCATTCGCCAGTTGTTAGATTGGCATACATATGCTCCTTGGTGCGCGGCTCGATTATTTCCACCCATTCTATTCTGTAATCCAAAATGAGAGACAGAGAGAGAGAGAGGGAGAGAGAGAGAGGGAGAGAGAGAGAGAGAGAGAGAGAGAGAGAGAGAGAGAGAGAGAGAGAAAGATTGTGGGTGTGAGTGTTAGAAAACGTAACATAAATAAAGATATTAAAAAGACCGAGAGATGCAAGATATTTGCGGCTATTTTAAAATTAAAAGGCACCTCTGGAATGCAGCACACAACGCATTGTAACTAAAGCAACAACAACAGTAACAAAAGAAACCAAAACTTTAGGAATTGGGTACACAAGCAGACAAATTTCATTCATTCGTTCATTCATTAATGCAAACGCGCAAAAGATGTGCTGCGAAAAAGGAACCAACCCGAAAATAAAAGCCCAAAAATAAAATACCACCCACAAAAAAGTACCACCCGAATTGCCCTATGCGTGAGTCGTCGCTCTGAATTATGTATATACGTGTGTGAGTGTGTGTGCATTGCTGGTTTCCCCCCTTGAATGCTTGTTTTGGGCTTTTCTTTCTACACACACAAGCACACAAATATATTTTGTCGAACATTTTCCGGTTTTCCTTCTTCGAAGCTGCAGTTCAGAACGCCGCGCCGTCCTTACTCATACACACACATATACATATGTATTCACGCACATCGAATACATATACAGAGAGCAAGCGCTCTCACTCTCGCTATCTCTTTCTCTCCTGTATATATGTATATGTAGTGAACGGCCGCGGGTGCCAAACAAAACCGACGCTTGTTGCCGCGCCTTGCAAGAAAATCGATTTTGCAGGCCAAAATGCATAAATTTTGGAGGAACTAGCATTTAATTAAGCGCAGGCGAATATAGTTAAGGTGCAGGGAGGGTGAGCGGCAGCAGCGAAAGCATTGCAATCCACGCGCATACACCCAACACATACTCGACTCACACACGCACATTCAGACAGGCAGCGGCTGCGGCTGTCATTGCTATCATGGGCTCGCCTTAAAGGGGAGGTACTGCTGGTCTACACACCATTGGGCTGTGTTTCGTATAAATTTTCGCACTTCCCAACACATATTAAACTAAACATTAACAATACGCCCTACTGTTGTTGTTGCTAATTTAATTGTGTACACACTCAAGCATTTCAATTCATTTCGTTATTGCTGTTTTTCTGCTGCTAGCTGCTTCCCAGTGCGCTTGCTGGTTATAGTTTAACGGCACACACCTTTCACAACTTGAACTCATTTTTCCAACGCTTTATTATAACTTGGCCGCTCGTCGTCGCTGTCTCCTTTTGCTATTTCTGCAGCAGCTGCTTCTTCTTTTCTCAGCACATGCACCCCACTGACTCTCCGCACACAAACACGTACAACAACTTAATTTATTTTCACTGTTACAACTACACACTTTTATTTTATTTTTTTCGTATATGGGGGCTGGGGCAGCGAAATGCAATTTTTCTTTTTCAATTGATTTTTTCTTCCACTCGTACTCCTTTCTTCACTTTGCCTTTGGCGTTAACGCTTGGCGAACACTTTCACATTTATGATATAATTTACAGGCCATATTTTCGCTTTGCTTTTCGCTTGCACAAATGCATTTTCCTTTTTTCAATTATTTATGTGTGCGTGTTTATAATTAAAAATATTTCATCCGCCTTGCATTCACACGCCGCCGCCGCTGTTAACCAACTGTAAGTGTCAGCTGTTTTCGATTGGCAGTATAATCGATAATGCTACAACATCGATTTCAAAGTTTCTACAGACTGTTAATTTTAACATTCCAGTTTTTCGCAGCTGATTTTGTATTTTATAGGGAAGGTAATAATTGTTAGAAGTAGAAACATAACTGAAAAATATAACTATAGTTACTATAATTTTCTCAATTTCAATTTGAAAAACTTTTATGAAGAATACCTTCATCGGGAATTTAATAATTACTCGTGTGTTTCATAAAACAGTAAGGCCAATTATTGTATATCCGTTACTACGTCTGGTCACACCTTTCCAAATAACGTTTATTCAATCCGAATGAAAATTATTTAAAATGTACTGAAATATAACTATCGATGCAAATGTGAAGCCAAGTCATGGTTGTTTATTTTTTACGTTCATTGAATTTTATTTAAATTTTGCGAGTTAATACAAAACCGAAAACTGAAATTATTGCATTTAACATTAAAATCGCCCGCTCACCATTACAATGCCATTGAAAAAGATTTGTTTAATACTATGGTTAACTGATTTTTACATATACTATTAAGAGTGTCTCGGTTCTTGTCTACAAAAATGTAAAATAATATAGTCACATTTAAAATTGCATATTTCTAGACAATTCTAGACAAGTGATGTTCGATTATGATGTACATATTGTTTTGAAGAAGATCTCATGCATAAAATGTTTTGGATTTTTTTTTTTCATTTTTTCTTAGATTTTTTATTATTTGTTTAAATTGGCTGTCGACGTAATAATTTTCAATTACTATATTTTTATATGCTTGAAATTTATTGCATTTTATGTAATTAAATATATAAATATATATATACATACATATATGTATATATACATACATATATGTATACATATACCTATACATATGCAACGTATGTACATCTACATCACGAATCACAGCAAAACTTTACATTATATTTTTTATTATGTTTTTTAATTTAATTGTGATAGGCTTTTGATTTTTCTTGAGTTTTTTTTTAAATTAAAATAAAAACCGATATTAAAAATAGGTGCTATTATTATTGTTGAAAGTTCCAGTAAAAGGTGTCAAAGAAATAAATATTTAAATGAAATTTGAAATATGAAAATAAGCTTAAGAAATTTATATTCAAGCTGTTTGGTTCTTAATTCGGTTGATTGAGACAGTATTTTTGCATATATCTATATGCTCGTAGGTAAGTATGTCAGTGCACGTATAAAAGGTATTCAATTCATATCCATGTATATATATATATATATATATATATATATATATTCTTTTTTATAACGTTTTGTTATTTATTTATATTTTAATTGTGACAAAAAATAAACATTTTCTTTCTACTAATAAAATTCTAGAAAAGCACAACACCTTTATAATGGTCTTTTGGAAATACCATTTTTTTCATTTATGTAGATTAAAAATAAATACACACACATTTTACATACATATATATAAATATGTATTTTTATATATACTAGGTATAAAGATTTTTTCACTTTTATGCATAGCATTTAGTAAGGATTGGAAACATTATTGATTTTTATTTTTTTAAGGGCATCGCAATCTGAAAAAGTGTTCATCGTTGTTTTTCTTCTTGTTTAATAGTTTGTTATGCGAAAAACAGATTTGATTTTAAAGGTTTTTAGAGCCATCAATATATATAGATATATATATATGATGTTTTCGCTATAAGCAAGTCATCTGCTATGTTAGTACTGTCTGAAAATGTCTAATCTATGTTATATTCATATGTGTATATACGGTTTATGAATGCTCTATATATATACATGCAATTGTCACAAAAAATGCAATGCCATATATATAGATGTGTGTTTATATGTATAAAAACGCTTTGAGTTAGTTTCAATGGTTTGATACGAATGGAGGGCAGGAATCATTTCAATTTACTTGGTAATTCTTTCTGTATTCTGTTTTGTTAAGTATTTGTATATAAACATATTGCTATTATATATGTGTATATTTTTAAAAACCGTACAGATTTACAGGCTATGCAAATATAGTACACGTTATGCATATACATATTATTAAGAAACACCATAATAATAGAAGAAAACTCTATATAGATCGAATATATATAGATATTAATATATATAACTACATATATGCATCTGATGCTCGGCCAGCGTGCTACTTTTAATAGACAAGTCACATTGATTCAAATTCAAGGAGGTTTTCGGTGTAAGTTATGTTATATATATATGCCATATAACAAAGAGCACGAAAAAGGCAAAACTACGAAACTGTGGAGCTGCCCTCGTCTATATATATATATATATATATATATATATATATATATATATATATATATATATATGTTTAGCGAATCGCACACGTCTACGACAATACAGTTAAATAAGCCCACCAATATATGTATATGTATATGTATGTAGATCATATTATTATAATTATTATTATTACTGTATGTCTGCTGTGCTATCGCGCGACTTGTATATAGTATGTTGTTTCTGCGATTTTGTATTTTGTAGTTTATTTTTTTAGTCGATTTCAAAGATTGCTTATATGTTTCAAAGTTAGTTGCTTCGTTTATATTAGTGTATGTATATATACTAATAGTAATAAATTTAAAACAAATATATTTAAACAATTGAAACGCAAATATTGAATGAGTTAAATATTAGTTGATTTTAGTTTTTTTCTTGCTTAGTGCAAAAAGAAGAAGAACTTCTTCAGTGGGTTCAGTTCGTACAATATACAGGATTTTCCAATAAGAACGCGCTGATCTTAACAGTTTACGGCGGCCATTTTGTGTTATGGAACAACATGTCCATGTCCACCTTCAACTGTGAAAAGCTATCCATCCCTATTGAGTATATATATGCATATATATATAGAATTTAATTTTTAATTATTAAATTAAAATGCAATGCAAATATTATGTATGTATGTTCGTTTGTATGTATGTATATTAGAAAACATAAAGCATAAACAAATACAAATATATATATATATATTTTTTTTTTTAATTTTCCATTTTTTTGTTTGTTTTTTAATTTGAAGATATAGCGTTAATTAATATGTATGTATGTATGTGGACAGCAACATTTTAAAATACACCATTTAGTATAGATAATAGTAATGCTTTGTATACAGAGTGTGTACTCAATTTTTAATGGATCTGTTACAATGTAATGCACAAGGAAATTATAAGCACAGGCGGCAGCTGAGCCCAATTTGACTCAATTTATCAGATTTTAAAATTTGCTCAGAAGTGCACAAAAAATTAAAAAAAAAAAATTACAGTGTGATTATGAATTTTATGGATTTGTTGTTCTTGTTGAGTTTACTTATTTTCCACTTCTTCAATATAACTATCGATGATATATTATCGATAATTGTGCATTTAATGTAGTCCTTAATTATGTATGAAATCTTGGTGGTATGCATTTGAATATAATTACATTGTTAACATTACAATTTAGTGTGTGTGTCTGTTTCTTCTTTAACCATTTACCGTTACTAACATACAACTACCGCCTAAGTAAAGTACTACGACAAGCTATTGAAGTGGTCTGGTTTAAAGGGGAAGCGATTTGGCAGTTGGATTCGTTGCGCGTTATATCAATTATTTAAAAAGGCTAACTGTGTGTATATGTGTTTGTTGTTTGTTGTGATTTTGAGTGTGCTCCATTACTTGCGGCACCTGGACGACGTGGCGAAAGCGTTTGGTAGTGGTATTTGTTATTGTTATTATTATTATTGTTATTGTTGCTGGTATTGCCTAAGCGGCCTGGCTCTGCTGTGGATTGACGATGACGGCGGTGGCGGTTGCGGTAACAGTCGCTGACGCATTGGTGGTGGTAGCTGTGGCAATATTACCATTTATTGAAGTTGTAGTAGTTGATCCCTGTGCCGAAACCTGCTGCTGCTGTTGATGATCGCCGCTCTCAAAATAATCGGAAGCGTTGCCACGGCAAATCGGGCATGTGCGATTCGACTGAAAATATACAAAATCAAATGAATGGCTGAAAAAACTCAACACGAAATATCGATAAAATTGATACCATTACTAGACACAATTTCAAAAGGCTCAGCTGAACGGTTTATCAAGCACCATTTGAGCATGTACAGTTAGGTGCTGACTCTGCACTTAGCAGGCAACAAACATATAACAAATATTTAACTTACGCGCAGCCATTTGTCCACACACTTGGCGTGGAATTCGTGGGAGCAGGGCAATACGCGCAGTAACTGTCGCAGCTCGAAGTCACACATGCAGACCACGCAGGATGATTGATCGCCTGTTAAAGTTTATAAATAGATTACAAACGAACTTGCAACTGACATAAAATCAAGTTTGTATTACCGCTATGTGCATCTGGATTATATTTATAGCTGGGCAACTGATCAATTTCGTTGCGAGTTAGCCCGCGAGGCTTGGCCTCGCCCAAACGCTCAGCCAGGCTGAGCAGCGCCTCATAATTCTCCGTCTCATTGGTGTCCGCAGAGTTGAGATCGTGTTGGTTATAAGGTGATAGCGGGAACATGGCGCTGCAATAATATAAATTATATAGATTAGATATGAAAATTTTAACAATTAATTAGTTAAACTTACAGGAAATTAAGCAAGAAGCCCGGATTTATAATGCCAGCGGTGGTTTGGATTTGCACGGGCGCTTGATGCGGTGCCAGCGACTGCGGCGGCAGGACATGCCGGTGTGGTCCATGATTGGCCGGCCAGAAGCGCGGCAAGCGCCTGTGCGGCGGGAATGTGCGTCGCTCTGATGATATGATTATCTGCTGCGGTGCCGCTGCTGCCGACATTTGTGTGGCGTGTGCAGCAGCTGCTGCTGCCGCCGCATTGGAATGTATATGCTGTGCAGCAGCCGCGGCCGCTGCAGCACTCATCGAGGCGATGTGTATGTGGCTCGGCAGCTGATGGGCATGTGCATGTGGATGTGGATGTGGATGTGGATGCGTTGCCTGGGAGCCCACTGGCACAGATGCTGCTGCAGCTGCTGCTGCTGCTGCAGCCGCTGCAGCGGCCGCCTGATGTCCGTCAAGATGGTGGGCATTGGGCTGTGGCTCCAATGTCAGATTAGCCACTGCAATGGCAGCCACGTCGCGTTGCTGCTGCTGTGCCGTAATCGTTGCCGCTTGGATCATGTGCTGTGCTGCGGCTGCTGCTGCTGCCACTTGTGTGGGTGTCGGCACCTGGGCGACCTGGAGCGGAGCAGCAGCCAGGCCGGCAGGCGCTGCTGTGAAGGGTTGCGCATAAATGCCGTGCAGGTGGCAAGGCGCCAGGCGTGCCTGGGCTGGCAACGGATACGTGCAGAAGGATGCCCAAATAGGCTCGTGGCGCAGAGCCAGATTGAGGTCGACCATTAGCGATGTGGGTGGTGGTGGTGGCGGTGCAGCACCTACTCCCTGCTGATGACTGGGTGCCTGTGGTGGCGGCGGCGGTGCCTGCACCTGCTGCAATATGGCGCCCACAGTGCTGCTCGGAGCTGGCCCGCCAGCGTTGCCCACGGCCGGACCATTGCCAGCCAGGTCCCACGGCGAACGATGCGAGTGGGTGTGCTGATGCGCCTGCTGTTGTTGCGGCGCATAGTGCGGCTGTGGCTGCTGATGATGATGCATTGGATGGTAGTTCGGAGGCACCTGCTGCTGCTGCTGCTGCTGTTGCGAGTGATGAGGCTGTGGAGCGTATTGGGGATGTTGTATTTGTTGCTGCTGCTGCTGCTGCGTGGAGGTGGCCACATCGCGCAGGCGTGGCCGACGCAACGGCGGACTGCCCTGTTGCATCTGGATAAAAATTATTCGAATGGGAAATGTTATAAATAGCCTACTCTACTCAACGACTTACAATAACGCGCTGTGAGCGTCTAGGCTCCCAAATAGCTGGCGGCGATTGACTGGGCCGACCCGAAATGCGGCGACGCTTGCGCGATGGACTATCCGAGTTGATGCCGTTCGGGCCGAGTCCATTGTTTAGCGATAGCGTTGAGCCGGACAAACCGGAGCCGGACGGCACATCACCCATTAGGCCGGGCCCGGCAGAGGATCCAGATGCAACATTGTTGTTATTTCCGTTATTGTTGTTGTTGTTGCTATAGCCATTGCTCATGTGCTGCTGATAGTGCGAGGCACCATTCCGACCATAGCTATTGCCAATTCCCCCATTGCGCATAAAGCTATAGCCACTATCGGCTCTATGGTCCAGATTCTGTTCCGAGCTGCCATTATTAAAGTGCTGCAAGAAGTGGAAATACAATGAAATATGTGCAGAGAACTATATGTCTAACCTGGCAAATACTCTGAACACGAAACTAAGGCTACGATTGTGTTAGTTGTAATAAATTTAAATTTATTAAGCCTTACGGGGCCGCATATCAACTTAACTTAATAAGCTTCTAATTTCAAAAACATTGAACTGAAAATGTAGAAAAAAGATGGCATTGTATATATAGTGTAGTCGTTAAATATGTATATATCATATAAAATCTTGTATATATTTTTCATATAAACATATTGAAAAGAAGATCCCAGATTTTAAAATTAAATATTGTCTAGTATTCAGAAGTCTATAAATGAAATGTTGGAGTTATCTATCATCTTTAACAGATGTTCTCAAAATGATCTATGATGTATGCAATAATTTATTTTTTATAGCCGAAATTATCGTGCGAAAATAGCGACCTCTGTTAATTAATATTAATATTCGGAAATGGTCAAATGTATTAAATATCGGTATTATAATTGTTTTGATATAATAAAAGATATGTTTAATTAACGACCTACATATGTTAATATTGAGAATTTGTTTGAGTCGTAACTCTAAAAAGTATTTTGTAATCCTAAGTTCTTGTCGTCAGCACTTTATCATTTAAATATCATTTTATTTTAATACAGATTCTAAAATATTGTTCAGATAGTCACATGTTTTTATACGATAAGTTTAGTGATTTATAGATAGAGTTTTTCATAGTTATAGGCAGCTAAGTAAGATATATAGTTGACTAGTAGCTTATAGTTATATAGCTTAGTTAGAAAAGGTGTGCTAATATAAAAGTATATAGGTATGTATATATCTATACCAATAAACTATATATGTATTAGATATAGCTACACTACATATATAAATATATATACATATATATTGAACTGACTTGCTAACTCACATTATTTGGATTTCTGTCATAGTTGCCATTGTGGCGACGACTGTTGTTGTTGTTGTGGCCGTTGCCCAGATTGTTGTTGTTGTTGTTAATATTATTGTTGTTGTTGCTGTTGCTGTGGTGTTGCTGATAATCACGGGACAAAGCGGGGCAAGCGCGCCGATAATTCATATATTCTGAATTGCTCAAACCAATCGCATTGTTGTTGTTGTTGTTATTGCTATTGTTGCTGTTGTTGTTGCGATTGTTGTAGTTGCGCTGGCCGTGATGTGGTCCTGCAGCTCCTTGGCTATGACTATTGATGGATGTGTGGTTAAAATGAGTATCAGTCAATTGGTTGAGGTTTATCATAAGAAGCGGCGGCGACAATTGTTGCAGTTGTAGTTGTTGTGGTTGTTGTTGTTGTTGGGTTTGAGATCGTCGTTGTTGTCGTTGTGAACACAGTTGTTGTGGTTGTGGATGTTGTTGTTGTTGTTGTTGTTGTTGTGGCGCAGTTGACCCATGAGGAATTATATCAGTACAAGAATTGACATTCACAACATCAGTAGGAATACTATTTGTTGTTGTATTGGTTGAATTGAAAGTTGTTGCGGTTGTTGAATTTGAATTCGTACGTGTTAGCGGGAGGGATTGGCGATTAGTCGGTTGTTGTTGTGAATGTGGTTGTGGTTGTGATTGGTGATACTGGTTGTTGTTGCTGTAGCTGTGATGGGTGCTGTGATATTGATGATTATGATTGAAATTATGTGGAATGTGGTTGGTGTTGTTGTTGTTGTTATGCTGTTGAGCTGGTAAGGATATCAGGGCAAGGGGCGTGCTACGGCGTGTTGTAGGTGTGCTTGTGGGCGGGGCGGCAACAGTTAAACATAAGCGTGCTGGATTTAGTCGAACAACGGACACGGACATTGAACCAAAAGCAGGAGGCACACTCGCAGCACTGTGGCACATATCAAAATAGCTGTGATAGCCGTGATTCACAATTGGACTCTGATTGGAGATTAAATACTGATTGGGATTGTGGTTTTCATTGTGTAGATTTCGCAAACTACTGCGATTACTGCTGCTATTGTTAACAGTGCAATTGTTGTTGTCGTGTGCAGTATTGGTAATTGAATGATGATAGCTGTTGGGGTTAACATTACTGTTACTGTTACTGTTACTGTTATTGTTATTGTTACTGATACTGTTATTGTTACTGTTATACTGAGTGGGCTGGCTATGATGGACTTGTGACTGATGATTCTGTTGTTGTGAGGAGGCATTATGATTATGATTGAGGTTAAGGCTGTTGTTGTGATGATGCGTTTTGCTATTGTTATAAATACAAGTTCCGCTAGAATTACTTGTTTGTACATCGCTGGATTTTCGATTTAGGATTGCAATTGCGTTATGTTTTTGGATTTGGAGTTGTTGTTTTTTTTTCAGATAATATGGTAATACATATAATAAGATATACGCATATAATATAATATATATTCGATTTTACGAGATACATTTGAAAATTGTTCAATCAAATCAATGCAGTAGCAGTGTGGTGGTAGTATTAAAACACAACCCATATATAGTTATTTTTGTATGCATATACATGTACAGGTAGTAGGTAGTAGTAGTAGTAGTAGTGTATATATGCAGAGTGGTAGCCACACATATACGTTATTTATATAGTTTTTTTTTATTATTATTATTTTGCAGTTTTTCGGTTTTTTATGAAGAAGAAAGAAAAACGAAAAAGATAAAAATAATATATATGTAAATGGCAAAATGCAATAATTAGATTATTAGTTTAATATAGATATATATATATAATATATATATTTATGTAATTATATAATATCAATATATACACACACATATAGTTTATAATAATATAATGGCAATGCGTGTATATGTAGCAAGAGTTTTGTTGCAATCATATAAGAATATTATTTAATAATTATCTACATATACACACAAATGCAATATGCATTTAGTAGAAACAAATACGTACTAATTTTGCATAATTCTTTGATTTTTTGCTTTGTTCTTATTATTTTTGTTGTACTTATGCATTTTAAATAGAAATAGTTGTTAGTTTGCTATTTTATTTATTTATTTGTTTGGCTTTCGCTTCAATGCACACTACGCTTACAAAAAGAAATCAAAATTTGTATACAAAATATAACAACAAATGCGAGTATCACAGTTTTTAGGACACTTTTCAACGCAACGCTTTCACTAGCTAAACATGATATATATATATATAGAGAGAGAGAGGCAGAGATTTATATGCACTTGTAAGAAATAGAGAGAGAGAGAGAAAGATAGAGATAGTGCTGTACATGCTCAAAAATATACAAAAGAGAACGCAAAAAACGTAAACCGTTAATCCAGCTTTTGAGGGAGCATGTATGCATGTGTTGGTGCGGCGCGCTCTGACGAATCAGCTTTCGGGCACGCAATGCACGTAATCGCGTTAACGTAATGTAACGTAAGCACAACAGCATGCGTATGTAAAGCTTAAGACAATATCTTAGGTGACATAGATCGAGTAATCGAGCCGGGGTATACAAGATACTACTATTATATATATTATATATACGAAATATATACATAATATATATAAATACATACATATATTCACACACACATAGACAGCAGCAGTTGGGTGGGCGTGGGCGGCTAAAAAGCGCCAAATAAAATATGACGTTAACGTTTAACACTTACGCACTAATTGCAGGTTGGTTCGTGTCCAAAAAACTTAATAGAATAAATCATATAAGAAATTGTACTAGTTACCAAACTATTTTTGATTTTTATTTTTTTTTATTTTCTTTTTTTGATTAACAGCGAGTGTGACAAAAGTTCAAAATTTTCATATAGTATAAATAGTTGCTTGGATTTTGAATATTGCGTTCACACAAAATCACATATTGAATACAACTATAGATAAAAAAGATATATGTATATACGAAAGAAATGATAGAACGCATTTACTATATATTTATATTTAGCTGTTTTGACGATTTTGTTTCTTTTTTTTTCTGGAGTTTCTATTTAGGTACATTAAAACTGTTAATTGAACATTCTAAGCCGCAGTGTGCATAATGCAAATAAATAAGTAAAACATTAAGCTGAGTTTCTTGATCATTAAATATACATATATATATATAGTGTGATTATTTGGTCAAATTTATCAGAGAATCTTGATGTATTGTTTACTGGCACCAAAAATGCAGTTAAGCGCTTATATAAATAGAAGTACACCAATCTATAAATTCTATTCAATAACAATCAATAAACTCAACTAAAATGCATTATATCATTCATAAAATGTTGAATTGAAAAAAATATTACAACTAAGTATTTACTGTACGGTTTGGATAAAGAGGAAATTTTGTAACTAAATCGTTTTTAAGTTTATATATATATATATTGCTTGCACTTTGACGGTTGCATTTATTATAATCACATGGTTTTTCAAACATCACAATATTTTTTTTTTTTTTTTTTAAGTATTTAAAAAAGTTCAATTTTTATTTCTTTTAGCATAAACGTTAAGCAAAACTATGCGAGAAAAAAAAAAAAGAACAATAAAATACAGTTTGGAAATAAAGAATAAATGAAATATACAAATGCAGAGTAGACTAAAAAGTGTTACACTTCTGTGAAGTAGTAGAGCTGACTTAGCTGCTCTTTGAACTAGTTCGCCGTGTGGAACTAAATGTAGTGTAATTCTTGTTATCGTATTTTTGCTTTATCCGAGTTGAGAGAATGCATGAAAAACACTTACATCTATCACACAGTTCTAGCTTTCTCCAATTTTCAATGTTAATGAATTCCTACATAGCTTCACTTTAAGATTCATTCTGTCGGAACTTGTTTGATTACATACATGTATATGAGAATGCGCTGTACTAATGTATGCGTAAACTGATTTTCGCTTTCACAAGCAAATTTTTTCGTTAGAAAGAAGCTACTAATGTTTGTAAGGCTATATAGTGATATAAATATTTTATTTCCATAACCGAAAACCCCTTTTGAAGTATACAATACAAATTTACAACACACGTAGCATTATACTAGGTTTGAAAAGAAAAGCAAACAAGTTATATGCAAACTTCAATTGCAAAAAGTAGTTTTTGTTTTACCAACTACAGAAATTACGAATTTGTACAGATTTGAATTTTGTTTGCCAGCGGCAAAGAAAATAGTTTTGTTTTGGCAAAAGTTGCAAAATAAATGTTGTTGTTATAAATTAATGATGTTGGCATGCTTGGTAATAGACCGTTAAGCGCGCTTTACACAGTATGTATGTACGAGAGAGTATGTAAAAGTATTTAGTAAGTACGATAAATTAAGAAGCTTGTTTTTGTTTTATGATTTTGTTGGACAAAGAAACAACTACTAATAAAAAAAACTTAGGACATTTGCTACGTATTAAGTTTTGCTCGCCATTTTCAAGTGCTCTTCATGCATTTATTCTTGGATGTTTGTATTTTTTTTTGTTAACGCTTGAAAATTCAAACAATTTCCGATAAGTTCTTGGATAAATGTTAATATACGTATCTACTATGGTATTTCGCCTGGTATGTATACATATTTGTAATTTAAGCGGTTAGAAAATTTACACACGATACAATTAGGAATGGAGATTTTTGTTTTGTTTAGTTTTTTTTTTTTTTTTTTGAGCAAAACGAATATTGTGTTTTCTTTTTATATTTTAATGTAAATGCAAATAGATACAACGATAATTAGTAGTTAGAGGTTATACATATGTGCCAATTGACGTAAAAAAAAAAAACAAAACAAAACAAAACATAAAGAAAATGTACAGTACGAAAGAAAACAAAAATAACAAATGAACACGAATTTTTAAAAAAGTAGAGAGAACAACAAATCAGCTGCAAGCTGCAAACCGCTGTGCAACACAGTCAAAATGAGAGCGAGAGAAAGAGAGAGAGAGAGAGACAGGCAGTGTGTTGAAAAACCTTGCTGCGTTAACTCCCGCTCTCTTGCAATTCTCGAGCCTGCAGCTGTTTTGTTGTTGATGCAAGTTTTTTTTTTTTTTTTTTCATTTTTTTAAGTGCTTCGAAAATTCAACGGTAAAAGAGGCCAAAGAAATGTTTTTGGCTGCGCTTTGTATGAATATTGATTTACTCTTTACTCTTTTTTTTATGGACGACACGCAATTAATTACAAAATTCTCCCTTTAACCTAAAAGCGATTTTTATAACTGTGGTGTAGTTACGTAGAAGTAGTTAGATATATATTTATAGAGAGAGACAGACAGATAGAATAGATAGAAGAGTAGAGAAAACTGTTCTATAGTTGTCGTGGGGAGCGTGGGGAACGAGTAACAGGGATGTTGTTGTTATTATTATTATTTTTATGGCAGATCGTAGGCAATTATAGTACGGTGTGGGATTACGGCGGGATAGAGGACATTTGGATAAAGGGGTACTTCAAATTCGCTTTTATGTCACTTAAAGCTAACGTAATTTGCAAATATTATTTTGGTATTTTTTATATACCATAAGCTGCGTAGCTCTTACCAATTCGAATTTCTGCCATCGATTGCATCTTTGTTATTGTTGGCATTGTTGTTGTTGTTGTTGTTGTTGCTATCATTACTGTGGCGATTCAGATTTACATTGCACCAGGGACTATGACCCGGCACAAGGCCATTGTTGTTGTTGTTTCGCTGCGACTGCTGCTGCTGCTGTTGTTGTTGCTGCTGCTGCTGCTGTTGCTGCTGCTGACCATGCGGATGCGGGGAGTACAGCATACGGCCCCGATGTGAACGGGCCGAGGAGGAATTGCGAGAAAAAGGCCGCCGGCTGTTGCCCGAATGATTCGCATTGGAGTTCAGCATGTTGCGGCTGCTGCTTGAGACTTCACTGCAGTTGTTCTTCTAGCTGTTATTTGTTTGTTTATTCTGTATTCTTGATGGCTCAAACTTTTGTCTGTCTCATTTATAGCTGGAAGGAAAAGGTTTGCTTTTTTTCAAAAATAAAGTTGAACTATGATAAAGCCGCGCCCGCGTTCCAGTACACAAAGCAATAACAACCAACAAGCCAACATGCTCAACAAAATGATTGATTATAATAATAATAGGAATCAAAACCAAAAACAGAACATAAGAGAGCACAAAACATTTATGGATAGAGGGATAAATACAAGTACTTACTGAGGAAAACAGCATTAAAATGTGTGTGTGTGTGTGTGTGTGTGTGTGAATATGTAAAGAAGATAGCGTATATATGCATGTATGTATATAGAAGAATATCTATATGAATAGATTTTTTTTTTTTTTGTTCATAAATAAAACAGCAACAATTTGAGTTTGATTTTTAACAGTGTAGCTTTAATAAGATTTTGTCAATATTATTAAATAAATAAAGGAATGGATAATACGTGCTTGGTTAGTCTTCTGGGTAACTATATAGAGTACACAATATGCCTGATATATGCGTTTAATAATATGAGGTAAAAACTCTCGTCATACATGGCTAATAGTTATATAAATATATAATGCTTGGGTATGGGTATATGTGTGTGAAAGTATGTGTATGATAACATAATAAAAGGAAACAAAACATATTAGTAAATATTCTCATTTTGTTCTTTTTTCTGTCGATTACAAAACTAGTTAGTACTCTATTGATAGCTTCAGACTTAAGAGGGTAAAATATTATCTTACGTGTATTTGTATAAGGTATATATAGTATTAGGTATATGTATATACATATGTATTAGAAACAGCACAACTTTGATAACATATTAACTTATCTTTAAAGCTATTACAATTGCTTTTTAGCTATCACAGTGAATATTGAATATTAAACAATAATGTTATTGGAAAATTAATGAAACTTAAAGGTTTAAATTCCGTACGATCTTCTTTTTATATTGCTCTTTTAAAATAAATTTTTTGGTTCTATGTCATGTTTACCTATATCTTGATCTAAGGATGAATGGACATTTGAAAAGGAAATTCTTTAATATGAAGAAAAAGCGTAATAATTTCTAGGAATTCCTTCTCATTTATAGTGTAGATAAAAAACTATTAACCTAGATTCACAGGATTTCTAAAACTGATCATACAACTATTACGAAAAGATCAGATATAGCCTTGATTTAAAGTTGCGTTTAAATGTAAAAAGAAACCTTAAAAGTTTCCCTAATATATTAATATACATATTTGAATAAATATTTCAATTATCGTATACAATCACAGTGGGCTTTAACAGACAACCGACATTTGAAAAGTGATCGACAACAAAAGTTGACGCGTTTTATAAGCTATCAATGTTTGCTTTTCTTTGCTGATAAGCTAAGTAAATAAGATACAGAATTTCACACACATATATAAATATTTATTTATATATATAGTAGGGCCCATATCATCAACAAATAGGATTTGGTAAACGGATGTAACAATCTATCAAAGTTGTACTGTAATATTTATATACATATATGCATGTACGCATCTGTGTGTATGTGTGTGCATAAAATAAACAATGTATGTGTAGTTGTTGTTTGGATGGTATAAATGAGGTTAGAGCAATATTGGAACCAAAGAACGTAGGACAAGTACAAATATTACAAATGAGATCTAAGGCAGGCGAAATGAAAGAGAAGGAGAAACTGGTTAATAATATATATTTAAAGATTATGTAGAGAGCCAATTAGATGTTTGTTTTTAATCTTTCATTTCGCATGCCTTACAATAAATAGTACACATTATAAATAGTACAAATACGTTTAACAAATTTACAAGAAAAAAACAAGCTTACAAACTAAAGCCGAGTCTGTTGCCAAGTTGCAGTAGAATGTTGTTGGTTGGTTGTTGTTGTTGTTGATGGTGGTTGTTGTTGTTGGTAGTAGTAGGCGGTACGAGGAATAATACAATATATATAAGATATATATGAATATATAAGTTGGCATTTATGAAGGCGAAAGAGCATTAGATGGAGCTCTATTTATATATTTTTTTAATTTGAGCTTGAGGTTGAGGTTGGTGTGTGCGAATTGCAGTTGCAGTTGCAATACTTGGTCAGTGAGATACAGATACAGATAAAGACATAGATAAAGGCGCGGCAGTCTTATGTGCTATATGTATATATACTTAGCATACATTTCAGTTTTAGTTTCAATATTTGGTTTTACATGTCTATTGTCGATCAAAAACATTTCATTGTTTTGTTTCTGTTACTTATTATACTTTTAATTATATATATTTTTGTGTGTGTTAAGAAGCGGGCACGTCTGGCCACGGCCATTAACAAATGCAAATTTACCACCAAAACCAGCAATAAAATATTTTGTATGTATGCTAAAAACAAAGAAAAAACAAAAGTAAAAGAAATATTTGCAATTACATTCATATTTTGTTTAGACTAATTTATGTTTTAAGACAGGTTTATCAGAATACCCTTGCAGTAGGCATTACTGTTAATTCAATAACCTGGAATATCTTGAAGTGATCATTTAAAAATATATGGATATGAAAGCTGTTGAGTTTTTCAATGAAACCCATCTCTAAGATAAATAATTAGTCAGACAGTATTCTTTTTTATGAATTAATAATTGATAATTTAATAAATTTCCTGTAAAACTGCAAGGGTAATCAATATTCGGTTAATCCGAAAATAACTGTCTTTTTTTGTTTTCGTTTTTTATATATGTTAGTAATAAATACATATGTGAAACGTGTTTTTTGGGGGTAGATTTGAATATACATATAAATATATATAAAAAGCGTGTGTTTTTAATGCCAAATAGTAAATAAATGCACATGTTATATAAATTTAAATACTATGTAAGTTAAGCAGGCAGTTAAGGTATATGTATATATGTTTTTATGTACGTAGATATATATGTATGTTTGTACGAATACAAGTAAACACACACGCATTTGGCACTTGGGCTATTGCAGAAATCCTAAAACCTGACGACAAAAATCCAAATACTTTCATTTGGGCATACATATGCATATACATATGTACATCTACATGCATTTATGTAAAACGCCTTATTTTTACATCGCATGTACGACTGTGTGAGTGTGCGTGTTAGTGGCAGTGTGTGTGTGTATGTGTAGCGGGGACAGCTCTTCACACCATCGAAAGTTAAACACACTTGCCACCCTCACAAAATTAAAACAATAAATTATAAAATAAAAATATATATATATGTATATATGTTTGTCGATATGTAAATATGTAGGCTCATACATCACTTGATTTTTACTCTCAACATTATGATTGAGAGTGTGAGAGATAAGCAAAAGAAAATCAAACAGACGGACAACACATACACACACACACACAAACGTACAATTGTATACAGTTGAATGAGAGTACAACGGCAGTGAGCAGAAGAGAAAACCAAAAACCCACCTAACCAAGTCTCGCGTCTCGCTATCTCTTGTTGTTGCTATTGCGTAGTCATGGTAGTCGAACTTCAACGACGATTGCTCTTTTTTGAGACACGACACACGCATACGCACATCGATTATATGAATATATGTATACTATAGAAATGTATGCCTGACTTTTGTTAACTATGCACATACAGATAATTGCGTTCCATAATATTATTGCATTTATATGTACATTAACAATATTCACAATAACGCGCAGACGAACGGAGCTACACAACCACCACTGGCACAAACGATTGCAAAATCAAACCAGGGGAAAAAAAATAAATAATTTTACACATCGACGCGAGCGAGTAAAATACCAGCACGAGAACTCGCTTGAACAGACAAAGAGGTAGTGTGGTAAAATGTTCAGACAGACCATTTATTTGCTCCCCTGTTCGTTCGCTCGCTTAAACTCTCACCATTTCTGTGCCTCTCTTTCTCTTTATTTCTCTCTCTGTCTCTTGCTTTGTGTGTGGGGAGTCAAAACGTATCAATTGTAAATGCGTTGTGAGTATACATAGATGTGGGTAAAAAAAATCGAAACTCTGTGGCCCACAGTGGCTTCGAACCGCTCCCCTTTGGTAATAGCTCACTTAAATCAACACAAGTTCACATATTTATTAGTGAATGTGTGTGCCAGTAAGAGTGTGTGGGTACACATTCATTTAAAAACACACATACATACGCACATAATATATATATATATATGAATTCACAATGACAACCACTTCGTCACCATACAGATAAAAACTGGCATTAAACAATTGCGTTTTATATAATTTCACTACGTATATGCGCAAACGTCGACAAGCACAATTTGTATTAGACAAAAGCTTAACAAATATGCTACTTTAAATAACAAATTGCACTTGATATTAAATTAATCTGAATTTTTTATGGGAGTTTACCTCTGCGCGACTCGACCTGACAAAAGAGCTGTAGATGTAGAATGTATGTTTTTTACTCCTCTAAACCGGTCACACTGTCTATATTAACGATTACTTTGTCAATGTTGCACGTAATATATATCGAATGAGTAGAATGTCGATAAAATGCGACTGTGCATTGGTTCTACAGCAGGCATCGATATATATAATCGAAAAATAACAAATACATCGACAGGAACGCCATTGAATGTTTAACTTGACATTTTCGTGTTTTAAAAGTTTTGTTTAAGCAAGAAAATTATTTGCAATTTGATAAGTTTTCAGTGGATAATCAATTAAATTAAATTTCAACAGCAAAATGTAAGTATATATGGCATTTTCTTGGGCAATTTCATGACCGACATATTTTCCCCCCAATAAGGGCGCGTGCCCGGTCTCCCACCGCCGAGCGTGAAAAAGAAAATAAAGAGAAAGATGTTAAAGAGAAGGACGCAAAAGCCGCTACATCCAATGCGTCGCGCAGAGAGCGGGAACGCAAGCGCCGGGGTTCTGCTTCCTCAAGTAGCGACTCCAGCAGAAGGTGCATATTTATTTCACATAACTTTTTTTTGCCGGTGGCTTAACCTGAAATATTTATTTCCGTGCGTAAAGCTCATCAGGCAGCTCGTCGTCACGCAGCAGCTCGGGCTCCAACTCCCGCTCTAGCTCGAGTAGCTCCAGCGATTCGTCCAGTACCTCTTCCTCATCGTCGAGCGACTCGGATCGAAGCGAGAAAACTAGGCGTCGTGGAGGCGGAACCAGCGGTGGTGCAGTAGGTGGGAAGGATGCTTCCCGTTCGCCGCGCAGAACCACCAAATCGCCGCGTCCCAATAGCAAGGTGCGCAAGGAATCGGAACGTGAACGTGATCGTGATCGTGTTCAGCGCAGTCGCACTCGTTCAAGAGATCGTGCCCGCCGCACCTCCAACGATCGTAGTGGCGCTGCAGGAGGTGGCGAGGTGAATAACGTGAAACGTGAGCGTTCACGCTCAGCCAGCCGCTCACGATCGCCCCGTCGTCGTGGCGGTGGGCGTGGCACCGTCGATCGCACACCGCCGCCAAAGCGCCGCGAACGCTCACGCAGTCGCAGCCGCACCCGGTCACGCTCACCCACGCCAAAGCCAGTGCGTATCCATGTTGGGCGACTCACCCGTAATGTTACCAAAGATCATGTCTTGGAGATCTTTAGTAGCTTTGGCACAATCAAGAATGTCGAATTCCCAACGGATCGCTATCATCCCAATTTCGGACGCGGCATGGCGTATGTCGAGTATGCAACGGCTGAGGACTGCGAGTCAGCCATGAAGCACATGGATGGCGGGCAAATCGATGGCCAGGAGATAACAGTATCGCCAGTGATTGTGCCCAAGCAGCGACCGCCCATGCGACGTCCGTCGCCTCAGATGCGTCGTCCACAGGGCGGACGTTGGCGTTCCCCGCCGCAGTTTAATCGCTTCAATAACCGTGGAGGCGGTGGTGGTGGAGGTGGTGGACGACGCAATTCACCACCTCGGGGCCGTCGTTCGCCGCGTCGTCGTTCCCGTTCACCCATTCGCCGCCGCCGTCGTAGCAATAGTTCCGATAGTTCCCGTTAAAGCGAATTGAGAAAGAAATAGAAGTTTCCTTTTAATGGGAAAATCATCAGCAGGGAGAAACAACAAATGCCCTTAAATTAAAATCTATTCATAATCCGAAACAATTATTTAAATGTAGACATGAAATAAATCTATGGCAATTGTAAATAATTGTCTAAATTAATTTCAACAAAGGATCCCAAAATAAATTTGTATTTTTTTTATTAATCATAAATTATAAGTCGATCTGAGCTTATATATTTATACAACTAATGTATAAAAGAGCACTCGCCATCCTCCAGTGGACAACCCTGTGGATGGTGTAGCTTAAAGAAGCAGGCTCGTTTTTTAATAGTCAACAATTTTCCAGTCCTGTCCGCAGCTGCTTTGGGTTTTCGTATGCCGATGCGATCATCGCCGCAAAACTCAAATACTTCGTGCTTGTTACGGAGTAGAGTTTTTATGCCACCGCATTCGGACTTGATACCGGTTAACTCTGGTTTGGTCAACCCTTGGGCTATGTCACGCATTGTCAGCTGCTGTCCAGGCAGCCAGTTGTTAGCCGCATCATTGCCATTCGTTGTCTTAGTATTGGATAACAACATGTTAAAGATTTTCAGTACTAATGAATCGATTATTGTCTTTTCCACCTGAGTGCAGTTTTTCACACTCTCCGCTTTCTCACGGAGCTTCACCGAATTATCCGTTCCGCCCGCTTTATGTTTTTGTAGCTCTTGTTGCACTAAATATTCCAGTTCCCGGATGGGCTTCGCCGTCTGCTTCAGGCCAATCAAAGATAGGCGCTTGGTGCTTGGAATTTTAAGCCGATCCTGCTGTGTTTGAAAACCACATAGGTCGGACAATTGATGTGCGTAGAGCATATAGTCTTGATAAGCGCTGATGCTTGTGTTGCGCCGTTGAAACTTGGCACCGGACAGCTCAAACGGACAGCAAGGCAGTAAGAAATAACTGGTTTTCAGTCGAGCCGCCAAGACTGGCAGCCAGGGTGACAGTTCGTCGGAATGATTGCCAATTAGCCAGTCAATGTCGGGATAATCTAATCGAAAGCTGTTGGGCTCCACGGTTTGTTCAATTAAGTTCGAACTCGTCTTCTCTGGATAGAGCGACCACAGTTTACGCCGCCTCACATCGTAGCCGTAGCCTTTATAGCCTTCCGCATTGAGCACATAGACCAGTAGCCCATTCCCACAGCCGAGGTCAGCGAATGCTGTCGGCTGCGATTGCGTGCAGTGCCACAGCGTGATTAGGTAAGCAGCGATAGCCAAATCCTCGTAAATGAACTTTAACGGATCCGTCGATTCATTCGCCGTCTGCCAGTAGTGCAGCAGACGTTCCGCATGCTTTTGTTTCAGCTTCTTGTAGAGCTCGCAGTACATTTCCACATCCAGTAGTCGTAGCGATTTCTGCACATTTTTGTCTGGCCGACTCTGGCCCCAGCTGCACAACTTTGGCATCAGCACAAACTGAGCCCAGCGTGTGGCTTGCTCACATTCCTCGCCTTGTTGCTTTGGCAGTGGCTCCGCTTTCAGTTGGCCATCTATTAACTTCACGACGAAGTCAACAAATTCAGAGTCCGCTATGAAATGGCATTCATAGCGGTGTTTGCTAAAATCTATAATTAAAACGAACTTTGAATTATATGATAAGATATTAATTTCAAGCGTACATACCGACAATTCCAGTGGCCAAAATATTTGAGGACAACTTTTTGGTCAACATTTTATAGCTAATCCTAAAACCCTCGCATATTCTCGGACTGTCATTGCTTTGCAGCAACTGTTGTTCCAGCTCAGCCTCATTGGACTCATAAACTTTTCCCAGCTGCAACTTTTGCACTTCTGTTATAAGCACTTCGAATATTTTTTTATTCAAGGCATGATAGTTTCTGATTAATATTGCTATGGACTGCCAAAATTGCGCCTGGTTAAGCTGCACAGCTGCCATTTTTTATGCGTTCACCAACACTTACAGGCTAGTATGCTAATACAGCCTGAAATAAATAAAGTAAAATTACATATGGATGTAAACTTAAAATATTCTTTAAAAAGAAGTCATTTGCTTAAATTGAACATTTAAAATAAAAATAATATTAAATAATCGTGAATTATTAGATTACATGAAATTTTTAAATATTTTGCACACGGAATTTTTGCGACCAAGGGTTATGCGCTGCATACATGGCTCAGCTGCTTACCTGTTGCGTAACGCAGCTGATTTGGAGCACAAGGCAGCAACAGAACACAGCGGAGCTAGTTATAAATAAGTAAATAAAACCATTTACTTGTACCTTGTCCTGTTGCAGTTATCCTTTCCGCTGATTATTTGTAAATATGTCATTCCTCCGCAAATCCGTTCAACTTTTCAATACTGCAAAGCAAAATACCAGAATGGTTAGTATTCTATTTGGAGTTCGCAATAAATTGAAATCAACTGTTTTCATTGTCAGCTTTCGGGCGTACAACGCAGCTACAGTGCCGGCGTAAAGATAGTGGACGATCGTTACGCCTTTCCAGGTGCTCGCGATGCATCATTTGTAAACAATCTGAAACTGACAATGCCCGAAGACTATGCGCCTATACCCATCTATCGAGTCATGGATCGTGATGGCTACGTACTCAACAAGGAGGAGGATCCCCAGCTGAGCCAGGAGGTGGTTGAGAAGATGTTTCGCGATATGCTGCTACTGTCAACCATGGACAAAATATTATATGAATCACAGCGACAAGGGCGTATCTCTTTCTACATGACCAATTTTGGCGAGGAGGCCTCGCACATCGGCAGCGCCGCCGCCCTAGAAATGCGTGACGTGATCTATGGCCAGTACCGAGAGGCAGGTGTCCTGGTCTGGCGCGGCTTCCGCATTGATCAGTTCATCGATCAGTGCTATGGCAACGATGATGATCTGGGTCGCGGCAAGCAGATGCCCGTGCATTATGGCTCCAAAGAGCTGAACTTTGTGACCATCTCCAGTCCATTGTGTAAGAGGCTTTTATTATAAATGTGATCCACGTACTGACTCCTTCCTCTTCTTTACCTAGCCACCCAAATCCCACAAGCTGTTGGCGCCGCCTATGCTCTGAAACGTCAGCCGAACAACGATTCCTGCGTCGTTTGCTACTTTGGAGAAGGAGCTGCATCCGAGGGTGATGCCCATGCAGCATTCAATTTTGCTGCAACGCTAGAGTGTCCCGTGATATTCTTTTGGTATGTAGGAGGAGTATTCTTTAAACTATGACTATTTATCTATTATTTCTTGCAGTCGTAACAATGGCTTCGCAATCTCCACGCCGTCGAATGAACAGTACCGAGGCGATGGAATTGCTGGACGTGGTCCCATGGGCTATGGCATAGCTACCGTCCGTGTGGATGGTACCGATGTATTTGCCGTCTACAATGCGATGAAGCGAGCTCGGGAATATGTTCTGCGAGAGAATAAACCAGTTGTGCTGGAGGCCCTGGCCTATCGGGTCAGTCATCATTCAACATCAGATGATAGCACAGCGTATCGCTCGGCGGAGGAGATTGAAATGTGGAATACGCTGGAGCATCCCATCTCCAAACTGAAGAGCTATATGGTGCACAAGGGCTGGTTCAACGAGAAAGAAGAAACGGAATTTGTGAGTGGAGTGCGCAAGCAGGTGCTCAAGCAGATCGCCATTTCCGAAAAGAAACTAAAACCCAATTGGCGTGAGATGTTCGAGGGCGTCTATGCCGACATGCCTGAACATCTGCTGGAGCAACAGCGTGAGCTGGAGCAGCATGTGGAGGCCCACAAACAACACTATCCCTTGAAAAGCTTCAAGCAATAGAGGGGGAATCAACAAAATTGAAAGAAATTGAAATCCTACAAATCTTAAACGGAGAGACTCATCGAAAAGTGCATTTATTAAGCTTAAGAAATCTTGTGTTTTGTTTTGAATGGTTTCAAACCATTTGAAATTTGTTGCTAAATACGTAGACGAAACTTAAATAATTGGGGTTATTAAGGGGCCAACAGAAATAAAAACATTTTTCAATATATTCTTTGTGGCACAGATTAAGTCGAGTGTCGTTACATTTGAAAATGTTTTTAAAAATTTATTAGTTTGATTTACATAAAAATACAATACAATACGCAGAAATAAAACAATACATTATAGTTAAGGGTATTCCTGCAAAGGCTCAAGCTGATTTTATTGGATGGGAATTAGTGCTGTGTAAAAATTAGCCAAGATCGATTCTATCAAGAATTTTAATCGCAACACTCGGAAAATGTTGAATATTAAAGTCATTTCAATTTCGCTGAGCGATTGAAATTTTGACTTTCCAAAATGTATTTTAATTTGTGTAGAATTTTGTAGCCACGCCTTAGGCCGACTAGGATTTAAATTAATTTAAAGCTAAAATATGCTGAACAGCTAATTTTCCGTTTGCGGGAATACCATTTGAATTTAAATATATATATATACTTTCGACTTAACGCACAGTGTGAAGGTGAGGCAGCTAACTAACATACTCCTTACTAAAATTTAAGACGCAACAATAGAGATGTTCGCTTAAGCTTGGCTGGAATGCGCGCGCGTGTGTGTGTGTTCGTGTGGGCGTAGCTTAGTTGGTGCGCAGCTGATAGTCACCGTTTTGGGTGATATAACGGACCCAGGGCAACGCCTGATAGCCGCTCTTCTCAATGATCTTCAGATAACGCACCTGTATGCCCGACGTGGTAAAGTAGGGAATTTCGAAGCGCACCTGTATGGGCGGTTTGCCCTCAGTGTTGTCCTCGCTCTCCACGCTGGGCAGGCCGAAGTGGGCACGCATTAGATACTCCTTGCCGCCCGGAAACGATTTAATTGTCCATATGATGGCGTTCTGCTCCGGGGCATATTTGCAGCTGCCAATGGTGGTCTTGAATTTTGGCGAATCCGCATCGGCGGGCACGGGTATTACAATTTCCACATTGTTGGCCGTCGAGCGGCGCTTAAATTGCGATTTTGCCTTAATCATATACTCCACACGCGAATGCGCGTGTCGCTCAATAACCGATTCTATCCATATCAATGGTTTGACCTGGTGTGGAAGGACTCGTAATATATGAAGATGCTTAAAGATTAGGATTATTTATTCCACTTACATGCGTGTTGAGGCGATAGGACATCAGCTCGAATTCGCCATCCGGTGGTATGAACGAGATTGTTCGATCATTTTCGAAGCGGGACAGACGTACACACTGATGAAACTTGACATCCTCCAGCTCAACGGACTTGGATTTGCCACGTCCGGTGCTCTCGAAGAGCACCTTGTCGTTGAGTCCCAAACGAAGCTCCGGCATTCCGGACAGATAGACGCGCATTTTGATGGCGCCAACAATTTCGCTACGCAGAACATTGCCATTGGCATTTGCCAGCAGATTGACCGACTCGATGACATCCAGAAATACCTCATTTTTGCGATATTTAATACCTTCAGAGCGCCAGGACACTGCATTCGTTACGGCAACGGGTATGCGTGGCTGCAATTCCAACTTGTGACCCTCCTGCGTGATGTACTCCTGCAGAATTTTCGAATCCGTTGTCTGGGGATAGCCGAAATCAATTAGTTCGTCAAGAAGCTCGTATATTATAACGAAATTATCGCGAATGGACTCCTCCTCCAACTCTTTGAAATACTCCACAAACACCTGTGCGATTTTGTGCAGGAATACGAAAACTAGCGCAATATTTACATTCTTATTGCGCGGCGTCGTGGACACAATATACAAATTATTTGTCTTAATATAGGCAAAGGTGGTCTCGGAGGTCTGCAGAATGGGCGTGACGAGACCTTCTTCTTCACGTTCCATGAGCAGCGGCATGAACTTATCGATTACAGCCATGTCAATGTTGTCGCCGCGATAATTGCGGGATATTAACACCTTCCCTTTCACGTCCAGCACAAATATGGCTGATGAAGACATGTTCCTTCGTATTTATTTTCCACTTTTTAGTTTATTGGCCTAGAGCTTCCAGCTGCCACTTGTTCTTGTTGTCCCACAAGCTAAAACGGTGACTGTCAATCTGTTCTGTTTCTGACCCTGCAAAGATGTTGACGACATATTAGAATAGCTTGCAACAATATTTTACAGCTCAATATTACATTGTTTGAATAATAAGTGTGTAATTATCGTTTAACCACGCCAATGGAATTAAAGTTTAGTCACACGAAAATTACTTACGTCGTCGACTGGTGCTTCTTCTTCTTTCGTTCATTCGCATTCCCAATGTTTTTGAAACATTATCCAACACTGATGTATGAAAAATTAGTATAAGAGTACATAAATCATGTTTGTGCACCTGGACGCCGTTGAAAGAATTACATTTATTTCATTTTATCTACATAAACTATTTCATACAAATGGACATATGGTATTATTTTTAAAATAAATGTAAAATATATATTGGTCACAATCATCTTAGCGTACATAAACATATGCAAATGTGACGTCACAGGCATAACCTATTGTATGTAGTGAATCCTCTATCAAGCATTATTCTTGCGAGTACTTATATCGTTATACTAAAGTATCGAACGAGACGCTGCTTCCAACAAATGTAAGAAAAATAAACAAAGAGGAAAATATTGTGGAGCATGCAAATGAATCCGAACATTACAATTGAGAGAAAACGCGTTGATTGCAACGCACTACCAAAGGGCTGGCAGCGCGAAGAAGTTCATAGGAAATCGGGTTGCAACACAGGCGTTGATGTGTTCTACTACAGGTAACCAGCACATTACTTGGCTGTTATTTAGGCAGGTACAGGGTGAAGGTGGAGTCTGGCAACTAACGTAAACTGTAATATAAACATAAAAACACTAAGTGACTGCACGTGCGATAACGAATACGTTTAACTCACTCTCACTATTTTTTTGTTATTACATTTGCCACACACCAACACACTCCCACACACACACACGCACATAAAAACATATACATATACGCACACACGAAATTTCCCACCCTCATACTTTCCGTTCCTGAACCGTTCATCTATTGGATGTGTACAGCCCGACAGGCAAACGAATTGAGAGTAAACCACAATTAGCACGCCAATTGAATACCGAAATGTTTGACATCAGCAATTTTGATTTTCAAACTGGCAAAATGCAAACACAACGACAAATGCCCTCGCCATCCATATCGTTGTACCGTTGCAACGCGGCGGGCGCCATTATTGGCAATGCTGGCCCAGGCGTTAACCCTGCTAATGCTCTAAAACGCAAATATAGCCGAGCTCAAACGCAAGGCTCCGTGTCCAACAACAACATCAACAGTGGGGGAATTGCAGCATCGATAACAGCAGTGCCATCGATAACCGCAGCGACGACAACTAATTTACGCCAGCAGCAGCAACAACAACAACAACAACAGCAACAACAACAACAACAACAATTTGAATTCAGGTAGAGCCAAGTTGATTGTCCTTGGCTAAGCGAGCTCTTGCATGCGCCTGTCTACATCAATTTTTTCTCCACTAACCATTCTATATAGTGCAATTCAATCGATTGGCTGATTTGTAAATAATAATAGCCCTAATTTTGTAAATGTCCTCATAGTTAATTGCTCTACAATTCTGTAATATTCTGCATGTACTTTCAAATTACTTTCTTTATGTCATTATATATAGCCATATATAATCTAATGGTTTCCCTTTTACAGCCGCAATTTGCGCACAGATGTCTCCCTGGTGCCACCGATACGACAGACAGCTTCTATTTTCAAACAGCCGGTGACGGTTATCCGCAATCATGAGCCGAGCAAAGTGAAGCACGACGTCAAACACGGCGGCCAGGAGAAACCGAAACAGTTGTTCTGGGAGAAGCGCTTGGAGCGCTTGCGTGCCTGTCATGACAACGGTGAAGAACTCGACGATATATCACTGCCAAAAACCATACGCACCGTTGGCCCCAATGTCAACGAACAGACCGTATTGCAGTCGGTGGCCACCGCCTTGCATATGCTCAATGCCGGAGTACATGGCCAGAGCTCGACGAAGGCTGATCTAACGAAGAATGCTATGGCATTCATGAATCCCGAACAGCCGCTAATGCATGCGGTAATCATCTCCGAAGACGATATTCGCAAGCAGGAAGATCGCGTGGGAGTGGCACGGAAAAAACTCCAGGATGCGCTCAAGACATGAATATGCCAATGAAGCGGGACCATTCATTTAGAGATATTCCATTATGGCTCATATATTACAATAGCTATATATATATTATTTTCCCCAACTGATTAATTTCTGCCTACATTTATATCCTCTGAAAAAAAAACATTTTCAATATTAAAATTATTTTAATACTAAGTTTAGTTTTTTAATAAAACATTCGTGTAGTCAAGCAAAAACGCACATATCAAATGGGAGCTATTTTCTATATACTCGTATATAATACATCCAAATATTGAATCAAAATAACAATTGAATTAAAATTTGTCAGCATCAGTTGAACGTTTTATTACGCTTTGGTTGGTGCTTGTGTTGTTTCTTTTTTAACATTCAATTTCATATAGGTAAATAGTTTTAAAAACAATGACAAATAGTTTACGGCGCATTAATAATTTATATAGCTTCGAATCGTGTGTACATAAATATGTAGGTATTTCTCTTTTTTTAATCTTCATTTTTAAAGATTCGCTTATTGAAAAATTACTGCTGTGCTTTTAGATTTCACTCTTCTTCCTATGTTGTTAATATAAATATACATCGATTGTTAGAACTATATCTGTACAGAACTGTAACTAATCTAGCACCTCATCCACATCGTCGTCCTCGTAGTCGATGCCGTCATAGTCCGTTGACGAGCGTGTTAACTGCAATTAAAACGAAACACCAATCAACAATTAAAGTCAGTCGTTTCTAAACGATACTTAAAATTACCTTAAAGAATTTTATTATAATTTGACATTCTGATTGAGCCTTCGTTTGGAGGTCAATCAAAAATTTTGTTCCGAATCTTATGAAGCAAATGATATGAATTTAAATAACAATTACAGAACACTTTTAATTTACTTCAAGTTACCTTAAAATTGTTTTGGTAAATAAAATATATAATTTTGATCTATTTATTTTTTGATTACTCCTTCGTTTACAAGCCAAGCATAACTTCATTTATGATAAAATGAGTAGAAATCTTTTAGAAATCCTTCTTACCTGGGTGTAAATGCCTCTCCATGCTGCAAAGGCACCCATTGCCAATACGGCGCCAACGCCAGCGATTATCTTTGTATTGAGATCCGTCTCCATGAATTTACTCTCAGAGGGCGTTAACATTGTATCCGATTGGCTGGGTGTTTTTGTCATTTTGATGGAACTATAACATTCATTCCGGAATATATCCTTGGTGATGCGCTTAATGAAATTCACTAAATTTTGACAGCCTTTTAGGTGATTTTGTAGTGGATTATTGGGCAGTGTTATATGGTAGATAATTGCTAAATAACTATAGACAACGGCATCTAATTCGCTGTACGTATCCCCAAAAAACCAAACTTTTCGTCCCAATTTGCGAGAAAGTAAATTCACACATTTTTTGGCATTAGCTGCAAGCTGTAAAGAAAAAAATTATAGATTAAATAATATAGATACGATATCTTAGCTAAAATGAGGTAAGGAACCATAACTTATGATGGTTAGAAGATTAAGTAATGAATCATTCATGTATGTAGATGGCACTTAGAAGAGATACATTTAAGTACATGAGTAACATAAATACTTTTTGAATATAAAATCATATAACGCAACAAGTTAAAGAATTAATGAAAAATCAGTCTATAAGGCCACCGGCTTTTAATTTTTATAGATGCTAGCATTCACTTACATAGTCACCCTCATGCTTCTCCAGCTTATCATTTATATCAAAGCCTCCGAGCACCTGCACCACATCACACGCCTCCCGCTGATACGTTGAAGGGTAGTAGAAATTGAATGGGAATGGTGTCCGCTTTGCGTATAGGCCACGAGTGGTCGTATCATAGTTGTTCGGCTCACCGTACAAGTAATAATGATAGTAGGCATGCAGTTGTGTGAAGACCCAATTCGAGTATGTAATGGAGAGATGTTTTTGTTTCGTATTTAAATGCGCATCGACCGGATAACCCTGAAAGATCAAAACAAACGTTAATTTCGCGCACAATTGGCGTACATGCCAAGCAATCACATGTGCTATAAATAGCCAACTGGTTTATTGACCCGGCATATTTATATATATAGATTTATTCCTTCACCTCAAGATCCAGTATTCGTTTGATGTCTTTATAGCCATGAAATTTATCATTGCCAATTTGCAGGTACGGTAGTTTCCCAGCACCTGAACGCAAAGGATTCGTGTTTGTTTCGATGTCCATGGGGCAGCGGGTGAAACGCAGTAAACACTAAACAATTTCACCAAAATGACAATTAATTAATATGTGTATATTATATAAAAAATCAAAATTTTAATACATATTTACTTATTGATATGGCCGATAGCGCGGAGTTGGTGATTATGATGCAACGGAACTTACCAAAGCACGCATACATTCGAAATCTATGGACGGCAGCCCCCATTCGCCTTTGTAAACGTGTAGCTTGGAGCCCAACTGCATTTTGTGCTGTATTTCTTATTTTTATTGTTGGTTTAACTTTGTTATCGTCTGCTTAGCGATTCGCATGCAGTTGCATTGTTCAGGATTATTAATCAAAAATAAATAGATGTGTCGAAATGTGCCGGACGAATTATAGAGAGACTTTTGATTGACACACTCCGCGCCGGTGTGAACGTGTTTACAAAATTTACAAAATACCGAATTTTGACACAAAAATACCATCACCATCTCAATGCAAGAATTGGCCAAATGGTCACACCATTATTTTAATGCAAAAGTAGCGAATTTGTTAAAAATATATTATCGGTAATATGGCTCTAGTGGATTATGGCAGCAGTTCCAGCTCTGAGAATGAGGAACCAGACGCGATAGCTCATGTATCAGTTAACTTGAAAAGGTAATGTCACAGATAGTGTATACCATGCTGTATATATTTAAAATCCATTAGATCGGCTTTACCCACAGCTGCCTCCTTGCTGGGTGCCAAGATAGCTAAACCTGTCAGTGATGATGAAGAACAGGATGATTTTGACAATCCGGTGTTACATGGCGGACGCATACGTAGCTTTAAGCACGAACGCGGTAATTGGGCAACATTTGTTTATGTATCCGCCCATGCCTGTGCTGAACAGCTGCAGGATTTTCAACTGGAAGCTATTGAGAGGCTAGTGCCACAGCTTGAGCTGCAGCCCAATGAATCACTCCATTTGAGTTTAAGCAAAACTGTGGTGCTACAATACCATCAAATTGATGAGTTTCAGCGATCGCTGCAGCACGCACTCCACAGCTGTGTTGGGTATGAGAATAAGCCTTTTTATATTCTTCTTATGATAATAAAATTATATTTATTTTTCTGCAGGTTCAACAGCACGCTGAATTCGGTTTGTAAAAGTTTCACTACATTTGATTAATTTTGTAATATATAATGGTTTATAATCCAGCTTGAAGTCTACACAAATGAGGAGCGCACAAGAACATTTCTGGCCGTGCAGCTCGACGCTGCATATACGACGAAAATGTCGGGGCTGTTGCATTGCGTGGATTCGGTTATGCGTGATTATCGCCTGGAGCAATTTTATAAGAATCCCTCATTTCATGTGAGTCTGCTTTGGTGCGTGGGTGATCAAAGGGCGATATTGCAAGAAAAGCTTCAAGAGCTGCAGCAACTACTCGAGGAGCATGAGACACTTAAACTAGCAGTACATGAGTTACGATGCAAATGCGGAAATAAGGATTTTATTTATAAGCTAAAATAGTAATGGAAACTCGAAATGTTATTTAAAAGTCTTAACTCAGGCCTTTCTTTTTGTTGCCGTTGCCTTGTTTGGCTTGCTGTGCCTGTTCCTCCATCAGGCGTTCTTCCTCGAGTTCCAAAAAGCGTTGACGACGTCGACCCAATGGGGTTTTCGACCACCACGATTCGAACGCCTCCTCTTCCTCGCGATATACGGGATCTCGAGAACTGAAATGAATATATAAACATTAATATAGGATAATTAGATCTATATATTTATAAGTACCCACCAAAGAACATTAATGAGCTCTGCATTTGTTAGAGGCTGCGATCGTAGCTGTAGCTTACGCTTGCAGCTCATCACCTCACGCAGACAGGCATCAATCGCCCCAATGGTATAGCCATCCGATATTTTGGCCATGGCGCTCGTATCTAAAGTGGAAATGCCTCCAGAATACTCACTGAAAAACATTTGGATTATCGGACACCGAAAATAAAGTGTATCAACGGGAATACTTACTGTAAAAGCGTTTTCCAGGCATGTGACATGGCGCCATAATCGGGACGGGGAATGTAGATGAAACGATTGTAGACCGATTGCAGTAGTTTCTGATCCGCTTCCCAGGGCAAACTTGTGGTGCCCACAAATATGACCCGATCCTCGGGTGCAATATTCTTGATCATTTTTGGTAAATCCTTTTTCAACCGCTTAGGATCGGTGCGATCCGTTTTGGGTATTTTCTTCATAAACGGACGCTCTGCATCGCCCATATAAATGACAGCTGGTTGCAGCAATCTGGACACTTTGAGCACTAGATGTATCAACATGATTAGACCCGATTTACCTGGATATTTGCCAACAATGTTGGCTGGTGTTAGATCAAAGAGAACGGCGCCGACTTCCGTGCAAATGGCATGCAACAGAGCCTTTTTTCCTGATCCGCGTGGACCGGCCAGCAGTACGGAGCGTATGAGTGGCGTGCAATTGTGTATGGCCTCTGAGCCGAGCGGCAGAATGCAATATTCGGTGAGCACTTGGCGAATGTCACCCGGCGAGGGATTAGTTCCATTGCGTGCGGTCAGCGCCTTGTCGCCCAGAAATTGCTTTAATTTAATTTCTGGATATTTGCGTATGATGCCATTGGTAACCAATTCCTCGTAAAGGGATTCGATAGTGCGATCTGGTGTCAGATCTTTCTCCTTCTTCTTTTTGCTCTTTTTGCCGGAACGTCGTGTTTTCTTATTACTCTTCTTTACCTTTTTTCCTACCATCGTCTGCAGAAGCTCCAGCTCCTGGCGCATTACATCGTCTACGGCACGTCGGAACTCCAGCTCCACTTCCTGATACTTTTCCGCGTAAATCATGTCCTCGTAGGCTGCCTGGCTGAGTACTTCAGTCTCATCCTTGTCACGCCAGGTATCATTGAAGCTGCGAATGAACGGTCAATCAATAAATCAGATAATTCTGGAAACTTGGAAACTTGGAGACACATACTATTCAATTTCGGCACGTATATCGGGAAGACAAGCTGAGGCAGCCGGTTGGAAGCTGACATCCTCTTCCTGATTGTCATTAACATTCAAGTCTCCACTGCGTGCTGGCGATTTGGACTTGTCCTTGGTCTTTCGCGATTCTTTGGAGGAGCGCGCAGAGGAACGACTGTGTTCGCTTTCGGTGCCGGGACGACTGAAGATGTGAAGGGAGCCGCCCTGATCCTCGGAAGGAAAATCTGGCAGCTTGCCCGTCTTGTCATAGCAATCCTTGATCCAAGCTCGAATCTCATCTGCAATATCTTCTTTCATGGTGGCACCATGCTTCTGTTTAATCTCCTCCTGTATGGCCAACTGGCGTGCTTCGAACTGCGCCGCATAGGCTCGCTGCGCCTCATACCTTCGCCGAACGTCCGTCTCGATGTTCCGTTCATATTTTTCAGCACGTTCCTTGAGTACTGAGGCCGGTGGCGGCACCATGCCAATTAATATCATCTCGTCCATCTTCCGTCGTCGCGTGATACGGCGAGCCGTATGGCCGCGCCACATTTTCTGTATCTTCATGGCAGCCATTAAGCCGGAGTCGGTGCGTTCCTTATCGCTGCGATCCTCCGATTTGCCCTTTTCTTTTCTAATTTCCTTCATGAAGTGCGCTCGGAGACGACCTTGACGGGCGCGTTCGTGCATCTGCAGGAGCCTTATGGCCTCGATCTCGGTGAGCTGCTCCTCTAGCGGGTGTTCCTCTAACCAGCCCAGTTTAACCAGTAGCTCATGCATCGTACGCTTGCGCTTTTCCAGCTCATCCTCACGTTCGCGCAGAAAGTAACGTGGAATACGCAGCTCTGTTTCCATGGGCGTCAGACGCAGACGCTCCACCACGTCATCGTTGTAGCTGAACTCCATAAGATCAATATTCACCAGATCATGCTTTAGCTCAACCACACGTCCCAAGCAGGCGTCCAGCAGCTTGCGCACCAGCTCACGTTTTTGTGGTTGAATCATCTGTGAAGAAGATAAAAGTGTTATAAAAAGTAGAAGTGATTTATATTTTTATTATTATTATATTCTGTATTTAATGATACATACATTGTCGTAGACCTCCTCCAATCGATTGCACAGGCATATGTATCGCAAATAGAATTCGTAGATGCTCGCCTGGAGCAGGCTCTTGGATTCGGCTGCAGCTGCCACAGAGCTGGACACAATACCCGTGACTCCACTGATGGTAGCCACTGTTGTATCCACATTCTGATGCTGTCGCTCATAGTCGAGGATGGCCAATTGTTCGCAGTCATGCTGCGCCTGATGCCAGATCTCGTTGAAATAGTGACTAGACATACTGGAATTAATTTCAAAATAGCCATTCTTTTTTTATTTTCTGTTACAAACGAATTGGGTAACCGGTGTAACGGTTGTCATGGAGGGTATTACGACCACTTTCTAGTATACAAGCGCTAAACAGCCCTTATTTAGTTAGTGACTTTTAATTCAATCATCATTCATAACTGGTTTTCGAATTAAATGTATATAAGCAGTTTTTATTTAAGAACGAATTAAATTTATTACCCAAAATCTATTTCGAACAACCTCCTTCCTTAAAGTCCTTGAATATTAGTGTAGTCAAAAGATATATTTATATTAATCGCTTTATGAATAATATATGGTACACATAGATATTTTACATAACAATATATAATAAATTGTTTAAATTACACATAAATAGTTAACAATAGCTATTAGTATTATGCACATGGAATAAGCTGAAGTCGGGTATCTTAAAGATTATCTGGGGAGCAATACTTAAGCATGGATTTGGTATGTTTGAATTGAGTGCCAGTCGTGGCCGCCAGCACTTCGTTGATGAAGCTTTGGGAATTGTGTACGGTGGTGCCGCCAAGGATCACCCGATAGCCAGCATTGTTCAGCTGATGCACGGCGAAGGCCTCTTCGTACGTGGCACCGCCAATGATGAAAACCACTACCTCCTGTGGTGGTCGTCGAAATGGAACCAGCTCTGAATTAATAGCTGGATACATCGGATCTAGTTCACGGCCTTTGAACACATCCTCTAGCGTTTCCTTAAGCAGTGGAGTGTGCTGTGTGAAAACATTCTCCACACCTTTGAGACCCTTGATCAGAATTCTTGTCAACTTCACGGCATCTGTGATGCGCATCATATTAAATAGATCGCCCTGACGCACATGAGTGCCCGCATACTCAATCAAAGCGGGCACAATTTGTGTATTTCCGCCACGTGTCTTGATGATCTGCAGCAATCCAGATGTATCGCAATTTGCATGGCGTTCGTAACGCAACGCATACAGTGCCACCAGCTTGACAGCATCATCGATGTGGATACGTTCGTCGGCAATTAATTTTTTAATGCGTTGCAGCTGTGCTGAGTGATCGGCCTTGCAGGCCATCTCTTGCTCCAGCTCCGATACCTCGAAAAGATTACGCTTATTCGAAATACTGGACAATTCTCCCATGATGCATAAATGCTTTTGCACGGTGCCAGACATTTTTTTGAACTGCGGATAGGATTCAATGAAGTTCTTCATATCATTAATGCTCTCGACTTTCTTGTGATCATTCGCCTTGCGCTGAAACTCCTCCATAAGCTGTTTAATGGTGGAGCCAATTTCGCCGTAATTTGCATACATATTGCTGCCATAAAATTCATCTTGGTCACCGGAGAGCACTAGCTCCTTGAACTCCTTGGGCACATTGGGGCGTTCAGACAAGTCAACGCGATTATTGCGTATATTCAGCAGCTCGTGCACCATGGCTTGATAGGACCACTGATGCAGCAAGGGTGTCACAGGATCATCTCTGCGATCCAGTAACAGGAGCAACGGTGGTGCAGCCCCATCTACATTGGCGCGGAAATCGAAAAGAGTTGATTCTTTGGTTATTTGATCGTAGATCAGTTTTGCTAGCAGCTGTGCCACTTGTGAGCCGGCACGATATCGTATAACCGGATTCAATTTAAGCGACATTAGAACAGCCGTAATGCCCTGCACGCTGCGTGTCAATGAATCAGGCAGCCAGTTAAGATTTGTCATGCAATTGGGTAGGTTCAGCGAGAATAAATTGGGATTAACGCACAAGTAGTCAGCATACAATTCCTTTACCTCACGCACAGACTCTGACTCATCGCATTCAGCCAGGTATTTAATATCAGTGCGCGGTATGATATTGCTAAAATCTGCATAAACCAATTAGTTAATATTCTTTTTAAATGTTTTTACCATCTGTTACACTCACATATAAAGTAGGCGCTATATTTGGGATTGCGCAGCTCGTTGGCCAGCAGTTGGATATTTTGCTTTGTGGGGCGTATGAAGACAATGCACTTCAGGTACTTTAAGCGTTCGTTTGAACGGCCAGAATCCAGGCGTTCGAAAAGATATACCTCACGCTGCAGCATATCGGATTGACTAAAGGCCATTGAAATTATGCTCGTCTAAAAAAGTAAATTTTCACAATGAGAAATTTAATAAGCCTTGCGAAGTATTACACACCGTTTCTTTGTCTAGTAATATGATTTTCATTCCTGGCCCAGACTCTGTGCACATCTTCTCAATGTACAATTTAATACCATTTATTAAATTCATGATTAAAGCTAATTTTTTAGTTTGCGAATAGTGGAAAATATTTAATTTGTGTAAACAGCTGTTGACAGCGATGTGAAGAATGTTCACCACCCACCCCAGCAAAAGTACTCATTTGTTATCGATACATATCGGGCCACGAAAGCGCGCTTGAATTCAAATTTATATGATTATTTACATTGCTTATAAGAGTCTTGACAATGTATACGTTTATATTTATTTCCTCTTGTGTTTATGACAAAAATCACAATTCTATTAAACTATTACGGGTAATTAAAAATATACTTGAAGCCTCAAACATTTACAAACTTAAGCAGTACGAATCACGTTTTGTAAGGCAACAATATCCGACTAATATAAAATGGTCAGTCGCTTAAACTAAAGCACAACTTAATGTTAAACGCAATGGTGCAATATGCGACATATGTACGTTGTGCGTGTTCACGTCATCAGGAATCTTCAGATGTGTACTATGGTTTATTGAGCTACAATTGGTTTCTCGTCCTTCTCCTTGTTCAGTTTTTCCTTCTCTAATTGATAGTTGTAGGCGCGTCCCAGCTGTACCAACTGCGTCAGTCCAACGAACAAATTGACAGCAAACAAACTGTAATTTTTGGGTATAATCACCAGCGAATATCGTGACCAGATAATGCCTGTGGCAGCCAGTGCTCCGCAAGCTGCTACGGAAATTGTGTCCGCTGGCCGAGTCAAATCACTTAACCCAGCCACAACAAGGCCCTATAAAAATGTTGATAATAATAATTAAAACGCAAGAATATGAATGTTTAGATTTAGATTTGATGTTGTGATTAGAGCGTTATCATTAATAAAGCGCGTGCAACAATCTATGTATTATAAATACGAAATAGTCGAAAGGTACTAAAATAATAAAAATATAAACGTATTTATGTTAATTAACATTAGACGTTACGATTACAGCGTTAGCTACTGTTATCGTTATTCTAGCGTGAGAGTTTGCAAGTGTAATATAAATAAATACTTGAAACCCAATAATAATTCGTACACACGCACACAAATACACACCTATCGCGTGTTGACTCTCTAAACGACCAGCTGCGTGGAACAACAAACACATTACACTCAACAAGTTTTGCTCTGGCATTATAAACAAATATTCATAAAAGCAATTCGCACACTCTCCGAGATTTTTGTGTATTAATGTTATTCAGATTTGCTTTATCGGCAGCAGACAGAGATAATGAAATACAGCGAAGGTCATGCAGTCTTTATTATGTAACAGGCTGTCTGTCAATCTGTCTGATATGGTTTACTTACCCATTTAAATATTGGTGCCCAGAAGAAAACGGTTTTCGGACCTATCGAATAGTAAATAGTAAATACACGTTCGACACGTGGTATATTTCATAAACATATGGATGCAAAAAAAAAAAAAAAAAAAAAAATAAATATATATATATATATATATATATATTGTATATTCTCACCTGCAGGATGCATCCAAAGTGGTCGCAATTTAGCTGGCACAAATTTGTCGCAGACGCCAATCATGCCATTGTAGATCTTTGTGTGAATGCCCTTTCCAGCGGCCGCGGCAGCAGGTGGTGGAGGTGGTGGCGGAGCGGGTGCGGGTGCAGGAGCTGCTGTCGATGACATTTTGTTTGTGCGAAATAAACGACGAATTAGCGAGTAGAATTAAAATCAAAGAAAACCAACTGCAGCCGCGAACTGTGACTAGTGTACGGACAGACAGTTTCAACCGTACTAAATTGATTCAGCGTTCGTGAATAACAAAAGCGTAGACTTCATTAAAATACATAACATACCTTGACGCTCTCTCTCTCTCTCCCGTTCTGTATGATTGTGAGAGCGTCGGAGGGTGCGCGACTGCAGACCTACTTATACTCAACACACGAGCTGAGATTGCTATTACATGAATATTTCGACTTTCTAAAAATCGAATTACAAGAAAATCAAAAACGAACAGGTTTTACTATCCGCTCCTAAATTATTTCATTCTCTCCAATTCGCTCTCACATTGCCAGTCTACTTTCAACGCATATGAAAAACGCAACGTCCTTGGCCTTGACAATCGTTAAATGGCGCCGCCAATTTCCGCAACGCAATGTTGACGGAAGCATCTAAAAGTGCAATCGAATGCATTCGCAAGAGAACTGCAAATACAAGATGCTAAATATAGGAATACAGATGTAGGTTATATCGTTTCTTGCTCTGAGTGCATCACGCGACAATTGCAATGCACACATCTGTTAATCTGTTTAGATCACATGCATGAATACATATAAAAAAAAAAAACAGGAATTTTTCATGTGTGAGGTTAGGTATTATTATTAAGGCTTTTATACACAAAATATATCTAAGAGGAGAGATTCATTTCCACCGTGCGAAATAAATATTATTTATATATATTTTAAATTGAAGCAATGGACAATCATTTAGGCAGTTTAAATCGATGGCAAATCGACTATTTCATCAATTACCTAACACTGTTCGTGACCAAGTTACCCTCTGGTTCACTCTAATGGAATGTATGTATGTATTTGTCGCACAGCCTCTATCAAATTTGAATACGTATACATATCGTGTGATTTACAATACATACAACTCAGACAATCAACTCTCAGCACAGTGGGGCAAAATGCAAAAACATTTCAAATTTGGAGCGTCTATTGCGCAGCACGCATATTGTATGCATGTGTGTATTTATATTAGTATATACATATATACCGCTGTAACCAGATTAGCCTTTTGGCACAGCTTTAAACTGCAGACAAGTAAACACAAGTGTTTCCTTTTTTCCACAAAGTATACATCAGGTGTTTGGATTTTTCCTGTAATTGTAAATAAAACTAGAGAATATGTACGTGATTTTTTTATCGTTTTTCATGTTAGAAATGTATATGTAATTTCAATTACAAATCAAAGGCGTACATGTCATTAAAATTATTCATTACAAATCAAATAGTTCTACAATTTGTATCATTCCTGTGTGTTGTGTTGTTGATTTTAATTGATGTTATTATGGTTGTTGCTTTTGTTAGCACATTTTTTGCAGTTGCAACATTTCGTTTGCGCCTTTGCAGCCCTTTTTCAAAAATTAATTTACTTATTTGGAAGTGACATTTTAAATTTTAACTTAATCAATTCAATGAAACATAAATAATCTTAAAAGGATTTAGCTACCGCAACATGCATCAGACAAACTTTAAGAAATTATTCACTGCTTCACTTTCCGCTTTTCTTTTATACATACACAAACGCTGTATGTTGCAAACTCAAAAATTTATAAATTATTTTGCGAAAACGGTTGCAGGCTTTGTGTCTGTGTGTAACCAAGCTGTCATATAGAATGTGCATTATTTCTTTCCCTTTTTGATTTTGTTTCTTTTTTTTTTTTTTTCTTGCTGTCAGAGTTTGTTGGTGTAGATGGTAAATGGGCACAGAGTATCGTTCGAAATTGAATTGCTATTTGCTCTATATGTATTCCGATTTGTATACATCAATTTAGATGTGTTTATCTCTGTTTACGTTTTTAATCAGGCATTGGTATTAAAAGTTGAAGGGGTTTATTGGTACATTGTCTGTATTGGGATCGAAGCTGTACTCTGTGCCATCAGAGGCCGGTGCCAGATTAGATTGTTCGCCCTGTAAGTGTCAATTGATGAAAATGAATTAATATACATATAGAGCGGTTTTGAGAATTAATAAAGCGTCTACCTCTGTAAAGTATTTCTCAATAATTTCATATGCTAGCTTGTAGATCTCCACGTTCTCATGGTTTTGCAGACGCTCGATTTTAGCGAGACCTTCGCATTCCTCAATCAAATTAGCAACCTCCTCAACGTGTGATCCGGCCACTTTGAGCATATTATTGAGACCATCGAGCACGACCTATAACATTAAAATAAATCGCTTCTAAATTATCTATAGTTTTGAGAGATGCAAGATCTTACATTGATCACTTGAGTGTCCTGGCATGAGAGCAGATCGCAGAATGGCGGTATTACCCCTTCTTGTATTAATGTAAAGACCTGCTCGGGTCTGCCACTGATAGTAAGATTACTAATGGCCCAGGCTGCCTCTTTCTGTGTCTGGAATTCGCCCTTGCTCAGGTTGTCAATAATTTTCGGGAGCAGGCCAACATTGATGACAGCCTGTACCTGGGATTCGTTGCCAGCGGTGATGTTTGATAGAAACCAGACTGCCTCTTTGCGTATCTTTTCCTTTGGATGCGACAGCAGCGCTGGGAAATACGATAAAGCATCGTAATTGAGCACCACCTGTGTCTGATCATCCGATCCGGTTACAATATTGCCCACAGCACGCAAAGCAGCTGTCTGCACCTTAACTTCATTGTTACCAAGAAGCGGTATCAGTTTTGGCACTACTTCGCTATCAATAACCATTTGGATTTGATCGTTGCCGCCATCGGTCAAATAGCTAATAGCCCAGACCGTATCGACCAGGATGTTTGTGTCCGTGTGATGGATCAGCACATTGAGTGCGGGCAGGATTTCATGTATTGTGGCAGCTGGTGGCGGCGGATCCTTGTTTCGACATAAATTCACAATAACCCAGGTGACATTACGCAAAAACGATATGGGTATATCTGGCTTAATGAACGACAGCAGCGGCTGCACAACGCCATGCTTAATAACAAAGTCACGAAGCAACGGACCATCGCCAATGATATTGCCCAGCGCCCAAACGGCTTGTTCGCAAACATTTGGTGCAGGTGAGTTAAGCAGTTGAAGGAAGAGCGGCACGGCACCGGCAGCAACCACCTACAATCAAAAAGGGGAAGAAACCAAATGAAAAAAATGCATCAGCAATATTTTTATATATTTAGGAAAAATATATGTAGAAATCATTTTACAAATTTCCAATGGCATTATTAAGCTTAATTGTGTTTGCGCCCATTACGAAATAAACAACAAAGAGAAAGAGATATATTTGACCCCACAAATTATATATGAACTATACTTATATGCATAATATACTCTGGCATTATCAAAGCTGCGCTAATATGGATTTTATTCTCCCGTCTGTTTCTATGCACATTTTTCGTCTTTGTTTTAGCTGTTTAGCTTTTTAATATACGTAAAGTCTGATTTCAGACTGCAGTAGCATTTGTTGACTTTCGTCGAACAGTAACATGAACAGCACTCACCTGATTGGTTTGATCGGAAGTTCCTGAGGCAATGTTGGTCAATGCCCATGCGGCTTCGAATTGGAGCATTGTGTGATTATGTTGCTTCAAGCAATTAACTAGAATTGGCAATATATCGCTGTTAATCAGATCATCAATGGGTGGATTTTTGTCCGATGATAGCAATTTGCGTGCCGCTTGAACAGCAGCCAACTGTTGCTCCGGTTTTGATGAATCAGCTGCGGCCAGGCCAAGTTTCTTCAAATTGATCGAATTGGGCAACTGCTCATCCTCATCTGTGTTCGAGTCGAGGTTAGGCACATTACGACGCTTCAGAATTGTTTCATCGCGTTTATTTTTGCGCAGTTCTACGGTAACCTCATTACGGCGACGGCGCATTTCCTGTGGATTGAATGGTTCAAATAAATTTTAAATTTATAACAATTTATATATTTCAAATAATTCAAGAAAAACTTACATCTTGATCTTTTCCTTTGTTTTTAAAGTTTTGCAAACGATTTTGATCCAGCGATGTCATTTTACTGTTTCAATGTGTGTGTGTTGGTAAATATATATATGTACGTGCAAATATATATGTCTGTATATATAGGAGCGCCAATCCAAACTGAAATACCTATGCTTTTATATTTCCAAATAAGTCGGGGTTTTTTTTTTTCGTTGTCCACTTCTGTTAGTTATTTCAATTAAACGCGCAATGAAAATTTAACCACATATACACAAATACCGACACAAACAAAAGGCCAGCGCACGGGGTATAGCAGAGAGCAGTGTAGACGTCCGTTCGTTAGTTCCGACAAAATCGACATCGAGTGAACCAACACAAATGCACGGCACAGCAGCAACACGATGACAATAAAGGTGAAGAGGAGAAGGGCAGAGCCACCAGGCGATGAAAAAATAGAAAGAAAAAAAAAAGAATGGCGTTCAGGAATGTTTTTTACGTATAACTAAACGTTTGATTTACTAACAAAAAAATATGATTTAAATGTGGAACTTACAAGTTACGACTTGACACCGTACAGGCCTATGATATAGTGATTAAATCTTTTTTTTTTCGATATAAAAATTGCAATTCGTGACAGCGACGTGACTAAAGTTGGCTGCGCTTCCATTGATCAGGGCTGTAAACTAAAAAAATCTACACTGCTGCAAATAAAAATATCGTTATTGTGACATCTCTATTAGGTATGTGCAAAACGTTTTTTGGTAATATTTTGGACAGCGAATATATCGATTGATATGATTTAGGCGTGCAAAAACTGAACCATTTTTGTATATATATATATATGTATATTTACACATTAAAAATAAAATCCAACTCGATGCGAATAGATATTACTGCTCGCTGCCACATGACGCCAATGCGGAAATGACTGAAAAGACGGAGAGGACCAGCACGCTGGAACAGCAGCCACAGAAATCAGAGACCACAGCAGATGCTCCACTGGTCGTCAACGTGAAACGTGAGAAGATTGACGTAGAGATCGAAGCAAAGCTTGGTGCATTGAATGCGAAGGTCAAAACTGAGAGTACGCCGCCAACGGCATCTGGCTCGGACAGTGATGCGAGTAACAGCAACGATTCGTCACAAGACGACAAAAAGCAAATAGCTCCCGTTAAATCATCCAATGAAATACTTGCCGAACTGTTTGGTGTCTTTAATGCAGAGCCACCCGTTGAGTTGTTGGACGACAAAAATCTGCTAAAAAAGCATAAGAGATCGAAAAAGGAGAAGAAAAAAAGATCGCGTAACAAAGAAATTAAGTCCGATGGAGAATGCAGTGACACTGATGTTGGGTCTGCTGAAGGGAAGTCCAAGCATAAGCACAAGCGAAAGAAACACAAACACAAGCACAAGGACAGCAAAGATAAGAACAAAGACAAGGATCGTGAAAAATCGAAAGAGAAGACAAGTGCGACTACAGCAAAGGTACAGGAGGAACGAACGGACAGTCGAAAAAGACACGCTATAGTAGACACAGTAGCTGTACCGGCCAAGAAGGAAGCAATAGAGCAGGAACATAGCATTCAACGGGAAAGCGAGCGGGCACGAGAGAAGGAAAGAGAGCGTGAGCGAGAGAAGGAAAGGGAGCGGGAACGGGAACGGGAACGGGAGCGGGAACGGGAAAGGGAGCGGGAGAGAGAAAAGGAGCGTGACCGTGATCGTGAACGTGTTCATAATAGCTTCTACAATGGCTATCCGGATAAACAGGAGGACAAGCAAGCACGCATCAAGGCCAACAATGGGAAATCCATTAAGATTAAGTCGGACCGCCGCCAATCCGATGAGCTCTCGCTGTCCGACGAGGAGACATATCTGCGCGAAAAGGCCAATAATGGACGACGTCGTTTCTACGGAGCTGTTAAGGCCGAGTCCACCGATAATAAGCGCCATCCGCGCCACCAGAGCAGCACAAGTACCAGGCATCGTACACGCTCTCGTTCCCGCTCCCGAACGCGGTCCCGTTCAAGGGACCTGGGCATTGATAAGAAGCGCTTGCTGGAGATTGCGCGCCGTAATGCAATCAGCATGTTTAAGCGAGGCAACATGGCCGGTGTGGCCGAGATGACGCCGGAGGTGAAGGATAAGGTGTTGCTTAAAATGCGTTACGGTGGGCGCAGCGTACAGGATCTCACGGACTTTTGCAAGAAGATCTCCAACGGTGAAATTCTGTCTGACTTTAGCTCAGATGAGGATTCGGATGTGGACAAGAATGGCAATGCCAAGGCATTCCATCATCCATTTCAGCTCAAGGAGCGCGAGCCGATTGTTATGCATATACGCAACTCCACACCTATAGTGCCGCCGTCCACGCGCCGCGATGAGCAGACCAAGGCTATAACGATGCAGTTCCCGGTCTCTTCTGGTCAAGTTCATCGCATGTCTGAGGTCTGGGTGCCAGTGGATCCAAAAGAGTCGCTGGCGCCGCTGCCTACGCTGCCACCGGCCAAACAGGCCACAAATATGTTCAAGGATGTGCAGCGAAACGTTTTCGCTAAGACAATTCCACAGCAAGAGCAGCAGGAGCCCGCCTTCAAGCCTGTCACGAATCCAAACGAAGGTTGCAATGGCCAGCCGTGTGTACCTGTAGCTCCGCCATTGTCTGTGCCTACTCCTGCAACAGATGCTCATACTCTTACTCCTGCTCCTACACCTGTTCCTGCACCTCCTCCTTCATATGCTCCTGCTTTTACTCCTACACGCTTTGTGCCAGAAGTGCCCATACCATCGACAGCACCGCCTGCACCAAGCACTTCAATATTCCCGCAGGCCACGGCGCCCAGCATGGATGTATCCAGCATTATTACTCAACGTCTCAGTGCAATAAGGCGGCTGCAGGTGCGTAATTAAAATTTGTGCAATTACAATTAAGAAATGCAAATTATATGTTTTAATAGGATAATCCCGCCGATTCGGAGGCATTGAAAATGATGTACAATGCGCAACGGGACATGTCTTCCTGGGCCAGCTCGAAATTTCTGCCTGGCCAGTTTACGGGCAGCACCGGTGCTCAGGTAATGAAGGTGCATGAACTGAACAGCGGTCCACAGTTGTGGGCACGTCGCGATCAGTTGACTTCGACCAAACCCGTTACGGGCGGCATGGGTATGGCCCTGCTGCAGAAGATGGGCTGGAAGCCGGGCGAAGGCTTGGGCCGCACAAAGACCGGCTCCCTGCAACCACTACAGCTGATGGTCAAGCTGGACAAACGCGGTCTCGTCTCACGCGAGGATATCAAACAGCAGCCGGCACGCCCACAGGGCGCACGACCTCCGAAGAACACAAGTGCCACGAATATTGCACAAGCTGCGCTCACTGCTCAGGACAAGCATCCGGTTTGTGTGCTCAACGAGCTGACATCGAAAAATAAATGGACGCCGCCGCAGTATATACTGAAGGAAGATTCGGGGCCCTCGCATAGCCGAATGTTCCTCTTCTCCGTGGAGATCAATGGGCAGACCTATACGCCTGCCCAAGGCTGCAACAACAAAAAGGAGGCCAAACTGAATGCGGCCAAGTTGTGTCTAAGAGCTTTGGGTATATTGCCGCCCAGTTAGTAAAGAGCCGAGCATCTGCTTGTAGGTGTTTCTATTGTAGTATATAGCTAGAATTATATATCTATATACATATATGTATATGCTTCTGTATATAATTAAGAATAAATGTTAATTAAGACATCAAATTGAGTTTTTTGAAGATATTAGGGAGTGAAAGACTTGGACAGAAATACATTTTGAAACGTGGTTAGTAGATTTAAAAAAAATCATCCGAAAGTCAATTGTGAGCCAATCTATCGAATTCGAATTCAATTATCGAGCGTTATTTTTAAAGCAAATAGAACTATGTAGGGGGAATTACAATAGTCGAAAACACTACATAAATGCAAAACTAAATCACGATTTTAGAAATAAATACACAAACCAATAAATTTACTTAAATAAATAAGTAAATTAATAAATACAAATATATTTTTCTAGACGATGAGAAAAGTTTCTATATTTCCCCTTCCAGCAAAGCTCCCGCCAAGCTTTTTTAGCAAATTTGCGAAGCTTTGACGTATTGGCCATCTAAGTTTTGCGCAAGTACACAAACAAAGCAAATCAGCTGAGCAAAACCAAAAGCTGGGGTGGGCTAACACCGACACATGCGCCCGTTGCAATTCTGTGTGCGTGTGATTGTATGTGGGTGTATGTGTAGGAATTCAATCTCTACACAGACTCGCTTAAGCGCACAGCGAAGGTCAGTTCAGGCGGGAGTGCGGCACAGACAACATCTCGCTTTTAACTAAGGATGTAGTAAAATAATCCCGTTATTTACTGCTCCCATCAATAGTTGTACAGAAACACAAACATATATATATATATATATTTGAAGTGGTCCAGGCTCGCAGCATCCAAATGCTTAGGCTTGCAAATGAAACAGATGTTGGTGGCCAATTCCAGCTGTGGCCAAAAACTTTAGCTTTATGTGCGCGGTTGTGTGTTTAGAGTTATTTCTAAAGTTGCATAACTTTGCATGTGCACGAAAACAAAGCCATAAATATACATATTTACATGCTGACACACATATTCACTTATGTATATGCAAGTACTAATAGTGTGCTTGTTTGTATGTCTGCTGACTGTTGCAATTTGGAGCTGGGCGTTGAGGTTTGATGTTGACTGCTCAGTTTGTTTACCACTGCAGCCATGGAAACGTGTCGCACCTGTGCAAGGTGCGATTTCGAAAATGGCAACAACTATTGGCTGGATATGTTTCATCCAACGCGCTGGCAGAGTGAAATGGCGCAAATTCGCGCAGAGTTTGTCAACTGGAAGTTACAGGTGAGACCATGCTAAAAAGTCGGAAAACAAAACAAACACAAAGAGCCGTTTACTTTGTGAAAGTTTGTGCACTGCATTTTAATTAAGCTTTTGATCGTTCAACGGTGCGTATGTGATATCGATAGAAATATCAATTTATCGACATTCAGTAATCTGTGTGTGTGCCGAGTGTTTGATCGAAGTTCTCAATTTGGCTATATCGATATTTGATTAAGTATAGGTTCTTGTAAGCTTAACGTAAATTTGAGAACGCTATAAGCTAATGTTTTAAAAGTGGTTTAAGTACGTTTACCTTAGCTTTATATAACTTTCACTTAAATTCTTGTTGTGAATCGTTTTAATGTTATTTAGATCTCTCCAAACGATGGACTGCCACAAAAAATTTGTAGCGATTGCTTTACAAAGTTCTGCTCCGTTTACACGTTTCGCATAGCTTGCCAGGACGCACAATTAAAACTGTCGAATATTTTTGATAAAATCGATGCTAATTTACTGTATGATAGAAATGAAGAAGAAAGCATTGAAGTTGATGCTGATGACTCAGAAGCAACAACGAAAACACGCACAGTAGCAGAAACAGCAACAACAACGACAACAACAATAGAGAACACTGCCATTAATGCGGCCAAATCACCGGCTCCCATTGAGATCTTTGTGGAAACCATTAGAATTAACGAAAGCGAATCCTTGCAGCCAGAAGATAAAGAAGCCGACTTGGGCTCAGATTGTAATTCATTGAAAATAACCTATGCTTGTAAGTTCTGTTATAAGCCGCAAGAAAGTTATGAGCTACAGCACTTGTTACTAGAGCACATTAGTGTCTGCCACGATACAGATCAACCCTACAACTGCCCGGAGTGCACTGAATGTTTTCAAGACACAGCATCGCGTACCGTCCACATGAAGAGCGTTCATGTGGTCAAGCACTATGCATGTGAAGTTTGCGGCAAAAAGTATGGAGACCGCCACAATCTCGACCATCACATTGAGAAGTATCACTCGGACACGGACTTCGAGTGCAGCATGTGCGAGAAACGGTTTTTTACGCGCAAAAGCCTGCACTACCACATGAACTGGCACAAGCCGGAGCGTCAGCTCCGATGTCGTCACAATGGATGTGACCGGCTGTTCATCAATCAACGACATCTCATATGTCACGAGGCCACCCACACAACGGGATCCCGTAAGAGCGAGTATTGCGGCTTTTGTGGTAAAGGTGGGTCGCCTGTTTATATCATAAAATGACTTATTTTTATATATATGTACATACAAACATATAACGAAACGCCAAGCATTTTATTCAACTTTGTTCAAGAATAAAAGAAGTTGGTAGCGAGATCAGGAAATAGAACTGGGAAGCATGACAAAAGAGAGAGGAAGAAAAAAAAAATTCTTATCAAAACACGACTTGGTCAAAAAAAAAAAAAAAAAAAAAAATATGTTGTCCTTTTAAATATACTCCTTAGTTATATAGTAAATATAATACTTAGTAAATTTACATTTAAATGCTATTCATATAGGCACACATAAACATACTTATACATACATACATTCACACATAATTGCACACCAAAATATAAATAAAATTATACATATTGCAGACACAGTAACCTACATAAGGGAACATTTCTATAGGGAAAATTTCTATAGAACATTTGTATGCATTTACACATATCATATTGTATTTGTATATTCACATAGTACACAAGTACACATATTTCCCACAGCATTCATACATGTAAAAACCCTTCGTTGGCATATCTATCGACAGCATGGCGGAGAGAAGCCTTTTAAATGTGCCATCTGCACTGAGGGTGAGTTGAATCTGGAAATTATGAAAGCACTATAAAGATATTTAGAATATCAATTGGTGGCTCTCATCGAATTTGTGTTAAGATAATAAATAATGGGCAGTTCCAGGTGCTATCATAAAACTTAATATCTTTTTATTGATGTTTTATTTTTGACTTTGATCTATAATCTAATCTTTAATCGGCGCTATTTGGAAATGTCTATATATGAAAGCTTCCAATAGATGTCTAAATACTTTAAAGTGCTTAAGCAAAAGTCAAGCTCTTTCATTTTGTGAGTTTAAAGTAATGGATTAATTGACTAATAGATGTTCAAATCACAGCTTAAAATATAGCTCACAAATCAAAAGTTGACTTTCTAAATATAAGAATTCATTAATAATTTAAAATAAAACATCTGACGCATCATCAAAAAACTCATCGCAAACGCTTAAAGACTTATGCCCTAAAAACTCTGAAGGAGTCTATCTGCTGCTTTTTGTTCTGTGTTAGTCAAGTTAAGGGTAAACATGGTTCAGTTATTTTTTAATACTCCTATTAGAACAAATAAAAAAAAATTAAGCATGTCAACAAAAGTTCATACATATAATATATATAACAATATCTTGTCCAAGTTTTATTAATTCCCAATTTTAGAAAATTTAAAAAAATACGAAAATCTTGCATAAATAAAAAATAATAATCATACAGCATTCGTATCCAACTGACTGCGTAATACTCGTTCAACTTTTCAAAATTTATATTTTAATGTAATCTGTAATGAATTAATTATTCGACAAAGATATATTAAAAATGATACTTTCAATTCATCATTTCATGATTTTTATTGGCCAGAAAAACAAAATTTTTGGTAAAAAAAAACATATATCATATCTTGTAAAATTCCATTCATACCATTCGATTTCGCATCTATATATTACTTCTTATGAACGAGTATAAAATGTCCACAACCCTGGAGCGCCGCATGCAAGCCACTAATACTAATTGTTGTTACATGACACCCCCAAAAACTAGTGTTATAATCCACAGATTCTCGCTGTTTATTTTAATTTTGATTATCTTTTAAATATCGTTCACAAAGTGTTTGCTTCCTATGTGGAGAAGCGCATTCATATGCTTGAGCTGCACACGGAAAATCTGACGCATCAGGAGCGTAGCGAGTGCATGTTTCAGTCCTGTCGCCAGGAGTTCGATACGGAACAGGAGCTCATCCAGCACATGACCATGGAGCATGCACAGCGTGATACTTCCTCAGCTCCGATCATTGCGAACAATAAGCGAGTGATCCAGTGCAAAAGGGAACGACAATATACCGGTCTCTTCCAGTGCGGCAGCTGCACCCAACGTTTCAACATGAAGTCCGCCTTGGAGCGCCACATGGCTGTCCACTCAACGGATCGGATGCATGCCTGTTCGCACTGCTCCAAGCGCTATAAGCGTGCTCAGGATCTTAAGTGGCATATGAAGACCCATGCAAATGAAAAGCCTAATGTGTGCGATGTATGCGGCAAGGCTTTTGCCTTGAAATATGTCCTAACTCAGCATATGCGCAGTCATGAGGGTAAGTAAACTTCCTTAATTTTTAAATTACAGGTTTCTAAAACTGTCTATCCTTTTTATTATATATATATTTTTTTTATATTATATAATATTTATGAATTACAGATATATATATATATATATAATATATATTATTGAGAAACATCCATTACATATTTGCAGTTCTTGAGAAGAATTTCAAGTGCGAGACCTGTGGACGGGCGTATCTGTTTGAAAAATCATTACGGTTGCACCAACGTGTGCACACAGGCAATACATACTATAAATGCGATCTGTGCCAAGAGCGATTTGTCACACACATCAAATTTAAAAGTAACCTTTCTCGCTATGGTAATCAATTAAATGTTTTTCTTTATATAAATTGTATTTGCTTTCAGCTCACATGAAAAAGGCACATGATGGCGACCAGTCACATTCTAAGGATACGCTGAATGATTTGATCAATATTGTGATTAACTAAATTGTACCAATGATATAGAATCCAAGTGGAACAGGAGAAAGATTACTATATAATTATTCCATTAGCAAAGCATCAAAAGAAACACTATAATACTCTAAGGGTGAAGGCTTTTAAAAAGTCACGCCCAACAAAGAATTTTTAAATCGTAGACCCTCCATTAAATCCTATCATAAGACTAGACTTTCATTATATTTAGCTATACACATTTCAATATGGATCATGCACAGGGTACGGTTGTATGAAAGCTTTATACTCTGTAGGTAAATTTCATTAAACTAAATCTATTTTCCTTAAAATCTGCATTTAAGCTCACATAAAAAGTACTTCTTCCATCCAAGTCCTTAATCTAGAATACCTAAAAACATATGTCTATGTCTTTCACATAATGCACAATACATGACCATTTTAGTGATAGAAAAATGTTAAAAAAATGTATTTAAGCTAATGCTCAAAAAAGATATTGCATTTATTTAAAAAATAAAAAATAAACACACATATTTACATTTACAATTATGAGAAGAAACATATATTAAGCTATATCAATAACATCATGTATATTAGTAGTGGTAGTGCAATATATGTATATTTACTGAATTCGAGTTCGATATACATACATACATACATATGTAAAATTTGAATTGACGGATACAAGTTTTTATTTGGTTAACGTTTGATTTGAGATGTGGGTTCAATAACTATCGCAAATAGTTCGGTGAACGTTAACTAACGTTTTTAATGGAGCTGCCAGATGTTGCTAAATCAGATGCCGCTAAGATGTCTGGCAACACCACTTTTCGGGCTGTTGTAGCTCGCATAACACGTCAGTGTTTAGGTTTTTAAGCAGCAAGTTCAAGCAAAATTGAGGCAAACGTATTTGCTAAAGTGTAATAGCGAGTCGGTTTCCGATCGAAATGGACATAAAACAGCAAGCTGCGTAGTACTATTTATATGTTTATTTAACAAAGAAACGACCAAGTAAGAATATTCTTTTGCTCCCAAAAACGGATAAAACTATTCAGAAAGTGCGACAACAACAAAAATAGCATCCAGTAAGCAATTGCAACGGTAAAGATTAGCAGCTGTGATACATAGACAATCAGAAGAAGAGCTAGACGCTGTCTGCCACGCTAAAACGTGTGACGTGTGTAACGCATTTAAATAAAAGAATTGGCCTAGACGCTCAGTAACAACTGGTTAAGACGTCTACAAACACACCCACTCACACATACACGCATAATGGCTTTGCCATTGAGCGATCTGCTGCTGCTTGGCAGCGGTGAAAAGAAATTGGCTGCCTGCGTCCTGCTGCTGCTTGTGGAGCTCTTCATGGAAGGTGAGTTGCAGGGTTTCTAGAGATGTTACTATATGTGCTCTATAATACCATAATTCGGCGAAATGTATCCCTTTTAACAATTACTGCACGAGTCCATCTCTAATTTAGTCTTTAATCGCAATTTTCATACATTGATAACAAATAACAAAATAACTGCTATGTTACACGTCATTCAATGCAGGCGCTGATGCGGCATCGGCAAGTCAGGCGGACATCGACAACCATCTGGAGCTAGGCAAAGACTTTCTGGCACGCGGACAACTTTCGGATGCACTGACGCATTATCATGCAGCTGTGGGTAAGTATAGGGTATTATTGAATTATTACGCTTGAAATTAGAGCACGTATTAATTTACAGAGGGCGATCCCAATAATTATTTGACGCTTTTCAAGCGCGGCACTGTTTACCTTGCCTTGGGCAAAACACGATTTGCCATTCAGGACTTCAGCCGAGTGCTGGAGCTTAAACCGGACTTTACAGCAGCGCGTAGTCAGCGTGGTATTGTGCACATGAAGAGCGGAGACTATGATCATGCACTGCAGGACTTTGAGCTGGTACTGCGGGAGGAGCCGCAAAATAGTCTCGTGCTCGAACACTATGCAAGAGTGCGACCAGCCAAGCAGCAGTGGGAACTGGTGCAGCGTCTTATAAACAATAATGATGAACAGAATGCTATAGGCATGATAACACAGTTGCTAGAGATCTCACCGTGGTCAGTGACCTTTAGACAGGCCCGCTCTGACGCCTACTTGAAGACAAATGATCCACTCTCGGCTATTGCGGATTTGCGACAGGTTAATCGATTGTCGCAAGACAGCACGGAAGGACACTATAATATAGCACAACTGTTATATAATATTGGGCATGCTACTAATGCGCTGAAAGAGATTCGCGAATGCCTCAAGTTCGATCCCGAGCACAAACTCTGCTTTCCATTCTACAAAAAACTGCGCAAAGTGGAGAAACAGCTGGTGACAGCAGAGACGGCGCGAGAGGAAAAACGGGCACACGAATGCATAGTTGCTGGCGAAGCGGTTCTCAAGCACGAGCCCGAGGAGACGATGATACGGTATGAAGCGCACAAGCTGCTCTGCTCCTGCTACACCACAGACGAACAGTACGGCAAAGCGTTGTCGCACTGCAAGTATGCGTTGGATATTTTGAAAGATGCACAGGTGTATTGTGATCGCGCAGAGGCACTGATGGGCAGTGAGATGTATGATGATGCCATACACGACTATCAGTCGGCGTTAGAAATCGATGAGAATAACTCACGGGCCAAGGAGGGTATCCAGAAGGCCAAGAAACTGCAAAAGCAAGCGGAACGTCGAGATTATTACAAAATCCTTGGCGTGAAACGCAATGCCAGCAAACAGGAGATTGTAAAGGCTTATCGTAAGGCGGCACAGAAATGGCATCCGGACAACTTCAAGGATGAGGAGAAGAAGCTGGCAGAGAAGAAGTTCATTGATATTGCAGCGGCTAAGGAAGTGCTCACAGATCCAGAGAAGCGACGTCAGTTCGACAATGGTGAAGACCCCCTGGACCCGGAGAGCAATCAACATGGTTTCCGTGGCGCAGATCCATTTGCGCACTTCCAACACGGTTCGCCGTTCCAATTTAAGTTCCATTTTAATTAAACAGAGCTTAAAAAGAGCCATTGTTGAGCCAGGGATTATTTGTGTTTTTTCCTTTCCCTCTTCATGCAGTCATATTAATATCCTTCAAATCGCTGCAGCGTGCCTCGGCCCGACCACTTTCACGCCTAACAAATACTGCATTTTCCTTTTAGTCCACGTCCCCTTCAAGCTTTACGATTTTACACTTGTTTGTGTTGCAACTCTAAAATAGCCTGTAAATATTAGCATAAAGACTAAATCCGATAACTGAAACACACACAAGAAAACAAAGATACTGAAAAACAAAAGGATTTACATTTAACTAGTTTATTTAATAAAATAATTGTAATGTAGTACATTTTTCTAATTATATATATATATATATAAATATAAAAACAAAATGCAAACGATGAAGAATGAAAAATTGTTCAGAAGAGGCAAGGCTAACGATAAATTTCCGATATTTCATTGGAACCAATTTATCTTTCAAAATAATTAAAGTAAATTTTAGCAAAAAACAAAAAATCCGTCAATGGACCAAAAGGCTGCAGTTTATTTTTAAGGTTATATCAAATTTATTTCTGAAACTAAAATTATATTTTGGTTTCCTTGTATAAGAAAAAAGCTGAGAACAAGTCAATTATGTTCAAGTAAGACTATTGGGTTGGGTTTTTGTGTTTTATTGAACAATTTAATAGCAACAATAAAATACCAAATTCTGTGCTAAAATTATAATATATAGATAGTATTATAAATAGCCAAAAAGAAGCGAAAAATAATCTAATCGAGTACGAAGGTAAGAGAATATTTAGTTGGAAAGTTACTTAAAAATGTTTTTTTTTTTTATGTTTTAAGATGATTCAGAGTTCATCATGTCAGTCAGAAATGATTTATTTTTATATAGAATCGGAAATACATTTTTTGTTCGTTATTTATCTAACAAATATCCATTTATAGCAATTTTAAATATACTGCCTGTACAGAAGAATATTCTAAGGTAAACCATGACCAAAAGTCGAGAACTTTCTAGAAATATTTCATATGGAATATGTAAAAATGTGGTATATATAATAATTTTACATAGTGCTTTTACAGATTAATATTGATACATAATCATATAGCGATGTTCTCGTGTTGCTTCAGACAGCGGGAGTGACTATCACATATATTAACGTGGCTAATATGACTGCCATCATTAGAAAGAAATAAAACTTGAGATTATATTGACGATTTAGGGATTCCATCAGTTCTCGAAATTTCTGCCTGGTAGCATTTGGATCCTCTTGGCGAATGGTTGTACGTATTTGTGGCCTGGCCAGCGGTGAGGACCTCTTTCTTGTATCCAGCTGGCGCGAAAAATGGCTCAAGTAGGGCGATTCTGGATTGTCACCAGATGAACGCTGCTGTTGGCGTTGGATTTCCGGCTCGGATTCACTGTCTGTTTCAGTGTCCATCGGTTCAATAGAGTTGTTGTGCTGATCGTAGAAATCATTCAGCTGGGGATACAAGGTGTTGATCTTGTGTGTGGGCAAGCGTCCTCTGGGAACGCCGGTTTTCACATGGCTTGGACGCTGTCGTATTTCTGATGTTGTTGCATTAGCTGCATTGAATGGTGCCGCCGAGCCACTGTAAGTATTGCGATAGGCTTGTTGCATGCGAATCTCATTGAATTGATTAGGTGCTTCAGAATAGCTGGTCGAGTTCAGTTGAGTTTGGCTCAAATTTTGCCGGGACAGTTCTGGGTGATAGCTGCGCTCAATGTGCTGCTCATAAATGGGCAGCTTGAATGCAGGTGCTGTAGTAGTCGCCTGTGGTCGCTGATACGTATAGCTTTGTGGCTCTTCTAGCTCTTCGTAGGGTTCTTCGTCGTAATGCGACTTTTCCACCTCGCGTGTATATGACGTGGTTAATACACCGGATTTGCTTAATGAGACAGAACGACGCTGACGAGAATCTTCGCGCTGCGGCTTAAGGCTTGTTGGTGTATTATTTTGGTAGTAGTAATCATCATCCTCTGATGAGCCCACATCAGAAACAGTTGTTGTTGTTTCTACAGAGCGCACCGATGAGGTTTCTAGCGGATAATATTCCTGAGGCGTAGTAGCAATTGTTCGCCGAGTATTGTTTATGTTGTTGTTGCGCCTTGGAATTTTATCTGCCGATCGCGGCTCATTCGCGTTTGTGGCATCTGCCGGTGTCGCCTTACTGCTGTGCACGGTTTCACGTCTTGGCGTCTTTGTGGCAGCAGTGTTTTTGCTTTGCGTGCCTAAAATAGTATTCCGCAAACGACGCAAAATTACTTTGCGACTAGTATCAGTGACGGGTATATTTGGTAGACCATATTCCAGGCATTTAGAGTGCAGCTCTTTGTTGGAAATAGTATCGAGATAGGATAGATCCGACATGCTTACGTCTGCTTGTGAAATTGTAAACAAAAATAGTGATGTCGTCACCGTTTACAATGCGAGTGTAATTGACCTTCAATTCAGCACAATAGAACTGATTAATGTTTAAATATACGCAATACTTGCAATTGGCATATATTATCACACTAAATTATGATTAAATAAATATTCAAGAGTTTCTCGAACAAAAGGATGCTTCGGTTTTGCGTGACGCACTGACTGAGTTTCTTTTCAAACAAATACTAGTCGGGCCGAAAGTCACATTCGATAATCATCTGACATTTTATGACTTATCGAAATAGTCTGCGGAGTCGATTCATCCCTGGTAGAGAAATTGTCTATCGGCCAAAAATACCACAACAAAACAATTGTAATTTTGTTTTCCGACAAATAATTTGTGCGCCGCAAACATGTCGCTAACAATACGAATTTTTACACTCTCGCGTAATGGTTAGTAAGAGAACAGTGTCAATCATTAATACAATATAATAGGCACAATTATGTTTCATTTAATGGAATGAGGTTATGTAACCTTATGTCATAGAGAAAACAAATCTTCAATAATATCAAGTTTAGTATTTGAACCAATTAATATAATGCTTTCTAATCAGGTCAGCGCATGTTTGGCACCAACGGCGCACGCCTGTTTGCTGCCCAAAAGGAAGCCAAGGACATAGTGCCCGTGCCCAAGGGCTATGTTTACGTTAATAACAAGGAGTTGAGCATGGATATGGATGCTATCACAGATCGTGCTGCCACCTCAATGTTTTTTGGAGAATTGTTCCGGGGCTTTGCTGTAACACTGGCACATATTTTCAAAGAGCCGGCAACGATTAATTACCCATTTGAGAAAGGGCCACTGAGTCCACGTTTCCGCGGCGAACATGCACTTCGTCGGTATCCAAGCGGTGAGGAGCGCTGTATTGCCTGCAAGCTGTGTGAGGCCATTTGCCCCGCCCAGGCAATCACTATTGAGGCCGAGGAGCGTGCTGACGGCAGCAGGCGCACGACTCGATACGATATTGACATGACTAAGTGCATATATTGTGGTTTCTGTCAGGTAATTTATTCATATGAATTAAATTTTGAGTGTGATTCATGATTCTTCTATTAATAGGAGGCCTGTCCAGTCGATGCGATTGTTGAGGGTCCAAATTTTGAGTTCTCGACGGAGACGCACGAGGAATTGCTTTACAACAAGGAAAAACTCTTGTGCAATGGCGATAAATGGGAATCAGAGATTGCATCCAACCTGCAAGCCGATCATCTGTACCGCTAATTCTTCTCTGTACATATTAGATTTTTGTTTAGAAATGTTTTTCCAATTAAAGAAGTTCGGGTAACACTGATAATGTAGACACATTTATGTGGTTATTGTATTCGCATAAAAAATCGATACTAAATAATACAATTCGACATTGGAATAAAATACGTTTCAATTTATTGTCCTGGACCGGCCAGACTCTTTTCCATGAACTTCTTCTTGGCAAAGCAAGTCCACCATTTGTTTGGCTTGCCATCCTCGGTATTAAATACCTTCTCTAACACCCGATTGCCCGTTTCATGGCGGAGCTGTAAGATATACTGACGCATCAGATCAGCATCCTGTGAGCTTTGAGGCTTGGCATAGACCGAATTCAGTGGAAAACCTGATTCGCCGGGTATATCGAACTTAGAAATAGCCAGGCTATACATTTCTTGTTGACCTTGGGCCTTGCTAGTGCAACGTGTCAGTCGCTTAAGACATTCGGTTATATATAGTGTAACATAGATTAGAACTCGATCTACCTCCGACTACAAGCAACATATTAAATATATTAGTTTTACATTTATATTAACCTGTAGCACAATACACACCTTCACTTCGTATGTTCGGAAGAATACATTTGCTTTGAAGAAATAAAGGGACTCATCAATAATATCATTCTCCGTAGTCGTCGATGGGGCTGGTCCACGCACCTGGGTACGCAATGGTAGAATTGCCATGTTGCCCACCTGTTGACGGAAGTCCTTAATTTGCGAGTGGTATGCCTAGGGAATATGTAAACAATGGATAAGAATTTTATAAGTAGCTATCTCTGCGTGTGGTCCAGATGTTCGACAAAAGCCCACAGTTTCCAATGATTACCATTAAATTTAGTTAGTGAGTACGCCAGTTAGCCTAAAATACTCACCGGCATTGTTAATATTAAATAATTTGCGGCTTTTAACTAAAGTTTTCAATTTTCTGTAAATTATTTGGGCAAACACCCACTGCGAATTATTGAAAGTGTGACTGAATTTTAAAAATACCAAAATACCAAAAGATGTCCATAAATGAAATTCCCAATCCATCGGCAATCCATATGCTATATTTCCTTTTGAATTGCGCGCTCATTATATGACTTTTGTGCACAGACTATCAACTGAAAGGTTTTCGGAGGGCGTGCTGGTAGTGTACTGTCATTTATGTTTGCTCTCGTAACTAATATAACTTTCATATTTCAGATTGATAAGAATTCAAAACGTTTTGAGCTTTTACAAAATGGTAAAGAAAAATAAATCGAAAACTGCTAAAAATAAGGTGACAAAGGTATTTAAAATTCAACGATCTTACATTCTAAGCAATATTTATATTTGTAGGTAGCTTGCGAGGCTGCGCTTAAGAAGCAAGTAAAGGAGCAAAAACAGCATTCAGAAGCTAATAGCGTTACATCTGTTCCGGAGTCAAAGAAGGAGGAATGTGTTGATGATACAAGTGTCAATCTAAATGATCTAAACGATATTAGCTCAGTACGTACAGAATCATCAGATAATGTACATCCACATAAGAAGCAGTTGGATTCTATTGCCACAATGTCAACGCGTGTTGACGACCATATAATATTGATTAGTGCTGTACAAAAACAGTTGGCTGAACTACAAATTAAGCAAGTTAAATTACTTGATGGATGCCTTAATTTCTTTCACGAGTTGCAGGGATTTCAGGCGCAAAATGAGGAGGAAGAAAAACTATTGCTCGAAACATTTTTAGAAGTAAAAACTAAGGTTAAAATTATTTTTAAGCACTATTTGCCATCCCAGGTAGATATGCTGGAACGTGATATGAAGATCCTTCAATCAAATAAAAATGAGAAACATTAATTTAAATATTCACTTATATAATTTTGTTGTGGTTATTTATATCGATAATTACGACGTTCAGATGAATTCGAAATAAAACATCGATAATTCGATTTAAAATTCCTTGACATTCTTTCGTGGCGAATTATATTAGCAGTTAGAAGAAGAAGCAAAGCGCGAAATTAGTGTCCAAATAGATTTAAAATTTATATTGGTTCTATGCAGAAATGAATCCACCCACAAACCGTGGAGCTTCCAGATTTGTTCGTGGAAAAGCACGTGGCGGCGGTGGCTATCGCCCTTATTTCTATTTTCGACGAAATGGTCGCGTCATTCCTGCTGGTGGGAATCGCCGGGCGGGTGAAGATCAAGATTCCGCAAGCAGAGGCGCTGCACAGCCACGAGGTTGGAATCGTGGTCGTTCCGATGTTGATGCTAGTCGCAAACGTGCTTCTAATGCGTCACTTGATTGTAGTTACTTGCGCCCGGAAAACTATGTTGCTCCAGAGGATGCACTGCAGGTGCGTAGTCTTCTTGTGAACAATCCTCGCGCGTGTCCTGGCTGGCGTTTGTACTTTATGCGCGAAGAGTACATCCCAGATAGCGAGATGGCTAAGCGTATCGTAGCTGTGGAAGCACACTATCAGCGTAATCCACTAATATATAATGTTGGACTCATACGTCAAAGTGGATGCTTCCAGCTCTCAGCGCCGGTCATCCTCAACGACGAGCAGCTAAAGCTAGTGTGGCCAACACTGAAAGAGGATTTGCAGAAACAACCACTGCGCACACTGTCTACTGTAGCCATGGCCATGCACACAGTTGTCGTCAACAATGGCCTCGATGTAGCTGCTGATGAAGCGGCGGACAGTATTTTGCCCATGGTCACCACCAAGGATACGTATGTACCACGACGTGGACGCACCCGCAAGATTTACGTACGTCCCGAAGACTTTGTGCCAGTGGAGCTGATTAGCAGCATAAGCCACGCTCGAGTGGACAGCATGTTCGCAGTACGAGGTATTGTGAGCAGTGTTGGCGAACCCTCCTGTGGCCTGGCCTGGCAAGCCTTCCGGTGCACACGCTGCCAGACAGAACAGTCGCTGCGCCAGCGTGGTACCTACTCACCGCGTCCATATCACTGCATGAAACCACTCTGCAATGCCAAGGACAACTTTCTGGCGCTGCGCAACTCGCCCTATACGCGACTTTCAGTGCGCCAGATCATACGGCTGGAGGAGACGAGCATCTCACTGCTGACAGACTATGATAATACACTTGCTGGTGAACTTGACATCGAGCTGCGTCATGATCTGGTGGATGCTGTGCAAGTGGGGCAAGAGATTATCGTTACGGGCATCCTAAAGCTGCGCGAGCTTTGCGACACCAGTGAACAGCCATCAACATCTGCAGCAATTGGCGGTGATACCCAGTCGTATCTGCGAGCCTGTAGCGTACAGCAAGCGTGTCGCATTAAGCCAGAGTTTAGCGAACGGGATCTAAAAGTAATTTCTATGATCAATTCGGAGCCCAATAACTTTAAGCTGCTGGTGCAATCCCTGGCTCCGGAGCTGCACGGTCACGAAATTGCCAAGGCTGCCTGTCTGTTGTCATTGCTCGGCGAAAATATCAATGTGCTGCTGGTCGGCGATCCGGGCATTGGTAAATCCAAGCTGCTACAGAATTGCGCCCAGATTTCCGAGAGAGGCGGCTTTGTTAGCGGCAAACGTGGCAGCCAGGCGGGTAATCAATTGGGAATTAGCTTCAGCGGACGCAACAAGCGGGTAATGGATGCAGGCGCACTGCTCACGGCCAGCACGGCGGGACATTGTATGGTGGATGGCGTGGATAAGCTGGCCTCCAAGCAAACGTTGCTGCTGCAGTCTATGCAGGCGGGTCAGCTGAATGTGGTACTTCCTGGCGCGTTTGCTTCCTACGACGCGCAACCAGCGATCATAGGCTGTGCCAATCCTCAACGTGGCCAGTACGATCAGTCCCGTTATCTGTTGCAGAATATACGGATTACTGCTGCCCTGCTAAAGGAGTTTCATTTGGTCTACGTGCTGCTGGACACGCCTTCGAAGACGCGTGATATATCCCTCACAGACCATGTGCGAGCCTTGCACGCTGGCTCCAGAAAGCGTTCCCACATCGCTGCACGCTTCGTACTGAAGCCCAAGAAAAGCGATTCCATGTGTGAGATTAATTTGAATGATGTTTCCGCTGTTCAGCCGAAAGCTGACGACGACGATGATGATGATGATGATAGCATTATGCAGCAGGATTATGATTTGGATAAACGATTGGATCATAGTATCCAAGAGCATGGCGAACTGGACCTGCTGCCGCCAATATTAATTAAGAAATTCATTTCCTATGCCCGTCACCATGTCAAGCCGCTGCTCAGCGATGCAGCCACCAAAGCCATCAGGCGCCATTTCCTGGAACTGTGCCGTCGCAGCGAAATGGAGCATGGGCAGAGCCAAATTGGAATGGGGTGAGTCTACTGGTTGAACGTAAAACAAATGAATACTATTTGGTAAAAAGAAAATAGCTGACTAGCCCACATATAAAGTACTTTTTACACCTACTTTGAATACTCTGTATTATCGATTATATACGATAATTATCGATGTAATAGAGGGATCAGTTTTAGTATTTGTATACATCTTTAGCATTGATCAAATTTTAGAGTATTGAACACCCATTCTGAAATGTTCGATTAACGTAGATATACATATGTATATAAATTTAGCTATAATATATTTGTTACTTATCGACTTACTGTGGGAAGTACTGGTTATCGATATGTTACAATACCGACATCCATAGAAATTGATTAATTTTTTTATATGATAATCGACTTTATTTAGGTTAAGTTACCTAAGACTAGGTTTCTTTATAAGTAAATTCTATAGCATAAATAAAAGTATAGCGTAAGTAATGCTGACACTTGCTGAAAGCTCCAAGATTATACATATGTATATACAATAAATTTAGCTTGAAGGGTCATCAAATTAAGCTGCAAATTATACAATTACTTAAAAACATTTAAGCTGTGCTTGATTAAGTTCACTTTAGGCTTTAAGCAAGTGCCATCACAATTTAATCTTCATCCTTGACTATCGCATAAGCTTAAGACATGACGATACGGGTAATTCCAAAAATATTGCCAAAACAAAGGAGCCCAAATAAGAGGCACAAAGCACGTAAAATATATATGCAAACTGAAAGGAATATGTAAAGGATTAGAGTAGAAAATAATATATATATATATATATATATATATATATATATATATATATATATATATATATATATATATATATATATATATATATATATATATATATATATATATATAAAAGTGTTGTTACCATGGTCCCAGTGCCAAAGTAAATGGGCTCACGCACCGTGGCGAGGGCCACTCGCGCCACCAAGAGATGCACTATGAAGGCGCCATATGTGAGCCGTCCCAAAATACGAAAGATTGGCAGGCAGGTAAATTTGCGTATAATCCCTGGGGAGAAACAAAAAATTTATAATTAAAGAAATGATATAAATATAAATATTGGAAATACAACAGTTTTAATAACAACAATTCCTGACGAAATGAGAGTCACATATTCCAGTTCACAATTAAATGTAACTTTTGGCTAATAAATGGAATTGAACTCTAGTTGGCTCCAAACTCACGTGCAATATCAATTAATAATACTAATAATACAATTCAATAAATTAAATAATAAAGACAAATTAAAAATAATGGCGCATAATTAAACATAATTGGCGAATCATCTCAATTACAATTGCAATATTCATGTGTGCTGTCTGTACTTACATCCGACTTTGGAGGCCATGCCCACCACGAATATGCCCAGGCCAAAGCCCCAAAGGTTTCGCTGCACAGTCGCATAGAGGGCGCCCCAAAGGCGTGGTGTCTCTGCATAGTAATGCTGGTAAATGGGATGCGCCGTAAAGAGCCAGAGCACGCCACTTGGAATCAGCGAGAACCACATCAATTGAAAGCTGCGCAGCTCACGCAATTTGTACTGCTTCACGGATAGCTGGTCGTAGGCAATGGCCGCCAGGACTCCACAGAAGTAGCAGCCAAAATTCATTTGGAATGATGTATAGAATTCAGTAAACTGACTATCGCCAATAAACGAGTCCTTCTGTGTTCTGTAAAGTCGAAAGACAAATTAAAAGCACATTAAATTCACATTTAATTGAAGCACACTTGAATTACTTACTGAGGAGTTGGCAGAAAAACGGGATAATAGTCCATGACGTAGGTCAGCACAGCTGGCAGCAGCATAAAGATGCCGAGGACTATGCCATAGATCTGCTTGCTCCAACGACTAAAGCGATGGCCCAGCATCAGCACCACCAAGCTCAAGGCAAAGGATTGCGTGTCCGAGGCCAAATACCAGCCCTGCAGCAGGCACTGCAAATACGAAAGGAAATCAAAGGATATAAATACATCTAGAGCTGAGAGAATAACGAAACTTTCTTCCATTGCTTCATAAATTCTAAGATTATTACTCACCCGCTCATCGGTGCCCACATAATTGTTGATGAAGAGCAAATTGGTCCACCAGTTCTTGCGACAGGCGAGCTGCTCCCGTTGGTAAATGTGCCGCCAGAGCGGACCGCCGGCATTCTCAAAGTAAACCCCACTCAGCAGGACGATGAAGCCATAGGGCACCGTTAGTCGGATGTAGCGAAAGACATTGAACTTCACAAAGAGCGCAGCATATTTGCCGAAACTCCATGACTCAAGCTTGTCATCCGCCAAGGCGCGAGTCACCGCCAGCCAGTTGATGGTCAGCAACAGGCCGCTGATCACAAAGAACGTGACTGTGATTAGGGAGCCGGAGATGAGCAGTGTGCCGGCAGCTGTGTGCAGCAGGCGTTCCGGATCTTGGGGATTGCTGATGGCGCTCTCGTAGATCACCCAATTGGTGTGCGCAAAGATCACAAGGAACATGGCAAAGAACTTGAAGCAATCGAGAAAACGTAATTCGCGTCCGATCTTGCCATTCGGTTCCTGGTTCAGTCGATACCAATTCCTGGCTACGGAGCAAGTGAGCAGCAGGCGCGTGACCAGGCTGCGAGGCGGCGTCTTGTAATGATCGCGCTCCTTCAACATTTTGTCATGGCGACGACGCTTCAGATGCAAGTCGATAAGGCTGCTCAGGCAGGCCAGCAGAACGAGGACAAAGACGAGCACGTAGAAGCTCACATTCCAAAGATCATCTGTGAAGAGCAAGAAAGAGAGAAAACGAGAAAATGATCTACAATTGATTCAGTTGGTAAATAGGTTCTCCTGTTTTGGTTGAGAGATGTCAAATCAGACCAAAGGCAATCTAATATCTCCTTTCCGTTATACCTACCTTCATCGCTGACTTTGCCAGCTGTTGCAGCCGTATCACAATATTCCACTACACTCCGGGCCTGGACTTCGTATTGCCGCTGTTGTAGGCGCCAGTTGAGGCAGGCGTTGGTCAGATTATTGTAACGCGCCCGATTGCTCTGCTCCATGTCAAAAAGCTGCAGATACACGTTCACCTACAGTGCAATAAAACAAAAGATAAACAAAAGGCGTGGATGCCCCATCAAGTTGACATCAAATTGGCCATTAAATGTCACAGCCTTGGCCCTGAACGAAATGCAACAGGTCTACATTAGTTTTAGAGCCACATTTTTCTTGTATTCCCCACGCAGCTTTTGTATAGCCAACAAAATGTAAAACTGCATTTTATTGGCATCTGCAGCAAGTGACATTCAGTCAATCAGTGGAATTTGGATTGTGTTGCTTTGGCTAATTATGCAGCAGACCCACCTAAATGATGTCCGATAAGAAGCTTCACTGATCTAGTTGGCGTAAAATGGATATTGAGATAGCTCATTTGTATAAATTATGGCTTCCTCTACAACACAAAAGAGGCATGACTAATATAATATAATATTAAATGTGTATATATATATATATATATTGTTTTTTTTTTTTTTTTTAATATATGTATAGACATATCAATAATGTGGTCTTACATTTGGTATGTGGTCTATAATACATGTTTTTTAGTTATTTATTTATATTTTATATTACAATTATGCTTTTTATTTGTCTGCTTCAATAATTCTAGCATTTTAACTTTTAGTCTTGAAAATACTTTAGTTGAGTTCCTTTTATAATTTAATGTTTTGCTTACATACTGCTCCAAAAGCCACTGTTAGGCCGACATTTAAATTGAATAAGCTGATTAAAATAAAATCCGAAACTAAAAGTCCATAGAGTTTTCGATCAGCTCATCACAGCTCAAATAAATAATAAAACAACGAGAGTATATAAACGTGCCCTATAAGTATTTACAGCCAGCCAAAACCCTAACGAATGCTGAGGAAAGCAAAATGAATAATTGGGCTGGAGATAAGAGATTATCAAAAAGGTGTTTCAATCAATTATCACAACTATCATTGAGGGTATCACCTATTCGTTTAATTGTGTTAGTTTGTTTTGCATTTGCTGGCGTTCAATTTTTATTGTTAAAAAATTTATAAGTTTCATTCAACACATTGATTTCGTTTCGTTTTGTTTGGCTTTTATTTTTGTTGTCTCTTTCTTCTATTTCTATTGGCCGCCGTGGGAGACATTGAAATCTTGATTTTTCTTTGGTTGGGCCAAGGGTGTTAAATTAAATTAAATTATGTGTGATCTTTCATCCACGGAAAATCGGTTTAAGGGCCCGTTTTAACGCATTTTCATATAGCTGTGTTAATTTAAGCCAAGCTCTAAAGCTGCTAGAATATCATTGAAACAACTGCACTCTCTGAAGTTGCTAATTCATTATTATTTACGATTCAAGACAAACAACATTGGTTTTTCTCTTTCTGATCTAATTTTGATATATATTAATATTCACCTTGGCATTGTCCGTGAGCACGCCCGCCTGCAACTCCTGCCTGGCATTCGCATCTAGTGCAGCCAGCTGTGCTTCGCATTTGTGCAGGCAGAGCCCAAAGTAGAGCTGGCGATGATCGAAGTGATGTCTGTTATATTTCGAGATCTCCTGGATGGCGCGCCAGGCAGCCGCTGTGCTATTCGGCTGCACCTCTGCGCGCACAAAGCAATAGCTCCCAGCTCCATACTCCTGCAGGCAGCGATCGTAGTCATCAAAGTCGTATAGCTGCGGCATTTCGTAGTACTGCGTCACTGTGAAAGCAGTGCCAATTAGTAAGCGTTAAGGAACTGAGTTGCATGAGTCAGCGTTGGAAAACCAGTTTCCGACAAAAATTCCAAGAGCAAGGTAGCCTCGACTAGCCTAATCTTCCTATGCGATCAGCCAAGTAAAAGGAAACTCGTTTTCCTGCCTCCCAGTTTTATTGTGTTTACTCGAAATGTCTTAGGACTCAGACTTGAACTTGAACTGGAATACAAAGGTGTTTTACCTTGTCAGAAATGATATTTCTAAAGACTGATGTTGTTGTTCGAAATCCCCACTCAGTGCAAATGAACAGGAACCTGATTTTGTTTTGTTTCATTTTGGGACGTCAATAACGGAACCAGATTGAATTGATGAAATCAAAAGGTGTTTAATTAATTATTATTTAGAACATTAAAAAATACATGTATTCCCAATGCAAAAGACTTAGCACACGAACTTATTTAGAATGTTCCAAAGACTTTATTAGTTGTGCTCAATCCAGCCGTAATGCCAAATCTCTTGTTTTTGTACTTAAGAACGCCAACGTCAACAGAATAATGCTTGAGCTCACATTTGAGGGCCTTGACTTTTGCAGGCTTTCACGCCGAGTGAAAAAAGTTGCATATATTTATTAAAAGAGCAATTCGTGCGTTGTTTGCTTTGACATGCTGAGTAAACAAATTATTCAAATTCTCTTTTTGGCTGCTTTTATCTCCTTACAAAATGTGAAAAGTATTTATTAATTGCATTCATTATTCGTTATAATCAAAATTGAAGCCGAATGATTTAGGGCTTACTCGTATTACTATTGTAATTAACAATTAATTGAATTATTTCATTACTATTCAAATCTTGTCAAAAATTCGTACAAAGAACAATCTCTAAGCTTGGAGCGTGACAGACTATTAAGCGTTATATTGTGATGATGGTAGAGAGGAGGGAACTCGGTAATTTAATTTTTTATAGGTTCAATAAAAATTTGTTTTGGCCAAAATAAGAATGAAGCCAGAACAGCGAGATGCTCACAGCTGAAATACAACATTTGATGGGAATAACAAATTTAGATGGAATCATTTGAGAATTTAATTTGACACCTTGCAGTAATTAAGACCGCAAATTGATTTCATATCTAGTGCGATTCTGTCAAATCATCTGACGTTGATAAACAATTTGAAGCACCTGTGCGAAATCTTCCATTGTCACTGTTTATAAATTATGCGTTTGGAATGTGAGACATTGAAGATGAGTTTCAATTGTGCATCTTGGGGAATATTTAACAATCATATTGCCTTTTTAATTGCATTTGTGTATACCTGATTGATCACAGGATAAAACTTAAAATGGATGATGTAGGAAGAAATTGTTTAAAAATTTATTTCCGATTATTGAGACAATTAATATATACATATAGTATATATATAGTGCCCCCCATAATGGGTTCGTATGGGATTTTGTATTCAATTTCGTTCAGGAAATAATTGCTAAGGCAAATGGATTAGCATTGCATTTAAACATTTTTAACACATTATATCACATATAATGTGAGCAATTTCTAGGCATTACACAAACACTGTCTAATGCGATGACAACGCCCCGTCAAAACATTGCGTGCGAATGGGTTTTATTTACTGAATCGCAAAACAAAATTGAAAAACCATAAAAATCCCCATTATAATACTAAGCATTAACACTTAATTCGGTGTTACGGATTACTTACTGTTCATCTCGAAGCATCGAGCGGCTGGCAGGAGCACGCAATAGGCGATGACAATGTTTAGCAGCCACATGTTCGTATCTCTCTAAGCCACAATGCACTCAGTAATAAAAGTAATAATAATAATAATAATAATACAAAAACGACAACGACAACGACACCTACTTAATTGTATTTGCTGCACTTTTGAATATTTTCGGGTTTGTTTTTGTTTTGAGAAACTTGCGACACTCGGCCGAAAGCAAAAAAAGCAAAAAATCTCTTGCCGCTGGGCAACTAAAATTTCATCAACGAAAACCTGTGCATTAAACAAAAGCCGCTTCAATGCCACTGTTAGGAAATTGCGCTACGCTTCCGATAGCAGCTGCATTCGATGCGCTTTTCCACGAGCCCGAAAGCTATATTCGAAATTTGAAATTGGAGGTTGCGCCGTACCGAACCGTGCGCGCCAACGTGCGAGCCGAGAATGAAATACAACGAAATTGATCCATTCAAATGAAAGGTGCGTGCTGTCAGGCAGAGCGCCCAAGCTCCCCAGCTCCCAACCAGCCAGCCAACCAGTTGACCACCTGTCCCATCTGTAGCAGATGATGCTTTGATTAAAGTCTTCCGTTAAATTGCGTTGGAACATGTTCGATGCGCGCCCACACGCAAATGATTTAAAGGGCATGTGGACAGCTTTAACGAGACGAGTTTGATTCCCATTCATTTAACATATATAGAATACGATTAGATGTTCTATAACCAAATAAGATGTAGACAAAATAACTACAAGTTGCCAAATATGCGTAAAGTGATAACATGTCCCTCGTCCAAAACTGGTTTTGATGTAAACATTTTAGTTGTAATAATTGCAAACGGTATTCGTTTGGCGAAAAACTGGGAGTCATAATTAATCATAATTAAAATTACAAAGAGGGAAAGGGCAATAACAGTAGGCAAAGCAATCGCCTAGAGCTTAAATGAAGAATTTTTATTCTCTCTTTTAAAATTTTCTTTATTTGACCTCTTTGCAGGCAGCTGCTCGGCTTGATTAGACTCTCGCAGGCACGGGCCCGCCTGGATCTGGCCACCACTGTGACGTCGCTGCACGTGCGAGATGTGATTGCTGTGGTCACAGAGAGCATGGCGCAGACACGCCTCGGCGCCACATCTGGCCAAGCATCATCAGCACCAAGCAGCGCCAGCAAAAAATCACAGTTACAGAGTTTTGTGCGCATGATGCAGTTGCGATCCGCTGCGCTGGGTCGGTCCATCTTTGAGTTCGAGGAGCTAAAGGAGATGGGCACGCGAGCGGGCATTATGACGGGCATCACAAATCTGGTGGAGCTCGCCAACATGGGTGGCTATTTGCTCAAGAAGGGCGTAAACATGTACGAAGTGGTGCCCGACTAATCGAAATGTCTAGGTAAATATCTTAACAGTGTTTGCTGTGAAACTAATGTATTTAGTTTAAAGTTTTGCTTAGTCTAAAATACAATGTTGATTAGTTTTCTATTTAACTTCTAATGGGGCACAAATTAAATGTTGACCAAAGTCAGGCAACAAATAATTTTTTGTTTTTTTTTTTGGCCACTTGATGATTCAATTCATCGAATTATATAGAACCAGATATAATTCTATTAATTTAATTTTATTTACAGTGTAAATTGTTGTTCAAATGCCCTCTAAGTCGTTAATTAATGTTAAATTAAAAGAAAAATGTATAAGACCTACCAATGCCATGTTTAAATATTTTTGTCTACGCCATCTAGCGACAAGTAGCATAAGTTCTGATGGCAAAATCTTGCATACTTTTGCGCTATATATATCGATCATAAATATTAAATATTTGAATGTGACGTCGGAAATATATATTTTAGCCCATTTATTATAATTTCAATGACTTTAAGCGGGACTAAGAAAAACCATTTGGCCAATTGCGTTGGTTTCAATTAATACTTTATTCATGTTGTATTCATAAAATTACATTGATTCAATTATATCAAATATAATATATGTTAAAAATCCAACTGAGAATGCTCCTTCTTTTCTTCATCAGAGTAGTTTGTATTCTACGTATTTTCATGTTCTATTTGTTGCTTCGTATTTCGGTAATTTTGAGGCCTTACATTTAGTTTATTTGATTAGTAACTATGGTATATAATTTGTATGCCTTTTATATCAAAGATTCGTTTTCGTTTATAAAGTACAGCACTACAGGTAATTGGGCTTAGTCTAAATGGATTAGTTTCGTTTTAATATTAGATCTATCTTTTACCGTGCCTTTTCGAACTATATACAAAAAAATAATAAACAAATCAACGAGCGGACTGGCGTCTTATGATAAATATAGGGTATAAATGTACTTCAATATTTGGCATAACTCTTTTTCATTCGCCATCCAACATCCATTAAAATCTTATGCTAATTCCAAGTGTCTTCCTTTAATTGAGATATATGTGTCATAATGCTTAATGCCTTCAATTTGCTAATTAAGCATAGGTTAGTATGGGTTTTTGATCTTAATTTTGTCATTTTGCGTATATTTTAAGCTAATCAGTCTAAATAAATTAAATAGAAGGCAACAAAAATTCAATATTTGTGGCTAAAACGGAACAAATTGACGCTAATTTGCGGGCTAAATATTTGCTGCTAAATAGATATATATATATATAAATATGTATATATATATAATTATGATTAAGCTCTACTAATTTTACCTAAGATCGAACAGGCAATAAACTTACAAAGAAAATACATTTATAAAAGTTTGAAATTAAAAGAAATTTAGATATTGCCTGTTAATCAGAAATTAGATAAATGATATACAAGTTGACTAATTAGTTAAAATAGTATAAGATATTATCTGTGGCTCTTTTGCTAGACAAGAAAAATAAGAGAATATATATCTTTACAAATCATCAATTATTTGAATTTTAGATAACAAATTAAACATATTGCACAAAGTGTGGACCGTACAGTTTATAATTCTATGGAGCTTACAACTGCTTCAACGGAATGCTCACGGGCAGTGAAATGGTCTATTGGATATAGATTCACATAGGTAGTTTTGGTATATGATAACTATGCTCTGGGCTTTGTACTTTAAAATCTGTGAGACGCGGAGAAGAGAGTACGCTGCGTAAATAAAGCTTAATGACATGCACTTGTCCCTACTTAAGAGCTACGCAAAAAATCAATTTCTTAGCTAAATATCAAATAAATACAATAAATATTTTCGATTCTGTTACAAATGAGATAAATCAAGGAGGCTTCACTAGTTGCGGCCGTTGTCTGGGTTATTGGTTATCTGATGGAGCTTACAGTGCTCCACGAAACGTTAGATTATAGGTGCGCAGTTCCATGGGCTCGAGCGTAATCTGTGCCAGCGAGCGTAATGTTTGCGGCTGTGTATTCTTGGCCAAGCCCGTCAGGCTGGTCGCTTCGATGCTTTGCAGATGCAGATCACCGAAGCGAACTGCGCCCAGTCCATTGCCAGTCAGCGGGCACAAGCTGCTCATGTCCAGATGCTGTGAGCTGACGCTGCAGTCGTAGCCCTGGCGATGCAGCACCATCAGTGCCGAGGCGGACGGAAACAGTTGCAGCTGTGGCTCCGAGAGTGTGCGCAGTGTCGTCAAATGGACGTCGCAGGGAAGCGCTCCGTGTGGCAGGAGACGGACAAGTGGCTGCAGCGCCGCTTGGGGCTGCTCGAAGTTGCTTATAAAGTAGAGATTTGGTGGATAGCGCAGTCCGTTGGCCAACTGTTGAGCCTGCAAGCTGAGCACCTTATAGCTGGGCGGGTTATCCACATGCTGGCTAGCCGGGATGTCTTCCACCAGCAGCCAGAACTTGTGCCGCGTCAGTCGACTATCGACCACGCCCTCGCCCATGCCGCGATAATCATCGTAGAGTGTGCGACGATCCAGCATGACCTCCAGCTGGCCGGGCTCATAGCTGGCGGCGCCCTGCGCATGCGTAGTGAGCAGCGTCAGCCGCAGGCGCGCATCCTGCATAAATGCGGCCGACGTAATGGGGAAATAGTTGCCCTCGATGCCAATCGCAGGCACCTTGATGCGCCTGTTGAGCAAGCACAGATTAGCATGTGACTATTGGCAAATACAAATGAAACTACTTACTGATGGAATTGGAAACCATTCTGATCAGTGTAAAATACTGGCAATTCGGGTATGCTCGTCTCTGTTGGATCCTTGAGCGGATCGCGCTGCAGAGGCGCTGGCGCAATGTTATCAATGTTCGTGACCAGACGCATGAACAGCTCCGTTTCCCGATTCTTTGGAGGCGGCTCGAAATCTATGTCATTCTCGATATATATGGCAGCATCCAGGTGAGTGTGCGTATTGAAAATTCGCACGGTATGTGCCATGAATGGCCCATAGATGACCGTCACATCGCTGGCAATGGGCCCGGAGGTGATTATGATGCGCACATCCTCGTACTGGTCCAGCACATCCTTCTCGGCCTCGCTCTGCTCGGGATCCGTTTTGAACAGATATGCGCCCGAATGGAACTGCGCACTGCGATAGGCTGCAAATTTGATGGCGCACTGCATCGGATGCAGCAGCTGCTGCTGTTTGTTTTTCCGGGTGATGGTCTTGAGGAAGCCGCTCTTCTCATCGAACAGCAAACGCATGTGGCCGTTCTCCAGCTGAATGTCCCCTGTTGATATGGAAGATAAGCGATTAAGCGATTAAGCGATTATTAAATTAGTGAAACTATATCATGACATATTGACATTGATTTGATTGCTTACCGGCTGGCTTGGCCTTTGCCTCGAACTCCACAGGATTGGGCTTACCGGGCGTTGTATTCCCAGCCTCGTTGACAGTCGGCTTCTCGGTGCAGTCATCGCAGTAGATGGTGGCTATGTTGCGTTTGTAGTTGAACTCGTCCACCTGGACGCGATAGGTGGTCAACGAGAGTGGCTCAAGCTCGGCCACAAACATCACCTCGTATTGACGCCTGGAGGTGCGTATGCGAGCGCCGATGTTCGACTGGGGCATCGCGTTGAAGCCCTGCTGTTCGTAGGCGTCCGTGATGTTCCACACGGGATTGATCTGGATGTGCTTCAGCTCGACGCCGCGTTCATTGTAGATCCGCACATTGGGTTGCTGCACTCGCACCGTAACGATTTCGATGCGCCGCTGTGTGAGCGCATTGTAGACCACAAAGCTGGCTTCAGCATTTTTGGTCAGCGGCACAGGTGATTCCGCATCCCCTTCGTCGAGCTCGTTGCCTGTGTTGGTGGTGCCGCTGCTGCCGGCCTCGTCGCTACCCGTGGCACTCGGATACATCAGCTGGATGGGCATCTTTCTGGGCAGTTTACTGAAATTGTCCCGCTCGAATTCACTGATCAGGAAACCGTGCTGGTGCGAGCTGCTATTCTGCAGCAGCAGCTCCACACACGCCTCCTGCATCTTGACCATGTTCTGGGTGCTGTCGAACAGCCGCATCGCATAGTCCCGCATCACCGCCGCCTTGGAGGTGCCCGTGATGGCGTCGTGGTGCTGGAACAGGCCCAGATTCCGCCTCGCGTGTATAATTTGCTCATAGTTCTTCTCGTAGATCTTGATGGCGTCATCATGGTGCAATTGCCGTGCCGTATTGTAAGCAATTGTGAACAGAATCTCGGCAGCGCGCAAATTGTGCTCCAGCTCGGCGCTCAAGAGCTTGTAGTAGGGCCGTGTCGTGAAGTAGCCCGACCAGTAGGCGGGTCTGCCCTCCGAGAATATATCCGAGTAGACAAAGAAATCACCCTTGAAGCTGGGGAACGCCTTCTCCGAGCCCATGCGCTCTCGTATGGCCGCAAAGTAATCGCTGGGCGTGCCAAATTTAATGTCCACGTTGTACAGCCGCTTGTTAGCCATGATGTGGCTGATGAGCTTCTTGTAGTTGCGATACTGCTGGTCCACTTCGCGCTCCTTGTTGTAGCGGAAGTCATCACCCACGGGTATTAAGGCCACATTGTGCGGGAACAGGGAGGCGGTGCGTGCGTATTGCTCCAGGAGCAGCTCTGCTTTTTCCTCCAGATTCTCATCCGTGATGTATTGCGCCTTCAGCGAGTATTCCGTGTACTCTCCGGGTATCTTGCGAAAGTCAAAGTTCAGGCAGATGGAGGGATGCGGTCCGCAGGAGCCCTTTATGGAGTATATGTCGAAGGGCATGTTGTGGGTCAGCAGCTTGCCGTGATTATTGGCCGTGCGCCAGTAAGGCGTCCAGATGAAATCTCCACTCTGCTGGCGTGCGAACCACTCCTTCCAGGCATAATGGATGCGCTGTATGATCGCGCCCTCGAACTGGGCACCGGACAGCAGATAGGGAACCGTACTGCCGTGTCCAAAGGGATCAATGGACCAGCCGACCTTGGGCGTCACATTCAAATTGTTCTTCAGCCACTGATGGCCCTCGATGAGCTGGTCGAGCATGGGGTAAACGTGCACATTGGCCTCATCCGTCATGACCCAACCGCCGGTAGTGATTTCGATGCGTCCCGAGTTGACCAGGCGCTTGAGAGCGCGCTGCTTGGTGGGATGTGCCTGATCCCACCAGAGCTGCAGAAAGCTGATCTCTGACCAGATGAAGGTCATGTCCTTATACTCCTGCATCTTGGTCACCAGCAGGTTAAGTATCTGGCGCGAGTCCGATTGGAAGTAGTTGTAGAAGGTCTTCAACCAGCCGGGATCGTTGTGGGAGTGCGGCACAACGATGACCTTCAGAGGCGGACGTTGTTTATCCTTCTTCTGTGCCTCGTAGCGCTCCTCAAAGCCGCGATCCCAATACTCCTTGGAGCGCATCCATTCGGGCTGCGAACAGAGAGTAATATAACAATTGCAAAAATTACAATTGAAGTCTTTACTTAATCTGCGATTTAATTTGGCAGTTTTAGTTTAATTTAATGAACCTGCATCGATCGCTCTACTACTCTGGGTCTGGGGTTTCAATAAACTCCTTCAATTCATAATACTATGACTTAAACACAACCGCAACTGTTTTATAAAATTAATAATTCTTTATTATTTGTGCTATATATCTACTATATCGCCTTTAAAATATTTCCCGTTTGAGGCAGTGCTGTCCAGTCTTCGAATCATTTCAAAAGTTCTTAATCAGCTAACTCTAAAGCATTGAGATCTATAAGCTTTTCCGGGTTGTCATGTTTACTATTGGCTAAGATATATCCGTTATAGATTTTTGTTTAAATATTTCAATTTGCAACTCTCTAGCAACTAATAGGGAGATTACGGAAAATATATTTTCCGATATCCGCTCCTAGTAGGCGAACAAGACTATACTATATCATATATATATACACTATTATATGTTCCAAATGCATTTTTCCGATATCCGACGTCCCTCACGGGTATATCGGTTATGTCTATATATATATATTCAAAATTTCAAGTCTCTAGCTGGAGGAGTGGCAAAATAGTTTTCCTTTAAGCGGACAGACGGAAAGTGCATAAAATCAATATATTCATTACATTTTCGTGATTGAGAATAAATAGTAATCTTTTAGAATACCCTTCAACATGTTCTTATCCTGCTACGGTGCTAATGGAAAGATATCTGTGGCACGTTTTTTAGAAGAATACAGAAAACGGGCTTTAATCACACTTTGTGGACTTATTTAACTGCTCGTAAATTCAATTTTGTTTTCTTGCAAAACTAGTCGTAACTCTAAAATCCGAATGACATTATTGGCTTGAAATGTAACATTCATATCCAGAGTAAGACAGTTATACAAGTTTTTTGTCGCCCTAGAAGTAAGCAATTAAGTAAATGCGCAAAGGCAAGAAAAACCTTATCATTCACATTTAACTGAAAATTTGCAGTAAGACCTGAGAGCCAATCGAAAGAATGGAGAATGTAAGAGCTTAAAGTACAACATATCTGCTCTTCTCCTGCTTCCTGCTGAAAGCAATATGTGTGTCAAGGAGTAAACCAATTGAGCCGTGCGAAGCCGGATAATATACGCTAATTTAATATGAGGGCAAGCAGTGCACTCTTACCTGGAAGTCAAATCGGCTGTGCTCCTCCGAGGCGGTAATGTTTGTTATGCTCTGGAGCAGCACGTAGCACTTGTCGCCCCAATGCACATTTCGCAGCGACTCCTCGTCCACAATCTCTTGTTGCTGCGTGCTGGGATACAGTTTTTTGGCTTTTTGTTGCTGCTGGTATAGCAACTGTTGCTGTTGCTGTTCCAGTTGTTGCTGCTGCTCCTGCTGTTGTGGCTGCTGCTTCAGCTGTTGATGCTGCTCCATGCTAAAGCTGTTAAGCGCCGCCGCCTGGGCGCGATTCATGCCCGCCGTATTGGCATCTGCGATGTGCGACGGGCTCGGCTGGCCAATGGAGAAGTAGTAGAGGAACAGCAAAATGGTCACAAATGCCGACAGCAGGCCAATGCAGCGCGCCGAGCCACGGCGAAAGGGCTTGAAAGTCATCTTGCGCAAGGGGATCTGGCGTCCAGATTATCCCAGTTGTCGTTGCAGTCGCTTTGTATTGCTTGGCTTTGCTTGGCTTTTATGTTCTTCTGCTCGATGTTTATCTCTGAGCATCTGCAAGGCAAATAACAACAATAATTATAATAACCAAGCTGAACATCATTAGAATCGTCATTATCATTTGTCAAACGGTCAACAGGATTTAAAGTGAACTTCAACAGCAATTTGCAGATGACAGGCAAGCAGGCGAGTTGTATAAGCCAACAAATACTCTGTATTCAAATATTAAATGAAATTAAATTTATTTATAACAAATTTATATATAAATATGAACGTAAATAGACTGTGTATTATATATATATATATATATATATATATACTCTAGAATCTCTACCCTATTCGTAATGCAGAGACAGGGTATTTCTCATTGTGGTGCAGTTGAAGCACAATGAAATCATTGCATAATCCCTGACTGGAACAAAGCCATCGTCTCGATTTCAGTTGCTGTTGCTCATAAATTTAAGATGTGCCCGTTCCTCCTTGCCATCGAGACCACTTTGCCTCAATTCGAGAGCAAGTGCTGTAATATTTCACATCCCATTGAATATTTCATGCTGGCCGGGGCTAAGGAGCCGCTGGGTTGGTGTGGGACACTCCAAGACGTCAGAGGCGCCTTGAGAAAATTTAATTAAGGCACATCCCAAATATGTTTCGCATGTCTGCGATATATATATATATATATATATATATATATATATATATATATATATATATATATATATATATATATAATATGCGCAAATATTTACTTATATTTAAACATATATTAATGGCTTTTGGTTAGCTGAATATGTGGAAGGATGCTTTACAGGAGCTGCGGAGCTGCGCATTTATGGCATAAATTAGTTTAGCAATAAATTCGAAATGTTAAATGCAATTAACGTTTTAATCTAAAAATAATTCGTGTGTAAAGGCGAGTAATTGTTGTATTATTGTAAATTACATTTAATCAAATATGCTAATAACATTTGGGACTATCAAAGGGGAGCCCGGGCTGAACTGCGTTTGCATTTTTGCATTCGCACAGTTGACAATAACGAAATGAGTTTGAGAGAGTATTCAGAGTTTGCGGTCATTAAATCTTTATATGCTGTATAAATTTCAAGCTAAGACAATACAAATTTTACACAAAAGCTACGCTTAACAGTTCACTTAGCTTCAGCTCGCAGTTATTATATATATATATATATATATATATATATATATACATATATGAAAACATGTACAGTTGAAATAGAAGGGTTTGAAAAGATTTATAAAATTAAATACTCTAAATATATATAATAAATTAAAAATGTATGTTAAATATAAACAACAACAAAAGTTCTGTTCCAAACTGTGGATATGAATTATTGATCAAATCTAAATGGATTAAAAGATTGTTAAAACCCCAATAAATACTACAACGGTAATTAACTCAACATCTCTACTCAAAACCCAGGATCTATTAACAACATCTAAATGTTTTGGCAGATTATATAAAACGTAATAAGTTCTTTAAAAAAGTTCTTAAAATTGTTATCGTGTGTAGATAATATCTCTATTAAGAGAAACTGGTCCACAAAAAAATTGACTCATACTATAAACATTTCACAAAATGATAGCATGTAAATGCGCTACATTTATTTCAATAAATTTAAAAAAGAATCTTTTGCACCTGCCACACTGAAAGAAAACTCAATTCAAAGCAAACATCGCAACTTTGTAATTATAAAACACTATAAATTCATGGAACCATTACAACCAAATTTTGCACATTAATTTGACTTATTTTTTTTTTCTATATAAAATAAAAGTTCCGGCATAAAGTCGGAATTTCTGCACTTGCCACACACAAAGTGCAGCAAAGTTGAAGGAAAAGTCAAAAAGTCAAGGCAGGCAAATTACGTTGCCCTCGACAAACTTAACGAACCAAAAATACCAGAAATAGAAGGACTAGCAGCATATATTCAAAACTCAATCAAAAACTATTCACACACACACACACATATATATAAAGTTGGTGAAAACTTTTGCCCAGTTTGACCCCAAAATTTGCACACAGTGCGTGTGCGTGATAGGCACATGGAAATGCATCACGCATACGCCATGTAAAACAATTTTCAAATTATAATTTAATAAAGAAGTAGCTGGCAGAGCGAGATGCAAATGCATGTATGGCAGCTCAATTTGAATTGCATTAAATGTAATCTGTGCTGAAGAGCTTCACTAGGCAGCATATTCAAGAGCTGGTGTCGGCAGCAGCGCCTGGACCCCCTTAACCAATGTTTCAATTAGCCATGCACACACATATGCATACACAGCCAACACACGTGCACACACTCACACACACACACACACACACACACAAATAACAAACAGCTACAGTCACAGCGTCAACCCCTCGCATGCTAATCAGCGGCCATTAAGTGACGTTTGCTCTGCGAATACCCGCATCCCGTTCAGCCACCGAAAGCACCTGTCACTGGCTACATGCAAATTTCTCTCTCTGTGAGCGTGTTAGTGTGTGTGTGCGTGTGTATGTTTTCCTCTCGACACGTTCAGCAGTTAAGTTAAACGCTGTGCGCTTCCCCCCTGCCGCAGCGCACTTTGCCAACTGCATGACACAATGTGCCCAGTGTATAAAAATCAAGTCAGAATGTTGAAATGGCGCACAGTCGACTGCGTAATACTCGTTCACGGCTTACTTATAACTTAAGCACTGGCAACTGTAACAGCTTGGGGTTATAATATCGTAAGGGTTGAAGAAATAGAGTCGAACGTCATACAATACAATTTTTAATAAGATGATAATAGAGTTAAAAACCATTTGATTGGGTTATTAAAAAGACAGCACTTTTCAACAAATCAACAATCAGTTTTCTTTTCTGTTTAGTTATTAAATTTTTGTATATTACGCTTAATAAATTAAACTAGAACTTATAATTAAGAATAATGCTTATAAGAATAATGCTATATAGTACCACAATTTCCTACAATTAATATACCTCTGATTTTACACCATGAGCGAGTATGAAAACTTTTGCTTGATCTCATTAGAAGTGCAGTGGAGCGGGACCTAACACAGCGCGTGCTGCACTCCAGTTGAAGATCTCTCTCTTTTTTCACAGTATTTATTGTGACAGAACCCCATTGACAGCACACAAAATATAATAAAAGAAAAATAAGCGTTCATCAAGTGGCATTCAAGACCCTCTTTCAATTGACATTGAAAAATATGATTCGCATCGCTGCCATAACTTTTCTCAAGTTGGGGTCAAAAATAAAAACTGTGAAATTATTTAAGTGGTTTTTCAGTTTAAGAGCGGAGTTCAAACTACACCGGAATCATGCGCCTCTCAGCAGTTCTGCTGAGATTAGCATTTTAAGTGCGTTTTTCTAACATTTTGTTTTCATTCCTAAATTTGAAAATTATTTATACTGGATTTTGTGTTTACAATAATAATTATAACAAATTATTAACACAAATTATATATTTATATTTGTTTTATGCTGAACTCATTAAAAATGTGCATTCAGAGTAATTTCGTCTTGTGTTCAAGGAGGCTTCAAGGTATCTCCAAGGCGGAGACTCCGACCAGATATTTCTTATTTATTTTTACGTGCATAGAATCTAAAGAATTTGCAAATATTTACACAATTCATTTGAATAACGAATATGAAATAAATTGTGCAAAGTCAGTAAATATAGATGTTTATTTATATCCAGTTAAATATATATATATATTGTTTCATATTATATTATTTGCTTACCCAACAATTCACATGCAGATGAACTCTTTGTTAGTTGCCATGGATTAGTGAGAGGGAGTCAAAATCTTTCTTCACTGAAAGAACAAAAGAACGGAATGAATTACAGTTTGCATAAAAGGTAAAGAGAGATAAGTAAGAGTGGGGGCGTGGGGATTAACTTGAGGCAATTAAAGCAAATTTATGCTGTGTGGTATGAGAATCGCTTAGAAGAGCAATAAAGGCCACTTCAATTATAATAATACCAGTTTTATATTAATAATGAAAAAGGCATTCCTCTCTTTATTTTCTTACTTTAAATAAAATTTCTTTAATTGTGTTAAACTATTAAGCTACAAAATATTGTTGCTCATTAATTAAAAACATACACAACATCCATAATTGTGAGAGATATTTGAATGCGAATAGCCAAATAATAAAGCCGAAAAATTGGGAAGTTTCTTTTTAAATCAACTGTCTGCAAGTTTGCAAATCAAATCGCTTGATGGAACATTCCGACTTATTAGTTCTTCGAGAGAGCAAAAACTTTTTGCCAAATTTGATTTCATCGCAAATTGCTCTGGCCCTAGCCAGACAGGGACAGACAGGATGGGGCTTTCAGTAACCCGTCCGGTTGAGGTCCTTTTGAAGTCCTTTTGACTTGCTGACATATTTGTCCGTTGTCGTTGCCGTCGCTCGTTTTTAGTTTGTCGTCCGTTCTTCTGCACAATATGCGAGTCATTCCAGCTTAAAATTGTTTCAGCTCGGGTTCTATACCCTGTTGCAATAAGTAAGATGGGAAATGCTGCGAATGACATTGTATGGAGCATAGGCATACAATTTACAATTCAATGACTTGTATATTTTTGTAGCTCAAAATCGATATTCATTTAACAATTTAAAAAATTTTTTTTGTTTTTATTTATTTTTATTTATTTTTTAATATTGTATATTGACCTTTTTAGTTTAAAATTTGATCTTTACATTATAAATTTAATTAATTTGAAATTTTCTTCCAACATTTATAATGGACTAGTTTAATTCAAGATATTTCCAAAATAATAATAAAATAATATATATATTTTTATTTATTTTTTATTTAATTCAAATTTAAAATCTGTGTTCAATGTAGGCCATCAGAAACCTCTCTACAGGGCATCTCCCAGTCGAGTTCAAACAGTTTGTGCTCCTATTTCTGGACGGCAAAAACAGCTTTGCCTGCACCCACAATAAGAACAACATCAACAACTGAACAACGACAACCTGAAAGCAAAGTCAAAACGGAAAAGTCGTGAAGTTTTTCTCGCCTGGCATGCTACTGAGTTTTTCCTTTATTTTCCCTTTGTTTTCGCAACCACAAAGTCAACGCATTGCAGTTCAGATGCTAAAATGCATTGATTTCTGGCATTCCTGTTGCTGTTGTTGTAAAACCAAAAAAAAAAAGATCTTTGCAATTCTGTTTTTGAGTTTTGCATGTTTTTTTTTTTGGTTTACCAGAAGTTTGTGAGAGCTCTCGAATTCAATTTTTAAACTTTGTTTATCTGAGTTTACTGTTGTTCTTGTTCGTTGTTTTGTACATTTTTTGGTAATAATTTTGAATTGAATGGTATTTGGCTAGCAGGAAATTGAAAGAGTTGGCTAACATGAATTGAGAGCGATTGCTTTGGCAGTCTATGCATGAAAACTAAACTGAAATTGAAAAAAAAAAAAACACATATAAACAAATAAATAAACAATATTCAGAGTAGTTCAAGTAATCACCGCTTGGGTGTAGCGCTAACGAAGCCCGATTTAAGCCAGAAAAAGATCGTGTATATGTATATTGGATACAGTGAGATTTTCTCTCATATATTTAGAGTTTCGCTCTACTAATATCCCAACTTTGATAATATAAATAAATAGCAAATAGCAAAGTCTCAAAGCGAAAGCAAGTTTGACAGCAGCGAAACTTCGTAAAACCAGAAATTTTCGTAAACAATAACAGCAATTTGCGATTAATCAATTGCAACTGCACTTGAAAGCCAAATTGAGAATTTCCCAAAGTTTCCGCCGGAAAACCTAGCAGCGAAAGCTTCAAAGTCTGTGTGTGTGTGTGGGTGTGCGTGAAGGGCTCTGTCGTTGACATCAGCACAAAAGCAATCTGGAGCTTGGCGGAAAGTTGAAGATTTTAATTAAACAAAGCAGCCAAGCACTAAAAATCGACATAGACTAGACATAGCGGAACCGGTAATAGCGCTTTAGATAGTTCAGTCTACATCTTCCGCTCCCAACTATCGAAGGGGGTAAGCTGGGGAGCGTCGTGTTGGCACATGTGCGCTAAAAAAAAACATAACAACCGAAAAGACCCATTAGCATAGTCAACGACCCAACAAACAAGGTAAAACAACAAGAGCTAGAATTTAGATACATATTCATATGTATATACATATATATGCGTGTGTTTTTGTACATATATTACAATTATAATTATGTGAAACTAGAATATAAACATAAAAGTATTTGATTTAAAGAGTTTCTTATCTATGCTGGGCTTTCATATCCCCTTTGCTTGCATACTCTATATGATGTATGCCGGTTATTAAAGATAATCTCGACCAACTCTTCGGCGTCCGCCCACTCCCAACATATAACTGTGAAACAACAACAACAACGACGCTAGCACACAAATTGCTTTATGTCGATGGCAGTTGCAATTGAGCCAAAAGCAGCTTAATCGAACTGAATACCAACATTGGCAAGGGACCCCAAAAGCCGTTAGACGTGCACAAGCACAGATACAGATACAGCTAACAGATACGAGCACACAAATACATACATAATCAAGCGCACATATACTTACATGTTCATGTATGTATGTATGTGGATATACATACATATATCGAAATATGCACGCAGCAATAACAGCCAATGGACAACATAAAGTCACAACAGAACAGCAGAACAGTTAGTCATTTTTACAGCGCTGCCTTCTGACACATACAACAACAACAACAACAACAACAGCAACAACATTTAAAAGGGTCACCAACCGCACCGCCAAAACTTATGCACAGCGAGAAAAAAGTTTAACCGGAATCTGTAATTTAATTTTGTATTTAACCTCACAGTTTTACAGGTGTTTCATTCAATTAAAGTCATGGGAAAAAGGTTAAAAGGAGTATAAGATAGGTGTGCATGCTCATGTAACATGCAATAGGAAGTAACTCACATTCGAAATAAGACATTGATTACAGATTAAAACAAAATTGATGAATTAAATGTTTTAGTTTATACATATATTCGCAAAGCGGTCAAATACATATGAAATATAGCAGACTGGGTATAATAACTGTAAATGTGTTGATAACTCTTAACTTAACTTAAACTCAGAAATATATTTGCAACATATAATTATGTTTACCTTAAAAGGTTTTCGTACACTTCCCAAAAACTACTCCCAAATTAAAATATTTCAGCTGAATAGAGAAAAAAGTCTCAGCTCTGTAATTATATTTTTGTTATTATTTTATTTATATTGTTTATTTATTTATTTATTTGGCGTTAGAGTTTATGTAAAATGAAAACAAACTTAAAACTAAGCACTAACTACTGGGCTTGAGATCTGTAATTTAAATAAGTTAACTTTAAGCTAAACATTTTAATATGGAAATAAAAGAAAATTTCAAAATGGAAAATTATATTATTGTGTGTATGATATTGTTTATTGAAAATAGATTTATTGAAAATAGATATTTAAAGAAGCGTAGAATGATTGGGAAATCAGTTCCCTCAAGGTTTGTGTATCTTTTATTTTGTATATCTTTAGCAATCTCGATTAAAGCTATCTTACATCAGTCCATTTAAAAACCCATATATGGAAAATACAGATATACACAAAATCTAAAAATTAAGCAACCAAAATATTTGATTTAAATGTGACAATATATATATTTTTTAGCTTCCTTTATGCAGTCAGGGGCAACATGCAGATAGTTTTTTTAAGGGCTATTGTAAATCTCGTTTCATTGGATCTGTTGCAGCTGGCGTAGCCTGGAGAACTGCTGATCTGTGCTTCGTTTATATATTTCAATGCCAGCTTCACTTTACCAATTTTTCCCTTGCGTTGCGCATATTTTAGGAGATTTAGCAACTTTTGTTTATGCTGTTCTATTAATTGAAACTTATGCATATGATTTTCCATTTGCTTATGTTCTGTAAAATGGTGCTCTGAAATATTTATGCAACTTTGTAGTTGAGCTAAATTGTACACAAGGAAATAAAATGCACAAATCCTAAATGATTCAAGTGCGAACTTGTTGACATAATTTGGGAGTTCTTAGCATAGATTGCAGCAGAGATTTGTTTGTGGATAAGATAAGAGGCATACATGTGTGAATATAATATTAGCAAAGCAAGAGAACCACAAAGAAACGATGTTCTTGCCATATTAGCATATCAAATTTCTCGACAAAAATTCACAGAATGAATTTGTGCTTCTTTTAGCCATTCATTCGGTTAGTTTGACATTTGATGGCGCAAGCCCACTTTCGAAAGGGGCAAAGTACTGGGGTTGGGCATTGGGTGGCAAAACGATTACCTAATGGCTCTTGTCTTGTTTTTCCTTAGTTTTCAGAACCATTAAATCGACTCGGTCTCAAGTCATTGCGGCCATAACCCGCTTCTGTCCACTGACATTTGCTAATGGCTGCAAAATGGCCTGTGAAAGTGGCTGGCAAACATTTGCATAAAGACTTCCTTGATAAACAGCGAATTTAAAAATTAATTATTCACGGCATATAATTATATACATTTTTCAATTAAAGCTTAGAAAGCAAAGAAACTATTGACCAAGTAGAAAGTTAACGGCTCTTTAAAGAGCATAATTGCCAGAGGTGATATTGAAATTGAATTCAATAATTGAGCCACAATTAAGATATTAAGTTGCTAAAGCAAGAAAACCAATTGATAACTTTAATAAGATTTCCATAAATTATGAAAAGTTTTCGAATTAATAAAGTAGTAATAATTTACTTCTACTTATTTTATGATAATTTATGGCCAACTAAAGTCAACTTGAACTGTTTGAAGCAAAGAAAACTGCAGTCCTACTTCAGCTACTTAAACTACTTTTCATTCATTTGCATAATGACACTTTACAGCACTGGCAGCCATTTAAGAGCCGACTACTCTGACTCTGCATTCTATGCAAATAGACGAACTCATTTCGACAACTTCTTGTAAATTCGCAGCTCTTAACTAGTAACAATTAGTGTTACACGAATAAGCCAGCAAATAAAGAGCAACAAAGTGAATTCCAGATGATGTCGACTCACTTAAGTGCTTCTTGTATTCGTGCATTTGACCAGAAATGTCGAACTGCTAGATTTAAAGCCGACCAACGAGCCAACCAGTGCTGCAAAGCGCTGATAAAGCACAAAAGTGCCTGGTCATAATATTTGAAACGTGAGAGTTTTACATTGTGGACCAATTCACGAAGGGGCGTGAAGAATTTTTCCTCTTCTCTTGCTCATTTCATTCTGTGGAAAAAACATACGCAGAGGCATGGCTAAAGAAAATGAATTCCTGTTATATATATATACATATATATATATACTCTTGCCGGCGATATGACGCAATCAAATGAAGCTCAACTGATAAATGATAACAAAAGTTTATACAGCTCATACCTATTGATCAAATTCATATTATTCCCAATATAACTTTATTTACCGTGCAAGTTTTCCTTGATTTCTGTGCCTATAGATATATATATATATAAACTGGGTAAGAGTATCTTAGAGTCCGCTAACTGTCTTTAATTAAATTCTGTAATTTTCCGCTTTTCCTGGCGGCGTTCAAACAAAAACAAAAACACGCCAACGACGGACGCAAACAATGGAGCCGTTTATTGCATTGATTATGAAATTTTTCGTTTTATTATTATTATTATTATTATTATTATTATATTGTTCCCCATTTCATGCAGTTTAAATGCTGGGAAATTACACACACATTGTTGTTCTACACATATGTACGACAGGTTTACAGTTACTTATCATGTAATTATATACACAAACATGCGTATGATAATGTGTGTGTATATATGTGTGTGTGTGTGGCTTGTGTGTGTTAACCTGACGCAACTCTGCGGGAACTGAAAAATATTTGACTTATTTCAAATAGTAGTCGCATTATAATTTTTTGGTATCTAATTACGTTGAGTATTTGATTTAATTTAAATATTAAAGTACTCCGAGTACACTCAAAAGCACTAGATTTATCAGTGCTCTATGTAGATTCATTCATAATTAAATCAATGATATCTCATATCTGGAAATATTCTGAGTAAAAACGTTTCTCGATAACTGAGTAAATCAATGGACGCTCATTAATCAGCGACTAATAGGAACATATGCATGACATCAAGTGCAAAACAAGGTCTGTGGTTCTGCACTAGTGCAAATAGGTGTACATAGTATGTATTATCTGTAGCACAAAACCGTAACAAACATTAAAAAACAAAAAAACAAACAACAAATCGGCAGGCGAGTACGAAATCTATTTGGTAAACTCATGATTGCTCACACAGACCTTTCCCTGTGTTACGCATCATTAGCAAAATAGCTGAAAGAGTTGCACTGTCAGGGGATAGCCGACGCGTAGGCATCTATGGTACAAATACCGCGAGAGCGTGACCAAAAACTGAAGCCAAAGCTGTCGGCTGATATAATGATTATATGGCGCGCCGCAGTTTATATGGTAAAACGATATGATAGCATGATGACATGACATATAATAAAGCCTATTGAAGAGGCACAGGCACAACCGCAGTCAGAGCCACAGAAACTCAGACGTCAGACAATGGCCAAGTAAAAGACAATATTTCAATTAGAGATGGGCGAGTAATAAAAAGAAAATAATAATAATAAATATCATTCACTTTTCAATATTACCTGTAGGTAAACCATTCTTTTTACTTCTAATACAAAAGAGAAAGCGAGTAAAATAAATAGAGCCTACAAGTGACCCTTGTAAAACCTTAAATGTGTCGCACTTCTCTCACGACACGCACCCATCTCTAGTGTCAGCCTTAGTGACATAAAAAATGAGACGCCAGCGGAAAATTGACAGCGCGCCAACAACACAGAAGAGAAAGAAAATAACTATTCGATCCAAACACGCGGGGGAGTTGTGAAAGGGGAACCACAATCCAAGTAGTATGAAGTAATGGAATAAATGGAACACAGCATGCACCAAGAGCGCCTCGTGGGGGAGTCGAGCAACTAATTTTAGTGACACAAGTTATTAGCCGGCAGCATGAGTGTGTGTATGAATATGTGCACGATAATATCAAGGGATTAAAGTAAATATTGTGATACGGATAATCGATAGGCCTGAATTGAGGCCAGGCGAAATAAAATAGATAGTAAAACAAAATTGCTCAATAACTGAATGATAATAATGGCATATAGAGACATTATTACTGATAAATTCCATCCTTATTTATTAATATGGAAAATCATATATTTCAAAATGTATTAAATCATAGTACAATAAATCTGATCTAATCTAATCTTTGATCAATACTTAGCTAATACTAAACGCCTTAAATAGGTGTGAACATATTTTAAGGAAAATAAGGAACATAAAAAAAATTTTTAAGCAAAGTATAAAATGTTATGGAAGCAAAGAAATGAAATTGAAAAGAGAATAGATAAAGTACCACGGATTACAGGAAGCTGTTGCAATGAGAAAGAATTTAAGAGAGTAAGAAAAAATTAATGTGCAAGGAAATTAAATAAAAACAGTGTTACAGGAGAAGGAAACGGAACCAGCTTAATGAATAGCACATCATATCGTGTAGATCAAAATTTATGTAGCACTGGGCTTTCTCTGGAGGGCGCCCAACCACCCTCACCCCTCATGCACACACACACACCTTCTCTTGCCAGATTTAAATGCACATGTTATAAATGCCAACTTACAGAAAAATCAGAAAAGTTGTGCTGCAACTTTTAATGCTATGCCAGCGAGTCCTGGGCAAGGACAGCAAAAAAAACACAAACATAAATCAAGACTAACACAGACACACACACACACACACACACACACACACACACAGAAATACACTCGCTTGCACTGTGAATGAATGATATAAGGAATTAAAGAACAATGCTTTTCCAGGAACCAGATTCGCGGTACTTAATGCTCCAGCAACTGCGCGCTGAATCTGTTTTTGTTAGGCGAATAATTAAAAACACGACACAAAGCACTGCAAGTACTGGTATACAAAACGTTAACTCATTTATTTCGCTTACAATTTCGGTCTAAATCGTATTGTACGTCCTGTCCAAGGGCTAAGATAAAAACACCAACAAGCAGCCGTAAACGACTAATCAGCGCTCAGCCACGCTTCGCAATTACGCAACTCCACAGCTCTGCACAACCGCCAACAATGCCGCGCGAAACGCAACTGAACGCAGTGCCCGAACAAACGTACGAGCCTCAACAAATTCGACGGCGACTTCGAAACTTCGCTCATTGGCTCGGCTCCAAAAACAACAACAACAACAGCGAGAGCAAGAGCAACAGCTGCTCTGCTTTCGGCTTGCAGGCCGACAGCGAACGCCTGCCTCGGTTAAACAGCAGCAATGCGTTGGTTATTGTTGTCTTTGTTCCGCTTGTGCATTTGTTCGTGCATTTCCAACTGTAATTTTTGAAGTCTTGATTTGGAGTGTTTAGTTGTCTACACACACACACACAAACACACCAGCAAGGATTCGAGTTCGAATCACAGTCTAGTGTTTGGTTTTAATATTGGTATAGGAAGAGTAAGCTATGCTGTTTGCTTTTAGTTTCTTGATATTCAATATTATTTTACGCCTTAAAGTACTTGGAAAATGTATACCTAATGTTGATACAGATAGATCTACTATAGCAATTCGAGAAACTGACCCCCTGTCCACTTGAGCTACAGTAAAGCTGTTGTAAAGTTCTTGAACCTTGTTGCCTATGAGCCATTTAACTTGCTAAAGTACTCGTGCGGCAACAACGTGGAAATCTTTACCATGGCATTAATCTGCGAACTGCTTAGCGCAGTGAATACACGCCTTCTGGTAGATTGGCAAGCCTGAAGGGTGCATCAGGTTCGCTTAAGGAGGGAGCTCAGCCGGGCTTTGTTGAGTGCAGCAATTAACTGTAAGGGAATACCTGAAAAAAAAAAAACGTCGGCAAGGGGGCGTAAGTCGAAGCAAGAGGTAGGCAGAGAACGTGAGATTGACAGAGAAAAAGAGAGGGAGAGCTCAAGTGGCCCTAAAAGCAGAAACAAGCAAATAGATTAAGAAACAAAGAATCAAGTAACTTTTAAGCGGAGAAGGTCGCCGTTTATTGATCACGACGCGAACGACGCAGACGATGGTAAAAGCAAAAGTAAAAGCAACAGCAACAGCCACTGCATAAGCTAAAGCTAAAGCACAAACCAAAACAGACAACAAGAGAAGCGCCCGCAGCCGGGAATTGGCACAGGCCCTTGAAAAATCCATTGAGCCTACGCAAAATGCGACGCGACCTGAAGATGACGACCAAGTGCAAGTGGCATTAACTGGCGAAAATAGGCGATGGCCAAAAGGGCACACTAGAACGCCCTACACACTGTAGATTATGATATAAGGGTGACATACAGACACACGGATGAGTAAATAAATTGCTAATTTGCAAGCAATTACAAATTACGCAAAACTAACTAACTAGCTGACTTTTATTTTTATTGAAATGCGTTCAAGAAACTTCTATTATAATATTATATTTATATATTATTTATTATTATATTTATATAAAATATATATCTAAAAGTAAATTGCCTATATATATTATTAAAAAGTGAACTACTCATATTTGCTGCTCATGATATTCAAAATTATTAATAAGAATAATAATGTTATTATAATTATATTCATATATTGATATACAACATTTTCTTAATTTTATACTTATTTTCATCCTCTTTCAATGAGGATGCTTCAAATGAAGGGTTTCGAGAATAGATAGAAAGGTTCTCACAAGTATATAATATCTTTTATAGGGATTACTTTCAAATCCATCGAGCAGACCTCGTCCGCCTCAGTTTTAGGGCTGAGGCAAAATTATAAGTTGATTATCTATACATTTCACTAGAAACTTATATAACCATTATAATACTATAAGTATTGCGGCGTGGAAAATGAGAAAATATTGGTTTTGGAACAAATCTGCCGTGGCCGTGAATATGGTATAGTCCGGTTAGTCACGCCCGACAGCAGTGCCTATTTCCTTTATATATGACTATTGACTTTAATTTTTCATATAAATACTTTTTGAACATCTGGACCAGCATATATGTATATATATATATTTTTATAAAAGTTCAAACATTGCTTTGTTAGCTCCTTACATAAATTGATGACTAGGCTTTTTGGTGTGCAGCAAATGGGCCACGTCAATGCCCGGCAATTGGTAGCAGCCCTGCAAACGAGATTCCTTTCAAGAGCTGTTTTTTAATGGGCGATGTAAAAAAACATGTATTTTGAACAGCTGGCGGCTTAGCCAAGTTACCAAAAGGCACTGAACCAAGGGCCACAAACACAACAGAAGTGAAAGAAATAACAACATTGCAGTCGGCTATAACCAACTGCATGACGGCTTTTAGCTTTGAATTGAACGAATTGATTTTGTTGAAATGCAAAAATAAAATATTACTTCTTTGATTTTTGTATTTATCTCACGTTCTATAAATTAAAATAATAAAAAGGAGTATAACTTGATTAGTTGAACTATTCTATTAAAAAATTAATATATAGACTTAATCAAATATTTTATATTAAGAGTTAACTGTCAAGTAAACCGAATTAAGCCAAGCCAATATGCCCGTTGACATTTTGTGAACAGAGAGAACTGTTGCCATTGCGTCGCTGTGTACAAAACCAATATATATTCTTTGTCAATTTGTATATATAGGGTATGATAATCGGCAAGTTTACTGTGGCAGGACATTTCACTTGACTTGCAGGTCAATTGCGCTGCAGTCGGCAATCGAGAGTCGAGAGTCGAGAGTCGACAGTCGGTCACTGTCCTCGTTCACGTTCACATTTTCGTCCCCAGTTGGCAATACACTTCGGGCCAGTTGCAAAAGTACCAGCAGAGCAGAGCTGAGCTGCACTCAACTAAAACGTAACGGTAGAAAAGAGCCAGTCAGTCGACCGTCAGTCTGTCTGTTCGTCAGTGAGCACTCGAAGTGCGTGCAACGTTTGTCAAATTGCACCGTTTGCCACTTTCTGTTCCCATAGCCAACAGGGGGAATTCCCCTCACACCCGGCCACAAACTCCCGCTCTGCCTGTCTCTTTCGCATGGCCCATTCCAATCCCCAATATAGCCGCAACCGGTAGCCGCATCGCCAGCAGTTGACAAAACCCAACCAAGCAGCCACCAACAACAACAACAACAACAACAACAACAACAGCGACCACAGCATTTGTAATGGAAATGAAAATTCCTGCATTGAAATCTCGTTTTATTTGCTTTGTTGCCGTTGTTGTCGCTTTTTTGCGGTTTGTTATTGTTTATATACCCTTAACTTCGGCTAGAGAAGAGCTGAGATTTAGTTTAAGAAACTTATAAATCCCACTTAAACCAATTATTACCTTAATAAAATCAAATTGTATTAGCAATTAATTAATTTATTGCATAAGATTCATATTTATGTAGAAAATGTCGTAAATAAAATTCGAATTCCAATAGTAATTTAATTTAGAACTGAGATTTAAGTTAAGAAATGAATTCAAAATATATTAGTTGCATTAGCAAATAATTTTTTAGATATATATATATATTATATAGAACAAGGAATTAGAATAGGAATTAAATCAAATTAACATTTTATATTTTATTTATTACCTTGCTCATATATTTAGAAATAACGATCTACAATGGTATTGCGACCTTAATGAGTTATATATATATGCAGTCTATAAGTATAATTTTGTTGTTTTCAATGATTATTATTTGTTTAATATCTGTTTTTATTTTGAGTTACTTAATTAATACAATAAGACTATTAATACAATAGTATATATATATAGACTATATTCTATATTTAAGTTAGGGTATTTGATTCTCGGTTTGCTACAGCTAACAAGACATTCTTTGGCGTCCGCCTGTTTGTGACATTGCCCATCAGTCGTTGTCATTGTCATCATTGTTGTTCCTTTTATTGTTTTTTTAACTGTTGCACTTTTGTGCGGATCCAAGCTTTCAGACTGCATTGCGTCCATTAAATAAGTTTGGCTTTTTGTTTATTCCACTCACTAGCAAATGCAATGCCACCCAAAAGCGAAACTCAATTGGCAGAGGGAAATGATTTTTATTAAAATTTTGTTGTTGTTGTAAACTTAGCACTCAAAGGGAACTTTCTGTTACGAATGTGCTGATTCATCCAAAAACAAAATTATTATAATAGATGCAATAAAGTAAGTTTTCATTAATATTTTCTTTCGTTATATGCTTTATTCCGTTATTCAGCGTATCTAATTGTCTTTATCTTGCGATAACTCAATGTTCTCATCATGACAAACTACAAAATTTATGAGGTCGAAACATTCTTTAATTAGACTTCAGCTTAATACGAAAGAGGTAAAAGAAGATACTAAATCTTGCTATCTGTCAACTTGTCTCCTGATAAAGAAGCAAAATTGAAGAGCAAGTAAAGAAGAAAGATCAACAACAAATCTGAAGAGTAAATAAAAATGAAATACAAAAATTTATATTTTAAGAACTAATTCTGTTATAAAAAAGTACCTAAAGCATTGTGTTTTTTTTTTTTTTTTTTTTTTTTTATAGACTGATTTTACTAACTTTATACAAAAATATACTATAAAAGTTTATTTGTTTATTTATTTATTAATATTTTATCTTCTGTTGAGTAAAAAATGCCCAAAGTTATTTTCTAGCGTGTTTAACTATGATTACTATAAGCCAGATTAGCGTGTTGGCATGTGGTTTGTGTTGGTTCCAAATCGTTAACTCACAATTCGATAACAGCAACAAAATTATTTTTTACAACATTTTTAGCGTGTCACTGGCAAAAGTTGTTCAATTATTTAGCGCAAACCTATGAAGGTATACCAGATTCATATCTTAACTAACCATAAAAATTATAATATACCTTACCTTCAGAATAAAAATTATAAAGCAGAGTGAATTCACAGCAATAGGAATTATAGGGTATGCACTAGCACAGCAATCGCCACTGAATCGCTTTCAATTAATTGTTTTCAAATTTTCAAATGAACAACGATTTGATTATAGTTTTGTTGTTTTATTGTAGTCATATATATTAAATTCAAATTATACTTGAAAACAAATTGTTCCGCTGGGTATCGTTTACGTCCGGAAACGTTCTAATGCCTTAGCAGCTGATAGCAATTCAAGAGTTTTGCTTTACCAATCTGCATTTGCCTATCTTTGACCTTGTCCAAGCACTTAGGCGACACAAATTTGTTCAAATACATATATATGAATATGTATATACCAATTAGGTTGCTCATTACAAAATCTTTGAACGACCAAACAGCAAAAAGCAATTTCACTTGCTGATAACAGCTTAAATAATTCCCACGTTAGTTTGAAAAGGTAAATGAATATTACTTTTGGCAGCAATAAATAAGACGAACAAAAATATGTTTATATACAAAAGCTGATATCCATGACGATTGTATACATATGTTTATATACATACGCTTACATACTAATTTGTATCTGAGTTACAAAAACATCAAACGAATGAACAGCAAAGGGCAACAACAACAAGAATACCCGACCTAAAGCAAGATTAGAAATGGGCAACAAGGTTTAAGAGCACAAATAACTGTGTAGTTGCTAATGAAGCCGCTTGGGGGATCGACGGCGGCGACGGCAGCGCCAATAGTGTGTGAAAAAGGGTCAAAGAAAGCAAAGAAAGGGAATGTATTTGCTGCGTAGAAACAAAGGGGAAAGTACAAAGCGTTGCAAAATGAGAAGAAAAAGAACGATTACAAAAATAAAAAGCGGCAACAGCAGAAAATCAATTTAAATTGAATTATACAATAAAGCAACATACGATAGGCAAAGAATTGTTGAGAATTGAAGTAAGGCATACGAAAACTGAATGAATAAATGTGAATGCGAATGCGAGTGAGTAAGCAAGAAAGCTAAATAAAGATGAGTTGTCGCGCCGGCAGCGGCAGCGGCAGCGGCAGTGGCTGCTGCATTAATTTTAAGCCACAGCAATTTTGTAACAATTTGTAAGAGCAGCAGCAGCAGCAGAAAAAAGGAGATGCAAATATTGTGGTGTGGCCAGACTGTCTGGGTTTCTTTATTTCTTTTCGGGTTCCACAAATTGCTGATAGTGGCAGAGGTGGAGCGAAAGTGATAGACAACCTTGACGCTCAGCGTCAGGTGCGTTGTAACGGTAATTGAACACAAGTACAATCACACGCACACACCCACATTTACACACACAATATCTGAACGAAACACACACACATACACAGCATTTGCAGCAATTTTAATAATTTGATTTAAGTCAGGCAAAATTTACAAATTTAGTTGTCTTTCGTCTGGTGAGTTTGTGTTGCCGCTCAACTAAACTTGAATCCGGTTTCTTATATTTTTTTTCGGATTATAAACAGAGGGTTGAATTTGAATGTGTGCGTGTGAGTGCATGTGTGTGTGTGTAATGTGTCTGTGTGTTAGGATGAAAATACTATTGATTCTTGAGACCTGCCCATTGTACGCACCTTTTTGTATAGCCCTGCACTTGTTTCAGTCACTTTTTGTTAATAAACTTTTGCATTTTATATCATTTCAAACACACACTAATATGAACACAAATATGAACGTGCTCAGAACGTCGCGTAATCCTTGCACCAACACAGACATAAAACTAAAGTTACTGATTTGTCGATTAACTTTATATTTTGAAATCTTGTTAAACGACCGTTATGACGCGGTCTCGCTAGTGTATTTAATGTTATTTAAAATGTAAACATTACGCTTAACCAATTAAAAAACGCGCAGCGTGCCCATCACAGGCGTCACTGTTGGGCAAAACTAAGCGCGAGACTGCTGATCAGTGTGACCGCAGCATGAAATCTGCAAAAAGAGCAACCAATTTCTCAGAGATGTGAAACAATCGACACAGTAATATCGATGCTTTGAAACAGCTGAGCAGAAAGCAATCGAATATTTTGACGGTTAGCTTGAAATTTTATATTATGATTATTTATAGCAAGATAATAAATTAATAATTAGTAAATGTCGGTATAGTTATAGCAGAAATATCTGCATATTGAGAAGAAAAAGTATATGACTAAGACTTTAGTTTTCAATTAAATTATTTTCTTAGTAATTCAATTGTTATTTTACAATGAATTTTCGGAATAACTGCGAAGGAAGTTCATTGCCGTTGTTACAAAACACCTTTAATAATCACAAAAAACAGAGAAAAGACAGAGTAAAGCAATAAAACCTAAACACGACAAGACCTATTGACAATTGTTAATTATAGTCTAGCTGAAACAAAGTACATGAGCTGAGATAACAAAGAGTATTGATAAAGTGCAACTCCCCGCAATGGTTTGATCAACGTATTCTTTGCTACCTGGCAAACAGCTGGCAATTCAGTTTCGTTGAGTCAGCAAAGCCATGCGGAACCTAGCTCCACTTCTAACCCTAATATTTGCGATCTCTTGGAAGATCTGTGAGGCCTCAGTGCCGCCCCGTCGCCCCGATGGACGCATTGTGAACGGAAGGGAGGCAAATGAGGGCGAGTTTCCTTATCAACTATCGCTGCGACGCCTCACCGTTCACATCTGTGGCGCTTCAGTCTTGGACGGCAGCTGGGCCATCACCGCCGCCCATTGCATCGATGGCCACGAGAAGCAGCCGCAGGAGTTCACCCTGCGCCTGGGCAGCCTGAAGCGGTCCAGTGGCGGCACCCTGATGAGTGTGCGAACGATCTATAAGCATCCCTCGTACGATGCCAAGGACATGAACTTCGATGTGGCGCTGCTGCGTACACAGCCGGGTGCCTTGACCCAAGATCCCAATGTTTCGCCCATCGCTCTGCCCGAGGCTGGGGCCGTGATCGAGGAGAATCAGCTGGCCGTTGTTTCTGGCTGGGGTTACATGAGCAGCACGGAATCGGTATTGTCCTCTACGCTGAAGTACACTACAGTGCGGACGGTTAGTCAGGAAAGATGCCACAATGATTTGAGATATCACGGCGGAGTCACTGATGCGTAAGTAAAGCGAGAGAGAAAGAGAGAGAGAGAGAGATAGAGAAAGAGGGAGGCAGAGAGTTATGTAGTGAGACAGAGATATCATTCAGCCAATATCCAATTAATAACGTATTGTGTTTCTTGTTTTGGCAGCATGTTCTGCGCCTCCGCACGTAACACGGATGCATGTCAGGGTGAGTAATTAATTTTTTACTTAAATAAATGTCTGATAACATTTCTTATTTCGTTTCGGAATAGGCGACAGCGGTGGTCCACTTACAGCTCAAGGCAAGCTCATCGGCATTGTCTCTTGGGGCGTAGGCTGCGCGGGTGAGTGTTTAAATTACTATATATTACTATGTCACGTAATATTCACAATTTCGAATTTAGATCCGTTTTATCCTGGTGTTTACACACGGCTGTCACATCCCTCGATCAGAGGCTGGGTGCGAATGTTAACCAAATTGTAAATTGAAATGTATTTCGACTGCTAATTAAATAAATTAATAGTTCAGATTTATCAAATTGCTTACAAATTCAACGATCTTCTCAATTTATAAGTACTCACTTTTAAATTGCGCGCGCTGCTCTATCGCTTCAACCGATAGTTCCCTGCTGTGCTTGCTGGCGTCGCGCACATCGCTAAGACCACTTCTTATTGGAAAATTCGTGCACACATCGTTTTGGCTGCGCTTGTGATTAACCGACTATTTAATTTGGACTTAATTAAATACAATAATTACGATTAGAAACGGTTATAAAATCAACGACTCGAGCAGACGAACAAAATACAAAAGCTCTGCAACGATTACGAGTAGCACAAACGACAAGTAGAAGAGTGGGAGTGGCAAGTGGAACGTTGGTTGGCGGCGCGCATTTCTTATTGGGGTAAATGCAAACTAACAAAAAAATAAAAAAGCCGTTTATAAATAAACCAAAACAACAACAATTTGTGCGCTCAGCAGCAGTCTTGTGGTGAATGTGGTGGCGCTGGTGCTGGCTGTGTCTGAAAATGATCTACAAACTATTTTGCTGCACAATCAGTCTCGTCTTCTTCTGCTTCAATGTGCTGTGGTTCTTCTGTAATTTGGCCATTCCCTGGTGCACCCTGACTCTGGTGGCCATTTGTGTGGCATCCAAGTTTGTTAAGTTGCAGCGCAGCCCCAATGAGAAGCGTTTGCTCAGCCTGCTGAACACGCCGGACGATTGGCCTAATTACTGGCCCATCGCGAATCGAGGCGCCGGCTACGATGCGCCCGAGAACTCGCAGGCAGCTGTCAAAAAGGTGAGTGAGTAAGTGTGTTTTGTGACGTCATCGGCGGCAGTAGCAGATAGCAGACGGTGGTTGTTTGGCAATCAAAAATCAATAGTAACCAACCCCATTTGCCTTCGCAGTGTCTAGCACGTGGCTACCGAAATGTCCTGCTGGATGCCGGCATTACGGCCTGCGGCGAAATAGTTATAGCCAATCGCCTGACCTTGGAGCGAGCCGGCCTCACGGGCAACCTTTCGCATCACACACTCCATGAACTGCAACAACTGAGCATAACGGAGCTGCATCCAATGGGGTAAAGTATTAAAGAAAAACTAATGTTTCAACTATTAAAACTCTATTTTGCTCTAATTTCAGCTCGCAGTATGATCGGGAGTCGGTGTCCACGTTGAAACAATTGGCGGACTTTCTGGAGGAGCAGAACATGCCGCCCACTTTGTTCCTGCACTTGCAGGACACCAGCGCACTAATGATTGATCAGCTGCAGAAGTTTATGGCAGCGAATGAGACGTTTACACAGCGAACCGTTGTGATTAGTCGGTCGCCCTTGGCCATTTACCAGGTGAGCAAAAGCACAGTGAATACTTGGTATAGGGAACGCTCACGTAAAAGCAAGCGGAGATAATTTTATTTTCAAATGTTTTTACAATAATTTAAAATATATTTATATATTTCATATTTTACATTTTGCAGCTGCGTAAATTGAGGCCTGAAATCATTTGCGGCCTGTGGCACGAGAGTTACTTATCGCTGTCCATACTGAAATCGTCAACGCTTATTACCTCAATTTATGGAGCAATTTTGCGAAATATTATTGCGCCTGTAATTGGCATTAGTGTTGTATTTCTCAACAAGGAAGAATTCAATTTGTAAGTTATTCAAAAAAAAATTACTAAATTTGTCCTAGTTCAGTGAGCCGTTAATTTAATAATTTGGCAACGCCCCAAATACAGAGCTTCGATAGTTTAGAAAAGCTCAAAGCTGCCACTAGGTGGCAGCACTGCAGCATATGTTAACCGTTACTTGAACAATATTAAAATTTAATTCAATGTACTTATATATAATTGTAATCTATTGCAGGCACATAGGCGATCTGTGGCGCAATGTGGGCGTACGTCCAATTGTTTATATGGTGAATTCGCCGAACGAGAAGCGCTATTTTCAGAAGACAATGAAAACACAATACCTCACGGACTCTCTGCGCTCCGAGCCTCATCTCTTGATGAAAGCCTAAAGAATACAGAACGAAGCATACAAAATTCGAAGTTGAGAGCAAAAAACATGCGCGCACAAAGCACACACAAATCATTTGCATTTACGTTTATTTTTAGAGAGTCTATGCACAGTTTGTTTGTAAATTAATTGCTTAATTTGTAGTGCGCCCATTCACAAACTGAAGTTGTTTTTTTTTTTTTTTGTTCTGTTTTATTTTTTAATGCTTGAAAACTTTTTAAAGTATTATCCAGTGAAATTGAAGCTATATTTTATACTCTATGTTTTTTATATAGATACATACATTTATTTTATGCTAAGTTTACTGTTCGTAGATGCTATTTACGATAAGATTTCCACACGTCCTCTATTATTATTTATTATTTTTATTATATGTAATATTTATTTACCTCTATTTCTTGTTATATATATTTTTATACCATTTTATTATACCTGCATTTCCTATGCTTTCTCAACTAGCTTACATTATATCAACATTTGTAAAAACAAAAGAAAGCTCTGCCACAAAATGTTCTCAAGCATAGGATTTATTTATACGATTTATGCACTAACTATACAATATATGTATAACCCTCTATGGGCCGCTTTTATACTCAATTATACTAATATTTTGTAGTCTCTTGTTATTTAGAGCCCAAAAAAGAACTATAGCTATGCCTGTTGTATTGAAAGACACAATTCGAAATACTTAATTGATCGAAGAAAAAAGTAACTTTGATGTCTGAACGAATTAGTTATACGATTATACCAAAAAGCAAAACTATTTTATAAATTTATAATGCATCTATTATATATTTGCGTGGAAAATACTTTTACAAATCAAATAAACTAAAGTGAAATCATATGTTTATATGCCTTAATCTTTAGAATGCTTTCAAATTTTCTGAATCTGTTCACCCAATATGGCCAAGGTTACGTTTTTCCAGAGGATTTATCCAAAGTAAACCGTTTGTATTAAAAGTTCTATGGATCAGCCGATCCTATGTACCAAAATCATTAAATATATATTCCGCATATCAAATTAATTTCTTTAATTTTCTTTATTAGTTATTTTAATTTTGTGAGAGTTCTTACAAGTTAAGCTATGTATTTATGTATATATTTATATAAGTATTCATATGCATTGTGTAATTATGTATATCTAGAAATTAAGGTTTGTTAAAGTATGTATTCATTATGTATGCATGCTTGAGCTCCGACTTTCCTTCACTATCTTTCTGTCAACTTTCTGATTTTTATTTTATTTAATTTTTTTTTAACTTAAAAATTAACAATACGTAGTTACATATATATTACCATGCTGTAAACCTTTTTTTGTACACAGGAGGCATAAACAATAAACATAAAAAAAGAGTTAAACTTTAAAATATTTAGGTAATGGAATCTATTTGCGGCGAGACCGTGTCGAACGTGTGGGCGCCTCTGCCTGCGCTGCTGCGCTTGCTGCAGTTGTCGTCTCCTCCGTCGCCTCGAAGTGCACCTTGCGACCGCGTCCGGCGCGTGCTGGCGCCGTCGTCTCTGGCGCACCATCGACGGCTTTTGCGGTTCGTGCGGCACGTCCACGCGAAGCAGGCACTCGCTTGACGGCCGACTCTTCTGTTGGCACCACTTCTACATGCGTGACCAAGACCGGCGTCTTGCCCCGCGCCTTTTTGGTAGTCGGCTCATCTGTCGTCTCCTCTTCAACTGCCGCAGCTTTACCTTTGCCGCGTGCATTGCGCTTAGTTGCCGGTTTGGGCTCCGCCTCCGGCGCCAATTCCTGTTCCACCTGTTCTTCGTGCTGATTGCTGGCAGCACTGTCCTTGCGGCTGCGTGCCACGCGTTTGCCAGTTAACACCGCAACGCAGACAACCTCTGCTACATCAGCTGGATCAGGAGCTTTGCGACGACCTCCAGCCCGCGATTTGGTGGCCGTAACGGGCGTATCCTGGTCCGTTAAGAGTTTCTTCTCTGGCGGCTGCTCGCTGTCATCTTTGGCCTTGCGCCGCCTTGGCGTTACAGGACGCGCAGCTGTTGCTGTATCGACTAGTAGCTCCAACGCCTTGACTGTCGGCTGTCGAACCCGACGTGCACGTGAGGTGCCTGGCTTGTCATCGTCCGAGGTCTCATTATAGTTCTTGCGCGGCACATTACGTCCTTCTCGCCGCTGTGAGCTTGTTGGCTCTGGCAGTACCACAGCTGGCCCAGTCGGCGTATGAGGTACCAAAGGCTCCACTGTGGACTCAACAATCGCCTCCTGCTTGGTGCTCGGGACTGGCGTGGTAGGCTTTGCTACGGGTGGTGTTACGGCGCCAGCTGCTTTACTGGCCGCTTTGCTAGCTGCTGGTTTGCGTGCACGACGCGGCGAAGACGTGGAGCGCCGCTTATCCTCATCCGATGTTTCATCATAATTTTTGCGCGGCAAATTCCGTCCTTCGCGACGTCGCGGGGTCAGTTCATCTTCTGAGCTAGGTGGCTGTGGTCGTGGTGATGATACAGCTACAATAACTGCAGACGATTCAGGTAGGTCCTTGGGCACCTCCAGTTGCTCCTCAACCACTGACGCTTTGCGTCCACGTCGTGCAGTTGTTTTCTTCGGCAATGTAGGTGTATCCATTTGAACGGACGCCTTGCGGACCCGCCGTGTGGCCGTCTTCTTCTCCACTGCAGGTTCAGTTGCATCTGAATCATGATGGTCCACCTCAGCGCTGGGTTTGCGACCACGTTTAGCTAGTTTCTTTGCTGGCTCCGCGTCATCCGTGTGAGTTTCATCGGCAGATGCCTTGCGACCGCGTCGTTTTGGCTTCACCTCAGCAGGTTCAGCTGGCGTCTCTGTATCAGTTGTGGCTTTGCGTCCACGTCGCGAGCTGGTTGCCATAACCAAATCTTGTGGTGGAACATCCTCCGCATTAACGGTCGACTGACGGCGACCACGTCTTCTGATTATGGGCGTTGTCGATGCATCTGCTTCTTCCACACGCAGAATCTTCGACAATGGTTCCTCAGCCTCTTCAATAATGTCCATGGTTTCCTTGCCTGGCTCGTGTTGCTCCACAGTTTCCGCAGAAGCCTTCCGAGTATTTCGCGTCATTTTGCGCTCGGGCAGCTCAAGTGCTTCCTCTGCAGATGCTTTGCGCCCTCGCCGCTTGGGCTTCTCTTTGATAGGCTCTTCATTGACTTTCACGGGCTCAAACACTTCGACGACAATAACTTCAGCGGATGGCTTACGTCCACGTCGCTTTGGCTTTTCAGTGTCTATTGACGTCTTCTCTGCCATTTCTTCAACAGTCGTAATGGATTTTTCTTCATGTACGATAGCTTTCTCCAAGTCGCTTGTGACTTCAACAAGTTTCTCGTGTTCCGTTGTTTCCTTTGATTCAAGTTCTGTTGTCGTTGGCTTTTGTCCGCGTCTCGTTCTAGGCTTATGCAGATCTTTTGCTGTTGTCACATTTTCTTCTTCTGATCTGTCCTCTGCATGTTCTTTACTTTCATCTTCTGCAGGTTTTCTTCCCCGCTTTGATTTAGGCTTATCAGCAACATTACCAACAGTTTCTGATTCAGTTTGCTCTACAGCTGCTTTTCTTGGCTGACGTTTTGATTTAGGTCGATCGCTTTGCTCCTCAGACTTCGTTTGTATATGTTCAATAGCTTCCTCCGAGACTATGTTAGGTTTCTTATCCTCAGCATGAACAGTTTCTTCTTTCGGAGTTGACTCTTCTATATTATTCTCAGCTGCTTTGGTTTTTACTATTTCTTTATTTGCCCGACGCTTCGGTTTGTGTAGTTCATGTTGTTCATCAGAAGAAACTTCGGTATGTTTTATGGTTTCATCTTCGATTGTGTCCTGACATTTGTTTTCCTCAGAATCAACTGATTTTCTTGCACGACGTGTTGATCTAATGGGATGACTTGACTCTACCAACTTGGGTTTTTCACTTTCATTATTAATTGTCTGTACATTCTTCTCTGCTTCTTTTTCTTCTGTCTCGACTGTTGGCTTTCTTCCACGTCGATTTGATTTTGGCCGCTGCTCAGGTATCTCTACATGGGGGACTGTTTCTTTTGCAATAGTGTCTTCCAATTTCTTTTCATCGATTTCCACTGTTGCTTTCCTGCCACGACGTTTTGGTTTCTGAAGGTTACTTGGCTCCTCAGCCATATCTTCTATATGCGCATCAGCTTCTGTAATTTTTTCCTCTGTATCAGTTGACTTTCTTCCACGCAATTTCAATTTGTTTTCTGTTTCTATAGCTTCGACGAGTGCTTTATCATTCTGTTTTTCTTCTAAAGGCTCACAATTTTCAGCTATATCTAATGAAGATGTAAGTCCCTGCTCTTTGGTGTTATCTGCTTCCACCTTTTCACTTGTTTGTTCGATCACTTTGTCCGGTTGCTTTTCATTTTCCGCAACTTTCGAAGCATTTCCTATATGTTTTTCCAAACCTTCACTCTGCAAGGGATTATCATTTATTGTTTTAGCCGTAATCGTTACTTGATTAACAACAGCAGCTTCCAAGTGATGCTTCTCCACAATATCAGAAAACAAAGCTTTGGATAAGCGCTCGCTTTGTTTGGTCGGATTTTCAGACAAAGCGGGCGTTGCGTCTCCTAACTCAAAAGATTCACTTTCGGTTTCCACAAGGAGAGACTGCCTGCTTTCAGGGTGATTCTTCTTGACCTCCTCCTCTATTTTACTCTCCGAATTTTCAGCCAAATCCACTTGCTGCACTTTAGCAGCCACTAACTCCACTTGCTTCGATTCACAGACTGATTGTCGTTCGACGATGTTGTCTACTTGTTTGTCGACTGCTTCTTGTGTGGGCGAGACAGTTCCTTTTCCCATGGTAGAAGTTGAATTGCTTTCCTCAGAGAGTTCAACTGACACTTGTTCTGGTGGTTGATTGAGCGATCGTATGCCCGCATTTCTGTATGCACTTTGTTGGTCTGTCATCGAGTTTGAATCAGTTGAGGAATCGTTCAGTTCAATTACTCCATCATCTGCAATAGAACATTTAGGTTCGGCAATAGAGCTAGATTCTGCAGTCGAATCGTCTAGTTCAATCACAGCAGCTCCTTCAGTAGATTGAATTTCAGAAGAGCTGGGATCAGTTATAGAGTTAGAGTCAACAGTAGAATCATCCAATTCAATTACTGTCTCTATCTCAGTTGGAACAGCTTCTGAAGGTACTGTTTCAGGTTCACTTTTATCTTCAATTTCCTGGCTTTCATTTTGGGATGACATTGTATTCGCCTGTCCTTTTTTAGTTTCAATGGTATTTTTAGATTTCAAATGCGCAGTTTTTGTTTTTTCACTTTCTTCATGATCTTCCCTTCTATCAGGGAGAGGCGTATCCTGAACATCTAGTTTATTGGCGCTCACATCTACATTCTGCTGCATATCCATTGCTACACTTTCACCTTTGTTTGCTATAAATTCAATATCATTCTCAGCCAAGCAGCTGCCATCCAAATCAATAATTTCATCAACTTGTTTTTTGGGCTCTTCGGCTGTGTCTTTTGTGGATGCAACTTTGTCGTATTCCTCTCCCATTGCCAACTTCTTAGTAGTTGTAGCTTCAACTTCGGTTTGGATTTTATTAATTTTTCCTGGCTCTTCTTTAAACATAGCTACAGGTTTTTGTTCCTTAGCTTCAGATTCAGTTGCTGTAGGTTCAATATTGGCATTTGCTTCGTCTGTTTGTAGTATGGTCTGTGGGCTTGGCGACTTTTTGTCCTCTTCTTCTACATCATGTGTGGATAACACCTTAGCCGATTCTGCGATAGGACTTGATTTCGTGTCCACTTTTTCGTTCTCTTCAGTTCTTAATGAAGTATTTAATTCAAGTGCATGCCCAAATTCATTTTGAGATATATCCTTTGAATCGCTATTTAGGCTTTGACGGCCTGACTGATTCGCTATTGAATCATCCAAAAGCGTATCAGGTGCTTCTCTGTCTAGGGTTGTAGCTGATGAGACTTCAATAGCTGGCATTTCCTGTTTAGGTGAATTCTTTGAGTTAAAATTAGTCGTATTTTCATCTTTCGTCGTATTCAGGGCTTCTTCTTTGTCTGAGGAATCATCGATAGCTGTTGTTTCCTCTTTCGGCACATCATTTGATTTATAACTAGTCGCAATTTCATCTGTTGTCGTATATAGGGTTTCTTGTTTGTCTGAGGAATAGCTTGCGATAGCTTGCTTTTCCTCTATCGGCATTTCATCTGATTTAATATTTGTTGCATTTTCATCTTTCGTCGTATCAAGGGTTTCTATGTCTTGGGTTGAGACCGAGGAATTTGCGTAGGCTGTTATTTCCCCATCGTATTTAAGGTCTGTCGCATTTTCATGTTTAGTGGTATCCATTGTGTCTTCTTTTTCTTGGGTTGTGGCTGCCAAATCGTTGATAGCTGTTTCATTAGGCTTATTAGTCGCATTTTCCATCTTCGGTTGCTCCGCAGCTTTATCAACTTGTGGTACAAGAGAAACATTCAACTTCTCATCATTTTGAAGTGATGTTACTATATCAGTATTTTCATTTGGATGCTGTACTATTTTATCGTTTTCGCTGCCCGATGCATCAGTGGGTGGTATTGTATTCTCTGACGATTCTGATGTAATTTCGGCGGGCTGGGCATTGGCATGTGGCTCTTCCTTTTTCTCTTCCACTTCTATTGTCGAATTTGATGCGTCGATTTCAATCCGTGACGTATTTACATTGGCAGCACTTGTGCCCGCCAAGGATTCTCCTGAAGATCTAGGCAGGATATCATCAGATGAAATATATAATTCGTTTTGATTTCTATCATCAACGAGCGACTCATTCTGACTTTTGCCATAATCTTCAAGAATATCTTGACAGGCAGTTTTTTCTGTGTGATTTTCCGACTCGCATAAATCTTGGTCAAGCGATGGTTTTTGATCCCACTCAGTTTTGCTAGAAGCTTGTGGAAGTAGGGATTCATTTTTGTTAGATTCGGAAGATTTGGAGTTATTCAACGTCGGTTTATCTTCTTCAACGATATCCGTTGATATTGTTTCAGCTTTTGGTGTCGATTCAACTACATCCTCCGCTTGAATTTCATTTGCTTCTGGATTAGGAACAGGTGATGTGTTCATTTCGATAGGGAACTCCTTAACATCATTATTGTCTGCAAGCATAGACGTATCAAGTTCAATTATAGACTCGTCTAGAATGATATCCTGAGCACTAGTTATGTCCTCTTTTAATGCTGCAATCTCGCTTTCAGTAGCCGTCGTTTTTATGATTTCCGGAAATTGTTCCACTAATTGCTGATCTACATCAATTTCTGTTCGCACAGAGGCATCAAGTTCAATTATCGATTCGTCTATATTGGAGTCCAGGCTTTCAACTCTTGCAGTTTCTCCTTCGATGGACGTTTTTATGATTTCTGGAAACTGCTTCTCTAATTGTTGATCTACATCAATGTCAGCTAGCACAGAGGCATCAAGTTCTACTGGAGATTCCTCTGCATTGGAATTCTGGGTTTCAACTGTGCCTAATGTTGCTGTTATTTCTTTTTCAACATGCGTAGTTTCTGTGATTTCTGGAAGTTGTTTCTCCGCTACATCATTTTCTTCAAGCACAGAGACGTCAAATTCAATTACAGACTCATCCAAATGACTATTCCGACTTTTCAAGTCTTCCGGTGTTCTAATTTTCATAATTTCTTTTTCATCAACACACTTTGTTGTCAGTTCCTGCAGTTCTACTTCCAGATTTTCCTTATCTGAAGTATTTAAAATTATCTCGTTCGAGTCTATAATTTCTAGTTGGGAGGTCGTAGCTTCCAGAACGTTGTCTTTCGTGTGTTCCTTTTCTGATATTTCAGCTTTATTTGTAAGATCGTTCCTTAAAGATTTTGTATCTATGTTTGATATTGTTTCTGGATTTTGGTCTTTTTCAAATTCAATCTTTTCTTCGCTGGACATCTCACAGTTGAGAGCCTCTTTATTTTCGTTTGTAAAGATTGGTAATTCTTTGACAGGAGAAGCGACAGCGTCCACTTCATTGCCATTGTCTTTAACTGTTGTATTACCCGCAGCTGCATTTGAAGACTCTAGCTCAATCATTGAAACTTCATCTTCTTCGGTAACTTCACTCATTTCATGGCTTACAGATTCTTTAGTTGTGAACTCCTCCTGCTCTTTACTCAGATCGTTTAAGAAAGATTCTGTACTAGTCGCCAGCTTCTCACTATTTTGAGATTGACTAGTATTGAGAGCATAAATCGTAGATTTGCTATCATCAATAGATATATCCAGAGGGGCATCGACGTTAGTTGCCTCTAAGTCAATCCGAGATATAGTTTGACTGGATACTTCAAGTTGTATTGACAATTCTTCGATAATTGAGGATTCAGGTTCCTTTTCGTTTTTCTGTGAATTATTCAAAGCAATTGATGTGCTTGTACTCGGGTCTTCCAGTTTGACAGATGAGCTCTCAGCTATATCTAAGGCTAATACATTAGAAGTTTCACGTTTAACAACGGATGTGTTTGCATTTGGCTTCTCTGGATCAACTGCTATCTCGTCTTCATCATCGCTCACTACTAGAGGCTCAGCCAAGCCTACCATCGAATCTGTATCAGAGCAATCCTCCACAATGCTCTTCCTTGGTGTACATGCCTTGACAATCTCTGTTGCCTTTGTTTCCTCCAATGTGACGTCGGCTGAGTCCACGCCAGTGACAACCAGTGGTTCCGAAAACATAGAATCTGATGTCTGATCGAGTAACTGTATACCACTCATTTCGCAAATGCTTGATGATTTTCCTGTATCCAAATGACGCTCAGTAACATCAACTTGAGCTCCAGGTTTAAATGCTGTGCTTGTTAGAGGATCTCGATGACTCTCATCAATTTCACCAATTGTCATTAGTGCCTCGGAGTTGACTGTGTCACTTGGCCCCAAAGAAGAAGCCAAAGGATCAGCTGCAGTGTCGTTGACAGTACTAACAGTAGTCACATTTATCTCGACCTCAGAGTTTTCGACTGGATTTGTTGTCTCCGCAGTCAGCATATCATCAAAGATCTTGTCCAAGTGTAGAGTTGCATTTGTTGCATTTAAATCGTATTCTGTAGTTGCTGCCAGTGAATCTTCGCGTGATTTGAGCACTGCACTAGCCGGATCACTTGGTATCATTAGATCCTTACCACTTGGCGTCTTGAAGTATAAGTCCTGCGTTTCAGGTCGAGTCAGCTCCAGGCTCACGCGGCTTACGGTCACCTGACGCTTAGGCGTAGAGCTTGCATCATTTGAATCCCCTTCCAGCAGCTCCTCAATGTTGTCTAGCACGGGTGAAGCTGGTGCCTTGGGAGTGCGCATCATCTCACGCAATCCCTTGAAACGCGGCGTACTACAGCTTTTGGGTGTCTTCAGCAGCTCTCGCATACCATGGTAATCAATTCTGTCCGGTTCATCAATCGCATCAGATGGCAGCTCATTGCCATAATCCTCATCTGCTGGCAATTTATTGTCTGTAAAATATTGGTTTAGTACAAATCTATAGTTATTGCGTGCATTTAGCTGCTCACCTTCCAGCTGCACGACATTCTCCTCTTCGACTATGACGCCCATATCGCCCACAGACTCATCTACTTGCGCTACTGCTTTGGGTGTGTTGCTTATCTGGCGTACCGATTTGCGTGTTGGCGTTGACAACTCTTCAGTCAGGCGTCGCTTGCGTTTGGGCGTGGTCGTGGCCAGTGCTGTGGCTTCGTTTTCCAAGGTCGAGGAGCATGAGGCACGCCGCTTTGGCCTGGTTAACTGCTCATCCAGCTTATTACTGGCCTCAATGGATGCTCGGCGCACACTGCGTCGAGGCGTCACTGCGATTGATTTTGATTCCATTGGAGATCGTCGTGTGACGCGCATTGTCAATGGAGTTTGGCTGTGTGGAGGGGCTCCAGGAACTACAATATAACATTTTAATTATTTTAATTAATTCCATAAAGTTATTAAACACACTACTTTTTCTCATATTCTTCAGTTAATTTTAATAAAAATTGATTTGACATTTAATTATTAAATATTTGAGAGAAATCTAACTTATATTGTGTACTATTTTTTTTAACTTATGTATTTTTTTTTAACAAATTCTTACCGTCAGTTTTTGAGTTATCCTGGGGACTAATGCATACCTCCTCGCAAATGGAGTCCTCGGCTAAGTTATCAGCGGCTTCTGCTTGAATTATTTACAAATAATAAATGGATTGCTTTAATATAAATATCTAGATGTTTACCTTCTTGATATGTAGTTGTTGGTGTCACCTCCTCGCAGATGTTATCCTCAATGATATCAACTGCAGTTGGGTCCTTTGAGAATTCCGAAGCTGTTTCCTGCAGTACCGCACTCTCTACATCTGCTGCATCTTCGACATCCTTTACACTCTCATTTGCTGTTGTTAACTGCGGCGATGTTTCCAGGGATTCTATGATCTCAGTCTTCAGCTCCTGAGAAACATTCGCATCAAAGGTTCGATTTTGATTGCCTTCTTGGGTTGAACCAATTTCATCCACTTTAGCATCGGCATTGGGGGAAAATATATTGTTGCTCTCATCCCGTTCTTTTTGAGTCGTGCCATTGGGCTTCACTTCACTCAGAGATGAATTCACCTGTTTGCTGCGTGCCAGGGGAGGCATTTCATCATCATTTATTAAGGAAGCCATTGCTTCCAGAGCTGCTGCTGAGGATACGTTGCCATTGTCGTCATCTAAGGTGAACGTGCGGCTCAGCTCAGAAGACGAATTATGCCCAAGATCCGGTTCGTTGGATTCTGCATGTGGTGTATCCACTTTGGGCGATTCGATGCGTTGCGGTGAATCTTGCTTGGGCGAGTTGAGAGCACGACGCGCCTTAGCCACCAGCTTGTTGCTCATGCCGACGCTTGGACTCACCTTGGCGGCAGCAGCCAGCGATTTGCGCAGCTGTGAGATTTTGGTGTCTCGCGGACTGCTCGGGCAGATAGACGATTGGCGTTTCCGCGGCGTTGTCAAGGGAGCCTTGACTGGAATGTTTCCCATTTGGCGGCGACCTGGTGTGCGCCATTGCGGCTGCGGATGGAAGGGCAGGCGTCGAGGCGCCGTCAGGCACTGACGGCGTGCATCGAGCAGCGACTGACGAGCGGGCGTCGTGTGCTTACTCTTACTTGCTTCAGGCAATTGCTTCTTGGCACTGGTGAGGAGTGCACGTTTCATTAGCGACTGTGGCGTACGCCTGGGCGTGGAGTTGACAATCAGCTTCTGCTCATTGGGCGTCTTGGCTGACAGACGTGACTGTTGCTCCTGCTTGGATGTAGTTGCCGATGATGTTGACGGCGTGGACAAATTAGTGATGTCTATGACCATCGGCGAGTCTGAGGATTCATCAGTGGAAGTGACACTGATGACGCCAGCACTAGCGGGCGTTTGCTTAGGCGTCGCCGATAATGTGGGCCGCAATCGTTGCGGCGTTGTTAAGTCAATCAAAAACATGGAAGATTGTCGTTTGCCAGCCAGCGCCTTTTTCGAGGTGGATGGCGTACTAAAGTCCATTAAGTCGCGGCTGCAGCTGTCATCGTTCTGTTCGGACAGCACACTCTTCGGCGTGCTGTAAACGCTCTTCGGCGTATTTGCCGATGAGGGCAATCCAAATCCGAGTCCAGTGCTGGGTTTGATGACGCGCGTAAAGGATTTCTCAATTTTTACGCCCGTTTCACGTGGTGAAAACGATGTGATGACAACATCGGAGCGGTCACACAACTCTAGAATCAGTTTGTTGCAGGGCGTCCTGGTGTTTTCCTTGTTCTGCGTTGCCTTCACTAAATCGACTTTGGGCAGCGACTCGTCCACTTCTTGGACTGACGGGGTAACACAGCGCTCCACTCCTGCGTCAGCTGTTGAATCTGATTCTGCATTGCTGCTCGTGCTGATCTCCAATGGGGGCGATTCAATCGATGTATTGCCCTCATCGTCTGAATTGATGGAATATCGAAAACTGCAAGCATTAAAGCATTATCCATTAATATATAAAATATGGACTCAGCGCTAAAATATCCAGTTATATTCTTCTTTTCATGTTCGTAATTTTTTATTCTATATAATTCATAATTTTCTCGGCAGTTATTTCGGTTAATATCATTTTATCTAGGTTTTCAATATGATTTCATAATTTCGATTTGAATATGAAACATAACAAATTTTATAAATGCTTTTACTATCTTACTAAAACTCACTATTGTATTAATAAATATAATATAAATAATAATAATAAAAATATGTGTAAAAACAAGTTAAATATTAAACTAGATAGCAGAAACCTTTAAAAATTAAAAAAAAAGCAATATAATATATTACTAATTATTTGTTTGTTTCAAAATTACAATTAAAGAAAAGTGTAGATGTTAATCGCTTTTTATTTACGCGTATCTTGTGAAATTGCTATATTGTACTGACATATTTTTGTATATATGTATGTGTAAATATTATTTTATAATTTAAATTTACAACATAGCTTTATGTTTAATGAATATGCCTCTATTACACAAATCGTCTACTATATGTGTCTGCCCATAGTAATGTCACAGTAAATTACAATTTTTGACTGCTCAGAATCTCTTAAGTTCTTGCGTGTGTCTTGATTTCTTGATTGCTGTCTTGAGGTCTCTAAATATATATTTTCAGAGCATATGTTTGCACGTTTGGGGGTTAAATGTTAGTGCTCGTCCTTTTTTTGACTACCTGGGTTGCTTGCTGCCTGCCTGGCATGTTTCATGCTGCGTTTGCTTTTACTTACTTGTGCACAGTGAAGCGATTCTCAAATTGACGACGTGGTCGATGAGTCTGTAAAATGCGGCAAAGCCAATTAGGTAAACGTCTATCGAACTGCCTCAAGTTAAACTTACTTTCAAGCTTGGCGATGAGTTGGCCGCTTGTTCGGGTGGTGCTCGATCCGGTGTGTTGGGCGCGTCTTCTACTTTGGGAAAATGCCATGTATACAATTCATTCAGTATTTTGAGGCGTGCGCCATGCACCAATGGACGCTTGGAGGTCGCCGGCACAACCTGATCGTTCAACAGGATGGGCTCGTTGACTGAATAATTGTAGACGGTTACCTAGATATAGCAATTATTAATATTGTTTATTAAATGCCATGCCAAATCGATACGCGCGCATTTTATTTACACTCACATATACACACAAACACAGTACTCACCCTGCCAAAGGCATCGCATTGTATCTCGCAGTGAATGCGCTCGGCATCGGGCAGCATCAAATCGGAGCCCAGAAAAGAGCCCACATTGAACTTACGTCCTTTTGCTGGGTATGCCACTGAAATGCCGTCAGCATTCACATGGTTCAATTGCGCGCCATCCAGCGACATTATACATTTAGCATTCAATTACTTGCAAATGCAGCTGCTAAAAAAAACTCTACGCTTGTGGGCGGCGGTGTGAGAGTCGTCGTCGTCGTCGGCGGCGGCTGCAACTTTCGCTTGGTGTAGAAGTAAAAGACAGAGAGAGAAAAAAAAGGAAGCCGCAAGCGACCACTGAAGCTAGAGTTTTTTACCGCACATAGAAATACAACAAGCACTGGCATATATGTACGCACAACAATAATAGAATACTTTTTCTCTTCAATAAACGTTTTTACGCACTCTATTATGTGTTTTTTATACGCACAAACAGCCCGGTTTTCTGTACAGGAATTCTTTTTGCAAGGGACGCGCGTCGTGGGCATGCCAACCTAATTAAAACTGCTGTTAAATTCAAATGCACGAAATCGCTGGCGGTGCCAGGTCTGCCAACTTGATTTTACACATCCCAGAAATTACAAGCAGTTAGTTCAGATCATTGAGACAGATATAAGGCACTTGTACATAATATGCAAATTTGCGAGCAATGTTTAGATCTTTATTGTGTATTATATTAAAACATCTAAAAAGCAAAATTTTAAATGTGGTTTTATCGAAAAAGCAGGTCCGTGCGATATCGATAAGTTCTTAAAATTTGCCCAGCCCTGGGGCTTGGTTGGCCTGGCGCTAGAAGTTGTTTTTATAATTTAGGATTTTGATTTTATATAAAAACATTTAAGTATATATTTTTAAGCACATTTATAAAAGACACACCATGTCGAAAAATATTATGAGCCAATTCACACACCCACAGCGTGTGCGTTTGCTGTACAAAACCATATTGAGGCTACATCGAGGTAAGTCAACCCACAACAAACAATAAATAAACAACTTATGACTTAATATCAGGTCCATTTTGAAATTGAAGGTTTACCTACCGAGTTGCGCGCCTTGGGTGATAACTACGTCCGGGATGAGTTTAGGCGGCACCTCAAATGCAATCCAATGGAGGCACACCTTTTCATGACTGAATGGGCTGTAAGAGATTTACGTAAGCGGGCTAGACTTTTTTGATTGACTCGCATCTCTTCCTAGCGCTACGCCTCCACGATCACAAAACAGCTGGGATTGCGCGGCAAGCCCAAAGGTGAACTGGGGGAACCACTTGATTCACAGTCAGTGGAGATGCTGAAAGACGATCAAGTGGTCCAGCTGTACGAGCTAATGCTGGCCGCGAAGGCACTCCATGGCGACACGATAACAGCAGACGATGTGAGAGGCACTAATAAATAAATGTTTGTTGTTTTTGTTTTATATTATATTCTCGCGTTTTTCCAATATCTTGTACTCAAACTTGATGCCGTTCTCTTCCTGTACGCCATGTGGCGTGTCCTCAGTAAGTTCTACTTCGTGAAAGCTCGCCGGAATATTGGGAAAGAACGTGTCGCATTCGAATCGCTCTTGGATTTTAGTTATATAGAGACGATGGCAACGGGGAGACTCCATTGCTTCTGCATAAACCCCACTGCCGCCCACGATCCAAATGTTCTCCACCTGATCACACAAAGGTTTGCTCTCTAACGTTTGCATAGCCTCGTTGAGGCTGCGGTACAGCAAAACACCCTCTGGCAGCTCCTGCTGGGTCAGTGTGGTGCTTAGTACAATATTTAGACGGTCAGGCAGTGGGCGCTTGGTGGGAGGCACCCCAAAATAAGTCTTTCTGCCCATGATCACGACATTGCGCTTGGTGGGATCCCTGATTTGCTTTGTTGTGCGACTGAAATATTTAAGCTCGGATCTGTACAGGGGTGTATATAAAATATATAAAAAATATAAAACAAGTTCCGTAATGCGCATGTTTTCTTGACTTACTTTAGACGCCAGGGCAGGTCGCCCTTGAAGCCAATGCCAAAGTTGTCGCACACCGCAACAATTAAATTATACTTAAGCATCGCGTTAACCCAACACAATAAACGGCGATAAAGTGCAACTTATCTTTGTCTCGTGGGATTCAAAAACAAAGTGAAGGGGCAAAGCAGATCATTTATCGGCTTACTTTGCCATGACGTTGCTTGTTTGACAGGTTTGCCGCCAATGAGTGGTGAGGAATCTTATCGATCTATCGTTATCGAACATATGGAGTATTCAAACGCTTTATTAACGTGACATACAAAAGTTATGTTTTGTACCACAAACATACATATATTTTTATTGACTAGTAAAGTTAAGTAACAGATATATTATTCTTCTGGTCCCTCAAGCAACCAATAGGTTTCCATGTCTCCCTTGCCCTTGACTTTTACAAAGCCGCGTGCCTCCACCTTGTAGCCCACTTCTCGCACTTTCATGGCCGTATAGTTAGATAATTGTATCTTCCAAGGATCGCAGCTGCTCTCCATGCGTGAGGCCGTGTTCACAGTATCGCCAAAGAGGCAGTACCGCGGCACCTTCATGCCCACAACACCCGCCACTACAGGGCCAGAGTTAATGCCCACTCGAATGGCCACATCCGGCAGATTGTGGGACTTCACCTTCTTGATGACCCGCAGCGCCAGGTCGCAAGCATGCTGGGCATGTAGGGGATTGATATCTGGTGCTCCGGAGACTGCCATGTAGACCATGCCGACAGTTTCCACCTTATAGACGAAGGGCGATATGATCTCCTCGTCCAGCGCGGAGAACACTTTATTTAGGGTGTTTACCGCTTGCATTGCTTCCTGCACGTTGGTTGATCCGCTATCGTAGATGTTCATCACCTCAATGAAAATTACGGAGACCTCTTCAAAGCTCTGGCAGACGTGCTCTTGACCCATACGCATTCGTTCCGCAATGGGTCGTGGTATCATCGAGTAGAGAAGCTCGTCTCCTTGCCTCTTCCAGGAATCAGCTAGCTCCAAGGACTTTTCTAGCTCATCGGAACGCTGTTCTTCTTTTTCGAACATCATCTCCAGTTTGGAGCAATGCTGCCAACCCGCCATGACAAGCTCTCGGCTCAGACCATGTGGATTCAGGTCATTCAGGTACAGGCCAATACTATGTAGCTCATCCAGATTCTCTATCAGGGGACTGCATAAGAATATCAACGAGTCCACATCCTTGATGTAGAACATCTGTCCCTTCAGGAGAATAGAACGCAGACCCACTGATGGCCTGCGCTGGCCTGTAGCTAGGTCGATCTCATCACGTTTGGTAGCGGCCGCTTCCTCTTGTTCCTTCTCCTGCTCTTTCTCAAACTCATTGGCCTCAGCTAGCGCCATTGTCTGGGCTTCGTTTAAACTCATTTCGTCAAAGTTCTCATAGTCCATGTTCAGGGCCGCATCGTAGGCATCCCTATTGTGCCCTGTGCGAATCAGCTCCATCTCGAAGAGAACCGTTCGCATCTGTAGAATTGTGTTCCATTCAATCTTTGTGTCCTTAGGACGACGGCATTTGAACACATCCATGACATGGGTGCCAATGAAACTTTTTGGATTAACTCCCGGATTATGCAATATCCAAGTCTCAATTATCTTCTCGCCAGCTAAAGTGATCTTCATATCGTGATTCAAGACAAACGTGAACGGAAACAGCTCCAGAAAGACATTCAAGTCGACAGGGGGCATCTTAAGCTGGGTGGGATGGGCGACGATGTTGACACGTTTGGCCATATAGTCGCGGTTATCAAAGTCAAGTCGATACTTCACTATAACCGTTAGGGGACCCTCTGTCAGCTTGATTGGTCCCGCTGTTCCGCCGCAAATATCGTTCTGGCTTTCTATTACATAAGCTGTCATTTCGAGACCATAGAATTCCTTTGCCACCTCCGTCATTTGGCCGATGAGATATTTCGACATTCCCGTTCGTCCACTACGATATAATATGACCGCTCCATTATCATCCATATTGGTCAACTGCATGCTGGGAGACTTCATCTTCGGATAAGTGAATCTCATCTGGAGGTGTATATTATCGATGGACTGCAGGAAATCGCAAAAGTAGCGACCCGTCGAACGTATCATCTTGTCGTAGCCAAAGTTGCTAAAGAATCGCACGAAACACCTGCCAAAGAAGTTCATGCAAAAGTCAAAGGACTCGCCCGTACAGGCGGAAAGGGCTGCCGCAATATCCGGCATCAGCTTGTCCGGATATATCTGATGTGTCTTAAAGGTGTTGTGCTTGCAGTCGACTATCTGGCATATCTTCTTCCACGTCTCCATGCCGTACTCCTCCTGTATATAGTGCTGCACGCTCTCATATAGCATGCCGTACATGTTGCTGGTAGTGCCACCCCCTGGGGGATTGTGGCCGAGGGAGAGCTTGCTGGGTGCCTGGGTGGAGGCTGTGTGCCAGGTGTGTGTGGGTCTCTGTCAGGCCTCTGTGCTTAAATTGCTTGCCTCAAGTTTATCTGCAACGAGGGAAACTTTGTAAGCGCATAATTAGGGTGGACTATTACAAAGTTTTTCCATTATTCAAAGCACGATAAACTTTAGTCAATTTGCAAGAGATTACCAAAGGTCAAGCTATGGTAGGTCGTTAATTATACTTAAGTTATCCAGTTTAGCTTTTCTGACTATCCTCTGTGGATTTGACAATCTATTAGGTTTGCTATTTAAATAAGTTATGAGTCTAATATACCAGGAACGTACTTTTCTTGTTCTACCAAATGAAGGATTACCTAATGTATTTATTTTAAGTAACTTTCTTAACATACAATATCTATAAATTGGAGAATAGAATTAATTATATATATTAATTATGTTTATTTTCTAGTTTATTAAGCAGGCTTAGTAATTGATTAAAGCTCCACAACTGGATATACAATCTATATTTAGACAATTTAATAAATTGAAAAACATTCATCAATCAATCAGATAAATAACTGATTTTCAGTAGCCTTGTGATTGATGGAAGATCTAGTTGATTAACATATTTCCACATTTTACGCCGCGTACTCAACCCGTTTAGGTTCTGCTGTCAAGCATAAAATTGAGTTAAGGATTTCACGAATGTCTCATATGCATCACAGACCGCACAACATGCCCACAGGACCCACGGAAAGTCAGCCAAGTATATCTTTCGCGGCGCATGCACAAAAAGTTAATAGGATAGGTCCCAAGTAAAAAAATATCTTTTGATTTATTGCTCTGACAGTTTAATTTGGTTTACTCTCACGCGCGCCTGCTTCCGAGGCCTGCCCCACTTAGTCCTCCTGCCAGGAGAGCCTCGTTCTATATTGCTTGTCACGTTCATAAAATAACAGCAGCAACAGCTCTTTGTGTTGTTCTTAGCTTAATTCCTGTTCTTATTGTGCTCTTTTATTTTTCAATTTGCCCTTGTAAAACATTTGTCAAACTAACCGGCAACCCATAAATTTTGCGCGAATTTAATATGGCTGGCATAATAAATTTGCAACGTTACCAACCGAAAACTCATTTAAGAATTTTATATGGCGTTAATAATTCGTTCAATTTGCATAATAAGTTCGTTAACAATGCAAATTTATTTAAATAATTAATTTAGAAAACCTTTAAATAATTTCGATATTAATAAATTGAGCTGATCAAATTTATAGCAAGATTTTTAAATTAAACTATAACAAATCTATTATAGCTTTATAAAATAAATAAAAAAAAAAATGGAGTCGGTATAATTTTATTACTTATTCAATAAGCATTTTTATGATAATATTAAAAAAACAATATTTATTGATTAGGAATCTGCCTTATATAGTTGCTGAGATCGACTATATCTATATTGAAAAAGTTCAATTTAATAAATAAAATAATACAGTTTGGAATACAATCTGTTGATTTTATAAAATTTACTGCCTGATGCTGCCCTTGTTGCTCTGGCCTTAAACTAAATTGTTATTTAGAATTAATTCTCTGTAATGATTAAAGAAATAAATAAAATAAATATAAAATGTACTTTTTTCAGCTCAACAAGTCGCCCATTTTATTATCATTTAATCTAAGACCTTAACAATATATGACGCATACCCTACGAAGAAAAATATTTAAAAAGGTGAAGAAAAACTAAATTTTTTCATAATTTGTAGCTACAAAAGTTAAAATAAATAATAATACAAAAATTATTATAATCAAATGATGTTGTTAGGTCTAAATGAAAATTAAATTGCCTACTCATTTAGTAGATTTTTTATTTCATTTAATATTTTATTTTCATGTTATTATTTTTAATCAATTTCTTTACTGCTCAGAGAAACTTATATTAATCTAAATCCAATCAACTCCATTCTCCATTTGCTGTTAAATTTATAAAATAAAAAATACCTATTATTTAAACTTTCACTAAGTAATAAATATATATTTTTTTATTTTAATATAATACATTTAATATGTTTAGCCCATTTCTGTCTATTCTGCTTAGAAAAACTAATTCCAATAGTAATCCAACCAACTCCAATCTCGACAATGTCATCTGTCAAGTTCCCAAAGGCTTGACTTATCAAAGGTCACTCAATTCGTGGTTATTTTACGCCTCGGATAATCCGGCTTGCTACTTAACATTCCAATTACCATATTTATTGCGCGTTTATTAAACACACGGAGACTTGCTTACTTTATGAGGCAGCAGTCCTTAGATGTGCAAGTCCAAATGATATTCTCGTCTAAGATGTATTTTTGTTCACGTTTTCGCTGCTCTCTGGTGTTAAATTTACCAGCGGGGCATTGTTTATTTATAATTTAAAGTTGGTCGAGTAAAGCATATGCTTTACACACTCACACACACACACACACACACACACACATCAAGAGGCGCGCATGTAGATTTGCCCGGATTTGTCGCACTTCGCCGTAGACGACCTACAGTCTGTCGCTGTCGGCTGCTGCTATTGAACTAATTTGTTGTTGTTGCCGTATTTAACGGCGATGCTCCGAGTGCTATACTTCATACGCGATGCCTTGCCTTCTAAGCTTCGTTCGCCGTTGCCGTTACCGTTGCCTCGTTTATTTGCTTCGGACAGGGTTTCACAGCGTTCGCACCGCGTCGTGCGACTGGAGCGCGCTGCGTTGACGTCCAGGTCTTTTATAGGCGACTCCACATTTCCACGCACTTTACGCCTTTTTCCCACTTGTGTGTGTGCTGCCTGTGACTTTCAGTCGCTCGCTGTCTGCCCTGCCCCTTACCTCATCTCTCTCTCTCCCTCTCTCTCTTTCCCTCATTCAGTCTGCCCTCTCTCTCTCTCTCTCGTTCTCATTCTCTGTGCAGGCACGCACAGCATTGCTTCTGCCTGCATCATCATCGTTAGTGTTTCATTTCATGTCAGTGCTCTATACCCCCGTTCTCATTCTCTCTCTTTCTCTCTCTCTCTCTCTCTCTGCTCCCCGTCGGGTCTGATGCCAATTGACGGACGCTTTTCGATAAAGCATCCAATGAAAGTGAGTTTATTCTTGCGTCCTTTGTCATTACGTGCTTACGCGCTCTTGGCGCTTTCTAGGAAATACTGTCCCTTGGCTCTGTTACAATAGGGACGGACGCACACACACAGAGCACAGAGCAATATTTCTGTATGTGTTCAGGTATGGTATTATATTATATTATATTAATTGAATTATTGATTGAGCAGAAAATTGACTTATGCGTGTGTAATGTAATATATCTCAGGTACAGTAGATTATTATATTCTGGAAAAATCTTTAAAAAGGAACAAGGAATGTAGGCTAATGAATATAAAGATTTCTTTTTTATAATTCTTCTATAAGATCTTGATAGTCTTTTCTATGAAGTAGATGCCTCATGCCAACGCCAGTTCAAGGAGTATTCGTCTAGCCCTGGACTATTTGTCTGTTTTCTCACAGTTCATGAAATGTATCATTTTTGTAGCCTTTGCCTTTGCCTTTGCCTTTGCTCTGGGTGGACTTGGTTGATGTCCCACTGCTGCTGCTGTATTTAATGCTCCGACATTTTCACGCATACCCATAAAATCCAGAAAAATGTGTCTATGTGGGGGTCTGTATGTGTGCGTGTGTGTGTCCTCTGGTCCTTACGCCTTACACATTATGTTTTAAAGCAATTTAATGCGGATTTTTGGATTTTTGGGTTTTTAGGATTTTTGGGTTAGACAAAGAGCAAAAAAGGCAGGATTTGTGAACGCTTGACAATTTTATGGCCGAACTGATGTTTCTATGTATGGGTATAGAAGGGACTTCAATGTTTAGCTTAACAGAAACAAGGATGCCCATTTGAAAACATTTAAAAGCTATTTAAAATGCCATCAAGGATAGACAACAATGAATTATGTTTGAATACAATAACCATTTATAAATTATTATGATGTACACGCAAGGAATGCAGTTCGGAGCAATCGAAGCTCGCAATTAATTGACTTCACTAAGCTAGAGTGTTACTTGATATATTTAGCTGTCCCATTGGTCACGCAGAATGACTTAATTTAATTTTAGCAGGAGACAGGGAGGAATGCACGCAAGTGCCACTTAAGTTCGCCAGGAAGTATGCTATACAAGAGTATCTTTTAGGGGCCAGGTCTTTGCGCACAATTTGACACGCGAACAGCTCATAAAAGTTATTAAAAACAAGTAAGCACGTTGTAATCGGCTCCGCTCGACTGCACAATACGTGCTCAATGCCTAAAAGCAAAGAATTATATTAAATTATACGTCCGTACATTTGCCATCTATATGAGAAGCCTCTCTCTGTTTTTGTCAGGCAGATATAAAATATGGCGAATATACCCTTTGTGTATGCTGTGAGCGAGTATTGTAATATTTTTTGGATTGGCATGGCATGTCAGATAAGACGGAAAGGAGACAGTCCACTGCGACCACGTTATGGAAACGGACGTCAGGGCATTACGTTTTATGGCACATAACGATAACAATCGAGCTCATCAAAGCATCGGAAGCAAGCTGTATGGGAAGATGACAACCACTTCTCTCTATAAAAAGATACTTATGCAAGATTATATTACGTATGTATGTATTCCAATAAAGTTAATACCTAATTGTGGTGTCTTTTCATGGCAGATGAGAAATAGATTGAGAGGACGATGATAAGATGATATGATGGGTGAAGTAAATGGACGGAAAACACTGAAAGGAAGAGAAAAGAGAGAGATAGAGTGATAGCGAGAGATAGCGAGAGATAGAGAGAGAGAGAGAGAGAGAGAGAGGGGTGATAGAGCGAAAGAGGCATAGAAATAGTTAGAAATAAGTATAGAGTGAGAAAGACAGGGAATACGGCAAAGAGAGTAAAAGGATCAGAAATAGTGATTAAGAGAAAGACAAACGAGTAAAAGAGAAATGGACAGAAAATAAAGACAGAGATGGAGAGTAGAGGGAGTAAGAAAAAGAAATGCACACAAAGCGAGGAGAGTAATAGGAGAGAGGAGAGAGTAATAGAGATAAAGAAGAAAATAAGTAGAGGAAAGAAGTAACTGAGAGAGAACGAAACAGGAAGAGGCAGAGGTATGAAAGACGGGAAACAAAAAGTGGAAATAAATAAAGAGTGAGATCGATGGATAGCTTGAAGTAAAGATAGAAAGGCATACAGAGAAACAAAAAGCTAAGTGAGAAGAACATGCGGGAAGGCAACGGTAGACGAATCTATTATCATGATAATGGTAAGTCTCTATTCTTTTAACCCCCACATGAACACAAGTTCTATAGCCGCACAGTTTGATCATCACAAATCAAATGTACAAAATTGTTTTCCCACAAATATAAAACATGGCCGAAAAGGAGATTACATAGATTTAATGCAATAATGAGAGCTTGTATAAATTCAGTGCAGTGTGCTAGCTATATATGAATAGATATTTTATATATTTTTAAAGTATTACGATAGTACAATAGCAATTTCAATATTATTAATCTTCAGGTCCTGCCACGAGCCAGTATGTTTCCATTTCACCTTTGCCCTTCACATTAACTCTGCCGCGTGCCTCCACCTTATAGCCCACATCTCGCACTTTCTCCGCCGTGTAGTTGGACAATTGTATCTTCCAAGGATCGCAGCTGCTCTCCATGCGTGAGGCCGTGTTCACAGTATCGCCAAAGAGGCAGTACCGCGGCACCTTCATGCCCACAACACCCGCCACTACAGGGCCAGAGTTAATGCCCACTCGAATGGCCACATCCGGCAGATTGTGGGACTTCACCTTCTTGATGACCCGCAGCGCCAGGTCGCAAGCATGCTGGGCATGTAGGGGATTGATATCTGGTGCTCCGGATACTGCCATGTAGACCATGCCCACAGTTTCCACCTTATAGACGAAGGGCGATATGATTTCCTCATCCAGTGCAGAGAACACTTGGTTTAGGATGTTTACCGCCTGCATTGCTTCCTGCACGTTGGTTGATCCGCTATCGTAGATGTTCATCACTTCAATGAAAATTACGGAGACCTCTTCAAAGCTCTGGCAGACGTGTTCATTGCTCACACGCATTCGTTCCGCAATGGGACGCGGTATCATCGAGTAGAGAAGCTCGTCTCCCTGTTTCTTCCAGCAATCGGCCAACTCCAAGGACTTTTCCAACTCATCGGAACGTTGTTCTTCCTTCTCAAACATTATTTCGAGCTTGGAGCAATGCTGCCAGCCAGCCATGACAAGCTCTCGGCTCAGACCATGTGGATTCAGATCATTCAGGTACAGGCCAATGCTATGGAGCTCATCCAGATTCTCTATAAGGGGACTGCATAGGAAAATCAGGGAGTCGATGTCTTTGATGTAGAACATCTGCCCTTTGAGCAGGATAGAGCGTAGCCCTTGGGAAGCCCGGCGTTGGCCTGTTGCCGGATCGATCTCTACTTCGCTGGACCCATCATCTATATCACCCACATTGTTATCGCTGAACTCTTGGGCTTTTGCCAGGGCGATAGCCTGAGCCTCGTTGAGGAGCATGTCATCATAGTTCTCAAAGTCCATATTGAGCACAGCATCATAGGCAAGTCGATTGTGCCCAGTACGGATCAACTCGAACTCAAAGAGGACCGTACGCATCTGGATCAAAGTGTCCCAGTCGATAGTGGTGTCCTTTGGTCGGCGACAGTAAAACAGATTCGTAACGTGGGTACCTATAAACGCCTTCGGATTGGCGCCCGGGTTATGCATTATCCACGTTTCGACTACTTTCTCGCCCGCATGCGTTATTTTCATATCATGATTGAGCACAAAAGTGAAGGGAAAAAGCTCCAGAAATACATTGAGATCCACAGCTGGCATCTTAACCTGGGACGGGTGCGCCACGGTATTCACGCGCTTCGCCATGTACTCGCTGTTATCAAAGTCCAGGCGGTACTTGACTATGACAGTTAGAGGACCGTCTGTCATTTTAATGGGTCCCGCAGTACCGCCGCTTATATCATTCTGGCTCTCGATCACATAGGCCTTGATCTCCAGCCCATAGAACTCCTTTGCCACCTCCGTCATCTGGCCGATGAGGTATTTCGACATGCCCGTTCGCCCACTGCGATACAGAATAACCGCTCCTCCCTCGTCCATGCTTGTCAGCTGCATGCTGGGCGACTTCATCTTCGGATATGTGAAGCGCATGATCAAATGAATGTTGTCGATGGACTGCAGGAAATCGCAAAAGTAGCGACCCGTCGAACGTATCATCTTGTCGTAGCCGAAATTGCTGAAGAAACGCACGAAGCACTTGCCAAAGAAGTTCATGCAAAAGTCAAAGGACTCGCCCGTACAGGCGGAAAGAGCTGCCGCAATATCCGGCATCAGCTTGTCCGGATATATTTGATGCGTCTTAAAGCTGTTGTGCTTGCAGTCGACGATGCGACAAACCTTTTTCCATACGTCCACGCCGTACTCCTCCTGCACATAGTGCTGGACACTCTCATACAGCATTCCATACATGATTAAGAGATTTTACTGTATGGGCAGAAAATATCTATAGAAGAGAAGAGAACATAAGTATAAATTTTAACGTAATATTTTATAATTATTACAGTTATGTTGGTTTCATGCGCTGAAGGGTTGAGCTAATTTGTATAACTGTTTTTTTTTTTATTTCTCGACTAGAAAGAATAAATTATAAAATAGTTTTAGGTTTAATATATATATATATATATATATATATATATATATATATATATATATATAATTTTACATATATTTTTTGCTTAACTTCCACTTTAATTTAGAATTTTTAATACCTTTACAGCATACCTTTATAATCAGTTTTGGCTCTGCCCTGCTTTAAATGAGCAACAGGCTTGGCTTTTAAATTGAATTAAATTGCGGATCCTCTTTCAGTTGGCAACTGTTTGTAGTTTTGCCCGCATTTCCCAGCGGCACTTATTTATTTATGGAGCAACCGGAATGTAATTTACCACAGCACAGGAATCCCCATGTAATTTGTTGTTTGATTGCTGGTTCTGCTTTTTGTATACCGGAAGAAGTTGCTGTTGTGATTTTATTTTATGTATTTACATATATATTTTATTTGTTTAAAGGTTGTTCGTACTCCTTGTGTTTGCGTCCTGCGAATGAAGCGCCTGCCTGAGCTGTACACGACTTTTATAGCCAGCTGCCTCCTACATCAGTCGCCCCATTTCGAAACCCTTTCGGGTGCTTCTGTGGTGGCCCCACGCCCGCCGCCTCGTCTGTTCGTTGACAGTGTTTCATTACATGTCATTGCTCCTTGTTGATGCCAATTGACGCTTGCTAAGTCGATAAAGTACCCGCAATGAAGTATGCTCTCCCTATTTTTATTGCTTTCGCAACAATAACTCACACGCACAAAATGCGTTCCTTGCATTCCTATCCACGTACATAAATACTGTTTTGTTAGGGGTTAAGTACATAGTGCTGATTGGGGGTTTCCCTTTGGCATTTCAACGGCTCACACTATCTATTCACTTATATACTGGGCACATCCATTGTCAGTTTCAAAGAATCTAATCTGTTTATTATAAAAAATATAAAGGAACTGAAATTTCAGAGCTAATGCTCCAAACAAGGGTAAGAGTTGTTTTTGGATCATGAATGTATATCCTTTATAGAGTGAGTCAGGCCTCCATCTGCTTAAAATATACATTTGAATAAAAAAAGCAATATTGAATAAATTTCTATTTGCCAGTGGTTAGATATTCATTTCATGAAAGCTTTTTGTTTGCTGGCAATTAATTTGATGCTTAATGCGCTTTCAAGGATGTTATTGGTCAAGGGCGAAAAGAATAAATCATAGTAGGTATACAAATCTACGTATGGGAGTCGAAAAACAAAACAAATGTTGACAGCTGATGACAACGGTTAAGCGCTAAAGGATGTTGTGCTATTTATATTAGCTGCCTGTTAAAGTGTTGGCATATTTTGAGGTCCAAAATAAGCTAAATTGGGGAAAAAAGTTGGCTAAAGAGGGCTATAGTGTGCGAAAAAGAGCTGTATATAAATCATACGAAATGTATTAAATATTTTTAACAAATTATTTGCAGTGATCTTTTTTGATCATCATAATAATACGAGTAACAGTATTTCCTCCAAGTGTTTCTCTCTCTCTCTTCGTATTTGCTCTACCTATTTCCTAGAAGTGTTTCCACTACGCATTTTCTCTACGTATTTATTCAACGTATCTCATTTACGTATTTCCTCTACTTATCTCTTTTACGTTTCCCCTCTACATATCACCTTTACGTATTTCCTCCACGTATTTCTTGCACGTATCTCGTTACATATCACCTCTACGTATTTCCTCTATGTATGTCCTCCACGTATTTTTTGTAAGTATCACCTTTACGTGTTTCCTTTACGTATTTCTTCAGAGTCTTTAATGCTTAGCTGAACGATCATTAAATATTTACGTACACTTCACTTCACTTTACTGCCCTACACTGCACGACTGACCCCCACCAGGCCTGGGCAACTGAGGAAATGCTGCAACTGCAGCCCTTTATATAGGGTGACTCACTCAAAGCCTACGTCGTGCTCAGAGAGATCATTGCAGTCGAGCCTTAAGTGACCAATGGGAGTACTCTCCACTGCTGTAAGCATTCTACCTTCGTTTTACTCAAATTTAAATACCAAAGAGAGAGGGAGAGAGAGAGAGAGAGAGAGAGAGAGAGAGAGAGAGAGAGAGAGAGAGAGAGGAGGAAGAAAGAGAGAGCGAGAGGGGGAGATAGAGAGAGGGAGAGAGAGATACAGGGCAGATATACAGTTAAATTGAATTACCTCATAACGCTGCTCAAGAATGTACATGCATATATGCTTGTAGAGCTAACTGCTGATAAATGGAATAGCTAATGTGTTTTAATATTTACAATTATTAGATGCCAAAGACAGCAGTTTCTTCTGTTTAATAGGTCCCTTAAGGACTAGGACTTCTGCGTAATCTGCCCCAATGTCTGTCTATTCCATTATAAGCTCAATATCAATGAAATAGGTTAAACTCACAACACTAGCCTGATAGGATAGCCTAACAAATTTGCTATATAAGAGCATACATATATTACAATTGAAATACGTTTAAATTATTTATATACTGACAGAATCGATGTCTTCGAATAATTTCACTTTACTTCATTTCGTTTCTTATATGTCCTCACAGGGTATTTTTAAAGCTTCCTGCTAGTTTTTTGGTGCTGGCACGTGAAAGTCCACTCAATTAAAACCCTTGCTCTTAAAACACCTGGATTCAACCCTGTGCCTGACATCGATAGCAACGCTTAAATAAACACTTCTGTTGACTTTATGATTGATGTGGCAAATAAAGTTGCATTTATCATAGAAAATGCAACCTAATTGGATATTTATACATATATTTATGAATACAAGATGTTCTTTAGATTAGCCTATTTGCCCAAGCCCACCTTGTTGAAGAGCTTGTCCTTGACAAGTTGGGCCATCAGACCGTGGATGAGCTCGATTGTGGACCGGCTGCAGTCGCGCGTTGCCTTGGACAACTTATCCTCCGATCTCTTCTCATTGACGTCGGTGCCTGTGGAAAGAGAATAAGTTTTTATTATAAAAGGCGAATCGTGATCTTTCTACATCAACCAAGTGTATGTACCGCGACCTAAGAAGTTTTCACTTTGCTCCAGCTTCTCGGACAAATCCATGATTTGGCCGGTGGTGTATTCTGTATTGGTTAGGAGACCTGAGCTGCCCAGTGTATTCACCCAATACTTATTCCACAACGAGTCGAGCAGTTTGCGATCCAAGTCCGACTTGAAATAGCTTATCTCCAGCGGATAGTACTGCTTGCAGTGCACACCAAAGTCCTCGATCTTGTTGAGCGGGATCGTCTGATACTCCGACGGCTCCTCGTTGGGCGGCTTGTAGCCCTTGGGATATGTGCGGAAGGCACCAAGGCATACCTTGCCAGCAGAGACGGTGCGCACCGGATCTACAACAATGGCGACGAAGGGCTCCTGGTAGGTCTGATTAAGCATCTGGGTGGATACATCGATGCCCGACAGCCAGCAGCCGTAACCTGGATGGCTGTGATACCAACCAACGGCGTGCTCCAGACGTCCCACTTCCTTGGCTGCCTCCATGTAGGCGGTCATGTACTCATAGGCTTGGGCCTGGGCATTAACCCTCGTCTCTGTTCCCTCCACGGGCAGTGCAAAAGCATCCATCACAATCTGCAATTCATTGCTTTAATTACGAGCACTTTCTTTATCTAGATTTGCTTACCATTGTGTTGTCCTCCACTTTGCCCAGCATTAGGCCCATCACCTCCAACGTTCCACCAGAGCGAGCGTGCATGACCATCTTGAGCAGCGCCAGAGCCGAGATTTTAATGTCCTTGAAGAAATGCGGATCCTTTTCCCAGGGCTTGGCGTCAATTATTTGTCGCTGCTGCTCGGCATCATAACGAAAGATTTCATCGCAACTGGGCAACGTCTGCACGTTATTTTCGAGCTCCCATTTCTTTTGTGCGGCATCAACATCCATTTTGTATTTTTATTTATGCTCCAATTATATTTGTCCGGCTCGAAGTTTCTTAGTGTTTTGTCCTCAATAGGAACTGTTAACTCGAATACAGAGCAGCCAACTTAGGTGGCAACGCTCTGTAGCTGAACATGCGCCATATTTGCGTTAACAGTGGTACATTTTTCGCAATTTTAGGTTAGCAGATTATAACAGCTGTTGCTATTTTGATGAGTCTGGCGCGCGTTAACAGTCACTCATACACCTAATATTACTGTTAACAGGCTCCCTTCCAGTGACGTTAGTCCCCGAGCAAAATAAGTAGAATAAGCAAAACAATAAGTTAAATAAGTTAAATATTTGAATAAAATTACAAAAAAATAAGCTGATTTTTGTTTTAATATTGGAATAAATATATATATTTAAAAAATTTCAAATTCATGAAAAATAAAATTAAAATAGAAGAGATTTCAACTTTATACATTCATTAAATGTTTACAATGATAATAAATTTGCCATTTGATCATCGACAGTTCCCAAATTCTTTCCGCAATCGCACTTGGCCTAATGGTCTGATGTGGCCGAAAATAAGCCAAAACAGCAAAAAATAGATATATAACTTTCTAGTTGGATATTGATAAAAAAATGTCGCATTCAAGTGCACATATTGATGTTGATATTTATACTGGAGAAGTATTGATTATGAAAATAGATTCCGAAAATATTTAATAACTCTTCGAACTGATGAAATAGCGTACATTCTCAGTAAGTTAAAGGCTAAATTCAACTTATTTTGTTGCACCTGTTGAATGTGGCCATCCTCCGTATCCTCGCACACGAGCTGATACATGACAACATTTCTGTTTTGCTGGTCCAGTATCTGTTTCAGATGCGGATTCCAGTACAAATCCATGACCAACCAATTGGCTGCGATTAATTTTAAACCAGATTCCGCTAATTTCAACGAGAGCATCACAATGCAAGGCTCATCCGATTCGTTAAAATTTCTGATTGTTTCCTGCGAAGTCCTGCTAGTTACCATCGTAGTGCTTAGTTCTCTGCTGACGCTAATTAAATTATCTTTCAATATCTCCAGCAGTTCGATCCATTGCGATACTACAATGATTTTCTCTCTATTTTGCAATACGCATCGATTAATTATCTCAGTAGCTTCACGAATTTTTGTTGAGGGAGTGGTCCGGTTAAAGATGGGATTCCTTAGGCTTAGAACATTGGCATCAGATGTGTCAGTGTTGTCGAAATTTCTTTCGCCATCGTATTGCTCCTGTCTAATTATGCTGATCTATATCACAATAAAATATAATATAAGTAATGTGATTAGATTCACACACACAGATTCTGAAACTTACCGATCGGATTAGATATGGATGAGAGCATAGCTGTTGAAGTCGTAGCACCCGAACCAAGTGTATCATGGAGCGCCTCTTGACTCGTTGATCCAATTCGTTACGAACTTTGTCATACAAAATTCTTTCATGTAAATTAAGTTCTATATTAATTTTCCTATGTTTTAACCTCGGGCGCTCTCCAGTCGAGTGAATAGCAGATATTGTACGCCTTAAACACAAGCATTTATCCATCGTTATGGGTCCTCTGAACAGAAAGCCGAGCAAAGCCATAAAATCATTATTACTATTCTGAATTGGGGCTCCAGTCACAGCCCATCGAAAACGGCTGCTAAAATCGCTGATTACTTTTGAACGAACGTTCTGAATATTTCTTATGGCATGGGCCTCATCCAAGACGAGTCGACGCCAATTGATACTCTGCAGATTCGTATCATTTTTCCGATCATGCGTTACAACTGCATAGGAAGTGATCACAATGTCTGCGCTAGAAATGTTGTTAATATCGCGATTTTTTCCGAAGTACTCATAGACCCTTAGCTGATCACCCGCCACAGCTCTAATCTCATCTTTCCACTGGGACATGATAGCTGTTGGGCATACAATCAGAGTTTCGCCAGTATAATCTAAAACAAATTAGGTAAGAGTACGAAGTAGCTATAGTAGTATAGTTCATTTAAATGAAGAGGAATACTTCCGTTTATATATATAGGGTACAATACTATATAATACAAGCTGATTTAGCCCTGTTCGTCTGTCCCTATGTATGAATACGTCGATCTCAGAGGATATAAGAGCTAGAGACTTCAGATTTTAAAATGTCCGTATTTTGAGCGCTCACATCGAGTTTTTCTCAAAAAATTGATCAATCATCCCGTTATTTTGTTATCAATTAGAAACCTTATCGAAATTCAGTTATAAAATTATATCTCCTAGCTAGAGTCTCCAAATTTTAAATATAGATTTAGATGAATTTTATACAATTTCGTTTTTCGCTATATTTTGGATACCGGCTCCAAATTCTCAGCAGTAATTTAGTTGAAATTTGCTAGATGGCGCTGCAGTAGTCAACCTATGTTTTGCCATTGGAGTTCTAAAGTGGCGTTGTTGGTAGCAGCGGGCCGCTCGATCGAGGAGTCTCGAGTTCGACTCCATAGCGCGCAATTTATGTTTATTTTAATTGTTTCAAAATACATGCATACATATTTTTTTTCAGTGTGCCAACTCATTCTTGACATACATAAATACATACATATTTATTTGAGTATAAGAGTGCGCTTAAGGCAGAATTTCAGCCGAGCAGCGCACTGATTTCTTTAGTGAGTATCCTAGATAAGGAATTTAATATATGTATGTACATATATACATATGTAACTTTAGTGTAAATATTTTAGTATAAATTTTACACTGTATAAGTAATGGGGGTTTTATTTCATTTATATTTTTCAATATATCGAAATTGAAATTTTAAACCGTACTAAATGTAATTTTTTATTAGTTTGGTCATTAACCATACATACTCGCTCATGCACACAAAATATTAGCGTTTCGATTATTATTTGTGGGAAGGGTATGAAACCGTGATGCGTATAAAGAATATGATTTCGCAATGGGCATGCACCCACACACACTTGCAGTCTCTGGAAACTGTATAAGAGCTGGGAGCTAACTTTTTATTGCCCGAGCAAATACGAAGTTGGGTGGGGCCTACAAGACAGATTTTCGGTGTTGAAAAGATATATTCTATATGTCCAGTCTATGTGTTGTATGGTTAGTGGTTTGGTTCAGGGTAGTAGTTAGTCGAGCACTCTGGACTATAGTTTTCTTACTCATTTAAACAAGTTTTTGTTTATGTGGGATTGATATATGAATTTTAGATAGTTATATATGTATATACATATGTATTTATCAGAGTGGTCTACATACGTACATATATGTAGGCCGCTGATCAGCACGATCAAGAATATACATATGTAGAGTGCCTTCAGTTTACACAGAAGTTGCATTTTTTAACGAAATATAGCTTTAAACTAGCTTAACTCACTCGAATCTCTGGCTTTCTTATTCTGGACTTTGTTGATGAGTAGCCAGCAAATAATAGTCCGCGTGCTGTTTAATCCTTTGTCATCGGCCAGGATACCACCAAATGGTGCCCGTTTCTCGCACATGTCTATCCATTGGAGAGCTTGTTTTCGATGATTCTCTAGATGCACATTGAGGCGTGATATACTATTGGGTTCGATAGTTCTCTCGCCTGAATACCGGGCCAATTCGTCCGTGAGTTCCTAAAAGTAATAAAATATTCGAAATACAATTTTTAGAATCATATTTTTAAAACACATACCTCAGTGGAAGTAATATGATATAACATGCTGAATGCGTATATAATTAATTCCGTTGCAAAAAGTCCCGGATTCCGGATGCTTACTGTTGGGGAAGCAAACACTAAAGCTTTCTCAGATAAAGGTTTATTATATATATAGTAACCATTTCACATTCCAGCTCTGACTCACAAGCGTATAAGAATGAATTCGTATAAGAGAATTTTATTACCAGAATGTTATCAGCAGTGATGCCAGTTTGGCAATTTAATGGCTAGATCTGGTCACTTAAAAACAATATTGCAACTTTTATTTTTTAAATGCTATTAGCCACAACTCTAGGAATTTAAATTATTTTTTTTTTAGCAATTTCAGCAACGTTATTATAAAATCATAACTCTTTAAATGTGATTGGTGATAGTGACCGGTACAAGATGCCGAAAGCTTATAAGCAAAGTTTTCGTGATGCCTGGCTGCAAGATGAAGAATTCTAGCAATGGGTTCGTAAGGATTGCACTGGTCCAACACGTGCTTATTGTGCGTATTGTAAATCATCAATTAACGCTAAGTTAAGAAAAATGTTGCCATAACTAAGATCTGCCATATGAGTACTTGACTCAAATTACAGGTAGTGAGAAGCACGCCACTGAATGTGAAGCTGAGGAGCTGGATAATATTTTAAGTATTATTTAGTTAAATGCAAATGGCATAGAATGTTAATTTTTAATTTTAGCTCTTCCAATTTTTATTGTTATGTTTCTGAAAATACATATGTATATTTGTTATATATAAAAATTTTGATGGTTTAGCAATGTTTTTGGCAATTTTCACAAAATTGTTAGCTATTTTTAGCCACTTTTTTTCCAAAATCTAGCAATTTTTGCCTAGAGATCCTGGCAGCACTGGTTATCAGCGGCGATCGAGAAAACGCAACTGAGAATCACTGTTAACATAAAATTCTTAACATTTTGAACTTACATTATAGTCTTAACTTTCGTTTTCACAGAGAAATACATCAATTATTAGTTGAATATACATATGTTCACTAACAGGTGGTACTAAATATGCTGTTAGGCTTGTGTAAACTATTGAATAGAGTCCTTTGGATATTAATTTCTTTAATGAGCCGTTAGCAACTTTTTATTCGAGAATTTTCATTCATTGGAAAACATTTACATTTATCAATTAAAATGCATGTTATATTAAACACAGAATGTTAATAATGCATTGATTAATAACTATATAAATATATTTTTGCATAGAATGCGCTAAAAGCTTAAATACAAACCAATTAATGAAAAATAGCTAGGGAATGCGATAAATTCAATTAGGAGTAAAATAATTATATTCTCCAACTATTGTCTGTCCAATGCTTCGACAATTAGTTTCAGGATATTTCGCTTTAGCTCATCAGCTATATGGGGTGGCAGGCGGCGCATTTCGTCGGCAACAAAGTCGCCAAAGATTTGGTGGGAATGGGGGTTTGGCTCCCTCACAGCTAAAGATCGTTCGTGCAGTTCGGGGGCTTTCGCAGCAAAGGAGAGCAGAGTGGAGCAGGTGTCCAGTTCTTCCATCAATGGCTGTGAAAGTGAGCGCTTGATAGAAACCCCATCACTCGACTCGAGCTGTAACAGAAAATTGGGATCACATTAAGTATGTGGATCTATATATGTATATATATATATATATATATAAGGTGACTTACAGAATCGGCTTTGGCCTTGCGTGGCTCGCAAACTTGGTGTAAAAAGCTAAGAGGTTCGAAGTATTGCCATTTGATCTCAATGTTTTGGGTCGCCTTCGCCTGATAGCTTCTATATTGGGCTCGCAGGTTGTCCCACTTGGCCTTGCAGTCAGCCAGTGTGCGATCCAGTTTGCTGGCTATAATTTGAAATGCTTGTTCGCGCAATTTGCTATCCTTGTGATTCGGATTGCTTGGATCCCATAGCAATTCCCGCTGTCCCACGAGTCGGATGAGCAAGCGGACATTATCTGGTGTCCACTCCTGTTCGATTTTCCGCGATCTCCGACAGCGTTTCTTGGCGCTCACCTCGAAATATGTATTTGAATTTAAGCTTTTTATTGAAAATGTATTTTATTATTATTATATTACCCAATCATTGAAATGTTGTTTATTTCTCGCCTCCATTGCTTATATGGTGTCTGGCAGAAATCTGGCATAGTGCTGCCAGACCAATATGCCCACAGTTTACTATGGGAGCGACTGGGCAAGTAGTTGCCAGATCTGCATTGACTATTGCAGGACAGCAATTGGTGCAAGCATTTATATGACAGCATTTACTGTTTACAGTGCTGCCAGATAGTCTTCTATGGCAACATATGGTTGTTTGCCTGTTAAATTGTTGCACTGCTAACAAAATGATCTGGTCGAATTGTATGACAGCTTGGCAATATAACCGCCGGTAATTGAAACAACAGGTGGCGCCACTGAGAGTTTAGCAGATTTCTAATTAGACATTTGTTTATTTTCATCTTGTTACCTTGCCTAATGTGTTTTTTCTTTCATAAATATATATACCTACATATATATAATCACATGTGCTGAATCGTAGAATGGGAAACTTAAGGCCAATTGCATTAAATTGTACAATTGAGTATGGAACTCGAATCAAACAATAATAAATACATACACATACTTGAAAGCAACTTTGGCTAACTATTGCACGCCACTTACTTGCTGCGATCTCCCTCTGTCTCTCAATATGTAGCTAATCTTACCAAGCACCAGGTGAAAGGTGGCGGAGGGTTTTTAACATTTAAGTCTCGTCCAAATGCTATTTGTTTTTCTTTTTCTTTTTTTTTTTGTTTTTTTCTTAATAATTTAACAACACATGCCGCTTGCTTGTTTTTTGTTATTGTGCTGCCGCTGCTGCGGGCTGCTCAGCTGCATCTGGTGCTTCATTGGCCTCGGCCGGGGCGTCTGCCTCCATCGGCTGCGCCTCGTCGCCCCACATAAAGCCGCCTGGTCGATCTTCGGCAGCGGTTTGGTAATTGCGTTCAACATGTTCGTTGAAGAGTCTTTTCCTGTAAGAATGATAAAGATGAGTAAATCTGAGCTAAAGTTCATGTACAAGCTATATTACAGAAAATACGGCGTCTTAATCAGTCGGAAGCCGTTTGATAGGTGGGGATAGACATCCTCGAGCACGTAGTAGATGTGGCCAACGCCCATGCCAATGATATCCACCCAAATGGTATTACCCAATATCATGGAGCAGCAGAGCAGTACCCAAGGCAGATACGGCGCCTGATAATAGAAAATATATTGAATATAGGATATGCAATTGCAATCAAATTTTGTGGTACTTACCTGAAAGTTGAGCACACCGAAAAAGTTCATGGGCACCAAAGGATTTCGCCTGGACCACACGTAGACCAGCATTAACGTGAATGCCTGGCCAAGGAACAGCAAATTGACGAAGATGCCAAAGAACGTCATCAGCACGCCGCCAAAGATGAACATCATCACGAAATCGGAGCTGCGCCCGCGGAAGGAGCCGTCCTCCAGCATGCGGCAATAGCGATAGGTGAATATCATATTGAAGAAGAAACTGATGCCAATGGTACCAAAGTAGAGGAATGTGGTGGCCAGACGCCAGATTTGAAATTTGCGCACAATTAGTGTGGGATTAAAGTACAACTGAAGCGGCGAGACTAGATCCAAATGCTGGAAAATCAAAGATAAATGCAAAGCGCAAAATATATGCAGATTACGGTACACGTCAGCGTGCATTGGAATCAAATTAATTGCAACTATAAGGGACTCACCACCGCCAACGTTGTGAGTACACAGACTGTGGTATACGCCCGTGTCACTATGGGCACATCCATGTAGAACTGTCGCATTGCATTCATCCTGGAGCTCTCTTTGTGGCTGATAAGGTCTTCAAGATGAGGGAAATTGTAATTTGCTTGTATTTTGTGCGAGATGTTGTAGTTGGGCGCTCTAACAGCGCTTGCGTTCACATTTGTTGTGGTATTGTGGATGTGGCTATCAAAACTTCTTGTAGATGTAGGATTTACAATTTATATTATTGTTCCATATAGTTTTTATTTTGCTAGGCCTTGGAGCTATATAAAATAAGCCTGTTATCGTTTATCGTTATACACAGTTATCGCCTTGTGCAACTAACCATCAGCTGACTAGTTAATATTCCAGTAATTTCGTATGTTGCTTAGAACATTTCCAAATGACATAGAGGTCAGTACATTTCCATTTCTATTTTCACAGCACCAAGTGTTAATTTCCAGCCTTATCTTGTATAACTTTATTAGTTATGATTTATTTAGTTTATGATTTGAAGTGGCAAACTACGGAATACCGCAAATGAAATAATATCAAACAAGTGTAGCAATAAAAAGTATATCGATATAACTTACACTCACTCACAAACAATCATCGATATAACAGCGCTCATTATTCTTATCGGCTGCAAAAGTACTGGTCGCCATTATCGATTTGTGGCAAAAAAAGAAGAAAAAAAAAATAGAGAATTAAAGATCGCGTTACAGCGTTACGCACCGGCTAAAGAGCGCATTAAACGCGGCGTAAAAATTAATTTGTGTAATTAAAAAATCTGATGAAAAGTTTGTGGTGCGCCAGCTAGTCGTGTTTTATTTTTCGTTAAGCATTTGCCACAACAACTAATCAATATCAATACGTCTCCCTGCCTCTGAGTGTGCGTGTGTGTGTTCGTGTGCGTGTACTGGCCTGTCTCACAGTGTATGTGTGTGTGTGTGTGTGCTGTTTGGTCCATTCTTTGGTGCACATAATCAAATTAGATTGGATATATAACTAGTGTTAATTAAGTGAAACCAACAACAACAAAAACAGCTTCATCATGACTATGGCTGGGCAAACAATCAACGACAGGCTGCTGGCTGCTCGTCACAGCCTTGCGGGCCAAGGACTCGCCAAATCAGTGTGCAAGGCCACAACTGAGGAATGCATCGGGCCGAAGAAGAAGCATTTAGATTGTAAGTGCAATTCAAAAACAATACAAAGAAAACCAGAAAAATCACACAATTCTTAACCGAGTATAAAAAGGGAAAAAATAACGGTCAACACACACATAGGGGCAAAAAAATCGGTCGCCCTGTCAACATTTTGCCATTCATTCAATTACACAAAGAGACATTTGCTCTCTTCTCTCTTAGTAGAAGACATATTTTTTTCCTTTTTTTTTTTTGGGTGATTTGTAATGTTACATTTGTATGTGTGTGACTTGGGAGAGTTTTTCAATACTTTATCTTGGGTGTTTCGCTATGGCAATTACTGTAAACTTTTATCATGCTGTGCATATTTAGCTTTGTTACTCACTGAAATAAACCGTTTCCCCGCATTTCACACCCACTCTCTAAAAAGTTGCTATTTTTTTTTTTTTTTTTTTGCAATGCACCTGCTGCCTCGCCTCAGCTGCTGTTTGTGGTCTTTCCTTTTGAATGCTTCGTCATTCGCTCTCAGAGCTCTAGGCCTCTCTTTCTAATGTTACGTCACTTTCTCACGGCTGCACGTGTGTATGATTTACAATCAGCGCTTGTGTGTGTGTGTGTGTAACAGCATTTGATATATTTGTTGCTGTTGTTGGAGTATGTACCGTTTCAACGGTGTCATTGCCTTTTAAATTTATTCATAATCTGTGTGCAACAACAAAAACTACAACTACAACGACTGCAAGAAAATCTAAGGCTCATCTATGTTTTACATTGCATTTCTGATTGGCTAAACAAAGTGATCTTTTGTGTAGTCTTGTCTTATTGGATTCTGGTTGACTTTTTTGCCTCCACTGCTTTTTCATATATGTGTGCGTGTGTGTGTGTGTGCGTGTGTGTTTGTGTGCATGTGTGCTGCTTTGACCTGCTTCTTATTTAAGTTTGCCGTTTCTTTGGCACGTTGGCAACTTTGTTGTTGTCCAATAAGCGCGAAATGAGTCATGAGCAAATTTTGGTAATGCTTAGTACCGTTGGCAAATACATACACATATGCATATGTATTTATGTTTGTGTATGTACATGATTACATACATTTTTATTGCATCTCTTGTGTATTCCTCTTGGAAATTATGTGGACTTGTCACATAATGTGCATATGTATAGCTGGGACTAGAAATAATTGTGCATTTGTATGCGCGTGCGTGTATGTGTGCTTGTTGCTATAATTATGTAGGTAAACAAAAATAAATCAAGTTGGAGCTTGCGGTCAACCGTTGCCCGCGCAATGCTTCAGCTCCAATAGCCAATGTAAATAAATAAAATAAAAATCAAATTTAAATATAAACCAAATTTAAATGAAATAAAATAATTAAAATTCAAATATTTAAATACTTTTTTTATTTATAAATTGCACAAATACAAGACACCTTTGTGGCTTACAAAAGATATTTAAATCAATGCCCATAAAAATATGTTAATTGGTTAGTTTGTTCCAAGAGAGATTTCAATAAATAAGCTTTATTCTGATCAGAATGTTATTCTGAAAACAGAAAAGCAGAACAAAACCCAAAACAACCTGTGCCTCAATGCAAGCTAAATTAAAAGTTTGAAAATGAAACCAAAGCCAATCAAGAAATAAAAAAAAAACTCATTAAAAGACGCACATCATCTACAACTTAGAAATTAAGAAAGAAAGAATAAGAAAAAAGAAAACCTGTTCTCCGATTACATTTTGCTCAAAGCAGGTAGAATGTAAAAATACGATTAACTTCTCTCATTTACCCTTTCAACTGTTTTTCTTTCCTTGCTAATAACGAAAAACAAAACCATGAATGAAACCAGTTGGGAATTCGAAGAAACTCCGGTACTTTAGCTCTGGAGTTCTGCATCCGAAACTGGCCTAAGAATTTGCATTTAAATACAAGTTCCATTGGCGCTAAAGCTTCGGAAATTCAGGTGTTGTGAAGTCTCGAAAACTATGTGAAACTTGGAGCTGGAAATAGTCAAACAGAAAATAAATTGGAATATTTATATTTATATATAATATTTTTATTTCCTTTATAAGCCTGCTCCAGCGCAGTAAAGTAAATTCTAATTTGGGTCAATAGCTTTCAAGGGCGTATACCCTGTAACCAGCGTACATAGGCATGCATAGCGTATAAGCGGACGAGGTCAAGAGTAGAATTATGTGTATATAGATTTGTTTAAGCAATTATATAAAGAGCTATAACCCTAATTTCATTTGTTAAATAACTTTAAGCTGAAGATAATTATATATTTAATATATATAATATATTATACATATAATATATAAATTATAGAGCAGATATAGGGTATAAGATAGTCAAAAACATTTCACTCAATTTAGATTTCAACTTTAATTTAGTTTCATTAAGACTTGCAAAAGGTTGAGTTTGAGCTGAAAACTTTTTAGTCATTGACCATGAAAACATGTTCCTAAATCAAAACCTTTGCCTTAAGCTAGTTGTAATATAACTTTGGAAATACGATCAATAATTCAGTTGAGCGTTAATTTAAAGAATATCAAACGAATTTCCATATATTCACGTATTTATTTCAATTTATGTGCATATATACGAATATCAATTATTGAATTGAATCAAATGATTTAAATGTTAGTATGGCTGAGTGTATGTGTGCATGTATGCATGTGTATATATATATGTATATATATATATATATATATATATATATATATATATATATATATATATATATATATATGTGTGTGTGTCTGTGTGTGTAAGCAATCAACGAGTGCATTTAAATCATCTGCCCATATGGCTGTAAATATACGCCCCTCTTTAAATGCCGATAACAAGCTGTTGGGGGAATAAATAACAGTCTGATGATACTTATATAATATCCACAATTTATATATACATATGTAATGCTATTTAAATTGTGCGTCGTTTGCCCCAGAGACAAAGCTTATCGCAATTTCATTGCACTGCCGGACTCTGGAGGCGGCATAAAATGTCGTCTGTGCAGAAGTTGAGCGTGATAAGAACATTGCAAAGAACAATGGATAGGCCACATAAGTCGGCTTCAATCAGATGATAAGGCCAAACGAATTTATGCACAGTGAAAACAGAGTTGAACGAACACCCAAGATATTTGATTGGAATATTTATTGTACTCTCTACTTTTTATTGTTTACAGCATGTTATTCCATGCAAGATGTCAATTTGTATTTCATTTCCTTTTCGAACTCTCTTTGCAGATTTGGTGCACTGCACAAACGAACCGAATGTCTCGATACCGCATTTGGCCAATTTACTTATCGAGCGCTCGCAGAATGCCAACTGGGTTGTCGTCTATAAATCGCTGATAACCACGCATCATTTGATGGCGTATGGCAATGAGGTTTGTACTAGCTCTCTGAATGATCCGCTGTCTACATTGATATATATTGATGTTCTGGGGGCGTACCATATATATGTTAATGTATATGATAATATACAAGTGAAGAGAATGAAAGTAAAAGTCATTTAATTTATACATATTTGCGATTTATATATTATATATTCTATATTATTCAATTTAAATTTAATTTATTTATGTATTATATATGCTTTAATTGAAATTTAATTTATATGCTTGCATATTGCTTTTACTTTTATTCTTTCACTTTTGTTGCCCTTTTTTTAACACTACGAAAAGGTCACGTTCATTGTCGCTTTGTTTGTGTTTAATTTGTTTTATTCTCTTTTATTTCTGTTGCTGCTTGATTTGCCTTGTTTTGCTCTGCGTGCTCTTTGCTGCTTGTGTTATTTTGTACTTTTATTTGTTTTTTTCTTCTTATTGCCTCTTTTGGCGACACATTCGCAAAGTTTGCTTTGTGCCCAATCGCACTTTCTGTGGTTTAATTGGAGCTCCTGCCAGCTGTTGTTTTATGGGCGCTGAAAGCGAATACGACTTCAGCTGCTGATGAATTGATATGGTTAAATGTTGCCTTAATGTAAGGTTAGCTTTATTAGACTAAAAATTGTTGTGCATTATTCATAGATTTCTAGCACAAATTCCTGTTTTCTAACTCTGCTGTCTTATCTGTCTTCTTTTCAGCGTTTCATGCAATATCTCGCCTCGAGCAACTCAACATTTAATCTCAGCTCCTTTCTGGACAAAGGAACTGTGCAAGGTATAAACACGAATAAATTTGCAGCCATTCAGAGACCATAAAAAGTCTTTGAAGAAGATAAAAAAAAAAAAAAATGAAACAATGCGAAACACTTGATGCTTCCTAACATTTGCTCATACTCTCCACAATCCCAACATACAACAGAACATTAACTATTTAACTTTGTTATACAAAAATAATATTACATGCTTTTCTCTCTGCTCTTCTCTTTCTTCTCTCACTCACATTTGAATGCTGCGAATCGTGTTTGGCCTATTCATTTGTGTAATTCGTTCTAATGATAACATTTTAAATAATAATATTGTGCCTCGACTATCAACTAAAACGCGCTGCTTACTCTCATACAAACACACTCACATCTATACGTATAAATATATAAATTCATATATAATCAATCATTAATATATATATTAAAAATATATAAATAATATATGCAATGCGAATTATGAACCTATACTACAGATGGTGGCATGGGCGTTCCAGGTGGCAGAATGGGTGAGTATTTCTTGAAGAAAGAACGTTTTCATAATGGCTTACGGGGTTATCCGGCAACAGCAAAACATGCAAACTGTATACTAACTATTGAGGTCATGGCTCTAAACAAAGCTCAAGAAACCACATTTATATATACAAAAGCAAGACAAATTTTTGACTAACTGTATTTAACTAAATCTATAACCCAATTGTTATATTTGGCGTTCAAAATTGACTGCTCGACAGACGTGTACTTAATGTCTTATATATCCACAAATTAACTGAAGAATAATACCCTATTATTATCACACACCATAGGCTATGATATGTCGCCCTTTATAAGACGCTATGCCAAATACTTGAATGAGAAGTCGCTCTCGTATCGCGCCATGGCATTCGATTTTTGCAAAGTGAAGCGTGGGTAAGATGGACATTTATAATATATGGTTCATAAACTATTATGCGTATTAATGAATATTCAATTTAAGGAAAGAGGAGGGCTCGTTGCGTAATATGAATGCGGATAAACTTTTGAAGACGCTGCCAGTTCTGCAGGCTCAATTGGATGCACTTCTGGAGTTCGACTGTCAGTCCAACGATTTGACTAACGGTATGTGCATGCCATGCTAGCTTTGCTTCCATTTGTATATACTTGTATGTACTCTTTCGCAGGCGTCATCAATATGAGCTTCATGCTGCTGTTCCGTGACTTAATTCGTCTGTTTGCCTGCTATAATGATGGCATTATCAATTTACTGGAGAAATACTTTGACATGAACAAGAAGCATGCACGCGATGCTCTAGACTTGTACAAAAAGTTTTTGGTTCGCATGGATCGTGTGGGGGAATTCCTAAAAGTGGCCGAGGTGCGCACAGTAAATTACTTATAAGTTGTCCGAATTGTTAGACTGAATTGTTGTTGTCTTTTGCAGAATGTTGGCATTGATAAGGGCGATATACCCGATTTGACAAAGGCGCCCAGCTCTTTGTTGGATGCCTTGGAGCAGCATTTGGCCACGTTGGAGGGTCGTAAGGTCTCTGCGGCCAATACACCCACACAATCGTCGAGGTGTGTTGCGGTAGACAGTTAATTAATTGTTAGATCTGATGATTATGATATTCGTTTATTAATTATTGTGTTATTTGAGCTTATATTGTTTTTTTCATTTACTTTTTTATATTCTGTTCAGTTTATTTGATTTGTAATTTGATTTATGTTTTCCATTTTCTGTTTCTTTTCTATGATTTGTTGCATTTGATTTGTTGGCGCAGCTATCAACGCACAAATGTTAAATCCGCTGTCTCTGCACTCTCTTCAACTAGCTCGGCATTTGGCACTGCGGCAGCATCTAGTAAATTTGATACCTCCAATGGCATTGATGAGCAGCTGAAGGCCCAGGTGCTGGCTGAGGAGGAGGCCGCCATGAATCAGTACAAAGTGAGTACATATATTTGATCTGATTGGATATCAATTGAGGAAGCATTAAATGATTCGTTCTCTCTTGTCCATCAGTCCAAGGTATCGTCGCCCACTAGCAGCGGTGCTGGTGGTGCTAGCGCAGCACTAACAAATCCATTCTTATCGTCACCGCCAGCCGCCCAGGCTGGTCAGCCGATAGTTGATCTGTTTGGTGCCGCGTCGGCACAGCCCGCTGCTGCTGCAGCAGCATCTGGCGCATCACAGGCGCTCGCCACAAAGGCGTCCGACGATTTGCTGCAGCTGGGCAATCCGTTTGCCGATATGTTCGAGGCCAGTGGCAACAGTGTGGCAGGTGCCACAACCGGAGCAACAGGTGCTGCACTCAATGCCAATAATTTATGGATGCATAATAACGGTAGCATGCTATAATTTTCTTATTATTTAATTAATTAAGATTTTCAGTTGACCTTAGTTAGTTAATTGAAACTTTGACGCTTAGCTATTGTTTTTCTTTTTACGATATAAGTCTATATCTATATATGTATATGTATTACCCATGTTGTCTCTGTAGCTGTGTCAGATCCAGACATTTAAAAGGCGCGCACTCCGTCCCACCTCTTTTACTCTTTTTCTCTCTCCCTATTTTTCTATCTCTTCTCTATCTCTCTCCTTATATATATATATGGCCGTCCTCAAGCACAAACTTTTGATGCACATATTTTTCCTATCATAAATTACATTAACTTTCAATTATGTTTATTTTGTATATTATGTATTTGATATAATTTTGTAAGTTATTATTTACTCATTTTTGAATTTCTTCGTCTAATGTATTGTTGCTCTTCATTTCCATCACTGGTTTTTTTCTCCACTACCCTAAAACAAACAACCAACAACTACAACTACAAAAACCACAACATGACTCGATAAATATTCGATAAATCACGCACACAACTATGAAAAAAAAACTCCCATAAAAAAAAACATAAAATAGGTTTCAATGGCTCTACAGTTTCCTCCGCTGCTGCTACAAATGCATTCGTTTCCGATAGTAATTTTACGTCCGTTTTCGGTAATACGGAACCCACAGGTAAGTGTTCCCAAAGAAGCAATAAAAAGCCGGTTATGTTCTCTCATTAATACATTTACAATTGCAATGCAACTTAATTTTAATCAATTCATATATATACTAATATGTAATGCGATCTAAATGAATCCAAAGTTCTAATACGAAGGGGGCTCAAATTAGTTTATGTATTGCTTATTTTGGTGCAGTTCTCTTAACTCTTAACTCTTAGCATATTTAAATGTTTTCTTTGCTCTACTCATATTAATTACTGGTATGTTTAGCATGTTGTACTAATAATCTCACTAATACACTCTAAAGATTCCCTGTGTCAATGAAGCCAAGAGTACACCCGCTCCAAAGAAACACAAGAGAAGGCTAGACTAAAGTCATCCATCACATTTAGTTTTAAGTTTTGCAAACACCTGAAACTTTTTGCTGTATGCGTGAAACTCAATTCTACACAATTTGTTCGAGTTTTGATAATTTTGGAATTTTGTGTGCATAATTTTTGTTGATTTTGAAGATTTAGTTTTACCTATGCTTATAATTTCATTAATTTTTCCTATGGCTATCCCCAACGAAATGTCCTTGCGAATATGTTTACTTGTGTCAAATGATAACAGCCGCGTCGTCAGCACCGTTGCCAAATCCCTTTTTCGATGATGGCGTTGTCTATGGCCAACTTGGAGAGCCACAACAGCAACAGCAACAGCAACAGCAACAGCAACAGCAACTACAACAGCAGCAACAGCAACAGCAGGCCGCATTGTTTTATATGCAACAACAACAACAACAACAGCGGCTGCAGCAGCAACAACAACAGCAAGAGCTGGCCTTATTTTCAACTTCCACGATGTCTCCATTCCCCACAGGTGAACAATTGCGAGCCAAACGAAACGCAGAACCCAATTTTCACGTTGCGCGCTTTGTTTTTGTACAAAGCTTCAATTGTCCCACACTGACCTCATATTTCTTGTGCTTGTAGTGCTGCGTATACACACACACACACACACAAACAGCTGCAGTCGAACACAAAATCGTCTAAAGTCTGTCTCTCTACTCAACAGAGTCTCTCGCAAATGCATTTCCAAGTACTTACGAAGCAAAAACAATAATAAATAATTAATTGATAAGGCATTTCTTAGTATAATTTAGCAGTTGCAAAAGCAAATTTGTTTGACTTTAAAGAGACTACTTAACGGTCCTTCGATTGTATTTATTTGTTATGCTATAGAATTTCAAGTATTTCCATAATTTGATAACTTGCTCTTGTTGTTCTTCGTTCGCTCTACTGCCAAGTACTTGGTATGCTTTGTAAGGACATTCACTTCATTCGATCAGACAAATGTCCTGCTTGGCATTTGTGGTGTATTCGTAGTAAACTCCTGAAAATGCTTACAAACCCCACCGCTATTCATGTACGTAAATCTTTTGTTCTTGAAACAAATTTGTTGTGAGTCTTAGTTTTGTTTATGTTTTTACTCGTAAAAATTGCGTGAGTGTGTCCTGAAATGTGTTTTAAATTGTTAGATTTACATATCAAATAATAAGAAGAAAGAAAATAAGTAATTAAATAATAATTAAATTTAGTTTTGGGTCTCTTAATGCTTCTCAAAGGCATTAGCCTTTTTAGCTAGCCTTTAGTTTCCCAGTCTTACGGGTCCTGTGCCTACTCTGTTCTGTCTTCTTCTATTTCAATTACAACTTATTTCAAATTTCAAAGGTATTCGCTTCTAGTTAAATAATTCATAGTTAACATTTAATATATGCACCTCAATTAATACATGCTTGATAAACCGCTTAACTAACTAACTAATGCTAACTAACTAATTATCATACAAAACCTGTCAGTTATGAAACATTTCTTATAATTATCGAATTGAACACTGCAAAAATGCACATATAACATAATATAGAGAAAGAACAAACGAAATCTTTATTCACAATATTTATTTTGTCAATGTATTTTTTCTCTTTTTCTCTTTTTTATGTTCTTATGTACGTAACATAAAAAAAAAAAATAAATACAAATACGACACATTAACACACATTGTCTCATGTTTACAATACGTTAATGTTGGTGGCACAAATCCTTGAACAAAAATTCTGTTTATTACTATACATATATTTATATATACATGTATATACACATTTAATATATGTATATATAATTATGTGTGTTCTAAAACGACAACGAAATCATTTTAAACCCGGGCGAAAACTTGCAAATCGAAACATACGAATATCTCATTAAACAATTGTTGTGGGCTTCCATTTGTATCATAAAAACAACAACAAATCCAACTACAACAACAACAACATCAACATCTGTGTATGTCTGTGTAAATGTCTGCCTATAACGGTGTGCTGGCTATATCTCGTACAACAACAACAACAAAAACAACAACAAATGTTGTCATATATAAAAAGGCTTTGATGCTTTGGGCGATGTTCTGAAACCGGCCACAGCCAACAGCAATCAAATGAATGTTGTCGCCGCAGGTGCCGCTTACCAGGGCTTCAATGCCAGCAGTCCGGCCCTAACATTACAACAACAACAACTGAATACACAACAACAGCAGCTACTCATACAGCAACCGCAACTGCAGCAGCACCAGCAGCAGCAACAACACCAACAACAACAGCAACAACAACCAGCTGGCACTGGCAAGATAATAACGGGCGACCTGGATAGTTCACTAATGTCCCTAGTTGATAATTTGAATATAAATAAAACAGCGAGTGCAAAGTGAGTAAAATCGACAAGTAAATGTGTGTGTGTGTATGTATGTGTGCGTGTGTAGATAATCCGTGTGTGTGTGGGAGGAATACGAGACATGCATCAGCGAATCACCTTCAAACTGTATCATCAAACAAAAAGCACTCATGTCAGCAATCCTACTCCGCCTCGTAGCATACTCCCATAGGAGCATTTCCAGCAGAAAAAGTCAACCATGATCCAAATATATGGGTATATATATTAAGCCAGAGAGCAAAAGGTACAAGCTTCTTATATGATATGGTCAGTCTGATAGATAGGCTTTCCACATCCATACAAATTTGTAATAATCTATGTTACTGGGTATTTCTCCAGAGTTTAAAAGAAAACCTTTTTTGGGACATCTGATTTGTCTAAGGCTCCCTTGGCTAATTAACTTGTAATCAATGCTTGACCCTGGAAGTGCTCTCATCTTACGCCCCATCATAATTACCCTCATATCCCATCTTTTCATGTTCCATTTGTGTACATAAACAGTTTCCCCATTTTAGTTTCCAATTAATTCGAGTAAATATTTTTAGAAACATAATCGAAATTCAAAACTAGAAAAAAAAAACCAAAACAAAGTTTCATTGATTTCGTGTCTCTCTATATATCATTACTCTCTTACCCCATATGTATCTCATAGACCCGTGCAATGGAATTCACCTAAAAATACAGCGAAACCAGGTGCTAATTGGACACCTCAACCAATGGCGGCTACAACTGGTGCTGGCTATCGTCCAATGGTGAGTTATGACCACAGCTAACTCTCTACTCTTTCTTTCTCTCAACTCAACTCAATTCAACTCAACTTAACTCAACCGAAACTCAACTCAACCGAAACTCAACTCAGTCAAAACTCAAGTCAATCGAAACTCAACTAAATACAACAACAAAAACATGAGATAATATCAGAGCTATGAGAGTTGTATGTATATATATATATATATATACACATACATAACTTTATAGATAGACCTTATGTGCTCTTAGAGCAAAAGACCAAGAATGTTGTAGGGAACAATACTGTTTATGGTATCCTAAAGATTGTGTCACACAACACGCTAGGCTCACTATCCATGTAACATACAATTTCTCTTATGATTATGATTTTGTTTCTTATATTTTTCAGTTTTGTACATTTTTCTTCTTTTGCAAATATTTTTCATTTTAAGAATTGCACTTTGCCTAACAACAACAGCTACTTGGTTTATTTATTTCTAATGTCTGATCTGTGATTTGATTTAACCCAAAAATATTATCTAGATGTTGTGGCCATTTTTAATATATAATATATCTACTTTATATACACATATCTCTTGAATTGGTATCAAGCTATAAAGGCACAAACCAAGTTGTTGCAAGTTGAACGTTTATTTTATTCCTTTCGATTATACTATATGATATATTGGTTAAGGTCTCCTCATATAAAACACTGCATCACACAACGACAATCACAACAAAAACAACAAAAACAACAACTACAACAGCAAAACCTACACCTAGCACTAGGGCTAACTTTTGTGGCACACCTCGTCAGTGTAGGTACTGAGCAGCTACTTGAAATAGCTAACCTACATCAGCAGGCCAACTATTCACTTGTACTCGTGCATACACACCTAACTGTATTTATTCCATTTTGATTTGATGTTTTAGTTTTATTTATTTCTGTCTTAATATTAACTTATATATATATACACATACATATATATAAACTATCACTTTCTTTTCTTTATTTTATGTTGCTTTATATATTTCAACTATCCAACGCATACCGCAATATCGAAATATATCCAAAAAATAATAATAATAATTTATAATAATAATAAAAAAAAAAAAAACAAATAATATAATAAAATTTCAACACCTAAAATAAATATGTAATTCACGATGCTCCTGTGTTAATGCTGACTGTATGCTTGTGTTATATATGTATTGAAATATAAACACACACAATATATACATATGTATATCTATATATAAATATGTGTGAATATTGATGTATATATGCATATATTATATATATTTATATGTATGCATACATAGGCACATGGCATGACCGTAAGTCCTGCGCCAATCACAATCAATCATCCGTATATACATGCTAGTTATCCTGTTATGCCAAATTATATGCAGGTAAGAATGATGCAAACGAACCGAAACGTAAACAACAATTATACAATAATACAATCAAAAAACCATACAGAAACAATTTTGAATAAAACATAATCAAATATAAAATAAATGTTTATACTTATTATATTTTTGAGTTGCCTTTAGTTTACTTTTATTAAACAAATTATATATATATATATATATATATATATATATATATATATATATATATATATATATATATATATATTTATATAATGTATATATATATTGTGTGTATTTACTTTTACTTTTGATTATGTTTGAACTTATCTAATTTGATTTTCTTTTATTTTATTTTTAGTTTTTCATTTTGATTTTTGCCTATCTTAAGTTAAGACTTCACTCTCACTATCAAATCTACCAACTCTGACTATTGCCCTACGCACAGAGCCTTCCGAACTGTTGCCCCGTGCTATATTTCTATGGTTATGGTATCCACTATCGCAAACCCGTCTCTCTCACTATCTCTCTCTCTCTATATATATAGGTCTCTCTTGACATATTACTCGAGAAAATTTTAATTTTTCTGTTTGAAAATTCACATTGCTATAAGTTTGATGAGGTTTTAAAATTTTGAAGTTTGACTATATTATTATTATTTTTTTGTAGAAAAAGTCTTATGAACTGAGTTTTTATTTTCGTTGTATCTCTTATGTAGAATTCACTAACCCCAAGTTTTGGAAAATCATATATATATATATATATATATATATATATATATATATATATATATATATATATATATATATATATATATATATATATATATATATATATATATATATATATATTTCTAAATATATATGCTATATATGTATGTAGCTCACGGCGGCCAATCTCAAATAGCCATATACTTGTTAACCAACAATTCTTTCTATCCAATAACTTCCGCAATATATGTCTAACCCTTAGTCGTTCAAGTAATCCTCCAATTCCTTGCATGATTTGAAAGTTTGATCAAACGAGAACAGTTGTTATTAATTTGAGAGTGTTCTAATGAGTTATTTTAATGATTGTAGGGCATGCCGGTGATGGGGCAGCAGCCGAGTATGCTGCCACAAGCAGCCCCTTTGACTGGGGGGCAGCCGACGATGATGGGCGTGGCGCACAGTAATGCGACGGTGCCAGCAGCGACAGGGATCATGCAACCCACGCAGGCGACGCAGAATGGAGGCAATAAAAATGTACCACTCGATCCTTTTGGGGCGTTATAAGGCGCCACCTCAGCACACACACAAGCAGACACACACAAACACGGACACACACATACACACATGAAGCGCTATAACCTCATAGACAACATTACAATTATACATACACCCACACACACACACATACGGAATACATAATATATGAATATATATTTGCAGATATTAAAAAAAGAGAAAAATGAAAATTCAAATTCAACACAAAAGTAAAAATTATAAATGTTTACACTATGCTACAAACGAAATGAAAATGCTAAGAATTCTATTATAATGTTGAGCAAGCATACACAAACACACACATACACAAATTGCTAAATACATATATACATATACATATATATTTATATTATTACTATAAAACGTAAAATGAGTTTGACTATTTATATGTATACAACAATTTATATAACTTGTATGCAAGAATTTCCATAATTAGCTAAAGTGAAACAACAAGCAAATATAAAAACGAATCGTATAAAGGAGTAGCCTATGTGAAATATACCTGCATACATACATATGTGTAAATCCTACATAATAAGTGTAAGCAAAAACCTGTAGTTGTGTCCTACGCCAATCACTAAACCTAAAGCTAAAGCTAAAGCTAAAAACAAAACACACGTCAAATGGAATCTGTTAAATACTGAAATTTATTGTACACTATCGGAAATTATATATATTTATCTATATATATATATTAAAATCTTTGTAGGCGCCATAAAGCTATAAACTATGTTACAATTATGCTTAGATGAGAGCGTATTTGAGCCTCTTAAACATTTTGCAATATTTTAAACCGTTTATATCTCTAAAAGTCTCCTATTGTTATCTTTAGTCTATTTTTTCAGATGTTTAATTTTTGTTTATTGTTGAAACGCGAAAATGGCAGTATGGAAAATGAGGAAAAGAACAGTTATTCGTATTTCTAAATGCATTCCAAGCTAGTTTCAATTTGGTCCCAAATTCAATTTGTGTATTTTTAAGTATTATTTCAATTTGAGCTGAGTTGCATTATTATAATTGTATATTTGAAATGAGTGGAAATCAATATATTTATATAATTATATATTTATATTTATATATATATATAAATATATATATATTGTGGTGTATATGTATAATGTTTTAGGGCATGCGTTGTATTAGCCATTTATTAAATTGTTTGATGAACAAACACAAATTAAACAAATCAAATCAAATCCAATATATAATCTAATATATATACATATATACATATGTATATATAGATCATTTATAAATTGTTTAAATAAGCTAAGGGGCGGCAATACGCTGGAACTGTGTTTAAATAAATCTTCGCATATATAATACACGAAATGAATGATTTCTTTTTACTTATTGTTAATACTCTTTTGTTGCATCTGAATTTGTGTTTTATGTTTCCCACTTAGGGTTTCTGCAACACGAATGCAAACTTTTCAGAGCCAACTGCCAAACTGCGTTTCCTTCTCGAATTGTGTTCTTTAGTATTTAATTTAAGAGATTTGAAATCTAAAACATGTACCTAAAGATCTCTGACTAATTTGCGCTATGCCTACAAGTAGGCGTTACTTTCTTATAAATCGCGCTGCGTCGTAGAGTAGGCAACAAAAATACTCTCACACACACTCACTCACATACACACACACACACCAATGCAATAATATTTAGAAGCAACAATCATACATGGAATTTTCATGAAAGCTATAGCTACAAGTAGAAATCGAACAAATCAATGTAAATTATAAATTATACACTAAATATTACTATAAATGACAAACGAAAAAACAGAAGAAAAAAAAAGAGTTTTATGACAATATTTGTACGCTGCTGTTTGAGCTAAACTTTAACCGAAAACAAAACCTTTATCTAGGCCTACGAAGGAGAATTTCATTACAGTACTACCTAAGCGAATAAAGTACGTATCTAACTCTATCTACACCTAAGAATTTCCAAATGAGAGCGACCACTTGTTGATGTTTTCAAATACAAAAAAAAAAAAAAAAAACAAGAAATTACAAAAATTTGGCATGAAGGAAAACTCGGAATGAAAATTGAATATTTACATTAAAAAACACAAGCGGAAATTAAAAAAGTTTAGCTTATCATGTTGGCTATTCACATTGAGAGATATACAAGCATACTCAACTTGTAGATAAATGTAAGTGCAATAGGGTTGATCGTGCACATTATATAAACAATATACAGTTTACTTTCAACAGAACAAATTGTTAAATGTGTTTCTATTAGTTAATTTCTTGCCCAGCGAAAGCAAAAGAATATGTACACCAAATATTTTCACGAAGATATAGAACAAATTATTTTATGCAGACTATATAAGAAATAAAACATACTCAAGTACAAGCTAAGAGAAAATTCTATTGAAACATTTTATGAATTGTATATGAATTTATGTTTAATGAAATAATTAAAAAACAAAATAAAATAAATAAAAATGTTAGTGCAAAATAAATGTGTAAAATAAACCAGCTCTTGGCGTGTTTCTTCTAGTAAACAATATTATTTTATAATTGTGGATAAGAAAGATCTAATGAATCTAGTAATCCACATATGAACTGTACAACATTAGGGACCAATCCAAACAAAAATATTCAATACAAATATACGACTCAACACGAGCACATACCCTAACAGATCTTAAAACCTAAATACATAATTTATACATAGACATACATAAGATAGACAATACACGCACAATACACAAACCCTGACAGATCTTGAAACTCAAATACATAATTTATACAGAGACCTACATCAGATAAACAATACACGGTCAAGATGCCGTGTTTCAAGCAGGAAAAGAGCTTGGAGTTCCGCTCTCGGCGGGACACCACCAATGATAGGGATCCGATGGCGCCCAAGCCGGTTCGACCTCGCGCCATGCGGTACCATGGACTCCTGGGCATGTCCATTGCAGCCCAGCATCTCATTGTCGACGAGAATTGGACGCCCAGTTCTATAACCGATCTCTATGGCAACATGGCCGAGCTGCTGAGTAAGTGACCCATCCATCATGCCATTCGCAAAGATATTGTGGTCTGATCTCGAGCAAGTGTCTAGAGCGGCGCGTTATCTACAAACAGCACGAAACAAGGACCCATCGTGCCCTGCTCCTGGCGGAGAACAAGCGCGTGAAAACTGAATGCGCTGATGGACGCGTCAAGCTGCAGAAAATCTCGGTCGGCAATAATGCGCACCAGATCCGAAACTTTCTGATTATGCACCGGGATATGCAGAGGCTGTACCAGAGGATGCCTATTTATTTGGTGGCCGACAACATCAATCAGCGGACTTTCGTCATGCGCAAGGAGCGCGATCGTCTGGACGCTCGATTGCAGCAGCTGAAGCAGAAATATAGAGTTTTACTGGTAAAATATTGCTGGATTATCTGGTAGATCATTGTAATTCATGTTCTGCACACGAAACGCAACAGATGGAGAGGTCAAGGGCGTTTAATTTGATTAAGTACGAGAATGAGTATGTCCTGGAGGAGGAGCTACAGTCGCGTGTGCTGCTCAAGAAGATAGAGAATTCAAATGTGCGCTTGAATGCCATTCGTACCATAAATACGACATATAAGAAAATGCGGCAGGTCCTGCTGCAGGATGAGATTTTCTATGAGCCAATTCTGCGCTCTCTCGATGGCGATATGGAGGACCAGGTGAACTTCATCAAGCACATACTCTATCTGGGCATGCCGGCCATCGCCAAGTTCAAAGTCCTGAATCGCGAGCTCCTGCAATTGTCGGAGAAGGCCCGCAAGAATCAACTAGCAAAGATTCAGATATTAAATTCGCTGAAAAAGCCAATTGTCATTGGGCCACCGCAAGTCGTAGTTAGAGAGATACAGACCAATAATCCCAAGCGTTATCTTCGCCTCACCGAAAGCATGGCGATCCTCAAAGCTGAGCTGCAGACGATTGAAAAGACAATAAAAAATCTTCGATTGACAGTTTTGTGCTCGCAAGCCAAGGAGATTTATCCACGGTTAGTGCTTTTAGAATCCACGTAGGTTCTTTAATAGAAACGATATCATCGACTTTTTAGCATTAAGACTCAAATGGAAAACAATGAAAAACTAAGACGGGAAATTGAGAAAAAGTCGCAGGCCAAACAAATGCTTGAGCAAAAATTGAAATGCTCCTCTCTGCTGTCGAATGTATTACTAAACAATCTATCCGAGGAGGAAATCAAGTAAGCAGCTCCGAAAACTTGTATATGTCTACATATATTTTAAATACCCAATCCCGACAGTCGTCTAGAGCGCATCAGAGAACTAAAGCTAATGATGAAGGGCGACACAGAGTTTGAGGAGCAAAGTATCGCTCACATAAAGAGTCGGGCCGATGCTTATGTGCTAATGCGGTATGCTTTCATCATATGGGCCACTTTATTCTTATTCTTTATGCTCTCTCTCTCTATCTCTCTCTCTCTCTCTCTCTCTCTCTCTCTATCTCTCTCTCTCTCTCTCTCCCTCTCTATCTCTCGGTCGTTACCAGATGGACCGTTTGGAATCTGTGGGAGATCCTTCGTCATGTAGATCGCAATCCTAAACTGTACAAGAGACAATATCCGAATGAGTTCTTGAAACTTCCACTTTTGAAATTCGAACTTCTTGAAATAAGAGCCTTCCCCCCTGAGCTTTTTGAGGAAGACGGTTGGCAAATGAACCCTTGAGCACTTAAAGAAGATAATTCTAATCACATTTTCCCTCCTCCACACAGTTGATTCAATTATGCATTACATCAAGCGTAAGGTATACAAACTAATGCAGACATTCACTCCCGCTATGGCAGCGTCTATTCCCCAAAGTCGAGAGCGTTATCATCGCATTTATTTGGAGAAAGCGGAGCCGGTCAGAATGGCTGATGACGACCAGCAGGACGGGCCAAAGATTGATGATCTGTTGGAGGACAGGACCTTGGCCTCCATACCGAATCGGAAACAGATTAAGGCACAGAGCGCCAGACTTGTGGAGGAGGCTGCCAAGCGGGAAGAGACGTAGCCTTTCGTTTTGGATTAATGTCTATAAATTTTCTAGTTTTTTACATTTCCACAAATATATTAAACCTCAGCTGATCTCCGACTTTATTTTATTGCACAAGGAGGGCAGTTTTAGCCGATCGATTAATGATTGACAACTGAAGTAGATACTAGCTATAGCTACAGCTAAGGACTATTAGCTATGTTTCACTGTAAGGACTATTTAGAGAGAAGGAAGCACTGGCTGTGCGGTTGCTTTCAAAATGATGAATATAAAAACGAATGCCTATGTTCGACTACTATTCATTACAATCGCGATGCACATAACAACAACAACAAACTCTAAAACGAAAAATATTTACATATATATATATATTTATATATAATTATATTTACATATATATTAAAATATTTTAAAATATAAAATACATTCAAAATGCCGTGCGGTGTTCGGAGCAGGAATCTATTAACCCGCCATAAGAGGCACAAGGGTTTTCCAGCACTGAACCTAGCGCGTCCTCGAGACCCCAATACGCATGGACTCCTTGGAACTGAGAATGTGACCCAGCACCTAGTAGTTGACGACGCCTGGACGCCCACTTCGCTAGTCGAACAATACACTCATTTGAACAGCCTGCTGGGTAAGTAACTGTACGCGGCTATATCGATTGACTCAACGCATCAAATATACCCCAGTCGTTCGCAGCATCTACAATAAGTTCGAGAAGGAGGCCAGCCAAAAGCGCATTCGAGTGAAAGCGGCGAAATTGAGAGAAGAATGCCACGATGGACGCTTGAAACTGCAAAAGATATCGGGCGGCGACAGTGCCCATGAAATACGGAACATGCTGAGCAATCACACGGCTATGCAGCGCCTTTTCCACAAGCTGCCCATAGACCAGGTGGCCGACAATATCGATCAGAGCACGTTTGTCATGCGCAAGGAGCGAGATCGTCTACAATCTCGCTTAGAGCAGTTGAAGCGTAAATTGTATCAGCTACAGGTGCGTATATAGGACAGTCCCCACTCCATTTCAATTCTCTCTCTGTTAGCGAAAACTAATTAAGTCCCCCTAAATAGATAGACCGTTCCAATCTCGAAAACCGCATTAAGTATGAGAATGAGTTTGTTTTGGAGGAGGAAATAAAAGCGCGGATTTTACAGAAAAAACTCGATTGTTCAACTGTGAGGTTCAGGGCGATAAAAACGATAAATACAACATACAAGAAAATGGTGCGCGTCCTAGTGCAGGATGAGATATTTTATGAGCCCATTTTGAATTCCCTCGATGATGACATTGTGGATCAGACTAGGATGATTAAGTTTATTATTGACCTGGGCTTGCCAGTCATAGACAGATTTAAGCAGCTCAAGCAGAAATATCTGCGGTTGGAGGAGAGGTCGCATGCCGATTTCCAAAACAAAAACAAATTTGTCGCCGAATGGAAGAAGCGTCGCACTTTTGTGCCACTCCCGGCCAAGAACATGCGGCAGTCTCTCAATATTCCGGAACGCGAACGCTACATGCGGGAGACGAGAAGTATGACGGCGCTTAAGAATGAATCGGTGGCCATTGAGAAAGTGATTAACGAGCTAAAATACAATACACTTTGCGCCCAAGCAATCGAGATTTATCCACGGTTCGTCTATAACAACTTTGAATTGAGCCACCTAAAAACTGTCTCTGTTTCAGCGCCAAGAGTCAGATAAGGAAAAACCATCAGGTGAGCCGTCAGATCGTATGCGAGCACTTGAATCGCGATATAATGGAGAAGAAACAAATTTCTGCGAGTATGCTGCGGGGTGTATTGGTCCACAATCTGAACGAAGAGGAAATAAAGTATGTATTATATGCTTTTTGAAACATATATTCACACTTCGTATTGTCCTACAGACGACTTACGTACATTGAAACACTGAAGAATGAATTGCAAAAAGAAAAGGAGATTCAAAAGGACACGTTGGAGTACATCCAGAATCGTGCCAAAGCTTTCATCATGATACGGTAAAGTCTAGATATTAGGGATAAGCTCTCATTGCTGTTGTTCATGAATTGCTACTGCATCCATAGGATGTGCCTTTGGAATCTTGCAGAGATCCTGCGATCCATCGATCGCAGTCCCTATTCCACTCGAAGGCATTATAGAACTTCGTACTTGCGTTTGCCGCTACTCAAATTCGAGCTGTACACAATGTTTACGATAGCGCCACCGATCTTTAAGGAAGACAGTTGAGTTGAGCTGAGATTGTTATGTTAATCATATATGTATGTTCTCGTATTTAATGCACAGTTGATAAAATCATGCATCTGGTCAAGCGCAAGCTCTACAAGCTGGTGCAGGCCTATCAAAATGTTCCACTTCGCGACCTCAACACCAAGAGGTTTGTTGATGAGTATCACAACCGTTATTTGGATCGCATTAGATCCAACCGGCAAAGCAGTGAAGAAATTGAGCCCAGGATGAGCTTTGATGATGATAAAGTGGACCCCACTATCCTGACACGGAGACAGATTAAGGCGCAGAGCTCAAAGATCTTGGAGGAAATCAGAGAAAGTTACAACTAAAATGTATATATATGTACATGTATATATGTATAAGGCATGCTGAATCTTGATGATGTCAAAGTAGATCTCAGTATTCTGTCCCGGACACAGCTTAAGGCAATGCGCGCCAAGCTTGTAGAAGAGCAAATCAGAAACAGCTACAGCCAAGACCTATAACTTTTATATTTTTTTTACAAAATATTAGATTGATGGAATATTTAATTGTTGACTTGTACTAATCAATTTACATGAATATAATAAACCAAACAAATCGAAACTAAAATGTTTTTATTCTAGTATATAAATTAAATTGGAGTAAGTACTTATCCCACTTATATACCCTATAATATACCCCTTATGCTAGGTTATGCTCGGCTCAGCTCATGCTGGGCTTTTTTATGTACGTATTAATAATAGTAATAATAATAATAATAGTAATATTAATAATAATAGTAATATTAAACCTACAGAATAAGTCTGAAAACTGTAGATATTAAACTATTCAAGTCATGCTCAATAGGACCATTTATCGAAAAGATATACATATATATGTATATTATATATAAACTATACTATTCATTTCAACTTTCAAGTTTAGATCGGAAGGAATTTAAAGATGTGCGCACAAATAATCTGAGATCTAGCTATATCGACTCAGCTCGTAATATTGGGCAATAATATTGAGTGTACTGCCACGCCTTCTTCTGCTAATATAATATATAATATCTATATAATATTAGGCCATCGCTGGCAAGACTCCTACTTGGCTGTGAATTTGCTTTCAAGCTAATCAAATTGAAAACCTATGCCAACATTCGACTACATGAAAACAAATCATTCATTACAATCGCGAGGCACATTACAACAACAACAGCAAACTCCCAAAAACACAAATATATTCATACCTATAAATACATACATAAATAAATATATACCAACCAACCATATAAAATACATACCACAACAAAATGCCGTGCTATAAGCGGAACAGACCACCATCAAAGCGCCAATTGCGCGAAAGGAAGCGGGCTGTGGTGAAGCCGGTGCGTCCCCGAGATCCCAATGTGCACGGACTCTTAAGCTATTCGCACGCTGCCCAGCATCTAATCTTTGACGAGAATTGGACGCCCAGCTCGATAACCGAGCAATACACATTCATCAACAGTCTGCTGAGTAAGCGAATATATAATATAATATTCTGTATGCAGAGCTGATTCCCTGATCAAAAATATATTCCATGTTGCAGCTTCTCGCCTTATCTACAACAAACATGAGAAGGAAACCCTTGTGAATCGTCTGCACCAGACGAGTGAGCGCTTGAAGGAAGAATGCATGAATGGGCGCATCAAGCTGCAGAAGATATCGGTGGGCAACAATGCCCACGAGATACGGAACATGCTGAACAATCACAGCAGCCTGCAGCGTCTCTACCAGAAGATGCCCATTCACCTGGTTGCGGACAACATCAATCAGAGCACGTTTGTGATGCGCAAGGAGCGGGATCGTCTGCAGGCTCGCTTGGAGCAGCTGAAGCACAAGCTGAATGACTTACTGGTAAGTTGTTGGCTCTGAATCATTGGGGAATAATAATAATACTGATGCGAGTTCTTAAATAGATAGAACGTTCCATTGTGGAAAACCGCATCAAATATGAGAATGAGTTTGTGCTAGAGGAGGAAATCGTGTCTCGCATGTTGCTGAAGAAAATCGAAAACTCGACTGTGAGGTTCCGGGCTATCAAAACGATCAACACAACATATAAGAAAATGGTGCAGGTCCTGCTGCAGGACGAGATATTTTATGAGCCCATCTTGAGTTCCCTCGAAGACGACATTGCAGAGCAGTTGCATATGATCAATTACATCATTTATCTAGGATTGCCTGCCATAAGCAAGTATAAGGAGCTCAACAAAGAGTTTCGGCGATTGGAGGAAAAGTCGCAGGTTGACTATGCGGCCAAGGTGAAGTTGGTTAACGATTTGAAGAAGCCGAGGGTGTTCGTTGCGACCAAGGACTTGCAGGATCTGGTTGGGAACTCGAGAAAAGACCGCTATTTGCGTGAAACGAAAAGTATGGTGGAACTTAGGAAGGAGTTGCAGAGAATTGAGAAAGTCATCAAGGAATTAAAATTCACAACACTTTGTTCGCAAGCAAAAGAGATTTATTTACGGTTCGCTTATAGATAAAAAAACCTTTGATTGGGCAATTTTTAGAAACGTATTTTTGCAGCGCGAAGACACAGATGGAAAACAATAAGAACCTGACTCAGCAGATTGAGTTTGATCTAATGAGCCGGGAAATGCTCCGTAACAAACTAAAATATTCGGGCGTACTAGAAGGCGTACTGTTGAACAATCTATCCGAGGAGGAAGTAAAGTGGGTATACGATAAGTGAAAGTTATTGAATTTATTTTGTAACATCTCGACTGCCGACAGCCGTTTGGAATACATTCGTTCATTGAAAGCCACATTAAATGCAGACAAGGCCTTCCAGCAAACTAGTGTGGATCATATAAGAAATCGTGCGAATGCTTACGTATTGCTACGGTAAGGAGGCTAGAATTCTCAGACTTGATAATTTGGATCAAATCGAAAATCAATTGCTTACAGCATTAGTCTTTGGAATCTCGTTGAAATTTTGAGGCACATTGATAACAATCCTTATACGATTCGACGTGCGTATCCCAACTCATATTTGAAATTGCCGTTCCTCAAATTCGAATTGTTCGACATGTTTGCGGTCAACCCTCCGCTTTACGAGGAAGATGGTTGAGTATATTTACGATTTGCTTCGGCATCATATCTATAAATTTCTCTGTCTATCATCAACAGTTGATAAGATCATGCATTTGGTTAAGCGCAAGCTCTACAAACTGATGAGGGGCTTCGAAAAGCTTGCCGAGGCGAATAACCGGGAGCCACTGAGCGCCTTCAGGGAGAAGTACCACAAACGCTTCCTGTCCACTCGCTCATCCTACTTGGACACACAGGGCGCCCAAGGCGAGATGCAGGTGGTCGACTATGATGACGGCAAGGTCTATCTGAGTGTGCCGTCACGAAAACAGATTAAGACTCTAAGCGCCAAGGTGGTAGAGGAAGCCAAAGCTCACGAGGAAATGTAGGATATTTTCATTTATAGGTATAGCTTTTTTTCCAATTTCACAGATTGATATTATGATTAGATTGATATTAGATTTTAATTCAATTGAACTATAAACGAATCTTACACTAAATTGTTGGTTTTATTCCTATGGTTATATATAATACTTGAAGATTTTATAATGAAATTAGCGTAAATAAAATAAACTAAAAATCATATAAAAATGCATACAAAAAACTGCTAATTATTTGGTATATACCCAAATTTAGTAAATGAATATAGCAAGCCATGGAAAGGCGCATGAGTTGATGAGTTGATGAGTACGTACATTGGAAAATATTTACACTGTAAGCATTACACAACAGTTAGGTACACTACAGAAAACACAGAAATAAAAATAAAATAAATAATAAAAAATATAAAAAATATAAACAAACATATACAATCATAAAACTGAATCAAATACGATATCGGCATGCCTTGTTTCCAGCAGGAAAAGAGCCTTGAGTTCTGCCTAAAAAAAAAGTACAGTGGACGAGATGCCTTGACTCCCAAGGCGCTGCGGGCCCGCCCCATTCGCTTTCATGGACTCTTTGGCATGGGCTATGCCAGTCAGCACTTGATTGTGGACGAGAAATGGACTCCTCAATCTCTGACCGATCAATTCAGTGGCATGGCTGGTCTGCTAAGTAAGTGAAATGTGACAAACTTTCTAGCTATAGGCAGAGTCTGACTGGAAGTATTGCTCTAGCTCGTCGCATCATCTACAAGCGACATGAGACGAAGGCCAATCGATTGCGTCTCCTGAAGCTGAGCAAGCGTCTGAAAGCCGAATGCTTTGATGGGCACATCAAGCTTAAGAATATATCCTCCGCCAACAATCTGCACACGATACGCAACTATCTGAATGACCACATTGACATGCAGCGCCTCTACCGGCAGATGCCCATACATCTGATTGCGGACAATATCAATCAGCGGACCTTTGTCATGCGCAAGGAGCGAGATCGTCTCGATTTTCGCTTGGGCCAGTTGAAACACGAATATAAAACTCTATTGGTGAGGGGCCTTGCAAAACGGTAGAATTAATCAAATGAACTAAAATAACAGAAATATTAAACTTTTAGCGTGAGCGCTGCAATCTTGAGAATCTAATGAAGTATGATAACTATTATGTGTTGGAGGAGGAGACAGCATCTCGTATATTGATGAAGAAAATAGAAAACTCAAATGTCCGCCTGAAGGCCATTCGAAACATAAATACTACATATAAGAAAATGATACAAGTCTTGCTCCAGGATGAGATATTTTATGAGCCCATACTGCGCTCGCTCGATGACGATATGACCGATCAGGCGCTTCTGATACGGCACATACTATATTTGGGGATGCCTGCTATAGCCAAGTTTAAGGAACTCAATCGTGAGTTCCAAGTGTTGGAGGAGAAGGCACGACTAAATCTCCAAAATAAGATGCAGATGCTATCGTCATTGCAACAGCAGCAGCCAAAGGTCGTGATTCAGCGTACTGTCGTGGAAACCAAGGAGATTCCATCAGCAAATCCCAGACGGTATGTGCGTCAAACGTACAGCATGGAACGGTTGAAGTTTCAGCTACAGTCCATTGAGAAGACCATCAAGGAACTGAAGCTGGTGACACTCTGCTCCCAGGCCAGGGAGATCTATCCGCAGTAAAGTATATGCCCAACACTCGAAAAGAGGTATTTTAGGTTTTGTGTCTGCAGATTCAAGGGCCAGGTGGAGAGCAATGTGCTGCTGCACCACAAGATCGAGCACGATACGCAGACTCTCAATGCGCTCAGAAGTAAGATGAGTTGTGCCAGTGTGCTGGAGGGTGTTTTGATTAACAATTTATCCGAGGAGGAGATAAAGTAAGAATTGCTCTAATGCGTATTGCATTTTTATTTAATTAATCAACATTTATTGCTTATCAGTCGCCTGACTTACATTCAAGTTTTAAAAGATACGTTAAAGAATGACGAGGAATTTGAAAAGTCGAGTTTGGAATATCTAACAGATCAATCACATTTTTACACTATGTTCCGGTAAGTTGAATAGTTGAATATGTAGGCATCAAAGTACCCTGATTTATATTTGAAAATCGTTCAGCTTTAGTGTGTGGAATCTTTATGACATTCTTCGACATGTCGATAGTAATCCTAAAACCTATCGTACCATTTATCCGAATTCGTATCTAAAATTGCCTCTGCTGAAGTTCGAGATGTTGGACTCCTTTGCCGTTCCACCCGAGCTTTTTGAAGTCGACAGTAAGTTTTGCATTTACTCTTATGAACAAATTTGTTTTTCTTATGCTCAATAATCTGCTTAAAAACAGTCGAAATTCTTATGAATACACTCAAGCGCAAGGTGTACAAACTGATGAAGGGCTATTCAGACAAAATGCTGCCATCGTTAAAGAAAAGTAAACAAGCGTATCACCAACAGTTTTTGGCCACCTTCGATCGAGGGGATTTCTACAATCAGGTCGATCAACAAACGGGCATGACAGTGGGTGGCGATCTAATGGAAGACACCAAAGTCAATATCAATGTACCGAATCGCAAGCAGATAAAGGCGCAGAGTGCTAGGATAGTGGAAAGCGCTATCAGACGGGAAGAATCATAACGTTTCGATCTCTTTTAAATCATTAATAAACTTCACACGCTTTCCTTACCACTTTGTATACCAGACTTTATTTTTTATAGCTTTATGCGAAACTAGTAGTAGTCCTTGAATTAAGATTCTAGTTGAATTTGAATTTGAAAATGAGTTTCTTAGGTGTTAATTTTCATTCAATTGTTAGGTACACCTCAATAACACAATTCAACAAAAAAGAAAAAAATTATAAAATAATTAAAAAAAAAAAAAAAAATACATTCAGATTAGGAAAAAAATATATAAAAAAATGGAAAAGAAATCATTAGCTGAGAGGACCCGTCATAACTCACGGCGGAGTAAAAAATCGCTTCGAGATGACGTGGCACCAAAGCCCGTGCATCCGCGTGCCATTAGATTCCACGGACTATTTGGGGAGAATCTCGTGCGTCAGCATTTCATAGTGGACGATCGATGGACCCCCACCTCGTTATGCAACCAATTTTCTGGCATGGCCCATTTGCTGAGTGTGTGAGCAATCAATATATATATATTTCACAATGGCTCAGCTTTAATTTATGCTCTAGCCCGCTTTGCGATCTTCAAGCGACACGAGATAATAGCCAGTCGACAGCGGGCCATCCAAGAGAGCAAGCGTCTCAAATTACAATGCCGCGATGGTGGGGCCAAGCTGCGGAACATTACCGCAGTGGACAATACGGCTGCCGTTCGGAACCTGCTGATCGCCTACAAGGACATGCAGCGTCTATACCAAAAGATGCCCATCCATCTCGTCGCAGACAACATTAATCAGCGCACGTTTGTAATGCGCAAGGAGCGTGATCGGCTCGAGTTCCGACTAAGCCAGCTGAAGGCCGATTATAAGCAAAAGCTGGTGAGCCAGTGGGGTTTACATATATTATATATTACAATATAAGCATTTGCATTATGCACTATATTATTTAATTTGCAGTATAGTCGTGCAGTACTGGAAAATCATATAAAATATCAGAATGAGTTCGAGCTGGCGGAGGAGGTCAAGTCACGTGAATTTATGAAAAGAGTGGAAAACTCGCAGGTGCGCCTGAAGGCCATCAAGGCCATTAACATAGCATATAAGAAAATGGTGCAAGTGCTGTGCAACGATGCCATATACTATGATCCCATACTGCGTTCCCTCAGTGACGACATGGAGGATCAGGCGACATTTATTAACCACATCCTCTACCTTGGTATGCCGGCTATAGCCAGGTATAAGGAGCTGAATGTGGAGTATCACCAGCTGGAGGCCAAATCTCGCAAGAATATGCAAGATTATCAGAGTAAGCTGGATGTGATGAAACAAAGTAGTCGCCACTCAATAGCCCTACTTAAACCAAGAAAAACTGGCAGGAAGCTCGATGATGTGGTAATCCAGGATCGTTATGTGCGGGAGACGCACAGCATGCTATTGCTTAAGAACGTAGTCAAGGTAATCGAGAAGGTTATCAGGGATCTCAAATTTGGTACACTGTGCATTCAAGCCCGTGAAATATATCCTCGGTAAGATCGCTTAACTCATTGAGAGACCTTTCGGTAAGTAAACTTTTGGTTTTGCAGCATGAGGAGCGGCATTGAGCGAAATCACAAGATGTTAGAAGTCGCCGAGTTACAAGGAATAGGTCGATATAACCTTGAGGACAGAAAAACAAACGCTTCGTTGGTAAAATGTCTATTAACCAATAATCTAGTCACCGAGGAAATTGAGTAGGTTCTATTATTACGCATTAACTTGTTTACAATTGAAATCTTTGACAGACGGCTCGAACAAATTAATCGGCTGAAAGCAGAGTTGGCAGCGGAAGAAAAAATTCAGCTAGACACATTGAGACATATGAGAGATCGTGGCGATGTGTTCATTCTGTTTCGGTAGGCTTCGTATACTGTTCTCTACATACAAAAATAAATTATGATATCTAAATATATATATATAAATTATCGATATCTACTTTTATATTCAGGTGGACCCTTTGGAATCTTTTGGGAGTATTGAACCATGTGGATCGAAATCCCAGAATACTAAGCCAGAAATATCCTAATTCATATCTGAATTTGCCTCTCCTGAAATTCGAATTGCTAAATATGTATTCCCAATCACCTGATCTCTTCCCCGTAAACAGTTAAGTCGATCAATTCACTCGTTCCACTTTTTTTAAATTCTTTTCTCATCACAAACAGTTGAAGAACTTATGAATTTGCTCAAACGCAAGATATTTAAGCTCACAAAGGCCTACAAATCGGAAATGGAATCGTCCATACCTCGCAGTATAGAGAAGTATCATTCAGATTACATGGATACTTGTGATACAACTAGATATTCATCGGAAGATCCGGAGCAATCGAATGTTCCCGAAGAGGTGTCAATAAATGAGAGGACCCTTTACGATATACCAAATCGCAAACAGATCAAGGTGCTTAGTGCCAAAGTTATTGATCAAGCATTGAAAATATATTATAGTCTGTAACTATATATAACTATTTATTGATCAATAAACCAAAAACAGCATTAATCGGCAGTTTCAAATCTTCAGATAAAGCAAATGTAATAGACACATACATATATAGTGATACAAGTACATGCTTTAACCTTATAATTCGTCGCTTCTTTAATAAATCCATTGCAAATGAGTATGGGATGGAATAGCCAGAAATAGAGGTAGACTATGCCTAGTCCTTGATAGAACTGTAGAACAGAAGCCATCTGTCGCCATCTAATAATTATAAATATTAATATACATAGATAAAATTGATATACATATAAACGTTTAGTTTGCCTATATATATGTTCATATGTTTGTCTGTATATCTGACTCCTTGTCTGTCTCTCTATCTGTCCTTTGTCGCTCCCTCTGTCCTTCGGTCTACCTAAGAAAGTAATTGATGAACAAGAAGATCATTTAAGTTGTCTATATGTATGCAGAATTATTCATTTGGTATTTATAACTGAGTACAACGAAGCTACAATGCTTACAGCAGCAGAGAGTGTTCGCATTGGTCAGCCTACGTCGCGCTCAAAGAGATCATTGCAGTCGAGCCTTAAGACTGCAATGATCTCTCTGAGCGCGACGTAGGCTTTGAGTGAAAGTAACCCTATATAAAGGGCAGCAGCTGCAGCATTTCCTCAGTTGCCCAGGCCTGATGGGGGTCAGTCGTGCAGTGTAGTGCAGTAAAGTGAAGTGAAGTGTGCGTACATATTTAATGATCATTCAGCTAAGCATTAAGACGTGGAGCAAATACGTAGAGGAAATACGTATAGGAAAACGTAGAGGAAATACGTGGAGGAAATACGTAGAGGAAATACGTATAGGAAAACGTAGAGGACATACGTGGAGGAAATACGTAGAGGAAATACGTAGAGGAAATACATAAAGGAAATACGTAGAGGAAATACGTGAAGGAAGCACGTGAAGGAAATACGTGGAGGAAATACTCAAAGGAAATACGTAGAGGCAATACGTAGAGAGGACACGTAGAAGAAATACGTAGAGGGAATACGTAAGAAGATACGTAGAAGGAATTATGTAAAGAAAGTACGTAAAGAAAGTACGTAAAGGAAATGCGTAAAGGAAATACGTAAAGGAAATACTTAGAGAGAATACGTATGGGAATTACGTAAGGAAAATACGTAGAAGGAATACGTAAGAAGATACGTAGAAGGAATTATGTAAAGAAAGTACGTAAAGAAAGTACGTAAAGGAAATGCGTAAAGGAATCACGTAAAGGAAATACTTAGAGAGAATACGTATGGGAATTACGTAAGGAAAATACGTAAAAGAAATACGTAGGAGAAATACTTAGAGGGAATATGTAGAGGAAATACGTGGAGGGAAATACGTAGGTTGAGGAAATACGTAGAGGGAATACGAAAAAGAAATACGTAAAGGTTGAAGAAATACGTAGAAGGAATACGAAAAGAAGATACGTAAAGGAAGTACGTAAAGGAAATACCGCCCGATTAATACTAGATTTATAATATATTTGTGTGATCAATTTAGGTTGCCAATGGAATTGCCCTCATTACATTTATTCAGATTATGTTAGTTCATTGTTCAATTGTTAAATACACTTAATTTATTTTTTTAAAAACAAAAAACTACACTTTTTCTTCTTTTAATTTACACTAATAAAAAAACAAACACACTTACTATGCCTTGTTTTAAGCGCGAGAAGAGCCTGACTCACTCCACCCGTCGTACTAAGTCGAATGATCGGGATCCTCTGGCGCCGAAGCCCGTGCATCCGCAGCCCTTGCGATTTCATGGACTCTTCGGCATGTCCTATGTGCGTCAGCATGTGATGGTGGACGATCGTTGGACGCCGGGTTCGCTGACCGAGGAATATGGTGGCATGGCCGATTTGCTAGGCAAGTGACATAGAGTGATTTCTATATATAACGGGTATTACGTATATGGTGTACCTCGTCCTTTAGCGCGTCGTGCCGTGTTTAAGCGGCACGAGACGAAAGCAAATCGCCAGCGCTACTTTTTGGAGAGTAAACGCCTCAAGATACAGTGCCGCGATGGTCGGGTCAAGCTGCAGAATATCCGAGTGGGGGACTGCACCCACAAGATTCGCAATTTGCTGGACAGCCACAATGACATGCAGCGCCTCTACCAGAGAATGCCTATAGATCAGGTGGTGGACAACATTAACCAGCGCACATTTGTCATGCGCAAGGAGCGCGATCGCCTGGAGTGTCGACTGGGCCAGCTGAAGAAGGAATACAAGCAAATACTAGTATAAAGCGGCTTCGATTAAGTGATATCACATTCATATTGTTTTTTGTAGTTGAATCGCGCTATGCTGGAGAATCGCATCAAGTATCAAAACGAATATGTGATAGACGAGGAGATCAAGTCGCGCGAATGCATCAAAAAAATAGAGAACTCGAATTTGCGCCTAAAGGCCGTTAAGGCCATCAATAGCACATATCTGAAGATGATACAGGTGCTCCGGCACGATGCCATATTCTATGAGCCCATACTGCGATCCCTCGATGGCGACATGGAGGACCAAGCGAATTTCATTAAGCATATATTCTACTTGGGAATGCCGGCTATAGCCAAGTTTAAGGAACTTAATCAGGAGTATCGCCAGCTGGAGGATAAGTCGCGGAAGAACCTGAGGGAGAAACTGCAAATGATGGCATCCTTTAAGAGCACACGACCCAGTACCTCTCAGGTGTTGATAACGCATGCCAAGCACAAAGTAGAAATTCCACCCAGCGCCAATCCTAAGCGATATGTGAGGGAGACGCGCAGCATGGTGGTGCTGAAGCTGGTACTGAAATCCGTCGAGAGAACCATCGAGGAAGTCAAGTTTGTGACCCTGTGCTCCCAGGCCAAGGAAATATATCCGCGGTAAGCCATGCTAGTGTGTTTGTTAATCTCTTTTTGCTTTTAAAGCAGTAAGCGCATTTATTAACATTAGACCGGATGGTTTGAGCTTCAATGAGCTCAATCCATATTTACACATCTGCATTGTTGAGTATTATTCTCTATTTGGCAAGGAAGGGAACGTGGGGCCTTTGCTCGTAGCTTTTAAAAATTAAAAAGGCAATCGGCAGAGAATTCTTACTCTGCATGTTAATACTGTCTTTAGCACGGCCTTAAATAGACGTATTTTATACTCAAAGCTTAGCTACGCTCGCCTTATCTCGGTCTTGAGCTTGAGCTGTCCTTCTTTTGCATTTATATGATGGCTTCAGTTATGTCGGCGGTTAAGATATACTCCCAAATATTTCTCCGTTTCACCGGGTGGAATGATGGAGCCATTGAGTAAAGCCTTGGCACAATTTCCGGGTCTGATCGAGAATGTGACTTTCCCTGACTTCATTGAACTCCATTTATCTAAAGTTTAGTACGCACGCCTTCTTGACCTCGCTTGCCGACATTGAAATGGAAAATTTAGTTTTTTTCTCCGGAGGTTCACATTTTTCCTGTTGCAACTCAGAAATGTATTCATCGGCATGGCATTCTTGAAGATGTCTCTTCAAATTTGTAATGTAATTGCCCTTAAAGGAACGTTTACAAATTTTGCAGATCGTAGCTTCTTGCTCCACTTTGAAACAAAAAAACTCGCGGACAATAGCATCACGTTTACGACCCATCGCAATCAATCACCAAATTATAAAAGAAACAATGCATACAAAAAGCTTAACGATGCTGCGTTAAACACTTCTTATCGCATATCGAATTAACGGATCTTTCCCTTGCACAGTGGGGCAAACGGCTCATTTAGCTTCCTTTTTTGTCTTCAAAACATTCACTTTTTCCCAGAGTTCAGAACTTTAGGACATTTTTTACTAATAGTATTGAACAATTTTTTTTTTTGGTATTATTTAAAAAAAAAAAATCACTGGCCGAAGATACCCACTGTGCGTGTGTCATTATGCTTTAGTTCAATCTATCTCGTTCACTCTTTTACGCCTACACATTACCTGCTGAATAGTTACAGAGCAAGTGCACTGCGTAAGTGCCTAAGCATATAATTAAATATACATATGTACATATACATGTACAAATTTACATACATATTATATATCATCTGAAAGGTATTAATGCGTAGATTATATATATATGCCTATATATGATCTAGCTCCTTTACTTCAAAAGATATAGCAATTCAATTTTTATTTTCAATTTTTATAATAAAAGTTACGCCATAACTCTTATTTTTAATTTTTATTATAAAAATTGAAAATAAGAATTATGATTTGATTTTTATATAAAAATTGATTTATAATAATTATTTTTGATTTTTATCATATAAATTATTTATAATAATTAAAAATAATTTTTTTATAAAAAATTGCAAATAAAAGTTTATCCTTTTTTTGAATTTGCCGTGAAAAAATAACTTATGTGTGTTTTCCTCTCTTTTCTTGGAGGCTCCTATGTGCCTCAATTTTTTTAAACTCATAACTCTTATTTGCGGTCCCTGATCTAAACCATACGTCAATGAGACCAAGTTCTTGCAAAAATTGGGTCACTGCTCGTAGCAACCACTGCTGTGTCCTCAGCATATGTTGCTATCTATCTTACTGCCTTGAGAGGCTGCTCTCTTCTAGAATAATTGCAGTCGCCTATCAGTTGATTCAGTTTGTAGAACAGGCGCCTGATACTTTGCTGTAAGTTGTTGTTTGAGGATTTTTGTGTGTTTTGCTTTGACATGTCTATTTCTATACTCTGTGAGAGTTTGTTAACAACTTGAGTTGAATTTGTTGCTTGCAGTATGAAGTGCCAGGTGGACAACAATGATAAGCTGCATCGCATTATCGAATGCGATATGCTGGCCCACGAGATGCTCGAGAACAAGATGAAATGCGCCAATGTGTTGAAGGGCGTGCTCATGAACAATTTATCCGAGGAGGAAATTAAGTGAGAAATTGTTAATTAATTTGTGTTTTACAATTAGCTTGAATCCTTTTTAATAGTCGAATGGAGCTCTTGAAGGACTTGCGTAAAACATACGCCGAAGAATTGGTGAAAGAGCAGGAGATGTTACACTATTTGAGCAATCGGGGCGATGCATTTGTCATGTTGCGGTAAGCGGGGAATGTTATACATATATATCTCCCCAAGACATGTTGAAGGATCTCGAGTCGCCATTCTCAACTTTAATTATATATTCACTATTTACTTGCAGCGTCAGCATTTGGAATATGATTGAGATCCTGCGACACGTGGATCGTCAGCCAAAGCTGTTGCGTCATCAGTATCCGAATTCGTATTTGAAATTGCCGCTTCTGAAATTCGAAATGCTCAATGTTCACTCTGCAGCACCAGAGATATACGAGGAAAACAGTTGAGTATCAGATCAGAGAGTCTTCGTATTGGTAGATCATAACAAATTTGATTTCCATACAGTTGATGTTGTGATGCACGTCTTGAAGCGCAAACTGTATAAGCTGATGAAGGGCTATTTGATGGAAATGAAACCGGCTCTGATAGCTCACAACAGGGAAGAGTATCATGCCGATTTCCTGGCCAACAACAACATGTACGAGCAGGTGCATCAGAATGGGGAAGAGATTGAGGCCATTGACGACGATAATCTGCTCGTCGAGAACAAGACGCTGACCAATGTGCCATGTCGCAAGCAGATTAAGATGCAGAGCGCCAAGTTCCTGGAGGAGCTGGCCAAGCACTTAGAATAGAGCTCACACACTTCTCTCGCTATTACGTATTTGTTTAACAAAAATTTTAAGTTTCCAGCCCCTTTGGAGATCAGTTGCCCAAAATTTGTAACAGTGGCGCATACACTTTTAGCTGCAGTGGAATGCAATTAATTGTGTTCGTAATAAATAGCAACGAAAGGAAAGAAGCACAATGCAAACACACTGAGGGGGAGGTAGAAATTGAATAAATCGTGAGCTGCATTTGGACAGTCGTCAGCCAAACAATGGAGGCGCCGAGGCTATGATGATGTCTGCAGAAGGCGCTAGTTAACTTTATATAATTGATCCAAAATTGCTGCAAACAGTCGCCGTGGCTGGAGTCTCGTCGCCTCAACTTTGGCTTTCGGCTGCAAAATGCGACGCCCTCCAGTTGGGCTAACAGAAGTCGCCACAATTGTGGCCAGAATTGCCACACAGCGTAATTGTGTGGACAGGCTAGAGTGTTCCCGTTTTATTTATGACCTGTAGATGGGTAGATAGCCATATCGATTCTTCGTAATCAAATCTATTGTGTGCGAGTTCAATGACACTTGCCTGCTGAAGATTGAAGCTAAGTTCATTCATTTGGATTTCAGCTTTTAATAGTGGCCATAAATCATTTCCTCTGGACTCGATTCGATAATGCAATTTCCTCTACATAGAAAACAAACCCCCCAAAATTTATTGTGAATGAGATAAAAAATTAGTAACAAAATTTAAATTTAACAACTTTATTAAGACAAAATAAGGTAGCTGCCATCCAAATAATCATCATCAACATGGTAGATACTTAATCGCAGCACAAATCTAAGTAAGAGTCGGGAGTGATCGACTAGAAAACACCCTGAATTATAGGTTCATTTATACAATAATTATTCATATTTGAAGACTGCAGAATTGTTTGACTTGGATCAAATTATCCTTGAGTGGCTTAGAGATTTTAATGTTAATATTTATGAAGACATTCTATTGATTTTATATTTAAAGTCATAAAATATAAATTTATGCCAGAAACCTTTCGGTTATTATCGATAGAAATAGGCAAGCGTTATTCCTTAGCTATATATAGGATATGCTTCCTACTGTGAGCTGTTTCCAACAAATACTCTTTCGAAACCGGCATACCCGAAGACTAATCCTAGTCCATTTCGAATTCAGATTCAGGGCACAAAAACGGAGCTCGACTTTTGGGCTGCGCACGCTTCAGCGTCAATCTCGTGTGGCGCACTTGTCGCTGTATCTTTTTCCTCTTATTTGTATCAGCGTACACGACATCACGCGAGCTGCACACATAAGGCTCACAAATGAGGTTATGCAACTCCGCTTAGACAATCGACGTGCCAACTTTTACAGCCAGGCCAATGTTTATTCATATACACAGTATGCCCGATCTCTTGTATTCAGTCGCAAATTGTATACATTTCGTACGCCTCTTATCACCTGTTGCGGTTTTCAATGCTGATTGGCTGGCAGAGTGGTGTGCGGGGGGCGGGTGGAGGTGGGCGTGCTTCCGAGCAAAGAAATTGGGTACAAGTGCTAAAAATTAGTTGACGATTTTTTGCGGTTGCCCTTAAGAGTTAATGCTGCGGCCATTCAATGAAAAAGAAGACTTAAAAACAAATTGTTTGCTCCAGTTCATTTCTTTTGTAAGTGCTCAAATTAGGTTGTTGTGCAAATAATACGAATAAATACAATTGCCGTCATCAAAATAGGTTCAGTTGAATGGTTTTTATGTTTCATATTTTTGCATTCGTTTCACTTTGATTTGAAATATGTGTAAAAATAAAAAAAATATTATTTCAAATAATTTAAATTTGGGAAATAAATAATTTTTGTTTTTTGTTTTTAATTTTTGCGTATAATAAAATTGTTTTTCTCATTTTTATATATGAACATAACAAAACAAAATCCTAAGTTTCAAATAAAAATATATTTAAATATATTTTAATACTGTTTTTTTTTATTATAACAAAATTAAATTTTCTTAAACTTAAAATAAATATATATTTAAATAAAAATTAATAGTCATATATTTTATTTTAAATATAAAATCAAAATATATATAAATAAAAAATAAAAATGTTTTATTATATTTTATTTTATATTTTTTTAAATTTTATTTTTTAGTAAAAACAATTTTTTTTCTATATATAAAATCATAATAAATTTAAATAAAAAATAAAACTGTTTAATTTTTTATTTTATTTTTGTATTATTATATATTCAACATTTATCTATTTCAGCGCCAATTTCTGTATATATAGAGATGTAATTGATAGAAATGAGGGCAGCTGTCAGCTGTGCGCTGTGATTGACCTGTATGCAACACACGCGCATATGCACACACACGCGCACACACGCACACACACACAAACGCACACACGCACACATAAGCGCACGTACACGCACACACACGCACACGTACACACACACTATAGACATTAGTGAAAAACTAATTTGTTATGGCTCGCCCCTAATACGGTTAAGTACACATGCATAATTCAATTAAAAATATATTTATCATTAACACGAATTCAAGCGGTGCATAATAAATCATATACATACATATATGGGTACGGAAATATTGAGTAATGGAAACAGATCAGCTTGGAATCGCTTCTGAGGTAGGTCTGCGCCCAGTGGAATATGACCCTAGCCGAGTAAATCGAATTGAATTTTTGAGTAATGTAAATATACATTTCGATTGTCTGGCAGACCTATTTAACCCGATGCTTTGCACTCTTGGCCCAAAGAGCAGCTGCAGTTGGCAGCTCCTATAGTTAGCTTTTCCCCTGGTTTTGCTTCTTTTTGGCTTTTACCATTCGAACGGTTACAACATTTTCCAGAAGCCACCACAGCCCCACAAAGACCGCAAACGGCTTCGGGTATTGATAATTATGAACCTTCTTGAATGTTGGCGGCAGTTTGTGTTTGAAATAATTCGTGAAGGAGTTTCAGTTTCGTGGCTAAAACAATTGGTAGTCAGTCAACTTAACGCGAACTGCGAAACTGGCCAATTTGATGCCTTTCAGCCAGCCGAATCGTGGCCAGCGCTTTTTTCTCCTCTCTCCTCTTCGTACAAATTGTAAAACGAAGACGGACAATGGACATTATACAGTGAGATTGGGTATGGAAAAGTATAGATACTCTAGAACGAATCAATTAGGATATATAAATATATATTATTAATATATATTTTATTTAATCTTTAATAAAAATTATTAATAAATAGGCAAATAAGTAAATAAAAATAAAATAAATAGATAACAAATAGTATTCCTTGTCGTACTGGAATTTCCAGAATAATTATGAGAGTATTTTTAATTTAGCTTTATTTTAAATATAGCTTTCGTCACAATATTAAAGTTTGGCATCTAGTTTTGTTATTTTGCTTGAATATGCTAATATATATTTAATATGTTTGCCATATTGTCATAGTCTCTGTTCGCTTAGAGTATTGAAGTGGATTTACTGCGCGCATGCAGCTCCTAGGAAATTATCTTGTCAATGGCTGCGCTTCAATTGCGGTCCAGTCTTTTGCATGGGCTGGGCTGTGCCCATGTGGAGCCCATGTGCGCACGGCGGGATAGTTAGGATGCCTGGAGTAGCGGGAGGGGCATGTAAGTGAAGGCAGCTACCAGCTTGAGCTTCCCTTTTGGCGAACAGACTTCTTTTTGAGGTGTGTTCCTGCTGTTTGCATGCGATACTCGCAGCGCAGCCCATCGAATCGCATCGCATCGCATCGTATTCGTGCAATATTTCTTCTTCATTTGTTGGCATAATTTACATATGGTTATGTAAGCCGAAGCCGACTTCGGCATGTTTTATTTAATTGCCAAAATCCAGCAAATGACCAAATGGAGAAAGATCCGTCAATTGGGCACAGCAAAAAGCTAGCCCAATATTGTTTTCAGCACTCCATGGAGCGATTACTCTGGGATGGGTGCGTATCTGTTGCCCAATTTGTTGGCCATTTCTCGGGCACAGCACGAGAGCAGAGCTACAATTGCTTAACAAATTCTCAATTAACATAAACTTAATGACGCGCTCAGTCGAGCACTTTCCAATTGAGTTAATGCTATCGACCATTTAGAGAGAAAGAGAGATATGGCAAATTGTTATATTTTGTATATTAGCAATAAAAGTTCTTTAGATTTGGCTCTCGCACCCATTTCCCCCGCGAAACCGGCTTTGGGCTCAAAGCAAAACTTGACAAATGTTTTTATTTATTTTTTTTTGCTATAAATAAATCTGTGTCACCAGTAGAAGCGGGCCAACAAAAGCCGAATTAAATACATATTCAAGCCATTCATGATTATGCAATTTATAAAATTAAATGAGAATGTCAAACACGCAAACTGCGTTTATATTTTGTTGTTTTTGATTCTTTCATTTCTTGTTTCACTTTGATTTGGCCAATAAACTCGCTTTGGTTCTAAGTAAAAAATGAAACTTTCCCAGCATAAACAACTAATTCAGGCAACGAACTTGGCCGCCAGCATTGGAAAATGTCATGCATAAATATAGTAATAATCTTGTGAGCTCTGCCTAATTAAGTGCGCGTCATAAATATTCAAAATCACTGATTGATCAAGAGGAATTACAGCCATGGCAGCTCCATGCGGCTGCACGTTCCATTTCGTGTTGGGATGCTATTAAAGCGCAGTCGAATTTGATTCTAAGCGGCCGCTGGATATTGCAAAATCACTCTCACAATCTTAAATTCAGAAATATATAGAGATACATATATATATATATATATATAAGTAGGAATTGGCGGCTGTGTGAGCGCCATAAGCATTTATTATTTTAATTAAATTTTATGATAAAGACAAAGCCAACCAGCCGCCCAGTTGTCAATGGCAAAAGCCAAAACAAATGTGCTTGTTATACCCTGTATAGTTGGGTGCTGTTGCACTGGGTGGATGGATAGCGACTAGGAAATTGTATGCTGCATCGATGTGGCCTAGAAACTTGTTTTGGTCGTAACTTTGACGTCGAAGTAACAAAATCTTTTCCGGCAAAAATAGTAACTGAAACAATGGGCCTTTTACAATATTAGTCTAAAATAAATAAAGTTACTCTAATGTACTTGTAATTTTTAATTATTAAATTATATATGTGGCACTTTATTTTTAATTATACTAAATAATATATGATATATAACATACTAAATAATATATATCATATTAAATACTCTCATGTTACCAAATAAAGTATATCTCATCTACAGGGTAGCTTTAGTCGATGACAGCTAGACGTTTTGCTGCAATTATGCAATTGTTTAGCTTGGCCCGCGCTGGTTAGCTTCTCGCGTTCTCGACGTCAGCTGCTGCTGCTGTTGCTGCTGGATCTATGCAAATTCTATGTCTTTATGCCGAAGCGAAATAATTATACATACAGCTGTAGTTATCAGCAAATTGAAACAACAGCCGCAACGAGTAGACCTTAGGACCCCCGAAAATCTATTGTCGATTGCAGCAACGCCCACGATTTTGGCCAAGTCAAATGCAAGGCAAAACAACAATAACAACAACAATAACAACAGAAACAACGTTGTCTCTTGCCCTTCAACAGCAGCAGCTGCTTGCCATTGTTGCTGTTGCTGTTGTCGTTGTTGTTGTTGTTGTTGTTTTTGATGCTGCTGCTGCTGCTGCTGCTGCTGTGCAGCATGATACTGCAAACATTATGCACTTCATTTCATTTGGATTGAAGATTGAAGTAGCTGTGTTTTTTCTTTTTTCAATACCTCAATTAACTCATTATGCGCATGCGCAACTTCTGTTTAGCCGAAAATCTTGCAGCTTTGTTTGCCCAAGATGTCTATCACACCAGAAGCTTACACGACCATTTTTTTAGCATCTAAGATTTCACATCTCGTGAGCAGGGATAGTCGCTTGTTTCTAGTTAAGACATCGTGAGTTGTTGCCAAAAACAGTTCCGTTTTTAACGTTGCGCTTGTGTTAATTGGCAATCTGTTTTATGAAAACCCAGAAAAACTCGTAAAAGCCAACAATATTTAAATATAATAAATATATATGTAAATAAACTGACCGAAGGTTGAAGTAAATTTGTAATTAAATTTTGTTGTTTATTTTTCTTTTTAATTGCGACAACAGTTGCATGAAATTTATAACATCTTAATAGAGGAAATCTAAAAGAAAATATATTTGCAGCAAATAATCTTTTCACTTGTAGCTGAAATTTGATTTAAAGTTGATCAACATTGACAGTTCAGATGTGCCTTAAGCATACCAAATAAATTATTATTACTTTATGGATGAACTTAAAATTTATTATTATATTTGAAATAATTGCGTGTGCGATTGTCATACAAGAAAATTTCAGCTGTGCCTAGGCCAGAGGCACCATTCATTTCTTCGATATCCATTTCGCTAAGATATTTCGCATCCCAGGCAGCCATGAAATCTCATAGACTGCACGCTGTGTGTAAGATATGGTATACTATTAGTAGCCATCTGAGAGTTGCATTAAGCTCGTCTCATAGTTAGGAGATTGGAATGTAGCTAGAAAATGTTGTGAGGGGATTCATGTCTAAATTGACCCGGGACAATGCTTGTCTCGTTATTCACGAGAGATATTTGCCCGGTGGCATATATATTAGATATATTCAAACAAATCAGGAAGGACCCGACAGTTCACTTATTGTTAAGGACGCCAGATATTGAATAACTCGAATTGACTGAACTTGAATGACAAATTTATCATGTTGGGCTCTACGCAATTTAAAGGACCGATAATATCTGCAAGTGAATTAATAAGAGCTTAAGATATATTGGGGAATGAAGGCGAGTATTTTCCGTAACTTTACCTTGAACTTCTGAGTTTTCGCTAGTATGTTCCAAGAGACTCTCCAGACAAATCGTTTACGTTTGCATTTGAATTCTCCCTGTTCTATTGCTGATCGATTTGATGAGACACTTGCTTGTCGAGCCACGATCTGTTAGGCATTGCCGTTGGCAGTTGCTTTCCGAGTATGTCCAATTTCTCTGAAGTCTCTTCGCGACTGTGAGTGAGCCGCCTGAGCTGCATTATGTTTGTATCGCAGTTGGAGAAGAGGCGACACCATGGTGAGGGCCAATGGCAACGGCATGGAGGAATGTGTTCCAGATTGTCGTCAGTTTTTGGCAGCATTCTTAGGCCAACGTGGCGCATTTGCCTCAGCCTGGCCATATCCTCTATCACAATAATCACTGTGAAGATTATCAGCGCACAAAATGTGGCCATTACCATGAAAAAGAGAACATTCTGCAGCACTGTTTCCAACCAGTTGGAAAGCTTGGACAGCAGCTGGCTGCCCCTTGAAGGCTTCGTCTCATCTTCCCCGAGCTCCATATTGCGAAAACTAAGAACTGTTTAAAATTTTGTTTTACATTTATATATGTGAATACAACTGCTTAAAAAAAATGACTTTTCGAAAAATCTAAAACCTAATAGTAAAACTAACTTCGATGAAAAGAAAACGAATGACTTGAAACTCTGAGAGCCTTTGTTGCTTGATAAACAAGACAGCTCTAGTCGAGACTGCTCGACTAGGAGATATTCTGAGCCCTGCGAGGCGCTGATATTCCAGTCAATCTACGAATAACTATTAACTGCGCAATAAGCAGCGATTGCGACTCTCAGGCAAAGGGGCGTGGTATCAAATTACGCTTGATAAACAAAAGTATCGATTGTCACTAAAAAGGAAATGGGAGAAATTATCGATAATACGTATGGTACGAGGTACGATAATACGGGTTATGGTAAATACGAGTATAGATAGTTGCTGCAGTTTAGGCAGACTCAGCTCGAAAACATATCTACTACTACTACTGCCTGTTACATGCATTTTGATAAAGCTATTTTATCCCGTTTCCCATTTTCAATGCAGGTAGTTACAGTTGTCATGTCAGTTTGTTCTACATAGTGCACAACTAGTGCAGCCAAATTTACAACTTTTTTCCCCTCTCTAATAGCCTTAATCGTGCAGAATAGAATCGCTAATCGAAAAGCATTGGCCACGCCAGCTAGCTGTATCCCCCACTCATATGGAACCCATTTGAAGAAAAATTGCGATTTAAAGTAAAGAATTATGTAATTATTTACAGGATGGGATATCATATATGTGTGTGTAGTTAACAATGTAGATTTTTTTTTAAGGGGTTGTTTATGGGTATTTGCGGAAGACATCTTTGGAAATGAATCGGGATGCAGCTGTGAAATAGTTGGATAAGAATTAAATTACACATGGCATTCGAAACTCACCTTTTTACTGCCACCGAAACAAATAGAAAAGCTGGGCGTCAAACACATGTATTTATAATGGCCATTTGAGAGTTGCATGCTGCTTATCTCATAGTTAGGATTTACGTATGGTTATGTATCTTAAGATTTAGGTATTATTTTTGCGTATGCAAGTGTTTGCATTTTGTTAATATTGACCCGGGACTATGTCTCAATCTTGACGAGAGACATTTGCCCGGTGGCATATATATATATAATTTAACTTCAAACTTTATCAGGAGATACCCGACAGTTCGGAACTTTAAGTGACGCCACAGTTGAGGAGGAAGTGCTTAATGACAAGTAAGGTGCAGTTGATTAAACCGATGTTTCTATTTACAAAATGTGTGTGTATGCCATATTGGTTTTAATTGCCTCTATTTACGGCTTATTTGTAATCTGAAAATAATTAACATTAGCATAGATATACAAGTGGCAATTTATAATTATATTTACCGTACAGCAGATAACCGAAGACCTATTCAAAGGCTGAGGATTGTTACTTTCAGAGCAGTTGGCTCGCGGTTCCATTCCTTTTGCCAGAGGCAATCGTAGGAGCGCGGTCGGCGCTTGAGTTCCTGCGCCGTCAAACTGTTGAATGCTGAGAAAAACAGCACGAAAAATCAGCGCCGACACCGAGAAATATTAGCGGCTCCTGCAGCTCCTCCTGCAAAACCCGACGAAAGTATCGGGATCCTCGTCGCCATTGGAACTTGGTTTCAGATTATTGAGAACTGCCATTACAAATATAAAAAAAAATCAAAAAAAATTACGAAACTAGTTTTTAGCAAAATTTTTATATAAAATAATTCCGAAGCCGAAATAATGAAAACAACTTATGCGTTGAAAATTCCAAGGAAATAAAGAGACTAAAACTTTGCTACGTTAAGCATTTAGAAAATAATATTTTCAAATGGAACGTAAAAAAAAAAAGGAAATTTTGCTGGCTACACAAAAAATTTATTTTTTATTTGAATTTGGAAGCCGAAATGTAATGCTCAACGTGAGCATCTAATATGAATGAAATACGTTTGCCTCGAGCTTAGGTACCAAATCGTTTGCCGATGAAATCCAGGGCCTACTGCCGTTCGAACATTTTCCCAACTTTCCCTAGCACTAGGTGCTGACCGAATCTCAAGCTCAATTTGATGTAATTGAAGGCCTTTAACAGCATTTTAGCGATCCATTAGACTGGCGTTTGATGTGATTGAATTATTGGACACTTAAATGGGCGTTTGGAGCCCCACTTGCAGATGTCCAATGCGATGCCCCCTCTGGCGTGGAAAAGCGTGAAAAACCTTTTTCTTGTTGCCCATTTAGCAGCGCTCTCAACACTTCTCCTCCTGACCCTCCCCACCAATGCCTCCTCCTAAATTCGATGACTTCACATATCGTCTTATTGCTGCTAATGAAGATGTTGCCCCATGGGACGAGAGCTCTGGCGTTTTATTAGTCCGGAAGTGTTATACTACATGTTGGAATCTGCGCATCTCCGACAGTTCAGTACGATGGGCACTGATAGATGAAGCATGTTAGGGGTAATTGGAGTTTAATTTGATTAAAGCATTGCCGCTTACGTAATGCCCGTTATTTAACGGTTATTTTTAAGGTATCTTTGGGGATGCCATCGTGATGCAGGCGATAATGAAACCCTGCAGTAGTCGTAGAGGGGCCATACTCTGGATATGAAATGGCTTAGTTATTTTTAACGGGCGCGACTTTATATATCTGTATCTGTGTATCTGTATCTGTGTATCTGCATCTATGTACCTGTATCTGTGTATCTGTATCTGTGTATCTGTATCTATGTATCTGTATCTGTGTATCTGTGTATCTGTATCTGTGTATCTGTATCTGTGTATCTGTATCTGTGTATCTGTATCTGTGTATCTGTATCTGTGTATCTGTATCTGTGTATCTGTGTATCTGGGTATCTGTATCTGGGTATCTGTATCTGTGTATCTGTATCTGTGTATCTGTATCTGTGTATCTGTATCTGTGTATCTGTATCTGTGTATCTGTGTATCTGTATCTGTGTATCTGCATCTATGTATCTGTATCTGTGTATCTGTATCTGTGTATCTGTATCTGTGTATCTGTATCTATGTATCTGTATCTGTGTATCTGTATCTGTGTATCTGTATCTGTGTATCTGTATCTGTGTATCTGTATCTGTGTATCTGTATCTGTGTATCTGTATCTGTGTATCTGTATCTGTGTATCTGTATCTGTGTATCTGTGTATCTGGGTATCTGTATCTGGGTATCTGTATCTGTGTATCTGTACCTGTGTATCTGTATCTGTGTATCTGTATCTGTGTATCTGTATCTGTGTATCTGTGTATCTGTATCTGTGTATCTGCATCTATGTATCTGTATCTGTGTATATGTATCTGTGTATCTGTATCTGTGTATCTGTATCTATGTATCTGTATCTGTGTATCTGTATCTGTGTATCTGTATCTGTGTATCTGTGTATCTGTATCTGTGTATCTGTATCTGTGTATCTGTATCTGTGTATCTGTATCTGTGTATCTGTATCTGTGTATCTGTATCTGTGTATCTGTGTATCTGGGTATCTGTATCTGGGTATCTGTATCTGTGTATCTGTATCTGTGTATCTGTATCTGTGTATCTGTATCTGTGTATCTGTGTATCTGTATCTGTGTATCTGCATCTATGTATCTGTATCTGTGTATCTGTATCTGTGTATCTGTATCTGTGTATCTGTATCTGTGTATCTGTATCTGTGTATCTGTATCTGTGTATCTGTATCTGTGTATCTGTATCTGTGTATCTGTATCTGTGTATCTGTATCTGTGTATCTGTATCTATGTATCTGTATCTGTGTATCTGTATCTGTGTATCTGCATCTATGTATCTGTATCTGTGTATCTGTATCTGTGTATCTGTATCTATGTATCTGTATCTGTGTATCTGCATCTATGTATCTGTATCTGTGTATCTGTATCTGTGTATCTGTATCTGTGTATCTGCATCTATGTATCTGTATCTGTGTATCTGTGTATCTGTGTATCTGTGTATCTGAGTATCTGTATCTGTGTATCTGTATCTATGTATCTGTATCTGTGTATCTGTATCTGTGTATCTGTATCTATGTATCTGTATCTGTGTATCTGCATCTATGTATCTGTATCTGTGTATCTGTATCTGTGTATCTGTATCTGTGTATCTGTATCTGTGTATCTGTATCTATGTATCTGTATCTATGTATCTGTATCTATGTATCTGTATCTATGTATCTGTATCTATGTATCTGTATCTGTGTATCTGTATCTGTGTATCTGAATCTGTATATCTGTATCTGTGTATCTGTATCTGTGTTTCTGTATCTGTGTATCTGTATCTGTGTATCTGAATCTGTGTATCTGTATCTATGTATCTGTATCTATGTATCTGTATCTATGTATCTGTATCTATGTATCTGTATCTGTGTATCTGCATCTATGTATCTGTATCTGTGTATCTGTATCTGTGTATCTGTATCTGTGTTACTGTGTATCTGTATCTGTATCTGTGTATCTGTGTATCTGTATCTGTGTATCTGTATCTATGTATCTGTATCTGTGTATCTGCATCTATGTATCTGTATCTGTGTATCTGTATCTGTGTATCTGTATCTGTGTATCTGTATCTGTGTATCTGTATCTATGTATCTGTATCTGTGTATCTGCATCTATGTATCTGTATCTGTGTATCTGTATCTGTGTATCTGTATCTGTGTATCTGTATCTGTGTATCTGTATCTGTGTATCGGTATCTATGTATCTGTTTCTATGTATCTGTATCTATGTATCTGTATCTATGTATCTGTATCTATGTATCTGTATCTGTGTATCTGTATCTGTGTATCTGTATCTGTGTATCTGTATCTGTGTATCTGTGTATCTGGGTATCTGTATCTGGGTATCTGTATCTGTGTATCTGTATCTGTGTATCTGCATCTATGTATCTGTATCTGTGTATCTGTATCTGTGTATCTGTATCTATGTATCTGTATCTGTGTATCTGTGTATCTGTATCTGTGTATCTGCATCTATGTATCTGTATCTGTGTATCTGTATCTGTGTATCTGTATCTATGTATCTGTATCTTTGTATCTGCATCTATGTATCTGTATCTGTGTATCTGTATCTGTGTATCTGTATCTGTGTATCTGCATCTATGTATCTGTATCTGTATCTGTGTATCTGGGTATCTGTATCTGTGTATCTGTATCTATGTATCTGTATCTTTGTATCTGTATCTGTGTATCTGTATCTTTGTATCTGTATCTGTGTACCTGCATCTATGTATCTGTATCTGTGTATCTGTATCTGTGTATCTGTATCTGTGTATCTGTATCTGTGTATCTGTATCTATGTATCTGTATCTATGTATCTGTATCTATGTATCTGTATCTATATATCTGTATCTATGTATCTGTATCTGTGTATCTGTATCTGTGTATCTGTATCTGTATATCTGTATCTGTGTATCTGTATCTGTGTTTCTGTATCTGTGTATCTGTATTTGTGTATCTGAATCTGTGTATCTGTATCTGTGTATCTGTATCTGTGTTTCTGTATCTGTATATCTGTATCTGTGTATCTGTATCTGTATCTGTATCTCTATCTGTATCTTTGTACTCTGGATCTGTCATTTAAAGCTTATCTAGTGTGAGTGATGCCTCAGTATCTTACAATCGCTTCTGACTTCATGTTTTCCGTGTCTACTCTGGATATTCAATTCTGATATATGTATTTGAACTCTGTGGCAATAATTGATTATTAATGCATAAATTTAATAGCCGGAAAATGTTTGTATAGCAGCGGAAACAGTAACAAAAGTAAGAACTAATAAGCAGACGAATTTTTTCCTAATCTCCGATTTTTTTGGTTTCTTTAAAGTAATTTTTGAAACCTCTTTCAATGGCTGCTGGCATTCAATTACGCTGGCTGTTATATCACCTAGTGCACAGGCCGCGAGTGCAATTTAAGTGCAAGCCAAGTGCTGATAAGCAGCAGCAGCCCGGGCCTCAACAATAGCAGACAGGGAATCGTTGCACAATCAGTCCACAAAGCGACTCCACGGAGACCCAAAGCCCGACTAACCCAAAATAAAAAACCAAACCAAAAAAATAAAAATTGTCGTAATACAGTTTACCCAGCTTTGAGCTTCTAAAAAGCGATGTCTGTCTGTGTGTGTGGGAAACGACAAATAAATTACAACAATGCTTAAGGTCAAGTGATTTGTGCAGAAAATAAGGCATATAGAAAAACATATTGTTTTGGGCTAGCCATGGCTGCTCTTTTTCTTTGTCGTTTCTGTTTTTTTTTTTTATTTTATTTGATAACCAAAGAAATGAATAGGCCCGGCCCGGCAAAGGAAACGTGGCTGACGCTCAAAGCGCTTGGGGGTCAAATGCCGTTAAGGTAACGAGCGAGCGACTTGCCGTTGGATCATCACATTTCAACACCATCCCAACACGTGGTTAAGTCTTTTGCCTTAAGAGCAGCCATCGCAACGGCTTACAAAAAAAAAAAAAAAAAGAAGAAAAAAATTGATTGCCACTTTGGAAGGCCGTTTGGCTGCCGTATGAATCAAGAATGTCTGGCAACTGCAGATAGCCCCAGCTCGAGCCCAAGCCAATTGCCTCTGACATTAGTCGAATGGCTCTGCTGGGAGTGCCGACTGTCAGTAAAATGGGGCGTCAGTTTGTACTCTAGCTGCTCCATTAATTATATTCGCATTAGTTGCCAAATCATTGAGTTGCAGAAGGCTCGTTTCGAATGGTGAGAACAAAATGGATAATTTTGAAAACTGTTTTGCTTAGTTTTGTTCTTGTTTAATTGTGGCAAATAGAACAGGCCATTTGCCCGTGCTGTAGGCTCATTTTCAAAAGAATCTTGGCCTTTTCTCATATTATGTGACCACATTAAGTAATCAGCCTGTGTTTCCTTAAGGTATTTGCCTTTGCATAATTGAAAAAAAGGCTTAACAACTTGAAATTTGTGTTAGTTTTGTAATTTTGCTCGCGTGCACAACGTCAATGTTTGTTTTTTGTTTATATATTTTTTGTACCGTTCCTTAAAAAATGAAGAAACAAACAACAACAAAACATTATCACAAGCAACGTGATTTCCGGAAGTTAAAGCGCAACAAAGGCGCCTGCGCAAATGTCGTCGCTGTCGAATTGATTGTTGTTGCTGTTGCTGCTGCTGCTGCTGCTGCAACGAAGAAGCTAAAGAAGAAAGTCGTGCGGCAACAGCTGCCGCAGTTGCAACTGCAGCCTCGGGCTCCATGTCGCACGTCCCACGTCCCACGTCCCACTGTCATCCTGTTTTTCGTGCGAATAATGTCATTTGTGTTTGTTTTATAACCAAAATTACAGCAACTTGGCCGAGTCAAGCGACAAGGGAGCCCAAAATAAACATGCAGCCAGCATAATTGTCGACTTGCTGGAATCAACTGCAGGCGGGGAAAGAGTCAGCATTGCATAGCTGCTAAAGTTCACTTGCACTTGAGGCTGAGCTCAGAATTTTTGCATATCTGGATAATTGATGATGGATTATTGATGGCTTGGCCACTTGGAGTGTGGGGGCCAGCTCGTGTTTTGGCCATATACGGGTGCCACGTGGCGCAGCTGACAGCCTAGCCAGAGATTGGCAATGGACGACGGCTAGACCCCACGAAATTGGCTGACAACCAGGTAACAATTTCGAATGCTTAGCTTGGCTTTAAGCAAACACCTGTCTACAATTTAATGTGGGTCTGTGTAGTTCCTCTTTGCAATTGCTTTCATTGCAAATTGCTTAGCTCTGTGGGTGGCAGGTGTGTCAGCTGCCAAAGAGGCCCGAAGAAAGAATATAAACATCATAAGGTAGATTCAAGAATGCGGCAAAAGAAACAAGAGGAAAACGAATAGGTAAAACTAAAGTATTAGAAAATCGCAAGCATTTATAAATGAATTTCTCTTTTAGAATAGCTGGGAACTCACTTTTATAGGGAAAGTTATTACAGCAATCTCTATCTATAAATATAAATGATTTGTATTTCTATTCTATGCATTCTAGGCATTTCCCCTGTACCATCAATCATTTGCTTTGAACTCAACATAATCAATATGATGATTACATAAGTCCAAGTCAAGGTCAAGAGCTTACTTGGATAAGGAAAAGAAATAAGAGTGATCTCATCGGGATTGATCGACTGGGAGTTACCCTGCGCAACGCTACGAACTTTCTTGAACAAGTTTCATAATTTCACTTCAGCATTTCATGGTTATAATATATCGTACTTAATAAAATACAAATAAATTTTATAGCTGAACTCTTTGTCCTTAACAAGAGTACATATATCATATATAAACATTATACCACTCTTTTGTTTCTTAAGGTATGAAAGGTATTTTGTTTGTTTGAGATTCCTTCTAACTCTTATTGCCAATAGATTAATTTCGTATTAGGGTTTTGTTGTTTTCATGGAATTTCTATAGAAATACAGCTGTCATTGGCCAGAGTAAATTAGAATTAAAGAAAATAGAAAATAGAAATCCATTAAATTGAAAGTTATCGTCAGCTAATTAGTAGACAACCCAGCCCAGTCCAAATGGTTGTTCTGGCCTCTGGACTATTCTTTGATCATGGCTAATTTTATGCCTCTCGCCGGCCTTTGAGAATTTGGCAAGTCGCAGTTCTTTCGAAATTGGAGCCTCAGTCTGGCATTTAATTAATGTTCCAACATCAATTTATGTATTCGCTGTTTCAGCAGAGATTCTATAAGAAATTATATTCGGCTACCTGTCGTGACTTAATGACCTTTTCGAAGCTGATGCCTGGCATCAACTTAAGTTATATTAATTATTATTGGCAGCCGTTTTACAAGGCAGCCGACACGAACATAATAAAAGAGCAAGTAACACTTTAGCAGGTGGCAGGTAGTGCCCGACTGCCATATACACTGTGTATCAAATGTTGAGTAAAAGTAAAAAATAAATGGTGAATAAATAACGTATTCAAATATTTAGAATTGGCATGTACTCAAAATATACTAAAACAAGGAAGTCAACTAAATCAAGTCAAGTATATACCTTTCACATATGAGAAACAGGGTATTTCAGAGAGTTTCAATAAGTCTCTGTGTTAATTGCAGCTTAATTTTCTATGCACTTCAATCGCCGGCATCTAATTAATTAGTTCTTTCTAGTTCTTTAAATGGCCAAAAACCTGTACTGTCTATCCCGATTGTCCGTCCGCAGTTCATCGAAGGTCATTTGGCATACCGGACAAATTGTCTGTGCTGTTTGTGCGCATCCGCGAGACAGATCCAACAATTGCCAATTAACGCAGAGTCTTTGCGTTTCAACTGAGGCCCTGCTTTGATGAAGTCTTCACAGCTTCCAGCCTCAGCTCGCCTCTCTCAGCTCAGGTCTTTATGCACTTCACAGCTGCTGCTCATCGCTTGACCTTTCAATTAATCATGGTTAATTTATTTGTGCATACATAAAACAATTTTTCCAGTTCCAAGACGAAGCGAGGTGTTTCTTCTGACGTTCAACGGTAGCTGCTTGTCAGCTCGTCTAGTTTTTCATATTCCGCACAAGTTTTGATGCGAGCGTCTATTAATTTTCACACCAACGGCAGGTTTCGAACTGAGCCTCAAACAGATGCTTTGCATATCTGAATAATTTAGTGTTTATTTGTATTATGTTTGTATTTGAATAAATGTAAATGAAACCAGCTTATGCGTGTTTTCATTTAGGGTTAAAGAGTTCACTCAACCCTTTCTTTTGGCACACAAAAAAATTCAAATCGAATTATTTGCATTCAAATTTAAGCAAATTCTAGTTTGATTTATCATCAAAATAGAAGATTATCTAACTTTTTCTTGCTCTATTGCATAAGATACTATTCAATTCTATATAAATATGTATAACAGTCAGACTGAAGTGTATAACTGTTTGGCTTTTGAAGAGCTTTTGATGAGGTCATCTGGTCTGAAAGTACACTAACGTTTCACAATTTGGAAAGAGAATTTAATTGACTTTAATATTTGTTTAACAATTATTATTATTTGGCCGAAATTTCGCGCCTTCCTTTCTATTAATAATATTTCTGAAAGTTCAACTCTGATGTTTATGTAACACTGAACAAAGGCAATGCGTAATTCCCTAAGCTCCGACTTCTATTTACAACACGCGCCTGCGGCAATTCGCAAAGGTAGAGCCACGAAATTAGAGCAGATAAATAGTCGAAATTATATATAACAATTGTAGAAATTGATTTCCAGCGAAGAAGAGTGGACAATAGAAACGTCGCATCATTGAAAACAAAAATGAAAAATCATAATCAATGAAAACGGTATTTGCAATGACACAATAAATAAATCGAGAAACAATTTTTGGGTGGCAATTGCGTGAAATTCCAAATTATTCCACTCTCAATTTCAGGCGTTATCAATGGAGATCAGTGGGTGAGTGAATACAAATAAACTGGTCCGGATATGGCTACCATTGCCACACACACCCACACCCACACACGCACATACAAAGGATGACATTTTGCATTGCAAATGGCCTATTAATGGCCAGTGGGCGCATAGGCCGGGCTCAGACAATGGCCTGCTGCTTACTTAGCTGGCAGTCGGAGCACTTTCTTTAAACAATCGAAAGCAAACAATCGGAATTTGTGGAACCACAAATCAAACACTCACAACAATGAGAAATCGCTCGCATTAGTCGCAATTGTTTTTCACTTTTTTTTTTTATAATATTTTCGAAGCGAGGGCGATTGAAACTGCAATTGGCCACACAAAGTGAATGTACCTAATCCACCTTAAGAGATAGAGTATTATACGAATAGAGATGAGTATGTAACGAATTGCTGATGGGATATGTATATTTAGATGATTTATATATATATAATTTCATACTCAGTAATAGGCGATATAGTCGAATAAAAATATAAAAGGAGTTGCTATAACTTAAAGTACGTCTAAAATGTAGTAATAGTTTTACATAGTTTGTATCTTGGTCTTATGATAATAATACTTTACTGTATCATCATAAGGAGAATTTTCATATAAGTATTTATTTTTTATAATTATTTATAATCTATTCTTTAATAAATACAAAGAAATAGTTTAATTTGTATTTTATAATTTTGCTGTACAACTCTTTAAAATTAAAATAAAGAAATATAATTCTGTAATTATTAATATTTTTCTCTTTTATTGTCGACATCCATTAAGAGAATTCATCTTTACTGAAGCTTTTAGGGTATTAAAGCAATCATTTCTGCCTTTTAGTTGAGTTGCTGCTGCTTCCGGCAAGTCATCCGCAGTGGGAGTCTCTGGGAGCTGTGTGCACTAGGTCAATATAAGCATATAAAATATGCGCTTATCCAGCCAATCAGCGGCTGCAATTAGCTGAAATTGCATTTAAGTACTCCTAAGTGCAAGCTAAAAAGAGAATACAAAAACAAAAATTTCCAAATGTTACAATTCTCCTCTAGTTGTGGTTAAATTTCCGCTTGTCAGGCACTGGGAAAACGGCTCCCAGTCGAAAGCTGACGTTTGGAAAAACGTGTGAAAATTATGAAATTGCATTTGCAATGGACTGCACTCCCGAAAAGGCAGCTGCAAGCCGCGCAAAGTGCGGTTAATTGTGCCTTTTGTTGCTCTTCTATGGCCGCTTGGAATACAATTTATCATCAGCGGCAGATCGGCTGCGATCTGGGGAGATTTGTGTGTCCTCCCTCTGTCATAAAGCTCACTTTTGAGCGTGCACATCCCTCCACATTTCGGCCGAAACAAAACCCAAATAAATAATTTCTCGGAATTAATGTGTCTTTGTTTGTTTGCTGATGCGAATTCATTAGTTCGCATTTATCATTTCATAATCGCAAAACGTGTCTACCAAAATATTGTTTTCTGGCCAAGTTTTTCTCTGCTATGAAGCCAACTGCAGGCTGCATTGTATTTTTAAAAGATTTTTTTTTTTTTTGTTTTCTATAGTTGTAAATCTTTTTAGATTGGCGTTCATTATATTTTTTACTACTTGCCAACTTAAAGGCTTGATTTTGTTTATATAAAACTTGCTGTCCTCTGTCACGTATTGCTGTGGAAAACTTTAGATGCATCGATAAGAAATGAGGAGCAAAATGAGGCATATTTGTATATATACATATAAAGCTGTGAATTATATAAAGAATCTTGATCATCTGTCCACCTCTCATCTCTCTTATTGCTCGATAATGCAGCAATGAGGTAAGGGAAAGCATGTTAAAGTCAGAGTGTACAAAGTATTAAATATTATGGTATACTATTTGATGTCGACTTATTATATATGGGCACAATGCATTGCAATGGAAAGAAATATATACAAATTGAGGGTAATTTATATTGTTTCTAACCATCTGTTATACTAAACAAAGCGTTACCCTAATTGTTCGGCAAATTAACAACTCAGCTCAAGCACAATGCGATCCCACAAAGAGTCTGATGAACATAAATAACTCTTGTTTTGAAAATTGAAAGCTTTATTTATTGTTTTGTCGAATTTACACTTCAAAATGTTTGTGTAAAATTATTGATATCCCAACAACAAATTTTGTATATTGCTTAAGATATATATATATATTGTCGAACTGAACTGACTTATTCAATGCAGTTCAATTATTAAAGTATATTTTAATTTATTTTTTACATACATTTATTTACTTAAAATATATTTTTAATATATTATATTTATATTATTTTTACTACTATATTATTAAATTTTTATTACTATATTATTACTGTATTAATTTCTATATTAGCTAGGTTCAAGTCTTTTTAATTTCATTATTTGCATAACTATAGCTAACTGATTGGCCCATGCTCAATTTGAACTCCTTGCACTGAGCTCAGACTTTCTCCAAGTCAAATTAAATAATATTTAAAGACTACACACACACACATGCACACAATACACGCGAAATGTGACCTAAGCAGCAATAACAACAATGGCAGAAGACCGAAATTGAATTAAGTTCAAGAGTTCAGGATGAGCTCCATGCTCCCCATGCCCCATTTGTGGCTGTCTGTTGTCTGGTTTGCTTTGACGGCACTGTCTTGCCAAGTGAGTACTCGTAACACTCACTCGCTCACTCACTCGCACTCATAATGGTAATCCCGGCTTATGCAACGTCTCGCCCATACAAAAGCGACAATTTGGCGTGGTCGCTGGGATTGACGCCGTTCGACGAACTCATCATCGAGAGCCACACATATATGTTACACGCGCCCTCAATTAGTGCGTCAGCTGTTTGCCTTTGGTCTCTGGCAGAAAGAGGCCCAATATGACGAATCCAATGCAACAGGCGCTGGCCGACATGTACATGGTGACTGGCAGGCCGGGGCCAAAGATCAGCAGCGGGTAGATCTTGAGCGATACGAACATGAACGCGCTCAGCGTGGCCATGCAAATGGAGGTGCCCAGGGAGCGAATCTGTTCGATAGCACAGAGAGGCAAATACATGAGATCACTTTGATTATGTGGATCAGTGGTTGATCTCGGCTTACCTTGGCGGGCAGCAGCTCAACAACAATGACAAATAACAGCGGTATAATGCCCAATGCGGCCATGAAGGCTACGAAGCACATGAGCAGCAGGGAGAGCCAATTGGTTTCGACTAGAAACTCAACGGAGGCAAGATTCTTGAGCAGCCCAATGGCCAGCTCACCCAGGCCCATGCCTGCCATGGAGGTCAGCAGCAGCCGGCGTCGCCCCACACGATCCACCAAAGAGACGGCACAGAGCAAGCCCACCACCTGGGTAACGCCCACGATAATGGTGCAAGTATTCGCGTCCATCTGGGTGTGCAGCTCGTTGAAGATGCTCGAGGTGTAGTTGAAGAACGCGAAGCTGCCCGACAGCTGGTTGCAGAAGATCATCAAGAAGTTCAGCCCAAAGATCTTTATGGTAGGTAGATTAACTGTAAACATAACGCACACATAATGCATAGTTGTAAAACCAACAGCCTCTTATCAGTATCAAGCTTACAGAAATCTTTCCAGCCGATATCTTGGCGCACTCCGCCGCTGAGCACTTGCTGCTTGAAAGTGGCAAACTCTCTTTCCGTCGAATCATCCCACGCTGACTCACCATCCGACTGAGCCATTGTCAGATTCTTGTAGAAACAGTACGATTTCTTTGCCTGCTCATCTCGGCCTCTGCGCAGCAAGTACTGCGGTGTCTCAGATAAGCCAAATATGGCCACTAGATAAACCACGGGCACCGCTATAGCTATGCACGGCACCAGATAGTAGTCCAGATAGGAGCTGAGCAGATAGCCGATTATAATGCCGACGCTGACATTCATCATGGCCATGGAAGACAGCGAGCCACGTATGCTGGGGGAGTTGGCACAAAAAGAAAGCAGTTACATAAAGAAGATCAAGCTTAGTGGGTGCTCAGATTACAAACTGCAATCTGCGAGAGCAAACAAACTGTTTTACAATATCATCATAAAGCAGCTTATTTGTTGTCTAAATTACACTGAATCTATATTCGTTTTGTGAGCTCATCTAGGCAGATTTATCCATTTCAGGGCTCGCTCTACGAATATCCAATATTACAACTTACTCGTTGTCGGAAATTTCAGCTACAAATATGGGTAATACCACATATATGCCGCCACCCGTGATGCCCGCCAGAAAGCGACCTGCGTACAGATACGACACATCTTTCGACACATAGATGAGAATCCAATATATCTATCAAAAACACGTTAGCCTAGTTGTTGAATAGAGCAATACTTCTTCATATAGATTAGTTACCATATTGGGTATGGCTAGCAAATTCAGGCACGCTTTGCGGCCCAGACGATCCAGCAGCAGTCCAAAGATTATATTGCCCGTCAGAGCGCCCAGCCCGATCAGTGAGCCCACCCAGGAGGTTTCGGTGACCGTGATGGGTGTGTTCAACGGCGTTTGATCTGAGCTCAGAAAAGGCAGCGATGGCGCCAACCAGCCTACACCAATGCCGTGCTGCAAGGTCAGGATGTGCACTTCACATGTGGATATACAAATAGGATTATGTTTTGAATACACAGCTGCCACATATAAATCTCACGGAGACCCACCTGTCATGGTGGCTATCACCTGCCAGCGATAGCGCGCATTAAACACGCTCAGCTTCTGTGTGATGTAAACCATTTTTAACCTTTTCCTGCACTGATTGCTATGGAGGGTTCTGCGAGCCTCTGTCTACTAAACGTTCTGAATTCGCTTCCCACTGGCTTTTATAGTGACGGAGCCTCAATAAAACTAAAGATTAGATATGTGTTGAAGTATATACTTTCTGTTGACCGACAGATACGCCTGGCTCCAATAGAGTTTACTGAATGATAGCCATTTGAGTGGCACCAGGCGAAATTCTTCAAGTGAAGAGTAAAGAGAACTTCCCTGGGATGATCTAATAAAATAACTTAGTAAAGGTGTTTTCAAAGAAAACGTAGTTTTTTTTATAATGCAACAGTAGTTTATCATTTTTATAAAAATATTTGCTTAAGCATCAGCCTTGTTAATGTAAGTGAACTTTGATTTTTATACTCATTCACAAAGTGAACGGGCATATTAGTTTTGTAGAGTGTTAGGGTTCGTCAGTTTTTAAGCTGCTGTCCTAGAATAGGACAGTTAAAGTGCTGTGAGTCCTTCTGACTATTTTATCAAAAAAGACTCAATGTTTGTGGTCCGTGAGTGAGTATTATGCAGTCAGTAGTGCTCGATTGCACTATTCTTACTCGAGCATTTTGGTTTATCACTGATATAATTTAATGTTGGTAAGACTTGCTTGTTGTTTATATCTTAAATTAGCTTTAAGTACTTATTCTATATTAGTTCTCCAATGACTGAGAGTTTCTCTATACAGATTAGGCGCAAGCTTTTGCGTCATCATTTAATCATTACAAGATAAGTCTTCGGATGCATTCCAACATAATTTCATAATATTATGAAAGCGACATATAAATTATAAAGTACCGTTATCAGATAATCATAAAATAATTGGTATAAGATATTAATATTATAATTGACTGATCTTCACAGAGATAAGAAATATAGATATAACAGGGTTAGTTAAAGAGAGATGTTGTATATACATATATACTAAACTTACAATTGACTGATCTTCACAGAGGTAAGAAATAGAGATATGTATATCAGAATCTAATAACAGGAATGCAGAGCTGTGCAAAAAGTTATCGCAGTCACACTTGCAGCTTATCTTATTTAATATTTGGTTTATCTTGCGAACAAACAGAAATAAAAGTTGAAAATCATTACCTGTTCCCAGGCAAATTATAAAACGATAATATAAAACTCATTAAGCAGAAAAGAGATGATTTCAGCTCGTATAAGCAGCATGCAAACAGACGACTTGGCAACAAGCTGAGAGTGAGAGAGAGAGAGAACTGGCCAATTGGCTCAACAAGTTGGCAAATTAGAGATTTCTGCTGCATTGATAAACACAATTTGCGATCGAGCATCGTGTCACAATAAATGATTTGCCTGCGATCAAGTGATTATCTGCGGTTCCTGGCTGGCGAGCCACAGAAACCTATGTCGCTCGATAATGATGGATGCTACCAGCTTGTCGGCAACTCTGCACCAGACTTGCATAAATCTGCTGTTTTTCCTCCTTCTTATCTTGCGATTGCTTCGTGATTCGTGGTTCCAGTTCGAGTTTGAGTTTGAGTTTGTGCAGGGTCAGAGTTCGGGCCCCGCGGTTTGATGTGCAGCTTTGCAAAATGCCCAATAAAAGAAATATTTTTGCAGTTACTGCGAGTCTGGAATTAAGCAGGCATATGATGTTGATGGGGCTGCCTCTCTGTGCACTTCCATATGCAGTAAAGTCAACTCCTATATATATCTTCCATTAGCATGCGATTGTTGCGCGTTTGTCACTTTCAATTGAGAGCTGATTCACCTTTGTTTGGTTGTCGCTGAAATTTATTTCCTAGAATATTATATGCTCATTGACATTCCCACTGGATGAGCAGTTCGATTTCCAGTTTTGGTCTGCATTGGAAATTTATGATGCGGTGCACTCTGAGCTGCTGCTATATTTATTTTGTTTCGGTCTTTGCAGATAAGATCTGAGCGGTTTGTTTCAGTAGGCAAGGCTCAATTGCTTCTATAAAATATGCTTTCATTTCGGTTGATTATAAAGACTTTCAATAGATCGTGAGCTATATAATTTATTCGGCAGTTTATTTTATAAATGATGGAATGTTGCGTTAGAGTGCGCAAATGATTTCTTATTTATCTCTTGCATCACTTTAATGTGTAATTCTAATTTATTTGAATTTAAAACACAAAAATGTGCCTCGCTTACTGTCTGCCTGCCTTCATTAATCAAAGCGTTGCCTCATATCTCCTAACTTTGATCTTGACATTTTCTTCGGCCAGAACAAAGCCCAAGCTGCGACATTTTTGGGTCTACCTAAAAAGCGCACACATTTGCAATCTGAAAAATAAATAATAATGTTTGTCGTACATTAAAAATGTGCCCACACACACATTATAAATGAGGCACAGGACAGATAACAATAGATGAACCAATCCGCAGACCTTTCTGGTACCCAAAAATTAATTAGATTAATTGCAGCTATTTGCAATTAGCTAAAGAAGCCAACAACAAATTGCCACTGGGAGCGGGAAGTCCCAGCTGTGGCCTCTGGCTGCTGCTGTGGAAACGACGCCATGAATGGATAAGCAATTGAAGGCAGCAGCAGCAGCAGAAGCAACCAAACGGTACAGTGAATACAAATTCGTTTTATTGTTCTCATGCTGTGACTCGGGCTCTGAACATGTTGACAGCAGGCGCGACAAACGATTCCGACTGCTGCTGCTGCCGCCGATGCTGCTGCTGCTGCTGTTGCTGCTACTGTTGCTACTGCGATGTGGGTGCAACATGCCTGTGGCACTTACAAAGGGTATTCGTCAGATGGAGGCCAGCACAACGAAAATCGCACGTTTCTATGCAAATCTTTGTTGCTTTTCAATCATCTACACGGCAGCGACTGCTCGCTTCTATTATTTCCTATACCCGTTCAGGCCGTAAAGCGAGTATATTCACGCTATCTATCTTATCAGTTTTAAGCTAATATCCTCGTCTATGCCTACAGTATTTAACAACTCGGCAGCTGATAGCTGTAGCTATTCAACAGTTTCCTGATCACTGAGCACTTTCATTTACGATGGACTATACCATGAGCTATACCATGAGTAAGGGTATTGAAAAACCTTTTTAAATATGAACCTAAATTTAGGGTGGTTTCCGTTTAATAAACTTTAACTTAAGCGAGTATTAAGCAGTCTGTTTAATGCAATTGTAGAGTTCTTTTTTTACTTGCGGGGGATCTCTCTTATTCTCTCGCTCCCTCTCTCTGTCGCCCCTTGTATTGTAATCCCCCTCTATAACTCTGTAGGTTTGTAGGGTCTTTGCGGCCCGTAGGTAATAATTATCGCTTGAATTACGTATTTCGGCTGCTTCTCGCTTTTGTTTACGATGCCAGCGTTGCGCCTTTTTTTTCTGTTGAGACTCTGTTTGGCAATCTCTGGCTGACATAGAAAATGGGTGTTAAAATTAACGGGACCTAAATGGTTTTTCAATTTTACAAAAGGCTTCTTCAGCATTGCATTGGATTGCTGCACGAAGAAAAAATAGAAAAACAAAAATGAAAAACAGAAGCCCTCATTTCATGTACTTTGATGGATAGTTTGGGGTTAAATATAGGTTAGCTTGTGGCTTCTTGGCTGCCCTGGCGATGATTTGACACTTTGCCGCAAAATGGCAAAACGACCTTTAAGGTTGTTGCTCAATGTGCCCGAGCATCCAACTATTTGGCTCGCCTCTAAGCATATGCAGCTGCGATGCGCTCAGTTGTACGCCGAATTAATTGTGGCAATGAGTTTTTGCCAGCAAATTGCCAAATAATTTTCCTATTATCTAGTTAAGCTGCAGTCTTCAATGTTAAGAGTGGCTTCAAAACAGCGCCACTTAAACATTAAGGAAATGGGTCTACGCAAGGCGGAATTAAATACTTAGAGTGTGCGTGACATAGCAAATCTCCATTCATAGCTCCCCAGGCACTCCAATTCTATTTTAGAACTACATTCACTGAGCTCAGCTCGCCCTTAAATATATTTTTAATTGGAATACTCAATAAAATGCTGCTGTCTAAAGCCTCATCGACGTAGCAATTAATTATAATGAGCTAACATTTCTATTAAGTTATTAAGTTGACAGAAGCACTGCCAGAAGATATCCTGTCTTGAGGTCTGCGCATAATTAAATGCCAAGAATTGGCAATTGAATGAACAATCAGAGAAGAATTTAATGAGGCCCACGCAACCGGCTTTTCTAAGGTTAGCACCATTTAATAGTTCTGCAGCCAGATTTGCTTCATTCCGCTTTGTCCACGCTTTTATTGCTACAGGGTATTTAAAATGGTCAATGTCATTTGTCGTGGAGCCAGTGGCTAAATAAATATAAATATATTGTTGTTTATACTTGAATGAGCAGGCAACCCCAATATGAAATGCAGAACCGACCCGCTATTAAAATCACGTTAAGCTAAGCATGCACAGCAAGTTCGTTGCTGCAGTCTTTCGTTTTGTGACTTTGAGGTGATTACCAGCGTCGCTTCTGACGATTACAGACGCTTTTAATAGAATCCAATGCGGATTTGTTCATGTAGCAGACAATCAGACGCTGCTGCTGATGGCTGGAAGTAGATATCGCTACTACCCAAAAAAGAAAAAAAAAAAACCAAAACAAAAAGAAAAAAAAAAAACTCGTGGGAATATTTGCGACTGCGATTATTTAAGCATTTCCTATAGCAAAATCATAATCGAAGGCGCAATGAATGCGCCGTGTAATGCAGCCATCTGCATCGCGTGGAGGTGGAGATAGAGATGAAATTGGAGGTGGAGCTGGAGAAGGAAGCAGTGGCAAGGCAGAAGCTGTGCCCAAGAAACCGAAGCTCAACACAGTTTGTTATGCAATGGCAGCGTTTGTCAGGGCTTCGATTCGCAGTCAAAATCACAGCGCCCCTCAACCAAACCAAGAAGCTGGCCAAATCATAATAAAAACTGTCCACTGTCAACTCTTCAGCTGTCGCGCATCTCATCTGTCTTCGGCCCGGCCAATGGCCCATAAACAGAAACCGCAACTCGAGTCATAAAGTCGTCAATGACAGCGTTTCGAATCAATAATTGAAAATCAAATTTGACTGCTGCCCCGCGCCGCGGCTGCTGCTGAAGAGCCCTACATTAATGATATATCTACTGGTTTCGCCTTCCCATTCCCTTTCCCTTTCCCCTTGCCATCAGCATTTCGAGTGTATTTGTTTTACGATGAAGATATCACAGCTTGAGATGGATACATTATTTCTCTCTGGACTTGATTATAAGTGAGTCATCTGTTTGTAATTTTAATTTTTCGCAACAGAAAGACACCTTATGAAATATAATGGAAGTATTTGAGATAATGAAGCGTTTTATAAATTTATTTATTTATTTTATAATAGTAAAAAATTGGTTCAGTAATCAATATATAAATGTCGAATTTCCAAGTGTATTTAGTTGGGAAAACGTATTTGAATAAATTTTATGGTATTTATTTTCAAAAAATTAATTTTTATTTATAAATTATTTGTATTTCTGAAATTTATGTTCCTATGAGGAATACATAAAAATATATTTTTAAATATTCAACCAATTTCTATTACTAGTCTGCTTAATCGAACTTGAGAATATTGAGACCTACTAGAAATGCATATTTATTTATATCTTATTGCGAACTAACCTATTTATAACACTGCCAGTGATCATAATGAATACATTAAACAGTATTAGCTTTTTTAATTTTTTTTCTGATAAATCGAATTATTATTTTTTTAATTTATAATACATGAATCTATTTATAACTATTTTCTATGGTCATAGTAAGTAAAATAAGCAACCTTACTGACATTTTTTTTTTTTTGCTAAATCAAACTTGAGAATATACAAATACTTTTGAAATTATATGTCATACATAAATTAATAGTTTGTATTAATAATTTAAAATATATTTTAAACATTTCTAATCGGCACATTTTGCTATGGTCATAGTAAGTAAAATAAGCAACCTCACTGACATTTTTTTCCTGCTAAATCAAACTTGAGAATATACAGAGATATTTAAAATTTTATGTCATACCTAAATTAATAATTTTAATTATTAATTTAATATACATATATTTCAAACACCTCCAATCCGCACATTTTCTGTAATTCTGCTGTCCGCTTAACAGCAATGTAAGCGCTTAACAGCACTCTGTTAACTGCCTCGCTCTCCCTCTCAATTGCGCCTGTAAACAGCTGATCGCTGGACCGGTCGCAAAGTCAACTGCATTTGCTTTGACTTTGCTGTTGCTTTTGTTTTTGCTTTTGCTTTTGCTTTTGCTCTTGCTTCTGCTTGGCCAGGCCAAAATGTTGTTGTTGACGACTGCGAGGAAGATGTTCGGCTGCTTCGGCGCTTCTGGCGAAGATCTGCGGGTGGCTTCGGCAGCTTTGCCGATTGTGTTTCTTGGGTGTATTTGCTGGGGAGTGCGTTTTCGCTGGAGAAGAGTGTGCGGAGTCGGAGCTGCGGTCGGGGGCCCGAGTCTGAGTCGCTCAACTACTAAAGTTGGACGCCGCATTTGCCAATTGAAACATTCAAATGTGAATATCGTACGGGTGAAGACGTCTTCTGTTCGGACTGGCATCACATTTTGTACTTCAAAGTTTTCTGATTGCATCTCGAAACTCTTGTGTGCTTCGAAAATACAAAAAATAAAAATCATTTGTGAATTGTTTCAAGCTGATTTTGATAAAGTGCTTTAGCTTGAAGCTTTAGTGCTTGATTAAAAAAATAAAAAATAAAAATTAACTAAAATAAACATACGAGAGGACTTTGTGTAGCACAATAACGTTTTCAAATGATAGACGCGAGTCAACCCATAAACCAGAGTTTCTCGATGAAATCACTTCAAAAAATCATTTGTCTAAGCAGTTAATTGAATTAACGAAAATACTCAGAGATATGAGAATTTAGTTGGAATTTACATATGCATTATTTCAATCTGAGCACTGAGAGTTTCGTTAATTTCTTTAATTGAAATTGCTTTGCTAATGATTTGTTTTAATTTTGAAGTGATTTTGTTTTTTTGTAACTGAAACTAAATTGTGTCATTTGTTCATTGGACAAACAAAACCTTAGTGAGACATATCAAACAAAAAAAAAAAAATCATAAAAAAATGCTACATTATAGTTAATCAACGACGAGAGCGAGCAAAGCTACGAAAACAGCGGAAAACTCTATAATAATAAAGCAAAAACATATTACTTCACTCACGAAACCGAAAGCAAAACCACTTTGTGAGCCACAGGAAGAAGTTGCTGCCAAAGTTGCTGCCACAGACAGACACCACACACACACACACACACACGCACGCGAACTTATAAATTTGACATTGAGGCTACTCTGATGCCGATGCTGCCGTCTAAAGGTAAGTGAATGCTCAGCGGACTGGAGTCTCGACAGCTGTAACTTCTAAGCGGTTCATAAATGGCAAAAGTGCTCAGACACCAACGAGCCTTTCACAAGTTCTGCTCGTTTTGATAGTTGTTAATTAAGCTTGTGATTTTAATAATTCGACTGAACTGAGAATGTAGAGCTCTGAGAAGTAAAGCAATTAAAAATATTAATATAATTAAATACGTTTTTAATTAAATCATTTTATTTCGTGATCACAGAATTATATATTTGATTAAACTTGATTTCAAGTTTAAGTAAAAAGCAATTATCTTTCAGATTGCATAATATTTTACTGACAGCAGTTTATTTTTTGTTTGTAGGAGAAAGTGATGAATAAACAAAAGACAATTATTAAAAGTTGTGTAAAAGAATAGTTAAAGTATTGCCAGCTCAAGGGTAATTCTTGTATTTTTAATTTGTTTATTAATTAGCTTTTGTAGCTGACCATGAAATGTATTCAGCTGTGCTCATCATCGAGCTGCCAATTGTCCTTTAATAAATTTGTTTGTTAATTATTAATTGCAGTTTTGGAACACAAAGTGTTAATTCACAAGTCCCTAATGGTTTTATAATAGTACAAAGTCATTGCAATTATGTGTCAGCAACCCCAGCAGCAGCCGCCTAATTGGCCAGGCGTAATTAACAAGGTTCTTAATTATTTAAATTATTCTAACCGGAATGTGCATGAATTCCGTTTAGGCAGAAGCAAGTCGAGTGCCTGATTAATGAGTTAAAAATTTGATTGGAAAATAGATTCACAGATGGAAAAATTGACTGAGCTGCCTTTAGATTGTTGCTTGCATACATTTCAATTAGTTTTGTTTTGTTTTTTTGCGAGTTTTTAATTGTCTATCTGCATAAATAAGCCCCAGCTGAGTTTTTGGCATTGTTTTTATTAAGGCAGCTGAGATGAAGTGGGCGCAGCTCAAGGATGTTGCAGTTGCAGTTGCACTCAGAATGCGCTGCTCGGGGGCATTTGGGGCAGCTGCAAATGCTGGAGTTAGATAATATTGTTGTTGCCGTTGTTTTGTTTTTGTTTTTGTGTATGGCAATTACGGGTGAAGCGACAGGCAGAGACACAGAAAGTAGTTGGTGCAGGAATTAGGAAATGCTGCTTAAATGTCAAGAGTTGCTACAGATTTTTCCAGCCTTGTGGCGCAAATGAACAAAAGAAAAGCGCACAAGTTGCGGCAGACTTTGCTTAGCCATAGTCAAGGAAAAGACAAATTTAGGCCAAATGTGTGACTTAACATCTTTCACATCACAAACCCAGACACACACACACACACTTACACATACACACAGACACAGGCACATGAAGACGGTCGCACACCCGCACCAGACGAAGGTGTTTCAGTTTATGTGGCCGAGGGTTAAAGTTGAGCTGGCAGAAAGAAGTAAAACTAGGGGGAACAAAAAGAAAACATCAATCTGGTTGCTTTAAATGTAGGCAAATGCTGTATACAATATAATTTTGTTGTTGTTGTTGTTGTTGTTACTGTTTGCTGTTGTTACTGTTGCTGTTGCTGTTGCTGTTGCAGATGGCCAGATAAAAGTTCAAAATGCGAATGCTTTTGCTTGGCTGGCTTGGTCTGAGTCCGACTTGGTCTGCTTTGCTCATTAACGTTTGCCAGCAAAGAAATGGCAAATAAATTTAAAAGTCATTCAAGCAACAATGCCCAAAAGCAGACCCACGCCCCTCTGCCCCAACCCCGCTCCATCTCCTTCACCCACCGCCGCAACTACAGCTTTGTTGTCTTCTATTTTAGCTGCTGCTGTACTTGTATCCCATTCAAGTGTTGATGCGTTAACTGGCGCTGCGTGCACATCGCTGAAAAGCCAATGAGCCGCATCTGTTGCTGCCAGAGCGTACGATCAAGTAAAAGTAACCTAATGTGTCTTGTTTTTTTATACTCGATTCCCCCTCTCGTAGACAACCAACCTTACGTTTTTTTTTTCTTTTTAGTGCCCATCTTTAGTGATTAATGAAGTGTGTAAATAATGTACATGTTTTCTGCCTTTGATGCTGCCTGAAGATTTCAACATATTCTAGGCATCGGCATTAGATTTGTTTTTGTTTTCTCGGCTACCCTGACATAATGCATTGTGTTGTTGTTGTAGTCGTTGTCATTGTTGTTGTCGTTGTTATTCTTTGCGTTTGCTTTTTGCTGAGCACTCAGCTTCATTACAAGTTATGAAAACGCTAGGAAATACAAAAGACTTTGACAACGAACTTGCCCAGCCGCAAAAGCCAACCTAAACAAAACATCAACGCGTGTTTCTCTCTCTCTCTCTCGCATTGTTTGTTGCTGTTGTTTGGTTTTGGTCAAATGTCAGCTACGCTTCAAGTGTAATAAATAAATCGTTTGTCAACCGCTTTTTTGGCTGAGAAACGAAAGACTTGGGCAACGAACTTGAACTTTTGTGCAGCTTGGCTTTTTGCCGGCGTATTCGGATGAACTTTAAGTCGCGTCAGCTGTAACTGCACGCATATATACATACGCTCATATATATATATGTAGGTATCTATAATGTGCTATTACCACATCAGATTGCAGCCTCCCAGCGTCTACAGCATGCGTAAACTGTGGCATTACATCACGATTTTAAATATGATCATTACAACTAAATGCCAAGTTCTTAAATTACAGCATGCAACATAGCCGTAAAAAGAGTAAAGACTGCACATTCATCAAGCCACGTGCGTTGCGAATTGCGTACCCACAAATGCTGGCTTCAATTCGTATACGGGCAGCATGCCGATCGCCGCTTGCCGCTTGGCGCTTGGCGCTTGCCGCATGCGGCTAAATGTCAGAGCGAACTGCCGACCTCCATGCGCTGACAGGCAACAGGCAACAAGCTTTGCGTCATGCCATTTTAGGGCTAACATTGAGTGGCATTTGCTTTGGTCTCAAATTTTCTATTCATCTGCAGACTGTGAAGAAATTGGAGCATCTTTATTTATTGCAAATATCTGTATAAATATATACATATGTATATAGATATATATATATATACTTTTTTGCTATATATTTTGTATTTTTTGTTTTTCCATCACAATAACTCAATGTCAGTCAATTCTTGATATATTTGGGTTTCGGTTCAGGCCCGCATGACAAATCGCTATGGGTTTTCCATCAAGCATTATGCAATATAGTTGAGATACAACAATAAACATTAATAAAAACATTGCTATTTTTAAGATTTAATAAACTTAATTATCGACTTTCATTCGACAGTGTGCCAAGAAATTCAGTCTAACGAACAAGTTTAATACTTAAAAAATATTTATAAAGACGAACAGATTTGTTTTGGTTAAGAATGCAAAATTGGATTTTATGAGCGCAGAACTTGTTTCTACAGTGAGAGAGGGAGAGAGTGAAAGAAGAGAGAGAGACGCAGAGAGAAAGGGAGTGTCTGAGATCTGTACTACGCCTCATCAGGATCTATATTGAGGCAATGACATCACCATCATGAGCAAAGGACGCTGAAGAACTGGTTCTTAGTGGAGTGATTCAGTATTATGATGTTTATGCTAATGCCATCTTCTGGTAGCGACACAGTAGGTGGGTACGCATTATGCGACTTAATCTGGTCATAAACCAAGCCCTTGTTTAAGTTGTCAATTAATCTTATGGCCCGCACATCTTCTTGTCTATTGTTCGGCCTGCTCCAAAGCATAATCTGTTACCTAACTTTCAGTTCCGTGTCATCTATTTTTTTCTCAGGCCAACAGCAATTGCGTGCTGTCATTGCCATCATTTCCAAAAGTACTTAGCAGGAAGCTGGCAATGATACGTCTATTAGGCGACTACTTAAGTAGGCATCATAGACTACCACTAGGCGGCTTTTGGCCAATTAGAAACGCCTCACCCTGTGAAAAATCATAAATCAAAAGCACCAATAATTCCGCATCTTAAAATATATACAATATATTGTGTATATAGTTTTGATATGAACGCTTAGGTCACTTTGATTATGTGCTTCGAGCACAATTAAAAGCGCGAAGGCAACAAAATGACAAGAGCTCTTAACAGTCATAATCGAGGCACTTTGATGTTGTCGACAACTCGATGGCTTTGTCATCGCTCAAAGGCAGCACAGAAACAAAACAGAAAACACGACAGACAAATCAACAGCTCGTAAGACGGCGTGTCTGCCGCAGTCAAGTTCGTTGCCTAAGTCATTTGTTTTTATTTAGAATCATTCGAGAGGCACAAAAAGAAGATAAATTATTCATTTTATTATTCATGTTTATTAGCAATCATTCGATAAAATTTACTTTTATTTGCATATTGTAAAATAACAAAAATGTCGAGTCTGAAATTTGTTGTTGATCATTCAGATATGGAGAGGCGAATTCGGATTTAATTATTACAATTTCATTTGGCTACTGCTATTGTTTAATATTTAGTTATTATTGCTATAATAAAATTATTATTATTTTATGCCATTTCCGCTTTCATTACATTTTCCGCTACTGACCCAGACAGCGATAAGCACAAGCAACAACAAACAATCAAATCATAACAAAACGAATATCAAAACTGACTTTCGTTTACGTGGGCCACAATAAACAGCTAAAAAAAACAACGGAAAAAAAAACAACAACAACAACAGATAAACAACATAGCCAACAACAGCGTCGGCAACAAGAAACAATTACGCCAAACAATAAGCGACTAATTCGCAGCTTCAGTTGAGATGTTGGTGGCGTATGAGCGATGTAGATTGAAGCTGTATGCGCGCATGTGCTTGTGTGTGTGTATGTGTGTGTGAGCAGAAAGTGTATAGAGATGAGTGCGGGTAATCATAAAAAGACCATCGTGATGAGGAAAAGTGCGCTGGTGTTGTATAAATTGAAGAAAAGCCGCAAAAGCAAAAGAAAATTGTGGGCCATTGTTGTTGGCTAATTAATCAGCATCAGCAGCAGCAGCAGCAGCAACAGTAGCAACAGTAGCAACAAAGCCAGCAACAACAACAACAGCGAGCAAGCAGCTGATTATTTAACCAAGTGACATAAATCTGCAGTGGGGCTGACCCACATTTTGTGGGTGGCACATAAATCAGATATCGAGTCAAAAATAAAATGCAACAAAAAGAAGAAATCGAAATGCAATGCAAGAGCTGCCACCGGTTTTTCAGTTCGGATTGTGGCAACGCCCGGCCAGACCAACTGGCGGCAGAACAACGCCAATTACCTATTAATAACAACAGCAGTTGTTATCGTTGTTGTTGTTGTTGTTGTTGTTGTTGTTGTTGTTGTTGTTGCTGCTGCTGTTGTTGTTTGACTGCTGCAATTGTTGGCGGCGTAGCTGGCGCCGCCTTTGCTTGTCATAAATTGCAGTCGCTGCTGTTTTCGCTTGCCGGCAATTGCCCAACAACAATTGCAGTTGCCGCTTTTGTTTGTATTCGATGCTATTGCGATCTTATTTATGTTTATTTTAGTTTTAATATTTGTTTTACTCGCTGACTTATACTCTAAAGATCTAGATATTTAATGAGGATACTGAACTAGGGAAATAAATTTTCCAACGGACTTCAGATTTGTATTCCAATTTCGATTAATTTCATTTTTCAATTATTCATCGTATTGACAGCATTTTATTTATTTTTATTAATATTTCCCTATCAAAACTTTCTAATCATTTAAGTTTAAATTCATTTTTTTATTTTATTTTTATATATTTTTTATATTTTATTTTATATAATTTTTATATTTTACTTTATATATTTTTCATATTTTATTTTATATATTTTTTATATTTTACTTTATATATTTTGTATATATTATTTTATATATTTTTTATTTAAAAATTTATGCTTTGTACTAATGAGTTGTTACAATGAAATTTTATTTATTTTTATTAATAATTTTTATTAATATTTCCCTATCAAAACTTTCTAATCATTTAAGTTTAAATTCATTTTTTTATTTTATTTTTATATATTTTTTATATTTTATTTTATATAATTTTTATATTTTACTTTATATATTTTTCATATTTTATTTTATATATTTTTTATATTTTACTTTATATATTTTGTATATATTATTTTATATATTTTTTATTTAAAAATTTATGCTTTGTACTAATGAGTTGTTACAATGAAATCAATTTTAATAAAATTCCACATTAAATTTGCTTTCATATTTATATTTTATACTTTTTATTGAATAATCAATTCTAATTTTATTAATTTTTAGTTTTTTTGATATACTTTTTTTTATATATTTATTTGAATTACGTATTTAATTTAATTTTATATATTATTTCGAATACTTTTTATATAACAACATATATTTTGCGTTACTGAATTGATGTTTAATTCTATTCAATTTTAATTTTATTTTCTATTTTATTTTGCATACTTTTTGTTTAACCTATGATTCGCACTACTGGGTTGTTGTGTATCTAACAAGATTTAGTGGCACTTAAATGTCTTAATATGCTTCTAAATATATTATAAAAATTATTCACCCCAAATATCACATGCGACTCAAGTTTTATATAAATAAAAACAGGTTCGATGTCGCAGTGTTTAGTAAGCAGTTCACTGTTTCAGTTATGCGATTGAATTCTTGTTATTCAAATTGATTCAAAGTATTTTTTATCATTGGCTATAATATATAATTTGGAATCTCGCGCGTACTTTTATAAGCCTTTAAATTTATTATCATTTGATTTTTTAAAATTTCTTCTTTGTACTCATAAATATTCAGAACTGGAGTTAATGACGTATGTTACATGGGGTTCAACGTTAACTAGTTTACAGGTCATAAACTCATAACATGATACAGGCCGAGGAAAACAATTGCTTAACAAATCACGAGTTGTTATAATTTTAAGCTATAATTTAAATCTACAAAAATACCCCAAAAGCAAACAGAAGTAATAAAGATGAACAAATTGAAGGAGATTTACAACATCATAAGCCGGAGCGATTGTTGGTTGCCCAGCGGAGCGAACCCCCAAGCAAGAAGCGCTCAATTAGCGCCCTTCGGCAGGAGGTCCATTGGCGCTGCGGGGCATGAAAAATTGGGCCACAAAGGCAAAGTCTAAGGCGCTAAGTGCTAGGGTTTGCTTTACAAATCTCAGTCGAACTCCAGTACAGTGGGCGACGCTGTGGGCGGTCCCAGTTAGGGGGCAAGTGTGAAACGTGCGGACAGGCACGCTGGCACGAAGCGTCGACCTGTCTGGCGGGCAGTCAGTTTTTGCGCCGCTTCAGAAACTTGCAAATGAGCTGCGGACGAAAAAATTGCGCTGCCTGCGGAAATGCACAAGAATTCTTGTGCAAAGAAAAACATACCGAAATCGTAACACGAGTAGAACCAGCCAGCAAGAAAAAACTCAGCCTCTGGCCAAAAAAAACGCCAAAAAAATGTTGCATATGACCTCAAAATCTATTAGCACGTCGAACTCTGGCGGCTATGAAATGCAATCGTAGCCGCCGCCCCGTAGGGCATTTTTCTTGTTGTTGTTGCTTGATTTGTTTTTTCTTTTTGGACTGCAAACATTAATGTCCAAAAACTGTGAAGTTGGCCCAAAGGCAGTGGCAACCGCAACCACAGTCACAGTTACCTCAGCTGAGCAGCGTCTGTCTGAGCATGTGAATCTGTGGCACGTAGGTCAACGCATCAGCAATCGCAGCGGCTACATCGTCTGGCTGAGCAGCAGCAGCAGCAGCATCGGCAGCAGCCAAAGCCCGTCCACGTCTCCAGCTGTCTGTCTAGTTGCCTATCTGACGGCCTTTAGCCACATCTTCGGAGTGCGGCAAGAAAAAACTGTCTAAGTTTTGTTATTGCAAAATGTACATGGTCTGCAGTTTGACGCATATTCACACCTGACTTTGTTTCCCTTGCTGCGGTGCTGTGCTCTAACTGAACTCGTAGGCGCACGAAAATTGTGTTTAATGCATGTTTAGTTACTTGGAAAGTGTGTAATTAGTGGGTTAAGTGAATGCCGTATTCGAATAGTATTCTTGGCTGTCTATCACGTTCCCTTTTTAATTCGCCAAATTGCTCATTGCTCTTCATTTGTGTTTATCGAGCATGAAGCGGGGCAATGCAATGCATTCATTTAAATGAAACCCGTCTAAGATCACGAGGTAATTAAACGTTTGCTGGTGTTGCCTTCATGTGTTGCTGTTGTTGTTGTCATTCATTCGTTATCTATGCGCTTGATTTACCGTATTTGACCGTATTTTGCCGTTATTAACACAACAACAGCAACAACGGCAACAACTTAGCCCGATTCACAGGCGTTACAACATTTGCCGTTAAATTATTCAACTTAATTATAATTATAAATTATGCAAATATCAAAGCACACAAATGATTTAACAGCCAAAAACTCAGATGGAAGAAGACAATATCACCAAATGCGACACAATTGTCCAGGGGTTCGCTCCATCAGCCAGATGATGCCAATAAGAAATAAGCTCTTAATTGTTCGGCTCTTAGCTCTTCTCCTCGCGGTTGTTGTTAGAAACTTGCAAAATCCTCTCCAAAAACAAACTGAGCACCGTAGACTCAATGTTTTTTTTTTTTTGTTTGTTTTTGACTTTCAAAAATGTTGTTGTTGCCGTTGTCTGGGAAACGTAGCGCAAGTTGAGTTGTTGGCGCGATTTATGCTTTTATAATAACATTTTTCACACAATTAATTTTAAAGCGCAGCTAAAGAAAAAAAATATAGAATCTAAATGTTTAATATTTCAATTTGCATTGTTTTTGGCAGCAGCGTATATTGCGTTTAATTAATTGTACAAATTAGCATAAACTTGCCTATTTGAAAGTGCTAAATCCAAAGACTTAAGGCACGAACTTGAACTTGTCAAACTGCAACGAAGCCGAAAGTGTTCAGCTGCGATCTATCTGTGATACTATTACTGACTCATGGATTAGATGCCGCTGTAGTCCCCGTCATTAGCCACAGAAAGGTGACCAGCTGCAAGCGACGCTCCCACAACGGGTTTGAGCATTATCTTTCGCTTATTTATTTATTTTTGTTTTTGTTTTTTTGGTAACTGCATTGAAGATGCGGCAATTTTATGCAATTTTCACAACAGGAATTGTCAGCGATGCCCTGACCCGCGCCTCCAGCTGCCGTTTCATAATGCAGTGAATGCAGTAGGTGCACATTTCGCATGCCATTCGATAAAGGTGAAATTTCTGCTTGGCATATGCAGACACAGTGCACAAGCCGCAGCAACAACAAGTTGAAATGAAAACAATTTATCTTTAGTTACTCTTCTTCGGGCAGGTATACTAAGTGCTGTACTGTACTGTACTGTACCGTTAAAAACATTTGAATCGATTTAGATATTAAACTCGCCTACTATGAGATCAAAGTCTTCTATCTCCTTGTGCCTTGTATGCCCAAGAAGTTTCCATTTATATTTCATGGCATAATATTCTGCTATAGCATAAAATTGTCATTTCGGTCATTTCATTTTTAAAATCTTGGAATATTTCAGATTGCTTTGAATTTCAGTTTGCTACTGCAGGGTATTAAATATTCGGCTCGCTCGTCGTTAGCCATTCCTTTTCTCGTTAGTTTTTGAGCGGGCCGCACACAAAGAGTCTGCAAAAGGTTCGCTTGGATAAACAACGTGCACGAGATAAAAATGCCAAAACAAATAAATCAAAACTACAAATAACACGTATACGACACGTTGCACGGCGAGACGAAGACAAAGCAAAGCTAAGCAAAATATTTTCGCTTAGCATGGAGGACGCCTCAGTTTTCATATCACTATGTGTGGGTGTGTGTGAGTATTTATCTATGTGTGTGTGTGTGTGTGTGTGTGTGTCGTTTCAACACTTGCCCGACCAACAACAAATGCTTCCTTCATGTCAGCGCAGCAGTTGTAAAGGTTAAGCGGCAACTTGACAAAAAGGTTAAAACGATTTAACAGACATTTGGCAGGCTTGTCTGCAGCGCAGATTGGCCGATACATGCAGCGAACACCCGCATTGCGTCCTGGACAGCGTCACCTAACAGTGTGTACATGTGTGTGTGTGTTTGTGTGTGTGTGTGTTTGTGTGTGTGTGTGTTTGTGTGTGTGTGTGTTTGTGTGTGTGTGTGTTTGTGCTTGAAGGCGGAACAAATTTTTTCTGATTGTTGCGGCTCTCGGCTGGCCAAATGTTAAATCCAAGAGCCGGCGTCTCTTTATTATTATTTTTATGGCCGCTCCAGCAACACCTGTTGCCATGGCCCCCGTTGACAGTTTTTCTTGCTGCAGTTGCCGTCGTCGACTGATAATGATTCAGCAACAACAGCAACAGCAGCAGCAACAGCAACAGCAACAGCAACAGCAACAGCAGCAGCAACAGCAGTAGCAGCCGCTTCATATCTGCAGTTGCAACTTCCTTATTTGTCATTGTAGTCTTTGGCCATTTCGCTTTTTACTTGCTGATCTTTTATTTCTTTTCACTTTCGTTGCGGGCGCTCGCGCCATGTGAATGCCCAGGCATATCCCATTTATCATTTCGAAGATGATTGAATTGAATTTCTTGTTTTCTTCTGTTTTCTGTTTTCTGTTTTCTGTTTTCTGTTTTCTTCGGCGCGTTTCGCATTGTGCAAACACATTTGCTGGCAAGTGCAAGTAATGAATATGTATTATTGAATGACTCTCAAATTGATTTCGGTTAGGATTGGCTATAAAATGAAACGAATAATTAACAAAGCGAAGAAACACAAGTACTTATTATGTAAACATGCAAATGCTTATGAATTTCTATTTTATTTTTATAGTTATTTATTGCTAAAACTAATTTGGAACAATGATTGAATTAAAATCTGATATACTCATTACATATATTTTTCTCCTTCACTTTTATTTGTGCTTGAATTGGCTTTATTCAATAAATCTGATTTTACATATATAAATTACTCATCATATTCTTAAATTGAACTGCGAAATAAGAAACAATCGCTTTCAATTTCATTGATCTGCTGCCGTTAACTAAGCCTTGGCAATGACAGAATAACAAAACTCCGGCGGGTAATTGCAAATTGAAAAACGTGGCCAAGACCAATTGAGGCAATCAAATTAAATATATTAAAGAAGCATGCAACGGCTGAACTTTAAGATAATGAAATTGCACAGTTATTTATTGATGAATTCAAAAGCGTTTTATTTAACTCAGCAGCCAGGTGCTTGGGTCTTGGACTTGTGTGTGTTGTGTAATTTGTGTGTTTGATGAAATGCAGACAACAACAACAACAACAGCAACAACAACAGCAACAACAAACAAATAAATTTATTTGTGAGAACAAACAAGAACCCCAAATCCAAGGCAGGCAACTAATTTAAATACAAAGAAGCCTCCATTAGACAATGCATATAAAACAAAAACAAAAATAATAAAAAACAAATAAGCTTTCGCAAAGCCGCACCCACAGTCGCCAACCCCCTCCCCACCTCCCCGCTTACGACCAGATGTGACTGCATTTAATGTTAAGGTAAAACTAATGTGAACATAAAAGATGTATTTCGATAGCTTCTGCTCGTCGAGAATATTCAAGAACTGAATAGATTGAAATAGTTGGATAGAAATGAACATGGAAAATTGTTTAATTGAATGCAAAGAGTGTCACTGGGTAAGCCGGTCGCCAGCTAGCCCCTCGCTCCCTCACTCTTCATATTGTTTGCAGTTGTGCAAATTGAAACAATTATTTGAAATTATGCAAAGTACGCAGCAGCAGAGGCAGCAGCAGTAGCAGCAGCAACAACAACAACAGCTGCAAAAATGAGCTGACGGAAGTGACAACGATTCCGAAGTGAATGTCTGCAGCGTTTGACTGACTAACTGACTGACTTAGTAACTGACTAACTGAGTACATGGCACAGCTGCTGCTGCACCGCTCGAGTCATTTACTGCTACCCTGCGTCCAGGCCTTAATTTATTTCATTACACATACGCCAGATAGGACGCCTTTGTCTAAGCTCAGGCCAGTCGACTGATGGACTGCTTAACGCACAGCTGTTGGCAAAGTCTTTGAAATTGATTATTGGATTCCCTATATATCTATATATGCCCTCATATATCAGCTATCCATATATATGCATATATATATATATATATATATATATATATGCTGACTGACTGATTATTTGATTAGTCTTTGGCACTGGCATCACACGAGTCTATGACACCCACGCCCTGCGCATAATTGTGCTTTATCTGCACATCTGACATACATATATATGCATCTGTCATATGCATATATGCAGACGCATCTATCTAGGCATCGCAGAGATACGCTAGCTATCTATAACTTGTCTCTGCTGACTGCTGCAATTGCATTATGTAATTAATTTGCAATGAATTTTTGTCCGTGCAGCGCGTACGCTCGCACAATTATATATTTTGTGTCTTTGTTGATTGTTTCATGTTCATTATCTAATAAGCCCGTGTGCCTTGTTTGTGATTTTATTTATTTATTTACTTCTTTTTGCATCCCACGAGCTGTAGCAATAAATATTCATAATTTTATCAACAAGCCAGCAACAAATTGTAAACTCACTTTTTGTGTTTTTCTCTGTTTACTTTCAGGCATTTCAGTGCACAAAATGCGGCGTACACAAATACAATTGTTATGGTGTGGTAAGTGTGTTGAATGATAACAAATTATTTTGAAATGTTTCATTTTAGTTTTAAGCAATATTTCAAAATACTTGCAGACTTTCTGATGGAAACAATTGAATGTTGGGCTTTATTATTTAGATCTCCTTGAGAACAGCTTAGTCAACGACTTGTTTATGTATTAAATTTCTGGGGAATGCAAATATTTTTGGCTTTTAATTTATTGGGCCTTTCAATTTGTTGTTCATATGTTGGTCGAAAACAACGCCCACATGTTGCAACAATCCTTGACCTTGTCACCGCAGCAGATTCCCACAATCCATTAACACTAACGGCACATTTAAGCCAGGCCAAAAGCGACGCGTGACGCGTGACGCATGCGTAGGCAGCAGATCCACGAACAAAAAGAAACAAAACCAACACTCAAAAGGCGGATTGCGTTTCAAACTGTCTTTGTTTTGGCTTGTTTCTGTTGCTGTTTCTCTTATTATTGTCGTGCGACAAAAACGTGTTGACCCAAGTCAAAGACATGCGTTTCGGCTGAGCTGTTAATTAACGTCGAGATGTCTTTCCTAGTTGAGTGCCTGGGAAATGGCTGATGGAAATGCCACACGCTGAAAAAACAGTCATTAGTCCAGCCCCGCTGACCCAGACCCAAATGTCAGAAGATCTTGCTGCCCAACTAAGCGTCCAAAATCAACAATTGAGCTATTGAACAATGCAAATATTTGTGTAATTGGCAAGTGAGCGACGCGCTTGTCCACCTGGCCTGCTATGGCCAATGTGAGCTTATTCGCTTCGCTTCTTTTTTTATGTCTTTTGGGGCGTTTCAATCAACGCGCACAAATTATGGGCAATTGTTTAATTATCTGAGGCAGCAACACCCTCGATAAAGCAAACGTTACCATCAGCGCGTCTCTGATTCACGGACAATTGTATAATGATTCACATAATCACGACGATTATGCAGCAATCGAACCTTGAATCTTGCGGTCGATAGTTTGGTTCGGTTCGCTTGTGGTGTCGTCTTCCATTCCAGCCGCCAGTTAACCTGTAGCTCATCCGCAAACAACTCACCTTTTACAGGTTTGCCTCATACATTTAATTGTTTTTATGCTTTGAAAATTTAATTATTGCATTTGTCTGCTTGAGGTCAGTCACTGGTCACAACACTATCGTAGTAGCAGTCACAGTCACAGTCACAGTCGCAGTCGCAGTCGCAGTCACAGTCACAGTCGCAGTCACCAACGCAGCAGTCACAGAGTTTTTGCGCAACTCAGCAATAGATATAAATATATATATAGACAAAAAGTCAAGGTTCGGGAAGTTAATTTTATATCATATAAAAATCAAATTTATCAAAATCTCAAGATATATGCTTAACTTATAAATAGCTTCAGTTTGCAATTAGTTGGATGAGTTCCAATGATATAAAGCGACAACTGATCATTAGTTTCCGCTTAAGAAAATATAATAACAAATAGGCAAATGTTGTTCTTTTAAAAGGCATTAAGATATTTATATAATTGCCAAGCGTTTAAGCACAGAACTTAATAAATTATTTTAAAAAGAAATAAATAAATAAATAAATATATATTAATTATTATAAATAATGCTAAAAAAATACATATATTATATTATTATTATTATTATTAATATAAAAATAACAATAATAATAATACTAATTTATTATTATTATTATTTATATATATATAAATATTTATAATATTTTTCCTTATTTTCCACAGTGCTACTCCTGCTGGCATACTTGAGCGAAGGCAGTGCAGAAACCAAGGTAAAAGCATATTTCTCTCGAATTTCAGGCCAATCTTAATGAACCCATTTTACACGCAGCAGTTCCGCACGCCAGCTCGCGTTCTGGCCAAGCAGACGGGCGCCACACAGTTCGAGGAGGAGCGCTATGAGACGCACACAAACTGCAACGAGCACAAGCATCACCTGAAGAAGCGCGCCTCCGACGAGGATGTGGACTACGAGGTCTATCAGGGTGTTGTGGGTAGACCAGGCATAGATTTCCCAATCTATCCGCGCATACCAAAGACCACGTTTAGCTGCCGCTCCTATGGCAATGGCTACTTTGCCGATATGGAAACGGACTGCCAGGTGGGCTCTGCAGCAAATTGGGTCTAAAAACTTTGAATTAATTCGCTTGACTGTCACTTCACTCCTTGCAGGTTTTTCATATATGTGAGGAAGGCCGCAAGATATCGTTCCTTTGCCCCAATGGCACCATCTTCCAGCAGAGCGAGCTCACCTGCGACTGGTGGTTCAAGGTCAACTGCCTGGGCTCCTCCGGCTACTATGCAGAGAGCGCTGAGATCTTGAACAAGCAGCGCGTCCATCGTGTGCGTCCTTCAGTGCCCGTGCAGGGCTTTAATATTGTTGGCGGTGGATTGAACATCAAGCCGAAGGTGACCCCAGTTGTGGGTCAAGCCCGTGCGGGCGGTCGGGGCGGCAGCAAATCCGACAGACGCATCGACTCCACGGAGGAGCTGCATGCCTCGCTGGAGAGCGTCGACTTCGATGATGTCTCTGGGGAGAAGCAGCGCAAGGTGCTCCCCAGCATAGACAACAACAGCAACGATCATGAGTCACAGATCACAGCCGAGAGCTCCTCCTTTGTTAGCGGCGCAGGCAAGCGACGCAGTGACAACAGCAACAACAACAACAACAACAACAACAACAACAAAAACAACAACAACAACAACAACAGCAACAAGAGCAGCGGCAACAGCAACAACAGTGGAAGCTCCAATTCCAGTCCGAACAGCAGCGACGATTCAACCATTTTGAAGCCAACGCGTGGCCGCAGCAGCAGCAGCAGCAGCGGATCCTCGCAGGAGTTTAGGGAGCGTGCACGCAATGGCCATCGCGGACAGCAACGCTACAAGGATCTCGACAGCGAGGAGCAGTACAGCAAGGAAAAGAACAAAGAGAAAACAAAGGAGAAGCCCGATTTCTTTGAAGCCTTCTCGGTCCGCCCCGTGCAGCATACGACGCCCCATTATACGCCCAGCAGTCACTCCACTGTGCGCCGCTTGGAGCCGAGCAAGTCCACGCCCTTCTACACGCCCACCGTGCCCAGCGTTCCCAAGTCCAAGGTCTCCGAGGGCAAGCTGAACTATATTAAGGGCGGGCATGCCGCGACCACGCCCAATCCGAACCGCTTTGGCAGTGCAGCCATCTCGGGTCTCTTCCTGGAGGCCAAGCCAACAGCCAGCGCCAGCCTGGAGCTCGACAGCACCTACAGGCCCATCGTCATAGGCATGCGTCATCATTACGATGTGGCCAGCTCCGGGGAGTTGAAGCAGGGGCCCAAGAAGAGCGAGAGTCGCGATTATTTGCCCACTACCCCAGCGCCGACGTCAACGAGCAGCGGACCGACCTACTTGCCTAAGGTAGGCGCCTCAGTGCCCAGATCCAATGCAGCTGCAGCTGCCGCTGGTGAGGAATCGCTACTCTTTGCGCCGAATCCCGTGAAGGAGGAGTCCGTTTATCGCAATGTGCAGGATATGCTCAAGACGGTTAATCTGCTCAAGGATAAGTTCGAAGATGTGGAGCTGAATGCACAGCCAGCAACAAACGGACGTGCTGGCCTGGAAATTCCGCCCTCTTCAGGCCCGGATGCGCTCGTCTCGCTGGCCAAGTACTTTGCCCAGGAGCATAACGAGTCTGGCAATTCTCTGGTCAAGCCTGAGAAGAGTGGAGGGCAGACCAGGCTCCCGGCAAAGGCGCCGGCATCCATATTGCCCACGGTCAAGCCCTCCGACACGACAGCCACGCTAACTACCTCAGAGACGCCGCCGAGCATCAGCGAGCAGGCGGATGATATCAAGCAGAGTCTGCTCAGTGCCAAGACCGTGCAGAAATATAGCAATCTCTTCGGTCTGAAGGATGTCAAGGGTCGCGGATCACTGGAGGGCCAGGTGGACATCAGCGTAGGCTTGCTTTCCAATGAGACGCAGTCGCCAGCCAAGTCGGCGGACTATCAGCCATTCCCACAAATTGGCAGCACGGGCTCAACCATTGCAAAGCTGGCCGAGCAGCCCGAGTCGCGCAAGATAGCGCAAATCTTCTCGAATGCACTGACCAGCTACCTAGATAATCCCGGAAGCTTCCGTGCAGAGCTGGCCGCCAGAGCGCATCCCACCGAGCCGCCAAACTTTAAGCCCGTGACCACAACGGATGCCTCACTGTTCAGCGATGGCACGGCCAAGTACTACTTGCCCACGAAGCCGTCACCGGATGTGACCACGCCCCAAAACATTGCGCTCGAGATAAACCACAAGTTCGACTCAACTCCGGCACCGGAATACTCCACGACCACTGAGCTGTACGAGCTGAGCACTAGCAGGGGTCAGGACTCAGAGCTGGAGCTCTCGGCAGAGCTCTCGCCGCCCAGTCCCGACTCGGGCGAGGGTGACGAGTTCCTGCAGCAGCAGCAGACGCAGTCGTTCGTCAAGTCCCGCAACGATTTGCTGAAGGACGCACGGCCCCAAAAGCTCATCACGACACTCAAGCCCACAGAGCATCCATGGGCGCTGAAGTCCCAGACGGACTTCCTCGATCCGCTGACTATCAACGATGCGCTAATGAAGGAGCGCGGCACGACCACAACATCCAGCACCTCAGCACCGTTCACCTACTCGCCCAGATCGCTGGACAGCAGCACAGCCACGCCCTCGCCCGTGCACTACGAATGGGAAGATATATTCCGCAGCTACGACATACCGCGTGATGCCCTGCCCTCGAGCAGCGGCCTGCAGCGCATAGCCAACAAGCTCTTCGGCGGCCTCAACGAGCAGGAGGCGCTACATCTGCGCAACGTGATGGCCAAGGCCGAGCACGATCGCCAGGTGCTCAGCCTGCTGCTGCTACTCATCCAGACCTGTGACGATCACAATGGCAAGGCCCTGGAGCGCTCCCGCAAGCATCTGCTCAATGCACTCATCGACATCGACAGCAAGATATCCAGCAAAAATGTGTCCAGGCAACAGCAGCAGCAGCAACAGCAGCTGGCAATAACTACGACGCGTGTGCCCGTAACCACATTCCGACGCAGTAGCAATGCGGATTACTATACAAGCACCACACCCGGCTATACGACCAGCACGGAGCTGCCGCCGTTCTCGACCAGCACCACAGCGCCGGGCAGCTACGAGGAGACCACCAAATTCGAGATACGTGTCGAGGATGTGGACGATGTCGACTTGGCGGCAACGACGCCGACGCCAACGCCGGCGCAGCCAGAGATCCACTCGGATCGTCGGGCGCTCGAGCTGCTCAAGTCATTATACTCGCTGGCATCAAAGTTTAGCAGCAGGCGATAGGCGACAGGCAATAGGGTTGCCAACGGTCGCCAATTCCTAATGGCAGTGTTGCCAACTGTGCGCGTTAATGCTTAACTTTTAGTCAACTCTCTATTGCCCCCTGTTCCACTCCGCGGCTCGCACCGATCCCTTCTACTTCGCTTGCACGCGACTATTTTAGTCGAAATCTTGCGATGTTCTATTTTCCGACAGCTCTTCTTCTTGTTAATGCAATCGTCGCAACTAGTTTGTAAATATGTAAAACGAACAAATACTCGAATATCACATAATACTCGGACACTCGACAGGATGCATCACGTCGAGTTGTATTTAAATAGTATCTTCTTAGCTGTAATTACAAACTACGAGTATTTGCCCGATCCAGTTCCCCAGTTAATTAACTATGAACAATCATATGCCCATATATATAAATATTGTATGTTGTCTTTATGTTGTGCTCTTTTTTGTAAATATTTATTTAACGTTAATAAAGTACATATAAAAAAATAAATAAAACTATATAAATACCAACGTTTTTGAAATTAGTTCAGTGAAAGATGAAAAGTGAAAGGTTATAAAACAATGATAATATAATGAATGAATGAGAAAATTGTTTTCAGAAGAACATTGAATAATTTTATAGGAACACCATGGTGAAAATAAATAAAAGTAAATAAAAATAAATTATTATCCACAAATTTTAAATAAAATACGTAGCTCTTTAGAAATTGTTCAGGCTAAATCGTTATAGTTTGCTGATCGTTGTTCAGTCATCATTCGTTTCATACTAATAGATGTACAAAGGAAAATATAATGCTAAAAGATTGGCCTAACCAAGAGTAAAAAATAATAAAGAAGTTCACATAAGTTATTTACTATTAATGTTTATGCTCGATCGATTTATAATCATTTATGTTTCTTGGATCGTATTTGGCTTGCATTGATTTATCTGATTTGGCTACCAATTAAATTTAACATCAACGTAAAATAGCATATAAAGGAATAATGAGCTTTTATTTAAAAAATTAGAGAAGCTGATACACAGATATCATAATGTATCCCAATTGAAGATCCACTCTTCATGGAGAGCGGAATACAACACACAAAATGAGTACGCATTATTGAGGCTCATAAAAAGATTAGCCCGCAAGCTATACTAAATCAAGCAGCAGCAATAAATCAATAACCATTGGCTGCCCATCAAATAACTCAACTTGGATAATCGCAATGCTTCACACAAATTCAAGTCTGCAGTTCTAGCCGAGCGGCTGCTGCTGGCCAATGGGAAAGGTCAAATAGAACAAAACCCATAAAGCGCTCATGTAATCAGGCAAAAATTTAAATATTTTTGTCATTTTGAGTGTGCTGCAGAATGAGAGAGCGAGAGAGAGAGAGAGAGAGAGAGGGAGAGCAACAACTGATTCGAATGTTATTGTCAATGGCTCAAGGGCGCAGCCGCAGCTGATTTCAATTGGATTGCACTTGAAATGCAATACATATTTAATTTAATTACGTATACGTAACAACTACGCTACGTTACGTATACGTACGAGTTAGCAGGCACATCTGATAGACGGAGCAACAATGGTTAATTCAGTGTCATAAATCTGCTAAAGCGCAGGCACGAATCCGAGCTGACGAACTGTCAAGCAGACAAACTAGCGATCCACATAAACATAAATTGCACAAAGATGCTGCCCGGCTCAGAATATTCATCTACTATAAATGCCTGCTGCTCGACGACTGTGGCTTGCAGTTTGTTCTGACGAGTGGAGGCGCTTGCAGGCAAAAGCCTAAAGGATTCGATAGACAAGCAGCAACAGGAGCTCACTTTCGTCATGCTGGTAGAACGTTACGCCGCCGTCTTGGCAGGTGAGTTAACCAAACGCAACTGCGGCTCAGGGTCGGCTTGACATGGAGCATGAAGCATGGAGCATGGAGCATGGAGCATGGGGCATGGGCAACTGGCAGCTGGCAGCGCGTAACTCAAGAGTGACCGACCCGCCTCATCGTTATTAGCACTTCCTTTGGAGCTGCGGTTGCTGTTGTTGTGGGGCGTCTGTCTGTCTAACTTTTTGCTGCCTTGCATATTTACGAGGCATGCGTCTTGTTTTTGGCCACAAGCGAATAGCAATCGCAATACGTGCCAGCCCATTGATGAGGCAGTGCGTTGAGCCACAGTAGAGCCAAGAAGCGAAAATCGAATATAAAATCGTGCCATAGTCTAATTCCATTTGGTCGTTCAATTCAAAATCAGGACAAATATTTAACAAACTCTAATTGAACTGAATCTGAAGTTCAATAGTTTTCCGCATTTTCCACTGAAAATCAAACACTTTGTCCCACTGTGGCAGACACCTGAGTAGGAAACTGATAAATAAAGATCGCAGAAGATGTAGAGCCGTCCGCGTTCGCTATCAGCACCAAGCATCGCATCGCATCTGGCAACGTTCTTGGCCCTAAAATGGACGTGGGCCGTCCGATGCCGAAGCTGCGCGCCTCAGTTCATTTCCATTTGTTGCGTCGATTGGTTAGAAACTCGGATCGAATAGTCAAATCTCTGCCAGACTGAACGCGTTTAGAAAGCTTTAATGTTTTTGCATTCACTTCTTTCAGTTTTCCTGCTGCTTTGGAGCGGAAGTGGAGCACAGTTGCAGGTGCAGGTGAGTTGGCTTTAGGAACTCAGTTGAATCCTTAAAAAAAAATTGATTTTCTTGGATCAGGCACAGAGCGGGTATAACTATGTGCGTCCGGAGCTGGCCACCACAGCGGGTGGCGGAGCTGTTGCGGCTCGTTTACAGCCTGGCGCCTATCCCACGGGCACAGCGGCTCCCTTAACGCCTGCGCCGGCCACCGCCTATGGGGGCGGACTGTTTCCATCTCCAGCTGTGGGCTATACGCCCAGCGGACAGGCAACGACTGCATTTGGAGCACCTGCAGCTGCTGTGGGGAGCACCGTCAACCTGCCCAGACGTCCCACTGGTTCTGCTCCGCAGAGTGTATCCACTACAGCGCGCGGAGGTCCTTATGGCCCACAGGCGCAGTACAGCAACACTGCTGTTGGCTCGTCAGGACAACGTGCGTCAGCTGGCGACGATTATTCCGACGGGGCTGATGGCGACTACTCGGCCATACCTGGCGTGGCTGGCGTAGATTATCCCGTGTATGCCCAAGTGCCGCGCACCAACTTCGACTGCGCCCAGCAGCCACTGCCTGGCTACTATGCGGACATCGAAGCTCAATGCCAGGTCTTCCACATATGCGCACTCAATCGCACCTACTCCTTCCTGTGCCCCAACGGAACCGTGTTTAGCCAGGAGACGCTAGTGTGCGTCTGGTGGAATCAATACGACTGCGTCTCGGCGCCCAGCCTGTATGCCAACAATGCCTACATCTACGACTACAGTGGTGCCAGCTCCAGTTCCAGCAATGTCAATCTGAATGCCAATGTCTACCGAACTGGCTCTCAGCCGGTGAATACGGCCTATGGTGGAGTTGCTCCATCATCCGCGCCAGGCGGTGGTCTGCGCACCACCAGTGCATCCCAGGTCCCAGGCTACAATGCGCAACGTAGCGCCTACGCCTCCCCCTCACCCACGCCGGCCCAGTCCCAGTCTCTGTATGGTGCTGGCGCCATCATACGCCCGGCTAGTGTCTCCGGCACAGTCGCTGCTACGGGTGCCAATCGCTTAGCGCCGGTAACAGCCGCTGCCGGACTGGCAGCCACAGCTGCGGGCTTGCTGCCCGACAATGCTGTCGGCAACTTTGCCCAACCTGTGGTGGCAGTTGGTAATCGGGAGTATTTGCCACCAGCCGGCGCTGGCCAACGCCAGCAACGCAACCAAGTATAAGCGTAAACGAATCTTAGCATCTGTACCCGGTAAAATGGCAATAGACCCGATCTTAGACCCTAGGCTTAGCTTACTTAGCATTAACATACACACTCACACTTGGGAGCTCCTTACACAACCTATGTATTTAAAACTAAATTCGTATGTATTCCGATTTTTACTATATAAATGGCATTACTCTCAACGCATTTTCTATATATAAAGTATATATATTTACAATGGTAGAACTTGACGGGTCAATTTTAGCAACAGAATTTTGTTTAGCTAAGGAAATTATTGAAATAGTCAGTCCAGAGGTTTCTATAAGAAAAGGATTATGAAGATTGAAACAGGGTTTCCTTTCTATCGTTTGTTGTTGCTCAATGCTTAGTAAGTTCACTGAGGAAATCGAGTTGTAGCACCTCTTTAGGCTGGCTTCGTTTCGTCCTCGCATCCTTAAGTATTTTTCCATAATGTTGCTTGAAATCCGAACGTAAATACATATGCCTGCCCCGCTTCAGCTTGGGTTCGCCCTGCTTTGGCAGCGGTATAGTGGGATTGAAAGCCATTTGTGTGCTGTCGTATTGAGCAAAGAGTTCATGGGCGTTGCTGGAGGTGATAAATAGATATGTCAGTTTCTAGTTTCTATGTTAAAGAGAAGATATAACTCACAGTTTACCAATGTCTGTGGGCAGCGCACCCTCGCCAGATGCTGGCACACCATTGGCTATATGCAAAGCCATGCGTCGCACTGTGGGATGATAATGCCGGGCGAGCAGCGTGAGTTCGTAAAGGCAGGTACTCTCTGCATTACAGTACTCAGGATCATCCAATTCGGGATCATAACGACCCGAGCCAATCGTGGTATCTGTATCGAGCAGTGCATCCAATACCGAGGTCAGCTGAAATGTCTGCTTAATGGTGCCCAGAGTGGCCAAAGTACCGTTGTGCAACAGATGCAGACTGCCCGTAAGCAGTCGCTTAACAAAGGCCATTAGACGCTGCTGGCTCATGTTGCGCCGCCGTTTAACGAGCACCTCATCCAGGGTGCGAAGGATAATGGAGAAATCCTCATGATTCTTGCCCGCATGCACGACCAGCATGTTGCGATAGAAGTGCTGGTAAAAGCGTATAGGATCTATGTTCAGGACTTCACCTTGACCGGACAGTATAACGAATATGGTTTGGATGCAATGCAGCTGCTCGCGATAACCCAAGTCCTGCTCCTCAAGTATTCGATTGAGCACATCAATGAGATCGGCAAAGAATTCAAGGTTTATGACATGAGCGAATCTATAAGATGTGATATAAATTAGCGAATATTTTTGGTAGTATTCATTTCAGTACTCACTCCGCCAGTCCCTCTAGAATTGCACTGAGTACTCGTGACGTGGGATCATTCTTAAGCACCCGGAAATATATGGTGAATACCATTTTGATAATTTCCGTCAGTTTGTGGTGCTTGGTTTGTTTATTTTCCTCGGCGCGCGTCTCCTCCAGCTCCTTGTTGACCTCGGTGAGCTTCTTGCGACGCTTCCTCTCCTTCTTTGACAGGCTGAGCAGACGCTGACGATGGGATTCCAATTTCTTTTGCTTCAGTTCATTTTCCTTTTCTGCATCCAGGTTTACGTGCTTGATCTTCAGGCCCATCATGCATGTAATGCACTCGACATGCACATTGTTCTGCTTGGACTTGATCAAATGATTGATGCGACGTACAACAAAGAGCGTCATATCCAGTTTTTTGTCGTTGCTGAACAACGTGCGGAAGCATTGATTGACCGCAACGCGCATTGTTCCATAGTTACAGTTGAGCATATAGACCAGGAGTTGGGCAATGTTTTGCACGTAGTTGAAGTACGGATGGGATATCAACAGGTCACACATGCACTGCACGGCTATCGCAGCCATTTTTATGGCTTGTGGCGTCTTGTGGCCACCCCGCTTATTGACCTGAGCCGTTAGGTGCTCTAGTTTCTGCAGAAACTTCTTGAATTGTTGCAGCAGCGCATTTTCAAAGGTAACACGATCTAATGTGGCTTTGCGCACCGTTTGCATCTTAGTATCTACCTGGCCCACTCGATACTCTGGGAGAATATCCTTGAATATCTCAGTAATTGAGATCATCGCCAGTTTGCGCACGGCGAAAAGATTGGGAATGCCAGTTTCCGGGTTCACATCATTCATCAGCTCGTAGAGCGCATTAAAATTGCGAATTTTATCTTCTGGCTTCTCCAGGATTCCAGAGCAGATAATACCTATGCGATATTTTTGACGTTCGATTTCCTGCTGTCGGGCAATTAACAAATCTGTGGTGGACACAAGTTTTTGCTTGGGCACGGGTGCCTCATCGTTAACTATATCATCATCGCTGTCTTCGAATATCTCATCGCTGTCTTCCTCATGCTCATCCTCTTCAGCATCTACCTCCTGCTCCTCCTCTGTCACTGCTTTCCGTTTGGGTTTCGGCACATAGTCAACCTCTGTAGTGCGCGTTATAATTTCACCATCGCGAGATTTTATGGGCAACAAATTAACTTTTATTTTCTGTGCCGCTTGCTCCTTTTTGCTAGCCGTTGTGTAGGCCATTTCCAGACCCACCGATTGCTGCTGTTCCTCCACAGGAGCCGCCTTAGCTTTCCGTTTTCGTTTATTTGCCTGCAGCAGTGCCAGATCATCCCCGTCCAACATGTCCGCAACGTTGTCCAGCAGGTGATCGCCGCCAACGTCATCATCATCATCATCGTCTGCATTGAGTTCTCTGTGGAGTCCTAGTGATTGCTGTTTGTTGTGCTTCTTGCGCTGGGCCAGATTATCACGCTTGTGGGCTTTTTGTGAAAAGATATTTTGTCCATGTTCTCGTTTCGAATTCAGTTGCTCGCGCTTCTGTTTAATTTTTTGTTGTTGCTGCTTGCTCAGCGGTGCCTTCTTTGCTTTCAAATGAGCGGCACGTTTCACCGAACTGATTTTTACTTTTTTCTGCAAGTAATTAGAGTTTTTAGTTAAAGTGTGTATTACAATGCTAAGAATAATACTTACAGTGCCCATTTTATTTTATTTTAAACAAATACAAACCACTATTTAATAAAGTAAACGCGAGCACATGTTACTTCCTAATAGTGCTGAGATTTGGTCGATAGTGCCGTACCGATAAGACAAACTATCGAAATTTATTATGTATCGGCCGCCGCCAGTTGCAATTACAGTTCAGTGTCAAATACATCTGTTTCGGTTTGTTTACGTTTTGCTATAAGTATTATCGCAATGTCTGAAGAAGAAGATGATTACATGTCCGACAAGTTCTTGTCAGGGTAAATAATATACCAGACTGCCAGTTATTCGCACTTTTCAATTGTGATTGCTCCTACAGCTTGCAAGATGTGCGACCCAGCTTGGTAAACAATCGCGCGAAAAAGCGACTGATCAGAGTAGAATCAAAGCAGGCGGAAAACAATAAACGGCAGCGTGAAGCAGCGAATGCTTCGACAGTGAACAATGTTCGGCTTCAAGAGTCTCTCAACAAACCCATTGCTGAGGACAACAAAGGCTTTCAGCTGCTGGCCAAAATGGGCTACAAGGTAGGCAGTGGACTGGGCAAACAGGCAGACGCACACATTGAGCCCATTGGGATAAGCATTAAAAACGATCGTGGAGGACTGGGGCGCGAGGCAGCGATAACCGAGCTGGCAGCCAAGCGACAGGAAATGCGGTTACGAAAAGCAGGCATTCAATCAGTTGAGGAAATCAGCACGGAGGCATATCGACGCCGAGCTACACAAAAAGCAGAAGAACGCAAGCTCAACTACGATATTCGACGTTGTCAACAAACGTGCGAGTCTTTGGATTTAGCAGCGGGCGTCAGTGAACCAGAGCTGGACTTTTTCTGGCCCCCAAAGGTCATGGAACCAAGCATCGAGACAGAAGAAACAGAATCAGTCGAAAAACTAGCAGAGGCACAGGAAGAGAAAGAGCTGTACAGTGGATCAGAGCAGTTAGAGCTCCTAACGAGCTACTTGCGCACGGCCTATAAATTCTGTTATTGGTGTGGAACACACTACGAGAGCATTGAGGATATGGAGAGCAATTGTCCGGGTGAGACACGGGATGAGCATTAGCTTAAGATCTATTTTCATTATATCATTAAATGTTACTTTTACAAAATACGCGCACATTTATATATATTACAATAAAACGTAGTCCAAAACAGTTATGTATAGCGGTGTACTAGGATTGAATCGGAATTAGCTACACGCGTCCTTCCAACTTCTGTATAAGATCGTGCGTTTGCTCGATAATGCTGTAGATGAACGGTCGCTCCATGGGATCGATGCGCAGCATGTACTTTATTAGCTCATGCATATCCTATGGAATATAACGGAATATAGATAACTGATGTTTGGGCATAAGCTAACTGACTTACCTCTGTATAAATGGAATCTTCAGGAATGTTTACATTGCCACTAAGCACGGCCAATGCGACGCTGTCGCCACGCTCATAGATGGGATCGAATGGACTGTTAAAGTAGCACATTGCATACAGAACGCAACCGAGACTCTGTAAAGAAGTAAAATGACAGCACCTATTAAAGTTGACTATACTATATTATTTACCCATATATCCGTGCGCTCGTCAATGGTGCAATATGTTTTCACAGTAAACAGTTCGGGCGCCCGATAGACAATTGAGCTGCGCTCCTCCGCCTCGTCTTGGAGCCGCTGCGCATCCGATTGGCCGCAAATTTGCAGGCGCGCCTCCGTCATCGAGCCGAGGTCCACAATGATGGGCTCAAATGAATCGGATAAACATATATTGGCAGTTTTCAGATCTCGATGAGCCATCGGCACTGGCTTCGTTTCATGTATTGCACGAAGACCCTCACAGACTCCTAAAAAGATTTGCAATATCTGCGCCTCGGGCATATGATCCTGTTTGCGGGCGCGCAGCTGCAGGTGATCCGACAGCGAGCCATGCTTGTAGTAAGGCAGTACGATGAACAACGTGCTCGTTGTGTTTATCACAATGTCCGCCTGGCCGACGAGTTCGTAGTCAACGACGCGAATGACATGTTCCGAATCGATTTTGCGACAGTTTTCGATTTCGCGCAGGGCAATATTTTGATCCTCGATGCTGTGGCAAGTGATTCGCTTTATCGCATAGGATCGCCGCGTTGCTGCATTCTCCGCCAGGTCAATTAAACTAAAGCCCCTGCAGCAGATAGTGTAATAATTGAGATAAGATAGTAAAAGCTGTGTAACCTTATTAATTGTACCCTATATGGAGAGCAACTACTATGGAATCTGACTATCATTTAATGGCAATTACTACTGTATATCTGTTTTTACATGTACAGCACAGTGGACTAGCTGGTGCAGGGTAAATATATGTGCATACAATAAATCAGAAACTTGTGGAAAACATTTTCTTATATTTATTATTGAATTTACCCTTGTGCCAGGCGTTCTCGGACGGTATAGCGGGAGCCATTGATGTTGAGCCTTTCTTTGCTGCAAAAGCAGCCACGTTTCACAATTAACGTCCATCCAATGCTTTGCATTTTACTTTCTCTAATTACTTATGTACAAAGCACACAAATGTCGACCCTAACAAACTAACTAAAAACAACAACTAATTAATGTCGCGCTGCACAGCTGTTCAGCAAGAACAGGGGTGTTAACCGCAACACATGGATAATGCTGACGTGGCGTTGCCACCCGATGCAGTTTCAGCAATTCAATTCAACTATATATTTTTTAACGCAATTTTAAACGATTCTTCCATTTTAATAAATGATGATTACCATGGACGACGTCTGGAAGGACCTTATTGGTATTAGTGCCGATCCGCCCGACAGACGTCATAAATGCGACAAGTGCAAGTAAGTAAATACAACCAAAGCAAGCCCAATTTAAAGCAACAATGCTTTCCACAGACGACCCGTCATTGTTTGCTGGTGCTCCTCACTGCCTCAGCCTCCCGTTGCGGTGGCATCTCAAATTGTGATTCTACAACATCCTGCCGAGGAAAAACGCTCGCTGCGCACAGCTCTTATGCTGCAGTTAGGTCTGATGCCTGGCAAGTGCGTAGTTTACAAGGGCAAGCGATTCCCCAATAATCGCCACCCACCTGAGCTGCAGCAAGTGCTGGATTCGCCACAGACGCTTCTACTGTATCCCAGTAAAGATTCGGTACCATTAGAAGAAATTGATCGCCATGCGGGTCCCTATACTCTGGTGCTCATTGACGGCACCTGGCCCCAAGCAAAGGCCATCTATGCCAGTAGTCCGGCGCTGCATCAACTCCGACAAGTCAAACTTATTGCGGTGGGTGTGAGTGACTACATTATACGTACACAGCCCACTGAAGGCTGCCTAAGCACACTGGAGACAGCGGCGCAGTGTCTGGCGGTGTTGGAATCGAAGCCAGAGCTGCGTCAGCTGCTGGTTCGTCCACTGCATGCTTTGTGCAAATACCAGCTTGACAATGGTGCCGTCGAGCACCAGTCTAAGGAATTCCTGATGAAAACTAATCAATATCCCAAGCCGATCGGCAAGAGGCTAAGTCGCTTATTGAACTATAGCAATACGGTCTGCAGCAGTGCCACGCCTCTTGAACAACAGGCGGATACGCAGGAGTCTAGATGAAAAATAAAGTAATTATTGTTGTGTGCACGGCCGTGACTGCATATTTATTAAGTACACATAAACTATTTGTAATTTTTAAACAGAATAATGTGATAATTTATGTGCGTAATTGCTTGCGCAGTTTGTTGGGGCATTTAAACCATTGGCTTGTTCCGGGCATCCGTCAGAGCACGCAGCATGGCGCATTGCACAATGGCGTAGGTCCTGATGCAAGCATTCTGTTCATTAACTGCAATAGTTTTAAATTTACTTTTGTAAATTTCTCTAGCGCAGTCGACTGCTCTACTTACTGCCCTGCGAATCGCAGTACTCGATGGAATCGCCCGTTGCTGGCCACATATACTTTCGCACTATATTCGGAACTAGCTTGAAGTTTTCCACTAGACCGGCCTTTTCGAAGAAGCAGCGGAAATAGCACTACAAAATATTAAACGTGATCGTTAGCTGCTTAATATTGGATTGTGAGTCACATACCATGCTAGTCAAATCTGTCCCATCAGGTAGTTTACCCGTATTATTGAACATGAGCACATGAGCTAAAAGGAGAACTTCGTTAAATAATTATACTCATACTTCCGGACTTCTAGACTGCTGAACTCACACATGGGGGTAATGAAACTTGCATTACAGCCATGCATGATCGCATCAAAGTCAATATAGTCGGGATCCCTAGGTGCTTGGGTAGTGGTCGATATGTCGTCCACATCACCATCGAAGCTGTCATAATTTATAATAAATATATCTCCGTTATCCTTGGCACGGTCACTCAATGCACTTGTTAGCCCGACACTGAGGCTCAGAGTACTCAAGAGAGTAACAGAAATGAGAAACATTTCCGCAACGGCAAACTGAGTTTACTGAATAGCTACGAGTCCAGGAACACATTTTATATGAAATATGGTGATACAATTAGATAAACAATGTTTGTTCTACACGCAATATACAGTTTTGAAAACTTAATAATCTTTACGACAATGGCGTGATAATTCTATAAAAAAATTGCTCACAACACAAATGAATGAATTAAAAAACAGTCTTTGAATGAACTAACCATTTACATATTTAGTTTCATTTTTTTAGACAATTCATAAATCAAAGTTTATATTTTGCGTGCGAATACATATATAAATATAATAGTTTTATATCTATATATAAACGTATGTATGAAGAGTATATATGTATTTACTGCTGGAAACTTGAAATTCGCTATATCTATTTGTCGCACACTAAAAACAAATAGTAATACATAAGAATAAATATGAATCTTCCATTATAATGCATTGCCTAAGACAGTGGATAATCGGGAATGTCTCTAAGTTCAATCGAAAAAGACAGACAATATATTATGGTGTTTGAGAGCTTTACAAATTTGATATTTTTGTTACTTAGGCACTAAGACCTACAAGAGAAAGTATTGTAGAAATATTGAATAAATATATGGATTCTAAGTTCATTTTAATCTTTTCATACTACCCTTCTTCGACTTACCATATGGCAGCCGGAATTCCTCAGCGCAGGCAGTTCTGACCTCCAAAAAAAACGCATGGAACTGGCTTTGCACTTCCGGAGTGTCTGGAGCGACTTGTAAATCGTCAGCGCGCAGCTCGCTTAAGCACAAGCCACACAGAAAAAGGACTTTAAGCAAATGAAAGCGCGACATCTTTGCTGGAGAACAAGGCAAAGCCGTTTGACAGCATAGAAATTGGGTTGGCTTTTATAGATCAGTTCGACAATAGATCGATTAAATTATCAAAAAAAAAAAAAAAAACCTTTTTAAACTAAATAGTTGCAGTTTAATCGAACAATAAATACATGCGAGAGCAATATTCTCATTCATATAATACAAAATTAATAATATTTAAATGAATGTTAAACGAAATCTAAATAGTTCAATGGGCGCTTTGATTGGTTGTGGTCAATTTTTTTTATCTTCTGTCGAAAAACGTTCACGAAGATTAGGTAAAAAGCGTTAAATTAACTTAATGAGTGTCGGGAACTGTAGTATAGATCGCGCAACGAGGTCAGTGCTTAGAGTGAGGATCATAATGAATAGAAATAGCTGAGTTAGTATAGCCAAAGGTTACAAATTTACAAGTATATAATTGTACAATGATGTATAGAGTAGTTTAGTGAGTTAGCCTTATAAATAATTTCGCTCAATTTTGCATAATTCATCGTGGAATTTGTTTTGTTTTGTTTATTCTTTTAAATTACTCTATGCAGCGTCCACGTTGCATCCACACGTCAGACCTTGGCTCCCCAGGCCCGTTTCAGCAGATAGGCGCCCTTCTCCGCAATCATTACCGCCGGCGCGTGCGTATTGCCGGACGTTACCTTGGGCATGATGCTGGTGTCCATCACGCGCAGTCCTCGTATGCCATGTACCCTCAGCTCGTGATTGACAACGGCCAGCGGATCCTGAGCTGGGCCCATCTTGCAGCTGCCAGCCTGGTGGTTCTCGGGGCCGGTGTTCTGGCGCACCGCACACTCCCAGTAGGCGTCGCTGCCGAAGGTATGCGATTCGCAGCCCTTGACAACGGTCTTGTCCAGCCGCATGCCATACTGCTTGAGGGGAGAGCTCTGCGACAGCCTTATAGCAAACTTAATACCCTCCACGAGGGTCTTTACGTCATGTTCATCGGTCAGGTAGTTGGCGAAAATGCGAGGCGGATCGAGTGGATCGGAGGATCGCAGCTGAATAGAGCCACGGGATCGGGGATTCAGCACTGCCGGGAATATTTGTATGGAGCGCGAGTTGTTTGAGAGCAGCTCACCCACTTGGCCCGTGCGCGCGCAGCTGGCCAAATAGCCGCCAAAATAGAGCTGTATATCAGGCACACCTGGCCGCTGGGCCCAGCGTGAGGACAGCTTGGCGGTTACATCTGAAATGCCCGTGCCCGACATAAGGCCATCGCGGAACAGTAAATACTCCATGGCCGTGGCCCAGTTGAGTGGCGCAGTGTCTGCATCATCGATGAAGAAGTTGGTGAAGAAGGCCACATGGTTCTGCAGATTTTTGCCCACACCAGGTAAGTTATGCACGGGTCGCACATTCACCTGCTTCAGTTCGTCCTTGGGCCCCACGCCGCTGAGCAGGAGGATCTGTGGCGAGTTGACGGCACCAGCGCTGAGCACCACCTCCTTCTTCGCCATTATCTTGCGGGTGCTGCCAAACTGATCGGTGACCTCCACGCCCAGCACGTTCTTCGTATGCGGATGAATCAATACCTTGGTAACTGTTGTGTTCAGCAGGATGTGCAAATTATTGCGCATGCGAGCGGGTCGCAGGAATGCCCTTGCCGAGCTATAGCGAATGCCATTGCGCGCCGTCATTTGGGCGATCATGAAGCCCGTGGCATTCTGTCCATTCAGATCCTGCACCGTGTAGCCCATTTCCTCGCCGGCCTTGAGTATGGCATAGGAAAGAGGCGGATTGTAGGGAAATTTACCAAGTGGCATTAGACCTCCTTTGGCGTGGTATTCAGTGCCAACAGCATCCAGCTCCAGATTGTCTTCAGACTTCTTGAAAAATGGCAGCACATCGTTGTAGGCCCAGCCAGGATTGCCTTGGGCCGCCCAATCATCGTAGTCCTCACGGTTGCCGCGTATATACATCATGCCATTCATCACCGATGTGCCGCCCAAGACCTTGCCTCGTGGCCAATAGCAGCGCTGCTCCATGGAGGACAGGCAAGCCATCGGCTCCGGCTCTGTGTTGTAGCGGTAGTCAATGTCGCTGCCAATGAAGTTCAGGAACATGGAGGGTATCTGAGCTCCCACCGGCTCATCGCCACCTGTAAAGTAGCACACAAAGAACGATATTAATTTAAGCATTAAATGAATATACCATAAAAATAAATTATAAATATATCAGTTGAAAAGCAATAGCTAACATCGTAAGACGAATAAATTATTTCTATAATTTATAATTTTGAACAATATTTGCAGTAGTTGCGAATTTTTGTTTTTCTCTGTATGAAATTTGATTAGACTTGTGCAATAGGACATGGCTTAAGGCATGGTCTGTCTGCAAAGTTTCGTTTGCAAACTTATTTTATTCGAGAAAATTGTTGTTCTTGATGGCCTCTTGTTGAGCTAATTAGTCTGTCTCAACTATTGGCTGATTGAGAGGATTAGTCACAGCAAAATTAGCTGGCCGATTATTTATTGGTTTTACCCTTTTTACTCGCCACACTATAAATTTGTTTCTACTAATTTTTGTGACTAACACAGTAACGAAAACAATTAGGCTGATTGACATACGGTTCGCAGAAACTCGAATTGTCATTTGTACATTTGCTGATATTATCTAAACGTGATTCTTAATTTAATTTTTGTTTTGAATCAGCATTCCAGAATTTCCGTTTTGCATGCGCACACAATTTTTTTTAATGCTCCTCAATGAATTAAATCAATGCAAATAAAAGGGTATCTGATTGCTATTTAAGCCGTGGGAGCTTGAAAACTCACCGCAAGCTGTCTAAATAATAATTTAGCTTGTCATTTTGTCAGCTGCGATAAGAACAAAAGAAATTAATTCCAATTGTAACAAATTGCGAGAAGTTTCAGCTAATACTTCGACTAATAACTAGTTCCACAAAAGAAATTCGTTTAGTATATTTATATGCTGCACAAGTAATAAAACAAGATTCCTTCAAAGTTTAATCTTCGGGCAATTTTTATTATTTATGTACGTCGCAAGCAACAAAAATGAAAAAAAGAAAAGTAATTAGCACACGGGACTTGATTGTATTTATGTATTTTGGATTGTATTTATTTCGGAATGACATAAATAATATAAATAAACACGTATGTCAATTAAGTATGCAAACAAAGTCTGGACTTTTTATTCGAATCTCAATTGCGAAGCAAAAGTTATTAATGTTAATATAAATAATTAGATAGAGGATACAAACCTCTAAACAGCATTTAGAACTGAGTCAGGCACCTTTTATATGTATTTATATAAAGCGCAGTAACTGAAGACCTTAGTAAACAACATATATATCACAGCACCGTAAAATAGAAACAAAAGACTTTAGAATACAGTCTTGTATGGAATGCGCAGAGCGCTGCATTTGAATCATATTTGTTATAATAATCTCAAGAGACAACAATGATAAAGTTTGGCATTTAAACTTACGCATAAACGAAAGACTGAAGCCACAAACTTACGAAACGAGCTGTGCCGATTCTGACAGAGCTTCTCACATTTATTTCTCATTTAAATAAAATATTAATTATATATAAGCAAATAAAACGTGTTTTGACCTCAGCAAAAATACATCCGCTGATGATGCACAACTCTTGCAGATGGGCGACATTGAAAATGAATAATGATCCGAGACGCAAGACGTCTATTGTCAGAATTGGGAACTGAAAAGTGTCAACCCCGTGATGAAGCAAATTATCGAGTGTGCAACCAAATGGAACTAACGCACTTAGCCACAATCACGAGCTCTTAACAAGCACTCACGGTAATATAATATGGACAATCAGCTAATTGTTGTAAATGCACTTAAGCCATTGTTGGATCATTAGCACCAACGCATTGACAATTACAACTCACTATCTATATAATTTTATTGTTGTATTATGTACTTTGATTTTGGTTTCAGTTCGCCAATTATTATAATAAGTGACAAGGCAAATAATTGTTGTACAATAACAACTAATTAAAGAGGTTACAAGCGACGTTAACCCCAAAAACAACCCAAGCAGTGCGAAGTCCGCCTGCCGATCAACCAATTTTAGTGTTAATGGCTCTTCAAGGTTAAGAAACCGAGATAAATCATATTCCAGCTGCCAAATTAGCATCCTTATCAGTCTATGACCCAAAGACTCGTTGCTGCCTGGTACCGACTTAAGAACGGATAATTCACAAAAATATAAAAAGTACCCTTGTAATTTATGATTTTTGAAATTTAAATGCTTGTCACGTAAGCACACAACTTTTTAGCTTTTAACTGGATATACAAGTTAGGTAAAGGCCCCAAGCCACATAAGTATCGCAGAAGAAAATATATGTATGTATGTATATATATAAATAATCAGATGAGTGCTCAAAAGCTTTCATCAAATGTCTTTCGCTTTGTTATTCCAAGTGCTCTCTCTCACAATAAAAAAAAAAAGAATCAGTTTTATATATTTTCGAAACTTGTCCCATAATTAAAGATTCAATCTCTTACACATTCGCCGGTCAAAGTGAGCTGTGAAATTCACCAAATAAATTGGAGCGAATAGATCAGGTTTTTTAATGTTCACTGCCGTTTAAAGACAATATTTTTGCACTTCATCAAGTGTATATCCAGAGCAATAAATGCTTTTTTTGAGGCACGCAAGCCAATTATGCTTAAATGCCCGTCAGGCTAAGTGAATGCCCCATACTGAACTCAGTCTGTTCGTTAAGTATGCGCATCTTAATTCATTAATAAAACGTTGAAAAATTTGTGAATTGATAAAAAAAAAAAAAAAACAATTGTCGATTGTTAAGTGCAAAAGGGCACTGAAGCGTTAAATAAAAACATTGCAACTGGACAGCAGACCAAGTGGCATACAAGCCCATAAACAACGTATATATACTTATTTGCATAGGCGCAAATTACCGGCGGGGCAAGCCTGAGGGGCAAGTGGTGGGAGCGAGAGCGGCTCAGCTCATTTATTTTACATAATGCTCAAGGCAGTTGTGGTTGCTTCTTGCCACGTTGTTGTTGTTGTTGCTGTTGTATGTTGTTGCTATTGTTAACTGTTGCTCAAGTTCCATTGCTGTTGTTGTTTTGTATTATTTTGCTTTTATTTTTTGTTTGTTTTGTTTTTGTTTTTGTTTTGGTTTTGGTTTATTGTGCGGCTGTTGCGGTTAAGCTTCAATTACTTTTAAACAAATGCCACATAACGCGCGTCTAATTGCCCACAGCACCCCAGCTGGCAACATGATTACACACGCGGGCAACATAGCAGCCTGGCAACATGTTGCCGGGCTGCAGCGCAACATGAGATCGTTGAGCAGCTGTCAATATCTATGGTATACCACTTACCGGCTTCAATGAGCAGCACTTTCCACTGTGGCACCTCGGAGAGACGTGACGCCACCACAGAGCCAGCTGATCCGCCGCCAATGACAATGAAATCGTACTCGTAGTCCGGCTCCGAGCGGAACTGCATTGAATTACAATTGAATTAGAGACTCGCAGCGGCATTCAATTTTTGGCAACGTGCTGACTTACCCTTGAGCTTGCCCGTCCGCATGGATCTTCCAGGTCGCACTGCGAGCGTATGAACACCTCGAGCAGACCCATGAATAGCATGAATGCGCTGCCGCCGCATGTGGAGGCGAGTGTTGGTCCGGTGGGCACGCCCACCAAACAATCGCAAGCTGATGTGCTGCTAGACATGTTTCGAATCTCTGTGAATAGCAGTTAAAAGTAAAAGACTTAGACAACGAACTTTATAGAAACAAAAGACTTAAGCAACAAACTTGAACGTCATATTAAATATTCTTATTTTTTGGCAAATAAATGCTAATTATCAATAACAATTAAATGCATACTTTATACATTTTACAATTAGAAGTGGCCTTGCAACTGCTATCCATTACAAGCCTCCAAGAGTCCAAGCGCAATTTACTTAACCACGTCGACAACAATACCTTGGCTGACGTCGCTAAAGAGGCGTCGCCGATGCACGCGAAATGTCCATAAAGCAAAACCAGCAGAAACCTAAACATCTTTTGAGTGCCTCTGCCCAAATTGCCGCCAGCATTGGTAATAGCAAAAGGCCAACAGACAGAAGTCATAGCTCATCATCAGCAGACGTCGAAAAGAGCTTGGCTTTCGGCTGCCTCGCGGTTTGCAGAGTTTCACATGACCTTAGCCCAATGCTGGCTAAAGTGCTGCCTATCTATTATCTTATTTCATCTCTTAACTCTTAAAAAAAGAAAAAGAAAACTAAATTCAAATTTCAAAACGCAGCTCGTTGAGTTCATGGCGCCTAAAACAGAAGCAATTGTTAAATAATACGACCAGCTGTAGTCCACTAGGATTGAGTAATAATCAAGCCAGTTGCTGATTCAATTGCTGTTTGGGTCAGAAACTCTGAACTGGCCGACAAAATTGAAGCTGATCTTTGTTATAATAGTGGACTTTTGGAATTCCGTGTTTAGTTCAATATGGAATTTTGCTTTCCATTCAACTTGGTTACGAACAGCAATCTTAATTGCTTTATTTATTTGGCTTACTTTGGTCATTAAGGCAAAAAGAAAATTTATTTATTTAATGTAAAAATAAATTGCTTTCAGTTTATAGAAATGGGTAATGAGATGACCCTGATAGAGTTAACTTTTGTTAATTTCTCGAATTTATATAATTAACTTCGCTCTTTTGTTATATTAATTCTTTATATAATCAACTAATGATAAAATTGCCTATTCATTAGATGCATAATTAAAATAACTCAATTTGTTTGCCGTACATTTTTCACACAGTTTTTGGTAAACAATTACAGCGACGACCGCCCAAAATTCGAAGTGCACAACAAAAGTGGCCATACAATTTAGTTTAATTTTTTTGTTGTTAAAGTTTTTGGAGATGCCTACAACGTTTTTGACCTCAATTAGAGACTGAGCAATTCGCTTGAATTTGGCTAAAGCAATCAAATTGCAATTTGTAAGTGCAAAGCCAAAAACAGAAAGTTTAACAACAGAATCCAAAACGAAAAACCAAAAACTAAAACAACAAAATCGAGAAGTTCAAGCAATTGCTACAGTTGGAGATCGCGATATCGACTTGAAGCAATGATGGTGCGCACATTTGACATTTGAAACACGATTCGTTCAGTTACCATTTGAATGCGGCTGGTTTCTGGCCTCAGCTGGTGTCTCAGTTACAGTTTCCAACAGCAAAGTTGAAGGATGCCTCGAAAGTAAAGCATAGAGCATACGCAGCGCGCACGCGAGCGAGAAAAATCAGAAAGAGAGGCAGTTGACCTCGCAGCAAGATTTTCCATCAAGCCAAAAAATAAATAAAAGCAATAGCAAACAATCAACAACTATCCAAAAAGAAAAACCAGGCGAACTTCAGAGCATGTAAAATGCGTGCAGAAATCGTGCACCGTTGAATCAACTGCGATAAATAAAAATAATATAATAAACAATAAATAAATGCTTAAAAGTTGCTCCAATCAACTTTTAACAGCAATGCCTCGGCTAAAATAAAAATGTGCAGCGAAAACTAGCTCGGAGTGTTATGGCTACTACTAAGTTACAAGACACACTTAACAACAAAAAATAAAAGACAATAAAAATAAAATGATAATAAAAGAAACTAACATTTAATGAAAAAGAACTGCATTTAAGTTTTTACAAATCTCCTCGATTCAGAGTGTGAGTCAGGTGCTAGCTTAGCCATAGCATGACAGCTGCTGAGCTCAGGCTTAAAATATATTTAGCCTAATAAGAGAACTAAATTTCAAATAAATATATATAGTTCTTATAATAAATATAATAAATAGTGGAGGTGGCATACATATTATTATATGACTCATTTATCTTTACAGCCAGCATAGTTGTCAGCTCTTCAAGCATTAGGTAGTTATAGCTATGATAACAGATTCAAATCTTTATGCTTGGTACTTCCATTGACAGCGCCAACTCCCTAATTAGCTCTTGTACATTTATATCTCCATATATCGCCGTGTGCACTGAAGCGATGCGCCTGTCGATAGCGCGAGTGCCACATATCAACTGTTGTTGCGGTTGCGGAGGCAATAGCATTGTATTCATGCTATGGGTACGTATGATATCTTCATTGATAGGGTTGGCATTGTGTGCATGGCTTTTGAAGGTTTCTTTCAGGTGTCAGTCAGTCAGTCAGTCAGTGAGTCATTCAGTCAGTCAGTCAGTCAGGCACTGCGTGCGGACTCGTGCTCATTGAGACGTTGCGCTGGTGTGAACAAGATAGTTATTAAAGAAAGATACGGCTGTAATCTGGCATATGACTATATATTTGACAGCTTCTTTTTATTACTTTTGTGGTGCTTAATAATTGTGGGAATTCTGCATTTATTAGAATAATAATAATAAACTAACGGAGTTTATGCGTGCCATGACAAAGGCGTTGGATTAAAGCGTGCGAGCTTTGGTGTCTGCCTTGCGTAACGCTCATTATAGACAGGGCCTGTACTAGGCAAGCTCAGGGTCTGCTTATCTTGGTCTTGCATTCATATTAGCTTTACTTTAGCTGCAACTTCTATAAATAATAACTAGGAGTCGTAACCAATTTAACGCTGTGCACATCGTTTGGCACTTTGTAGCAATTAATATCAGCAATATGACTCGCTGCCAAAACTGGTTGCACAAATCAAAGCTAACGAGACCAAAATGGATAAAATAAATAAATTATGCCAAAAAAAAAAAAAAAAAAAAGAAAAAAGAAAACGGGTCATAAAACGCGTCAACTGACAAGCTGGCAAAAAGTACGTATAATTTAAAAGAGATGCAAATAAAATGAAAAGCGAGCAACAAATGAAGAGATAAAGAAAAAACAATCATAATAGCCAAATAAGCCGCAGCGTGTTGCCGATGCCGATGCCGATGCCGATGCTATAACTGTTGCTGTTGTTGCTGCACAGCCGGATCTATAAATTAGCAGCAACATCAACGCGACGCGCTGTGGCAGCAACAAGCTAATGTAATGCAAACATTGCGAATGCCACGATATTGATGACTGAACCGAACTGAGCTGGACTGCGGCTGTGGCTGTGGCTATGTGGCCGTTGCAAAGCCGGCGGTTGGCCATTAGAAATTGGCCAAGAAATCAAACAGTGTTGCGGCTAACAACGTTAACAACAGCAGCAGTAGCAGCAGCAGCAGCAGCAGCAGTAGCAGCAGCAGTAGCAGCAGCAGCAGCAGCAGTAGCAGCAGCAGCAGCAATTGCATTCGCAATTTAAAGGAAGCAGCCGCGCAATGCCTGGCAAACTTGGCCAATGCATCTGAAAAGCATCTCTATCTGTATCTGTGGCTGCGGCTGTGGCTGTGTATCTCTGTATCTGCGTCTCTTTCGGATGCCGGTGCCGGTCTCATGGCTTAACTTCCTATTTTCACTTTCGTTCGCATTTTGGCGCCCAGGCTGGCCATACAAATGCAACAACTACGACTGCAGCAACTGGCTAAAGTGATTCGGTTGTTTATGTTTTTCGTATTCCTTTTCCTTTGCTTTTTACTCTTGCCTCTGCTTACTTCGCGTTGTCAACGCGCTTACAACAATGTGCGAATATTTTTATGTGAGAATTTGCCAATTGTTTATGTTATTTATTTGTTTTTTTTTTGTTTTTTTTTTTTTTTTTTGTTTTGCTATTGTCATGCCCATCACGTAAGTGTTAATTTTGTTTTTAATTCGTTTCGCATTATCGAAATTTTGGGAATTATTGTCAAAGAAATTTGTGGGTATTCAAGAAGTTACGAAATAAATAAATTTGTATAAAGTATTTGATTTATTTGAAAATAAATTGGTATCTGCTGTAAGCAAAAATAGATAATAGTAGAAATATTATGTAACGTTTCATTCTATAAGAGCTTTTAAGGAAGCCGCTTTGGGGCTTTGAGTATAATTTGAAATACTAATGATTCCGATGAATTAATCAATTTATCAAATAACAGTCAGGATATAAAAATTATATGAAATATTGTAGTATTTATTTTCTTTTTTGTTAATTAAGTATATATACATTTTTTATATTTGATTTATGCATTTGGTGACAATTGTCAATTGTGGGGTTTTTTCTACAATTGTTTTCAAATCAAACATCGATAAAAATCTGAGGGAGACAATAAAAATGTAAAAAGTCATTAGAGGAGACAGAGATCAGCTCAGTTCAATTCGATTATAAATTTGTGCAATTGTTAATGTCTAATTACTTCCAGCTAATGCAGGCCCTCAATTTGCATAGCACGATTCGATTTTATATACTTTGCGTTTTTCGTTTGAAACGGAAATACCATAAATAATACTTATAAATTTTGCTTCCACTAAAAATACTAGCTCGAAACGTGAATTTTTGTTTTACATAATTTACAAAAGTTTTTGATTTTTATTTATGTTGTTGTTGTTGTTGTGAGTTTGTTGCACGAACTACGTGATTGAAAATTTGCAACATTTCGCTGCATTTGCATTTTCACCCAAAAATTTGCAGTTGCATTTTGTGCTTGCTGTTGTTGTTGTTGTTGTGTTGCAACTGCAACATGTAATACCCTTGGATGCCCAATGCACTGCCGCTGGGCTGATGCTCGCCAATTACGTTGGCAACAACAACAAAAACAACAATGCCAACAACCACATTGTGACCACAATTAAGTTTAAAGTGAAATTCTGCAATTGCTGGCGCATCATTTGAGCAATGCTGAGATGAGCTTTGTGCCTTTGATTGATCGCTGGTTACGTGCCGAAAGAGGCATACAAGTAGATAGCAATAGCAACAGCAACATCAGCAGCAACAGCAACAGCAACAACTGCAAATGAAATGTGTTGCTGCTTTGGCCTCCAGGCGGATGCAAAAGTGGGCAGCGCGTCAGCAGCGCTCGGGAGCTGCCTGTCAACTGACTGTGGCAGCGTGATTTCTGCCAAATACCCGACACTAACAACACTTTTAGTTTCATTGCTAAATGAGTGAATTTGTTAACAGAGTTGTTGCTGCTGCTGCTGCTGCTGCTGCTGCTGTAATTGAAGATTTATGCAAATTTCTCACGCTTATCACAGCACGGTAGCATTTCTTATATCGATTGAATGGAAACTGTTCAGCATTAGCTGAGATAACATTGATTATAAATTATAAAATACCCATAGAATGTGAAAATAACCTGTATGAATTAGAATATATATCAAATCTTTTTATACCTATGATATTAATATTTATGAAATATTAACAAAAATCGATTGAATTAAATTTGATTATTTAATAAGTAGTCAATTTATTTTATAATGCACCAATTATCATATATGTAAGTGTATATATATGATAATTTATTGATTATTGAAATTGTACTTTTTTGAATGTAATGTTAATTAAAAACTTTGTTCAGGCATAGATAATTATCAAATTGTCTGAAGCTCCATCATCAATATATGCATATGATACGAAAACAAGATACAATACATATTGAATGACTCGCAACGAAAGCCTTTGGCATAAGCCTTTCGACTTTCTAAAAAGTAAATATGCATAAAATGATATGCTAATCGAAAAGCAGTTAAGTATTCTTGAATGCCAGGCGGAGACTTCAACCAATTGACCGAGTGTTATGTGACCCAGTTAAGGTTTTATTTTAGTGCTGTCACCGTCTCTATGGCATATGGCACTTCTAAGCTGAAGTATAAGATCTGCCATAACGAATTGTAAACAAATAGTGGCCAGGCCGAAGATCATTTAAATGGCAAAAGCCAAATACAGTAAAACCAAGCCAAGTAAAAGGCACACGGGTCGCAGTTGAATGAATGAATAAGTGAATGAATAAAAAAGGGAGCCAACAGCCAGCAGGCAGATAAACAAACAGATACCAGCAAAAGTCAATCGTTCAAGACTAGCAACAATAGGCAACAAAAATCCTATAAAAGTACGAGTAGTAACAGCAACAACAATGGCAGCTCGCTGTGCAGCACGCTTCCCAAAAACAGGGAGATACAAATTGTATCTTTAGCTGACATTTCAACATGACTTCAACTACAACTCCAACTTTGACTTGAGTGCGTACGTGTATGGGTGTGTGTGTGTGTGTGTGTGTGTATTGGCAAATACGTTTGCAAGGCTTGCTTGTTTCTTGGTTTTTCGGTTTTCGGTTTAACTGCATGCCAAATCTGTCAAGACGGCACAAAAGAAAGCGAGCAATCGGCGTGGGTGTCTGGCGGTCAAAGCACTCGGCACTACAATATGTAGCTGAGCATTTCGTTTCATTGCCCGCAGCTGACACATGTTGAAGATACCCTAGATAATGGATAGATTGCCAATTGTTAATAAGCCACAGTTTGCCCCCAATAAAAAATGATTTATCATCGTCTCGATTCGTCTTCTGTTCAGGCTTCGATTTACCTGATCTTTAAGACGCTATTCAATATATATTATGTATATATATATATATATATATATATATATATATATATATATATATATATAGGTGTATATGTATATATGTAATAATATATATGTATGTAGATATATGTCTTTGCATTGTAAAATAATGTGCGCGCTTTCGAAATTTTTGCTTAATGAGTTCAAGTCAAGTCATAAAAACGTAAATGACTTTTATATGAATTATTCTTTTATCCGAAATAAAATTGATTGCATTGATTTGCAATTGAGATTCAGCTCAAATTACCCATATTTTGTTTTTGTTTAAGAAGCGAACCAGAATTTAATGAGTATGCGATTTTGGTGTTGTTTTGATATCGAGTTAATTTAAAAGAAATTCAAAATAAATGAATGAAGCGTGGCCATTGCTTAGGGTAGGCCAGGAAAGTAATCTGGTCACGTATTAAGTGTTTCTGTGAATAGTAAATTAGATCTCAGAAATGTTCTAATTAAAATTTCAATCAAAGAGATGTCAAAATTTAGTCACATTTAATAATTTGAAATTTATTTACTTTGCTTCTACTCGAGGCTCAACAGGTTTAAAGAGAATTTTTATTCGGAGTTATTTTTTTTTTTTTTTGCTTATTCATTAAATTTGGTATTATTATTATTATTATAATTTATATTATATATTAATTCATATTATTAATTATGTGATAATTGGTTAAAGTCTCGATATGATTTATAGAAACTTAGTAAAGGGTATCCTCTAGCTGTTTGGCTGTGCTGTATTTCATGTCTAGTTCCACGCTTCAGCTCTAAAATTAAACAATATAACTAGTTTTTTTTTTAGCAAGTGTAGCAGTTCATAGGGTTTCCTCATTCAAGCAGAGTTAACAAACTTTTTTTGCTAAAAGCTAAAATGCATTTATAAACGGATATTCACATGCATTCAAATCGATTGCAGATCTTGAGACAAGTCTTGAAGTCTCTTACAATGCCTCAGGCTTCCGTTGGCAAAAAAGAAGAAGAAGAAGAGGAAAACAAATTGAACCAAAAACCGGGCTAATTTCCTATTACTGTAATGAACGTTTTATGAGCCGCTATAACGCAACACCTTTATAAGTGTTCGATACAGTTTTTCATTCGAGACAGACAAAGCAGAAATCGAACCGATTAGCGACTACTTGGGTCATATAAAAATATATATATGTGAAAGAAAAACCTGTACAATGGGCCAAACTAAAATTAGAAGCATGTCTAAAAATCGTGAGACACACACACACACACACACAGACTCATATACATTTAATGGCCGTTAATTGTGTCAATCCGTAACGTATTGTAGTACTCTTTTTTTAGAATGTAATTGCAAACTGTAAGCCAAGTTTGTTGCCAAGTTCCGTTTTGGGAGTTTGAACTGCCATTGACGCTTCCTCAAAGGCCAAAAGACGGGAGTTACTTACGTTTTCAGTGGCCGGGTACAGTTGTTGGCCAGATTCCTTTTCGGTTGGCCACCAAACAATTAGCTTTTAGGCTTATAAATTTGCTGTAAGCCGCTCCTTATTGGCAATGTTTTTGGCCAATTGCACAACGCGTCGAAGATGTGCGGCGAAATTTGTCAAAAAACTATTTGAAAAAAATGTTTTTTGTTTTTTCGTTTCTTTCTTTGGGTTTGTTATATGTTTGGCACACACAGTTGCACACACACGCACAGTACTTAGTTTTTCCTTTTATAGCTTGAACGGGCAGCTCATTAGCCCGCTTGCAGTTTGGGCCTGGCTAAGAGCTTAGTAACTTGTTTTGAACTGCGCGCAATCGCAGACCGTCGTCGACTCAGTGTCTGGCCGGCAAGCGCGGCTCTTTTTAAACTCCCCTCACAAAGCCCATACGAAGCTTCAGCGGTTGGCCGGTTCATGTTTAAGTTCGCGAACCAGTTGTTCACTAGTCTAGCTTAAAGCTGGATTCGCGCTCTCTGAAAGCTTCCAAATTGTAAGCTTCGTGAACTCTTCGAATTTGAAGTTCAATTTGATTTTGTAAATTAAGGTATTAGTTGCTGTTTCTCAATAACTTTAACAAATTTTAATGTCAATAATGTATACAATAATAATATGCAATAATATACAATAAAATATACAATAATATTTGTCTATTTTTATTTATATCTTTTATTTATTTATTTTATGGCATATAATAAATCAATGAATAATTAAAATTAGAAGAATAAATAATATAATATTAAGCATATAAAATACATAAATTTAAAATGATGTCTATGCCATAAGTTAAATATATATATATATATATATATATATATATATATATATATATATATATATATATATATATATATATATATATATATATATATATATATATATATATATGTATATATATCTTATATGTGTATATATTATTGTAATTTTTCTAATTCATTATACCTTTATATGAAAAATTAATATAATTTCTATTTTTTGTAATAAACTAATATACATAATTTAATATATATTAAATTATTGAAATGCTTTCTTTATGGGTTTCTGCATATGTTAAATCGAATTGTGAGTCCCAGTCTCTTACAGTTTTGGCTAATCCCAACGACCATTGGGGTGACTCATGCAAATGTACTGCGATTTCCGCCAGTGTTGTAGAATTTGTTTACGTCAACCCATCGGCGGGCAACTGTAATACAATCAAAATACGTCACACGGCTTCTTCAACCACTGCTTGCCAGCAAGAGCGGTCAGGCGGCCCACACAAAAAGTTACCCGTGGAGCACTCGCCAAGCAGCCCACACAAAAAATAGCGAATGGAGGAAATGCGCCTGCGCAGGATTAACGATTGGTAGTTGGACGAGTTGGCCCAAGGCACTTCAAAGGCAAAATAAATCGCAACTGCTGCGGAACTGCGTTTTATAAATTCAATTGTAAAAACGCTGCAAAATATTTGTTAAAAAATAAGCAAGTAAAGAAGGAGCTGTACAAGTAAGAATATTATAATTATGAGCATTTGTAAATTAAATGAAAACAAATTTTAAACGTAAAAATATAAAAACATTCAATCATTGAAAAAATCCGACGAAAAGCTGCTGCAGCTAAATAGTTAAAATTTGTGATATATAAAAAAGAGTGTTGGCAAATATTTCAAATAAGCCTTGATGACATTAAGTGAAAACATGAAAGTGCTTTATTCTAGTGAAGCAGGAGCCTGAAAAGTATATTACAGAAGTCGGAAAAAGTCTCTGAAGTAACGTGCGATGGCAGGGGTGGGTTGATGAATCATGCGAATTAGCATACACAAGTATGCGTGTACAGGTTTCATGTCTGTGCAACATCGTGTCTGTGTGTGTGTGTGTGTGTGAGTGTGAGAGTGTCTTCAGTAATGAAAAATAACAACAAGAGTGTGCGAAAAACGTGAACACTCCAGCAGCAGCAGCTGAAGCAGCTGGTAAAGAAGAATAAAGCAAAAGTTTTCATCTGATTTGTGGTAAAATCGATGTGTGAGGACAAACACATCCTTTTCCTTCATGTTTCCATTTATGCTTTTCTATTTGAACTTCTTTTAACTCGAGTACTCATTCCAACTAATTGCTATTCTATGCAGCTACGCGAGACTACGTGAAGGCAGCGAAGAACCCAAGCGCAGCGCGGCTCAAGCCAAAAGGCATTTAAAATGGCTGACGAGTATATGCCAGATGTCAGCTTAATGGACACAAGTGAGTAACATATTGTAGCCAAAGCTAATGGCCCCACTTAACAAACATCATTAGCCAAACGACACAAAGTCGCAGCAGAAGTTTTATATCGAAGTTTTATGTTTGCTGAAACTCCATGAAAGCTATGGCTCCAACTACAACTATCAACTGAATAGAAGTTATTTAATTAGGTGCAGAAATGATGTGTTCAGGCTTACCTTTTAAAATAATATTTGTACTATTTTACTTACCGTTCAGTGGAATATATAATACAATATTTATTTAGCTCAAATTTGACTTCAGTCCAATACATTCCGAAAAGCCTAACGATAGACATAGAAGATGGAAGAAAATCTATTTCTTACCATCAGACTCTGTTTGCATACTGAGACAGGTTGAAGGATATGACTCACTTATTTTGCCCAAAGGCAGGCTCAGGCCAGTCAAATAATATATGTTGGAGTGGACCTGTTTCAGTTTAGCGTTTTGTACTTTCGATTATAATTAGTCTAGCTATAAAAAAATATTTCAATCTGTTTATGACAATTTTCTGTATTTAACCAATTGCTCCTCTGCCTCCTCCTCTGCCGCAGTTGTGCCCGCCATACTGGGCCTCACCGCAGCCGCAGTGCTCTCGACTGTGGCTTGCATCTGTGCCAGGCAGATGCGCATACGGAACAAGAAGCAGAACCAGCACGATGCGTCTTTCCCATTCCAGCCGACGCGCCGTCCGACCGCAGTTCGTTCGCCGAGTGGCCAGCCGCCGCACTATCTGAAGAAGTCGCCATCGCCCACTGGGGGCAAGCAAATGGGGCTGCTCTCGCCCATGCAGGATCAGTCGACGTCGCCGATAGGACAGCAGAACATGAAGTATGCCGAGGAGGATGAGGTGTCGCAGCAGGGGCAGCTGGCCCAACAGCAGCACAACTCCAACAAGCTGAATGTTGTCGACAATGCCAAGCACCACAACCAGCACCACTCGCCGGTGGAGACCATTGCCAATGGCAATGTGACCATCACTTTGGACGAGACGCTGAACAATGGCAAGGAGCTGACCGTAACTGATCAGTATGGAAAGCTGGGCACCATTTACTTTAAGCTGCGCTACCTGGCTGAACGGAACGCTCTCATGGTCTCGATCATACGCTGCCGCGGACTGCCCTGCAAGGGTGGTGCTGGCGGCACTGGCGATATACCCACTGGCATGAATGGACGCACTCAGGCAGCCACCGATCCGTATGTTAAGCTGCAGCTGCTGCCGGACAAGCAGCACAAGGTGAAGACCCGTGTGGTGCGCAACACCCGGAATCCGGTTTACGACGAGGACTTCACATTCTACGGCCTGAACATGAACGATCTGCAAAACATGAGCCTGCACTTCGTCATACTCAGCTTCGATCGGTACTCGCGCGACGATGTCATTGGTGAGGTTGTCTGCCCATTGTCCTCCATCGAGATTGGCGACATATCGAAGGAAGCGCTCTCGATCAGCAAGGAAATACAGCCACGCAGCCTGAAGATACGCGCCCAGGGACGTGGCGAGCTGCTCATCTCGCTCTGCTGGCAGCCGGCCGCCGGACGCCTCACTGTCGTCTTGTTGAAGGCGCGCAATTTGCCTCGCATGGATGTCACTGGCCTTGCTGATCCTTATGTCAAGATCTACTTGCTCTACAATGGCCAGCGCATAGCCAAGAAAAAGACCCATGTCAAGAAACGCACGCTCAGTCCGGTCTTTAATGAGAGCTTTGCTTTTGATATCCCAGCTGCAGAGGTGAGTTCAATTTCAGATCTTTAATACTTACTCAGGAGTTATTTGTTATGTATAAGCTTAAGGGGAACAAGAGTTTCGTTTTGTATTTGCACATTATGCAAGCATCCATTGAAAATTGGATAAATAGGAATAGGCAGAAGACGTCAGGAGGACGAGCGACTTCAAGCTTGAAATACTTGTTCAAATAGGTGAATGCTAGAGAAATGCACAGATGTTTCTGTCAATATTCCCTAAAAATGTAAATTATAAGCATTATGCTACATTGAAGTTCCCATAGTAATGCCCATAATAAAGCCCAAGCGCAGCCGCTGCGCTCACTGTGTGAGTGTGTGTGTAAATATGTGTGTGAATCTCTGTTTGCAATGTATTCACACAAGAGAAGCGGCGACTGTATTCCCTAGTCGGAACTCTTACTTGTCTTAATAAAAGTACTCTTTGATAAAATAAATAGTTATTTATATTAATTTTTTATTAATTTATATTTATATTATTTATTTATTTATATTATTTATATTTATTTTATATATTTATATTAATTTTAAATTCGAGCCCAGAGCAATCGCCTGTAAAATCTCTACTATCTTTGCCCAAACTTGATTGCCTGCGACTTGAGCATTCTTTGTTGCACTAATCAGCAACTGCAACAAAAAGTATCCACTCCTTTATATGGATATACATTAAAATGAACTCTCTTTTAGGGCACTGGCGCCACATTGGAAGGCGTCTCATTGGAGCTGATGCTACTCGACTGGGATCGCGTGACCAAGAATGAGGTAAGCCCACATATTACTTTTTAATTGCCAGCTACCTAAAGGACTCTTTCTCTCTCTCTTTGTCTCTCTTTCTCTGTCTCTCTCTCTCCTGCTCTCTGTCGCACACAGGTTATTGGACGCCTAGAGCTGGGTGGACCCAATTCGAGCAGCACCGCTTTGAACCACTGGAATGAAGTTTGCAATTCGCCACGTCGCCAAATTGCCGAATGGCACAAATTGAACGAGTGAAATGCTTGAGCTGTATCAATTTTTAGGGGCAGCGACCTGGCGCTGGCGCCGCCTACCCAACCACAAAACAACAACAACAACTTAAAAAGAAATCAGACAAACAACATATAAAAAATATTAAGTTTTCAATATCAAGTTTGATTATCACTTTTAAATTAAGTTCAGGATTTTACAATGTTTTCTTTCGACTTATGCTCAATGATTTTGATTTCTTTTTTATGATAAACAAAAGTTTAAGCAAAACGTAATATACCAAAAGAAAAGAAAGAAGAAGAACTTAAGTATATTAAATGTATTAGAAAATGTTTAGTGTGTAACAACAATGCGTGTAAATGTAAGATAATTAATTAAAAACTTCACATACTCCTACATATATAATGAAATATTAAACAGGTACCACTACGAATAGATATAAAACACTTCGATTTGTTGCTGTATAGAGATTATTTATGAAACTTACGATTCAAGCAAAGCATAAATTCTTAAAAAGAACGAATCCTTTAGAGCTGTCGCTTTTTATTTGCACATAGAAAATACGTTTTACCTGAACAAATATTGTTTGTAGTCCATTCATTATAACTCTGCCCACCATAAATACTTTTGGTATTTGTTTGATATGTATTTATATTGTATTTAAAATGTAATCTTTACATCTTAGGCATATGTTGATTTCTTCTTTATCACAAAGCAAACTAGAGCCACACTAAAATAAAACACAAATACAGAAAAAAAAAAAACAAAAAATAATACCATTACTTGAATAGTCCTTAAAAAAGAAACTTTTCACCATGTGTCCGAAGTGAGAGAAACGCTTACTGCTTATCACTTATATGAACAAATAAAAGCATTAAAAAAATAAAAATAAATAAATTAATGAAAAATATAAAGAACGCAAAAGAAATCGTAATGAAAAATGAAACTTGAGAGGACACGCAGCAAATTGCTTAGGCACCAAAAAGCTACAAAATCACACACAAAAAGAACGAAACAAGTCAAAACCCAAAAACCAAACAACACAATAGAATAGTACTTATAAGGAGGTAACACTTATTGTATGTAGAAACCACAATTAACAACTAATTGTACGATGTAGAGGTACGAGATATCACATATGAAATACATAGAATGCATAGCTCAAACCAAACCCAGAACCTAATAGGCATTACTTAAAGCTAACGGCACTTTATGATATATACAAGCATTACTAAGCAAAGCTTACGACGCAGCCTCCAAGCAAGAGCTGAATCCATTATTCTAACGGTATGGCCATCGGTTACTCTATGCGACATTTTGTAATGTAAAATGTAATATTGCAAGAAGGGAAAAACCCAAAAACCAAAAGTAAGCACATATTGCGTACTATAATTAACATAGCCCCGAAGAGAAAAATTCAATTTGAGTCCACAATCAAACTTCAATTCGTCTAGAACGCATACAATAATTTTTAAAAATAGATACCGATTTTCATATACATAGATCTATAACTATATAAATACGTATAAATAAAGATACATACTTCATGGATAAATATATATGTATATCTCCCTATATATATATCTATATATATATATATGACAACTACATACATGCACATATATATAAAGTGAAATGTGAAATTCCACATATGCATATGTAATAGTAATGTTAAGATGCATTGAATGGTTAATTTCAGTAATAAAAAGTATATAAAATGAAAAAAAAGTTGTATTGATAATTTATTGATAATTTTTCAATTCGTTTTATAAAATTTAAATAAACTTAAATAGATCACTTGAATCGCGTAAATAATATAATATATAATATATATTTGTGCGACTTCTCTGATAAGGGCCTTTAAGCTTTGGGCTCTACTCAGTTCAATTTAAGCGCTCGAAGGGAGCAGAGTGTCTTTGGATGAGCGGCTGAAACATATTTCCCAATTATCAACATTTTCGGATTATTTCATATGCTTTTAGCTATTGTTTTAGCAGCAATGGCTGCTCATGTACAAGGTAATAAAAAATATATATATATATATAAGCCTCTGTTTTTTTTGCTGCCTTCTCTCTATTTGCATTATTTACTTTTTTCTCTGTATTTACTCTCAATTCCTTATCTCTTGATTTGTGCACGCAGTCTCTGCTGGAATGGGCATTTGTACTTCGGATGAGTTTATGTGTCGAGATGGCACCTGTATTAAGTTGACATTTCTCTGTGATGGCATAAAGAATTGCCCAGACTCTACGGATGAGGTTTTTAGTGCCTGCTACGATGTAAGCTGCAATGGCTTCCGCTGCAACTACGGCGGCTGCATAGATAAAAGTCTGAAGTGCAATAACATTAACGATTGTTGGGATAAGAGCGATGAAAATAAATATTTGTGTGCGAACAGCACAACGATGTTAGAGCTGCTGACGGAGCTGAAAGGTAGCTGCCCGTGAGTATTGTGCTTATTTTTGTCTATATTTTGTCAATTATCAACCATTTCTTGAAAGCGACGACTATATAATGCAATGCCCGCAAAGCGGTAAGTGTTTGATGCATATAAACGTGTGCGATGGGATTCGCGATTGTGAGAACGGTGAAGACGAGGATCAGATCACATGCGGGAGCAACGAGTGTCCATACAACACGTTCCGATGCGAGAACGGAGCCTGCATCGAAAAAAGATCGCTCTGCAATCTAAATATCGACTGCGCTGATGGCAGCGACGAGATTGGCGCCATATGCACGAGGATGCAAATAAACGATTCAGTAGTTGCTGAATCGCCTACTGAGGTACACCAGTCCTGGGAGAAGCCGATGGTACTAATATCCGTGTGGCAGACCTACAGCTGTCCTTTGGTTCCCACATCGGGCATACAGGTAGCGCATTACTTCTCTAACATTGCCTACAAGCCGGATGGCGAGGTGCCACACCAAAGCATCGTGCAGGTCACTTGCGATGACGGATATAATCTCTTCGGCTCCAATATCAACAAATGTGTTAAGAGCAAGGGGCTGTACGAGTGGATCCCGTGTACGCGTTATTGCGAGCCAAGTCCGTATTTAGGCAACATCGTCTATGCGACTGTGTGCAAAGAAAAGTCCGAGCTTGTCGACTGCAACGAGCAACAACACAGCGTGGGCACTGAGTTGTTGGTATCCTGTTCACGAGGCTACGAGTCCCACTCGGGTCATAATCAAGTTGGTCGTCACATCTGCAATGAGACTGGCGAGTGGACTGTGCGCGAGGCGAATCCCACTTGTACGCCCATCTGTGGAGTTAAGTCTCCACACCATCCCGATATCACGCCCTGGACTGTGAGCCTGTTTCGGCTCACCTCGTCCAGGGATGCGATCTACACTTTTAAATGCATGGGCACCATTCTATAACCATTCATTGTAATTACGGCCGAGGCCTGTTTTTCGGAAAAGGATGATGCGAATTCTCCTCTTTTCTTCAAAATTGCTGAGGGCAATCACCAAATCGAATTTCGGGAGGACGAGGATCATGCCTATGCTCTGCATAACCTCATGGACATACATATTGTCAGATAGTGAGTATAAAAACCACATTCCCAAACTATGGAGCATAGATAGAAACAATTAAATGAACTATCCACTTTGTTATAGTTCCTATAAGGCAGCCTTACTTCGTGTGATTAAACCTTTTATCTTTGGTGGTCTAGTACGACCCGTTTGCTTGGCTGCATCGTATGATGAGTCGGAACCCATGGAGATCGAAGGAGTCTTTGAGGACCATCAGCTGGGAGAGGGACAGACGGAAAATATCAACTCGAAGTACTATCTAAAATACTTTGTGGCCAGCCAATCGATCAAATATAACGTAAGAAATTTTATCGCGCCTATCATAGGTGACATATCAAAGAGCGAGCAGGATCTTTGAACATTGAATTCACTTTATTATATACTGATTTAAGAGCTAAAAATAAATGTGAATGTACATAAACTAAAACACACACACGTCCACTACTTGACAATTACATAAGTATTATATATATTTCGATATATATATATAATTAATTTTATTTACTTATATTCGGGTTTAAGTACTAAATTTCACGTTTTCATTTTTCATGTTCACGAAATAAACCATTGATAAAATTTTTCTCTTGGCTTTCATTTGCTATGTTTATGTACTTCCTCATATTATTTGCTGTTATTTATTTTTTTTTTTTATCATTATGATTTTGAGTTCAGTTTCTGCTTTTTACATTGAGATTTTTCGGAATTACATTCTAACTATTTTTTGTATTCTTTTGAATTAATTTTTTTTTAAATTTTATTTTTTGTAGCTGAACTTTTGCCATGCAGTACAATATTAATTAGTAATCAATTAATTACTGACATTTAGTATGAATTTTAGGACACATTTAGTTGAGTTCACTTAGTTAATACTTAGTTTTCAGTAAAAACTTTAATTATATGTATCTTTATTTGTATTCAAATGTTTTCGCTCTTGATTTAATTTTGATCACTTCAGTCTTACCAAAAATATTTTTAATTTATTCAACATTCTTATTCTTTTTCTTGCAGTTTTGAACATTAGAAATTGAGTTTTAGTTAGTATTTCATAGTTCTTACGCTTGGTTCAAAATAGTTGGTTTTTATTTACTTTTTTGCTATCGCATAATTTGCATTATAGTTTGTAAACACTTTTAAATTTTAATGCTCAACTGTGTGCTTTTCTACTGTTAGTTTTTAATTTTAATTGAAAATTTCTTAGAGAAACTTTCGTACTCAATGCGTTACATAATGGATTAGTTAGGTCTTGGCTGCTCTAGCCTTAGTAGTTGTATATGTACATAACTCTTAAGGATTTTAGATTACATTTAGCTTTGATGTCAACGCGGCCATTTGATTTTTAGATATATCTGCGAGATCTGTTTTGCGCACGGAATTAAACTAAATCTTACAAAAAAGCGACGATCGTAAATATATATACACGTGTCTCACACGAGCTGTGGGCTTGGAAACTGGACAGAGAATACCGTAATGATTATTAGCAATAACTGAAAAGTAACATTAGGTCAAAGAAAAGCTGATCGAAAATAATTATCATGCTGGGCTTTGTCTTGTACATTGCAGATCCTCATTTAACATATGGATATCAGATAATTAGATTTGACATTAGGATAAAAGGCAAGGTCAAATGGATGTTGCCATATCTATCAATTTTACCAGGGTGGCAGTACCTTCCTTTCCTTACAGTGTTGTCGGGGGCATACCTTGTCGTGTTATAAAAGAAAAATGTATTTCTAGTGAAGAACCTAAGGGACGATTATCTGCTCAAATAAAAATGTATTGTATATTAAAATTTTAATTAAATGTTAAGAAAAATTCGGAGATAATCCACTTGGAGGTTCCAAGTGAGAATCAAGCTTAAGCATGAATTTGGACGGTGTTGTTAAATTAGAATAATTAATACGTATAGTTGGCAATTTACAGTGTTGTTTATCGATAACTTAAGATAAGTAACTGTCTGTCTGTCTGTATGTGTGTGGGTGTGTGTGTGTGTGTATGTGTTGATGTGTAACCTAAGTAAGTTCAGTGGTACGCACTAGGAGAGACTAACTACGAATTAATACTGTACAGGATACGCGACACTCCTACGAAGAACTAATAAAACGGGCCTCAGCTCGTATTGCATACAAATCGGCGGTCAACACAATATGATGTATATATATATCTATATATATATATATACGTATGTATCGGTTACGTAACTTATGAAGATAAGGCGTGGCCAACTTAAAAGTACGACGTTAGCTATCCTTTGTCCTTGCCAGGGCCGACGCTGACGCCTAACAGATGCTCGCCGGCCATCAGGCCCGCCGGCTGATGCGCATAGTTGCGGATCTGATGCAGCGAGATCAACTGGTTGGGAAACGCATTGGCATTGTTCTGGTTGACGTTCTTGTTGGGAAAGCTGATGGCATCGTAGAGATAGGGACGCTGCGCCATCGGATGGTGGCTCAGAGAATTCAAGTGCGGCGGCATCGAGTTGATCGGCGTAAAGGCCGAGTTGCTGCTGGTCTTCGTTATAGATGCCGCATCATACGGCCCCACGGTGCTGGGCGTGGCTGCTGTCGAATGAAAACAGTGTTGACTGACCTGCTTAGGCAATGATTATATTATTATATATGATTACCTATATCCTCGCGCACCGGATCGGCCATGATGCGATGATGCGCCTGCAACTGCTCCGGCGCATGGCCATTGCTTTGGTTGCTGTTGGCCGCTGTGGGTTGGGCGTAGTGCGCCTCCATGCTGTGCTGGGGCGGTGGCTGCTGCTGCTGTTGCTGCTGAGGGTGGTGGTGTTGCGGTTGTTGCTGCTGCTGTGGCGGGCCGTGTTGCTGCGGCGGAACGCCGAGCTGCGTGTGATGGAGATGCGGCTGTTGTTGCTGCTGCTGTTGTTGTTGCTGTTGTTGCTGCTGTTGTTGCTGCTGCTGCTGTTGTTGTTGCTGCTGTTGCTGTTGTTGTTGCTGCTGCTGTTGCTGGTGCATCACCTCCATGGCATTGGCCGCAGCTGCAGAGTCCGGACTTACCTTAGGCCAGTAGCTGTTCTCGCTGGGCGCTATCGAAACGGGCGGCAAAACGAGATTATTGCGCTGATGCTGTTGTTGCTGCTGCTGCTGCTGTTGCTGCTGTGTGTTGCTGCCTGCTGCAGATGGTGTGGCAGCGGCCGCAGCGGCGGCTGCAGCGGCCACAGCTGCCGCGCTGCCGGGCACAATGGGCGGCCGCTTGTCCGTGCGCTCCGCATGCTTTTGCATGTGCTTGGTCAGGTATGTCTCCTGGGTGTACGACTTGCCGCAGTACTGACAGATGTGCGTCTTCAGATGCTTGGACTCCTTGTGCTTGGGTATGTGCTCCAGCAGCGATGGCTCGTCCGAGAAGCACTTGTAGCACGAGTTGCACTTGAACGGCTTGTCCGTCTGATGGCAGCGCGAGTGCGACTGCAGATTCGACAGCTGGGAAAAGGCCTTCTGGCAGCCGGGATGCCGGCATTTGTACGGCTTGTCGCCCGTGTGGGTGCGTATGTGCTGCTGCAGGTGCGACAGTTGCGTAAACTTGCGCTGGCATATCTCGCAGCGGTATGGCTTAATGCCCAGATGAATGCGGGTGTGCTGCGACAGATAGGACGAGTTGGCGAACGCCTTTGAGCACTGCGTGCACTTGTAGGGCTTCGCCTCTCGCATGTGGATCTGCGTGTGCAGCTGCAGGTCCGCCTTGGAGCTGAAGATCTGCAATAGACGGAAGAAGATTTGTTAGAGACCGAATCAGAGCTGGCAAAGATTGGCATTGCACGGAACCGGTTGCATGGTAAAATCTTAGTCTAAGTTGGTTTCCAGGCCACGATCGAGAATGGAGTTTTTATGAAAAGCATTAATACATAAGGTCAAGAAATCTGTGGAAATCTTTGGAGTTGAGGGTATAAATCTGATATAGGTATGCAGGCAACTAAATAAGTGAGTATATTTCCACACTCCCAATAATAATATATAATATAATATAATATAATATAATATAATATAATATAATATAATACAATATAATATAATATAATATAATATAATATAATACAATATAATATAATATAATATAATATAATCGACCCAACTTTTATGCAGTTAAGTTGACTCCCCACTAACCTAGGGAAAAGTTTGCTTTTTGGGCAATAGGCGCTAAGTTCAACACAGGGATTTAAGAATAAAACTTGGCCCATGTTATATGAAATTTATATATTGCGGTTGCTCGTTCCATAGTCTCTATATTTTTGAATAGAGTGTTTCCTCTCACGCATTTGTTCGATTCACATAGAAAAGTAATTAAGCCGTTATATTATATTTAATTGTAATTTCGATTTTAAAGCTGTGAGTGAATTGACAAGAAATATATCGGTAGCTCAACAGTATCCCAGAGCTCAGTCTTTTTCGCAATACAGTTTCCATCATCCATCCATTACATCAGTCAAAATTTATAATATGTAGAATGTCTATTGCATTTTAAGCTTTTTTGAAGAATGAAACTCAAACTAAGAAAATATTATTTAGTAAAAAAAATATATAACAAGAGAAAATATATGTAGAATCACTAAAAGAACTATATAATCTGATATATCGAATATATACTTATAGATTCATGGAAAGTATATATTAATTCATAAAATAATAACTATTCTTTGATATTTATTTTCTTAAGATTTGTTAGCTTAACAAGTCAAAATAAATGCTCGAATGCATTAGCCAGCTTAAAAGAATCTCCATAAATGATTCCTGCCATAATATTTGATTACATTTTTGTAAATATTGTAAACGATTTTATAAAAAATAGTAACAAAAATTGAATTCAAATAATTTCAATGTTCAACTTGTCCAAATGAGAAATGCCTCGTCCTTCACCTTGGTGTCCTTAACATCGTGTGTCATATGATGGGGCGAACTGGTGGAGGATGAGATGCCATTGGCATTGCCGTTGCCCGCGCTGGCGGCGACTGTGCTGGGATTTGGATTCGAGTTGCCATTGGGATTGGCGTTCGGATTGCGCTCGTTGATCGTTGCGTTCTGCATGCGTATGCCCCCGTTGTCCACGCTGTTGCTGGTGACCACGATGTGTTGGTTGGGATTGGGGTAGATGCGGGACTTGCGCCCACGCGTGGAGCCAGTGGGTGTGGCCGTGGTGCCGCCGCTGCCGCCCACATTGCTGCCGCTGCTGCTGCTCACGACGGCGTCGTTGACGAGCTTCGAGCTGTTGCTATTGCCATCCACAATGGCCAGAGCGGAGCCGCTCTCCAGGCTCGGCTTCGGCTGATGCAGCGCCTCTCCTCCGCCGCCACTCAGATGGTACTGATGCTGTTGCTGTTGTGGCTGTTGCGGCAGCTGCGGCTGTTGCTGTTGCTGCGGCTGTTGCTGTGGCTGCGGCTGCGGCTGCTGGTTATAGCTGAGCACCGAGCCGCGCAGATCGGGCGTATTGGAGAATACGCTGAGCGGCCCGAGTGCCACGCGCTCATTCAAACTGTTGCGCAGATGATCTATGGAGCGATGCACAGCGTGGGAGTAGTCCCCGCCAGCGGGCGGAATCTCTCCAATCAGCGGCGAATTGTGATGGTAGTCGAGGCCGCCGCCAATTGGACGATACTCAATTAAACGGGCCTCCATTTTGTCGATATTCGGTCTATTACTTAAAGAGCCCTAAATATTATTATTACTCTGATTATTATTATTATAATTTCACAAATAGTCTGCAATCTTAGTGGTCAGCACTTATTTTATATCTGCGAAAAACACGTAGCACGGATTAACTCGTTTTATTATATTATTTTTGCCAACACTTTTCTGTTTTGATCATTTTATGTTTATTTTACAACTAATTTTTTATTATATATAGTTAGAATTTTTTGATTTATTTTGTTATTGTTTGCTTCACTTTCACTTTCACTTTGTTAATTACTTGATATTGTGATTTATTTATATTTCTCTTTTAATTATTTTTACTAATTCTCATAGTTATTTTTGCAAGAATTATGTACTTCAATTTAATAACGATTTATAGTTTATATTTATTGGCTTAGAACTTTTTCAGCTGTTTCGATTCTGCTTTGTTAATTATTAAACATTTATATTATTTTTCTGATTGTCTATTTACCTATTTTCCTACAAACTTATGGACTTTAAATATTATAGACTTTTGTTTTGGCATTAATACATTCTCAAAATCTGATTGCATCTATAAGAATAGTTCAACTATCAAATTCCCATAACATAACCCAAATGGGTGTGTGCGTGCGTATATGTGTGTGCGTGTGTTGCATGATGTATGTTGAATAGAAGCGAGGATTTATTGGAATACCAGTTCTTAGAAGAGTATCAGCTAAGCTCTCGAGCAGTCTCCAACTCAAATATGTATTCAAAATTCATTGAATTTAGCAGCCAGCTAAAGAAAGTATTCTATATGTAATATGAATGAAAATTATCGGCGCAGGGGCTACAAATATAAAGGAATCATAAACCATAGAAAAATCTTAAAGAGAAATATCAAAATTATTCGAATTTTAATATTATCTTTCATTTTGATCTTAAGGCAGTCTCATTTTTAGATCAGCTATACTTTGAAGGGTTTTAGAGTACAAAATTCGTATAGTTTTTATATTTCTCTTTAAGATTTATCTTTGGTTGGCCAAAAAGAATTTCAACAAGGGCCCAATTAGAGTGTCTTATGCCATGTCTACAGTGTGTAGTTTATATTTGTATTATAATCCACTGTTATTTATATTTATATATGGCAAACTTCATTTGATAAGAGATTCTGGCTTTATTTTGGCTTCCTGCCTGCCTCTTGGCATGCATTTGTTTACTTTGAGAAATCAAAGGTGTCGCCTGTTGCTTGTTGCGCATCTTTTTTCTGGTCTCGTTTTTTGTGAGCAATTTCTTTTCTGTTTTTGTCTGGTGACACTTTTAAAAAATTCAAAATCTGCGAGACGCGACCGCAAAAACGTTTTAGCCTCGACTCGCTGCGCCACTCGAAGTTGCAGGAATCGCATTGAATTTAATTTGCTTTTGCGTCATTTTGTAATTCTTCCTTTTTTTGTTGTTGTTTGTCCTAAATCTAACGGCATTTTCTCCTCCTTTTTTTATTTGGCATTTTCAATGGATTCGCTTGCGCCATTTTTTTTTTCTTCCCACGCGGAAATATTTTTTCGCCACGCATTTGACTTTTCAGATTTTATGCAGCGGACGCTCCACTCTGGCCTTCTCCTGTTTTCCACTCTGTGGCTAGCTTTTTCAATTTGACTATTTTCCATTTTCCATTTTCCTTGCTCGTTTTTGCGGTGCTTCGATTAGATTTTTTTCCCCTATATAAAATCGGCGCTCTCTTGCCGACAGTGCCTGTGATTTTATAGAGCATTGCATATTTTTTCTATTTGCTATTTTCTATTTTCTATTTGCTTTTCGCTATTTGTTGTGGGAGCAGCCAGTGAAGCGCAGACAAGCAGCAGACATCCAGCGTATATGTCAGGTGAAAGTCCTCGTTGTTTTTATTTGCTATTTGTATTGGTGTATTCTATTTTCTATTTTGTTGTCTCTTATGACATGTTTCTATTTCTAAACGCTGCGAATAATTCATTCATTTGTTGCATACTCCAGCACATATTTTTTGCCCATGGCTTTTGATTTTTGGTATGTACATATATACATATATATTTATATACATATATAGAAGTGCATGCAGCCGAGTGGACTCTGACTGCTCGCTGCTTTATTTTGTTTATTTTACGCTTAGATGCAATTGCCAGTTCGTTTGTCATTCACGACATTGACCTTGAACGTGATTTTTGTGGGCTAGCATTTCTATTTGCCAGTTTTGTTTATTTTCAGCTAGTTCGGGCGATATTTCGGGAGGAGCTTTTAGTTTTATTCATTATTTATTTATTTATTTATTTTAAGCTGCCACTTTCATTTTTTGATTTCCATATTAATTGTTCTGACCTTAAGGGAAAATTTGCTAATATTTTAATATTATAAATTGGTCTTGCTGCTCAAAATCTAACACCTTCTTTGTTGATAGTCTAGCTATGAATATAGCCAGAAGTACGTTCGAGTTTATCAGATTTTAATAAAATAATCATATTTGTATCTTCATAGTCTTAAGTATGCGCTCTATATATATAAGTAAAGCTCAAAGACAAAATTTGAACTATAAAAAGACAGAATTTCAAAATGAATAAAGTAATGTCAAAAGTTCTTGTTAGACAATTCAAAAAACTTTCCTAATAATCTTAAAATTAGTAACTCATTGGAAATATAAATTGGGAACAATAAATTTCTCCCACTATATTATAAACAATATTTTTATGCTTAGCGAAGAATTCAAATTGGAAACTCAGCTCACACCTCGAGTGACTTGAGTCCCCAAAAAGTCTGCCTAGGCAACTAAAGATCTGTTACCTACATCAGCTAGTGTGCACGAACTGGGAGAGGAACACCCTCAAGAACCACTGCACCTGTCTAGACTAAAAATATATATAATATCCCCTTCAAGTTTAGCTGTGATAATTAGAATTAGAACTCTTCCTTCTGAATGTATTCAACGTTCTTTTGCCAGAGGCTTAAAAATGATTAAATTAAATTAGTTTCTCTTAAGATTAAGTTGTCTGAAAGGTGGACGCGAATGTCCAAGTACTTAATGGCATTTTAGTAATCAAAACTCAAATCAAATCTTAAAGGGTAGTTATCTGATATTTTTGATAATTAAGAACTTTTTCAATAGAAAATCATTTGAATTTTTAGTTTTTCAGTACATTATGCTTTCCTTGTTCCGTTTGATTTAATGCAAATGGAGCACGAAAATTGTAAACGACCTGAAATTACATTTTGCACTTGTGCAGATAAGCCCTAGAATGAAGGGGCAAAGGTTGAGTACATATGTATTAAACTGCATATAATTTTTATGATTTTTATTTGTTAGCTAAATAATTATTTGTGTACAAATAACGGAATGCGTTTCACGGTTTGCCGAGTGGGCTCTACACTCGAATGCGAGCTATATGCATATAGATATAAGGTAGTATATAGATTCATCCGCCTATGTGCTGCATATAATGTAAGCCCCGTCCTAAAATAGAATTAACAAAGAAGCAGAAAAATGCAAAAAATACAACAAATAATCTGTTAAAATAGGGGAATGTTTGTATGTACGGATGCGAGTGTGCGTATGTGTGTGTGTGCTTGTGTGTGTGTGTGAATGTGTACGTGTGTTTGTTCTGTGGGTTGAAGTTCGGGTTAATGCATAGTTCGAGCTTTTAACTAATTAACATTTAGCGGTTTGGCCTGCCCTCATAACTCAAACTTCGCCTTTTTTTTTTCTTTTTAATATTAATTGAAAATTGTGTAAAATTAAAAACAAAAAATCTGTTAATGGTGGGGAGGGGGAGGGGCAGGTCTTTTATTATTCATAACTTTTTACTATTGTTGTTGGCTGATTAATGCATTTTTCACACCACTTTTAGCTTGTTTTATTAAATTGTAGAAAATCACAAAAATGTTTGCGTATCAGTCTACATTTTTTTGTTGTTCATTTTTTTCTTCCTCTATTTGTCAGTTAATGAAAAATGCATTTCTCGGTGTCATACGATCTGCACAGTTGCTTTTTTTTTTCAATATTATTATTATAATTTTTTATTCATTTGATATTTAATTTCACATTTGCCGTGGATACTTTTTATATGTTATTAATTTTTTTTTAGCTTGGGTTCACGTTTGCTTGCACTAATCATTAATTTATTTCACATCATTTTAAATATGCAATTAATTTTTGCACTGCTTTTTAATTACTAATAATATTTTGTTTATTATCACTATTAGAATTATTCGGCCCGTGGACGTTGTGAACGCTGCAATTGCCATTGATTAACTGATCGATGCTCGAATTTAGTTGCTGGCCAAAAGGGCTCCAAACCAGTACTTGTGTGTGTGTGTGTGTGTGTGTTTGTGCAGGGGCGTGGCACAGCTGTGAACTGGCAGCTGTGCCTCATTAACGGACTGCGTAGCGATTTGTGTGGCGCTTGCTTTGAATCTTCTCAGCATATTGAATTCCCAAACCTGGATCATGCGTGCCTCAGGCTCAGGCTCAGGCTCAGGCTCAAGCCCAGACTCTGCCTGAGGCTGTGTCTCATGTTCAAATAGAGCTTCAGGTGTTTGCGCTGCCCAATTTGTTTCAGCTCGAATAATTTCTTTGATCAAGCTCACAGTTGCAAAGGCCCAGGCGAGCAGCACCAGATCGAGTCCATGTGAAGTCAGCTCGAAAAATATGAGCCTGAGGTAATCGAGCCTGGGATTATGTGAGCAATGTGTGCCTGGCATGATATAAGGGTCTGCACAGCTATAACGGCTTCAAGTGAAATACTTTCTAAAAAGCTGCTAAGTGAATTCAGTGTTAAGTAGATTACGTTTATGTGTCCCTCCCCTCAGCTTAGATCTTGACTCAGGAATTATTATTATTAACATCATACTGATCTCTGTCCGAAGTGTTACTATTGTTTGTAGAGTTAGTAGGCAAGAAGAAGTAGCTGCTAAAATTTCAGCTAAAATTTGTGACAGATATTAAAATGTAAGTGGGAGTACTAAAAAAACTAGACTTGACAGAGGTTTATACTAACTAGTTCATGGTCACGAAATTGCTTCAAATATGTGGGCCTGTTTAATATTTATAAAAATTATTAAGTAAATTGATTTTTAACAAAACTTTATTAAGCTAATTATTAATTTATTTCTAAAGTTATTCCCAAGCCAAATGGATTCATTTCGAACGAGTCTATTGGGTTCTTCAAACTAAATTTAAAATATGTTTAGCATATTCATGTTCAAAATAGGGAGAATACCAAGAAAGAAAAAGAAGAATTATGAAGAAAAGTGCACTGATGCGTTGAATTAAGATTTGCTGCTTGTGAATCTCTTTATAATATTGAAAATAGATAAATGTATTTGTCCATAGTCTTAGAAAATATTTTTATACATTATTATGTATAAATATAAAATATATAAACTTTGTATGGCTTTGTCAACGTTTATCGAGAGCATGAATTATTTAATTATAACCGACTAAAGGCTAAAAAGGGATTTATTTGCCTGGGTAGAGCTGAGTGCTCCATTGGCTATTGGCTGCCATTCACCTGTCTACTTTTGCTGAGCTGTCAGCAGTTGGGATATATATATGTTTATATACACCCTGAAGTATTCCGAATTAGAGGCAGACTTGAAAGAAAGGTTGCCCACTTAAATATTAAAATAAAAATAATTATAAAATCTAGAAGACAGTAATATATTTAGGTAAATACTGCGTACACAAGCTCTACTACTTTGGCTATAAATGTCGTCGGAGTCTATATGTTTAAAGTATTTGGATCTGTTAACAAGTGTTCAAGAACTGTTTCTGTACCGTCGGAGATTTTGTTATGTTAAGTCGAGTGAAAGGCGGCAGCTGAAGGATAATTGTGACCTTGATATTGAACTCAAGTAACAGCTGATATGCACCCACACACACTCACACACACACACACATACACAGAGAGAGTCACGAAGTACGTAAAGAACATTTATTATTTATATGCACACACACACACATCCACATCCACGGACACACACACAGTATACATACATAAACGGCAAGTGTGTACGTGTGGTAAGGAAAACAAAAGCCAGCTGCTGCTGTGTTTGCTTCGCTTTCTTCTTAGCGGCAAAGCACGTGACGGCCAGCCACGCTGCATTAGACGCTCGCGTATCTTAAAGATACACACACACAGACACACACGCGTACGTTGTTTGTGCGCTGCAGCAATAAATAAGCACAAAGCGCGCAATTGAATCGAAAGGCAGCAGGCAGAAAAAGTCGAAAAGCGCGGACCGGAAACGGAAACCGAAACCGAGTCAAGTGCGAGTTCGAGTTTTAGTTTGTTTCCTTTTATTTTTATTTTTTTTTTCGCTGCGCTGTTTCTTCTAGCTGCTGTTGTTATTGGAGTTGCTACTTTTTATAAGCCTTGTCGCGGCGACAACAACAAAGGCGACACGGACGACGCCAGCCGAAGACGCTGCGAGTTGTTTGTTGTGGCTGTTGTTGTTGCTGTTGCTGCTGCTGTTGCTGCTGCTGTTGCTGCTGCTGTTGCTGACGCTGCTGCTGCTGTTGTAGTTACTTTTATTGGCGGCGTCTCAAGGAACATGTTGCGCACACAGAAAAACACACAGCTGAACTGAAAGACGCGCGCTTTGGCCCTGTAGAGCAGCGAACGTCGAACGTCGAACGTCGAGAGTCGAGATTCGTTTCGTTTTGGAGCAGCAACGCGTACCGAGCCGAGAGCACGATCCGTCACCAATGTAAAAACTCAACTAAAGCGATGATGAAAAAATCTGAAACAATATATTTTTCGGGGGGTCGCACACACACATACATCCACGTACACGGCCACGCACACACACACAGAGAGAGAGATGCAAAGCAACGCAGCATCGACAGGCACGAGCTGGCTGCCAGACAGACAAAACGCGCACTAACACAAACGCAGCGGCTCTTCAAAACGCAGCAGCAGCAGCAGCATAATGTAGTTGTATGTGTGTGTGTGTGTGTGTGTGGGTGGCGGCTTACTAAAGGCCGCCGCCGGCCGACACAGCAGCAGCAACAACAACAACAACACATAGCAAAGGGGCAAGCGCCAACACACACACAGCTCGCAAAAAAAAGCAGCAGCAGCAACAACAACAACCAACTAAACGGGCAAAAAAATGCCACGCACACACACTCACACACAGACACACACACACACACACATACACATACACAGACGCAGACACTCAGCGAAAGGCAAAAAAAAGTTTTGGTTGCATAGGCGGCGTCGCTGCCGGCGCTATTCAAATGCTGCGCTGTTCGCGGCGGCAGCGCTGCCCGCGCCGCAGCCACCTGACAGAGCAGCGCCAAAACAACGATAACAACAACAACAAGCACTTGCCGTCAACATTGACCCAAACTCAATTTGGTGTGGGGCAAGTTTGGAGCCAACCGATGGGCTCTAAAAAACGCGCAAAATATAAAAAAAGAGGAAGTATTGTGTGTATGTATGTGTGTGTGTGTGTGAGTAAAAAATTTAAAAAAGGGGAAGTTTTGCCCACGCACACACACACGCACACTCGCATAGACATACAAACGCACGGAATTTTTTCGCTGCCAGCTTCGTGTTAGCCTTTACCGCCCCCAAATTTGCTGGCCGCCCCTTAGTTAACCCCCCTCGCCCACTGCCCACCCCCCATCGCCCATCGCCCCCACTTGCCGCCCCGTGTACACGAACCCACACCATGGCATTTTTTCCATCATTTTGTTTTGTTCGACTTTGATGCCGTTTGTTTTTTACCATTTTTTTCATGCCGTTTGCATTGAAGGGCTTTTTGCAATTTGACTTTGCATTTTGGTTTTGGTTTTGGTTTTGGTTTTTGGCGGTCTGGCGGAGCCGAAATAGCGGGGCAGGGCCTAAAGTGTGCAATAAATTAACTAATTAAGCTGCAAATAATTGCTATTATAATTGCAATTATTGTTATTGTCACGCGCTATTTGTATAATAGAATATTTGACGGCGCATAAAAGTAGGCAATAGTTTTTTTAATGCCGTCGCAACTCACAGTCAGTGTTGGTCACACTGCACACTGCATACAGCGCAGTGTTGTCAAGCGCCGGAGCACTCTATCAGTCTAGCAACTCGAAAGCGTAGCAAAACTGAAAAAAAATGTTTCACACACACCCATACACACACTCACTCATACAGACACAGCTACGCAGCGCACACCTCAGTCAGCCTCTGCCCTGACCTAAGCCACCGCGTGGTTTAACTGCCAGCAGTCTCCACCCCTCTCTCTCTCCACACTCCCCACTCCCCCCTCCCCACTCCTCAACCCTCTCACTCACTCACACACACACAAAGCGAACTCCTTCCGCTGCGCTGCAGCCGTCGTTTGTCTGCTGCTCGTCGCTGCTATTCCTAAGTTTTTTTTTCTCCCAGCTGCTGCTGCTGCAACCTTGCCTCGACTTCTACTCCATGCGCTTCAGCCGCTCTGCTCGCCCCGCTTGTATTTTTTTCTATTTTTCCTATTTTTTGTTTTTTATTTTCTGTTTCTGCACTTCTTCCATTTCCATTTGCTGTGCATTTTTTCCACGCAGCCTCCCCTTCAGCATTTTTTTCCGTGGCCGCCTTGTCACAGGAAACAATTTTTTCCATTGGCTCGTGCCATCTCGCTCGCACGCCGCACTTCTGACCCGCTCAAAAATGGCATTTTTTGCTGTTCCGCTTTGCCTTTGCGTTTGCTTTGCCGTTGCCCCTCCTGCGGCTTGTTGTTGCTGCATTTGCGACTGTGTTTGCTATTCTGTGTTTTGTATTTTGTGTTTGGATTTGCTTTTAGATTTTGCTTTTTAGTTTCATTTCCATTGAAATTCACGGCAAAAAAAGCCGTAGAGTTGCCATTGAAAAGTATATATATATATATATATATGACTGTTCCTAGTGGTATAGAATTGGGTTAGACAATTTAGGTTGGCTACTGTCGCAAGACTTAGGGTATATAAATTAGATTTCAGTTTGTAATAAAGCGTATAAAACACTAGCTAACATTTCTATTCTGACTTATATAATAATAAAGTACAGATGTAACATTTATATTATGGCCCCTCACTAATTAAGATTTAAAATTAAATGCTCTATAAGATTCAAGACAATAGGCTGCAATGGATTGAAATAATATGGCTTAGATTCGAATAAAGTTGTTATACTAGTAAACCCAGTCGGATATCGATTGGGTCGTCCACTAAGAATCTTTGTTATAATCTTAATAATAAAAATCTATACAAAATAAAATAAAAGTAGTAATAAAAAAGAAAATTAAAATTAAATGAAATAGAAATAACATAAACATAAAAAAAACTAGAGAGAAGGAATTTCTTATCACAGACATCTGTCTACAGCTTAAGCAAGTTGTCCGGCGCGCCCAAATGAGTAGAATTAAAAGATAATCAGATCACAAAGGGATTAATGGAGTACCCCGTATGGCTTTAATAAATTAATAATGAAAAAAACAGAGAATAATAATGAGAGAAAATTTTGATTTGTAGTAAAAATAAGTGATTATTATATATGATTAACATATATATATTCCTTTACTTTGTCAGATTCTTACACAAGTTAATTGGGTGGGATATACATATAGAAGAAAATCAACATAGTAAAATAAATGTGGATTAAATGATTGTATACGTGTGTTTCAAAATTATAATAAGTAGAAGAATTATTTCCTATCATAATCCAGAAGGTCTACATTTATTTTGTATTACTAAAAATATCTTAAAGAGTTAACCCATTTATTCATCCCTAGATCCCACATCTGTATACTTAGATATATATCCACAAACATCTTTTGCAACATTTTCGCTTATCTATGCCAAATAAAAAACGTTTTCACTTTTAGAAAAAGCTGTGGCAACATTTCCGTGTGTGAAAAATTAATTAACACCATGTGGCAACACTGTCAGTGGATTTCGATGTAATATTTCCTGTTTCTTTTTTTAGCGTGTATGGTTGCGTGTTTTGTGTGTGTGTGTGCGTGTGTGTGTGCTTCTACGTGGTTTTGCATTTTGGTTTTTCTTGCTTTACTTTTTGCGTTTTTTCTGCGTATCATAGAGATTTTTTTAGTTGTTTTGTTGTGTTGTGTTGGAGCACAGTGGACAGTCACATACACACACATACATACATATGTATATGGGTTCATGAGTGAGGGGGGTGGTGCGTCGGTGTGTCGGCTTTTGGGGCCAAAGCCCGCACATTTGCTATGGTTACTTGCATGGGCTTATTCCAATGCGTGACTGGCGTTTGTGGACTTTGAATACAAACAAAGCACACAAATACACACACCCACGTAAAGCTGGCTATGTGTGTGTGTGTGTGTATGCACATGTGCATTTCAATACGCATTAATAACTATGAATTCAATGCGACGCCCATCACACACACACACACACACACACATACATACAGAGGAGTAGACAGCCCATCCAATCAAACACACACACACATACACTCTCACACACAGTGCGTTGACTGCGCTGCTGCAGCTGACGCCTAAAAAACGGCAACAAAAATATAAAAATCAAATTCATTCGCTTTTTGGCCGCCTCGTTCGTTAATTTCGCCCGTTGCTGTGCCTCATTCGCAACCAACCCCCAACCCCAGCGCCCCCGCACCACTCAAGTCTATTCGTTCGTTAAAAAATTTACGGCAAAGCGCTGCGCCGGCAAGTATACAGAGTGCGGCACATTTGTCAGACGCCAAACTCAAAAATCGAAAACAAAAAATATTCTATATTTTTATTTCTATTTTTTTTTTTTTTTCACTCGGCCTAGCTCTAACATTTTCGCTTTTGGTGGCAATTTTTTTAGCGTTTAGTTTTTGTATTTTTTCCTTTTCTTGTTAGATTTTTTTGGACGCATTTTGTTTGTCGGCCGCAAAGCGTTTTTCCATGAATTTTTCATCCATTTAGCGCGGCCATTGAGCCATTTTCATCGCGCTTAGAATTCATTGATACTTTCACAAATTGTTTTCCCATCAGATTTTTTACCCCAATCTCGGCGGCGTGACATTGAATTCTCGCGAGTGCGAGTGTCGCACCAATATTTAAAGAGATATTTGCTTTTTTTTCACATTTGACTTTGCAGCTTGTTTAAAGATGTCTTTGAATAATTGAGGTGGAGGGTAGAAATTATTTGGATTCTATTTTGAAATATTTTTCATCTACTGCTCATAGTTAAATAATATTTGTGTATCACAAGATAATCATATTTGTGCTTTCATTTAAGATTTGTCTAAAGTCAATTCTTGAGCTTCATTTTTCATATCTGTTTATTTCGATTTAACTATAATGATTGTTTAAAAACCATTATTTTGAATCATAATACCTTATTGAATACTGTACAGCTTATCAATATTTTCCAACTAGATTGAACTAGTTTGCTGCAATATAAAGAAAACAAATCAAAAGATTGAATAGACTGAGGGTTAGCATCCGTTTGATCTACGAGACGACTTCAATAAAAATAGATTAAACTTAATAGCAATTAAGGCATTTTGCCATATTTCTTATTAAGGTACATTTAAATATGCAGCATACAATAAAATTAAAATAAACACATTTAAATCCCTTATAGTTATCGAAGCAACTCTAATGTTAATGTCATGAAATTTTCAGCCCGTTGCGAACAATAAACACATGTTTCACCTTCAAAAGAATGACGCAGACCCCTCCAATCCAACCAGACGAACATACCTGGATCAGCCGCCACATATTAAGTACCTCGGCATCACAAAGCTTCAGCAAAAATATATCGTCACAGACTCTTCGAGCTGAGGTAGACACACAATAAGAGCGAGGGAAAGGGGATAGCCTTGTCGCTGAGATGGCTTTATGGAGCGCAGATTTTGGGGATTGCTAAAGCCAATTACAAACGTATACAGCTTTTGTATACGTCGATAGATATGCAGCTGTACCTGGACAAGCTGCATGCAGCTGAAGAGCAGAGTGGGAGATGCTGCGAAGGACTGCTGAGACCCCTCAGCCTATTCGCATGAGGACTACTCCCTGCACGACTTTTAACAGCCTCAGACTGCGTTATGTGGTATGGGGTTTCACTCTAAATAAATTAGCCATCCATGTGTTGCTAAGGTATAAATCAGGTGCTGTATTAATTAGCGAAAATGTAAATAAATAAGTAAATAAAATGAAATGCAAAACATATGATAGTTTGTCATTGGCTATACGAGGTATATCGAGAAGCTATCAAATAACAACAAAGCAGCCTCAGCTGTGTTCGACATTCATAAAACATAAAAATATTCTGTGTTTTCGAGCAAGTCGGCAAAGGCTTTATTCTATTCGGAATTATTAGCTTACTAACTATATAGCGTGAGTACGGGCCGGAGTAGAGCGAAGACAAAGTCGACGACGACGACGACGACGTCGAGTGAAAAGCAAACATTCTGCGAAGTAAAATTTTACTGGAAATACATTGGCCAGGCAGCTGACTCAATGAAGAGTGACAGCTGATTTGCTCAGCGCACACAGTTATATATCCATATATTCACACACACACATCTATATATCTATATATCTCTATGTGTATGAGTGGTTGAGTATCAGAAGTTGCGATAACTGGGCAAAACAGACGAGCAGCGTTTGGTGTGTGCGGCATTTGGATTTGGGACCTAGTCGCTGCCACAACACGCTCCAATGCAGGCCAAGGACCGTCTGAGACGCGAATACAGTTCGTTCAATGATCTGAGCAGGCAGTTTCGCATGTACGATGAGCAGTCGATAGACTCGCTGCTGGACGATCGCCTGCGCATCCACATGAATCCCAATGGCAGCGACGACTTATCTCTGCAGCGGGATGACTGTTACACGCCCATCTACCCCGCGGCTCATCCGCAGTCGCCGCTCCTGCTGCTGCGCCAGCACAACTTCAAGCTGAAGGCCTACTACTCGAACGTGGGCAACTGCGTGCAGTGCAACAAGCGGTGAGCACACTCATACGATATTCAGATGGCATTCATATGAGTCGCTTTGCTTTCAGCATTCGCTTTGGTGTGGCTAGCCTCAGGTGCCGCGACTGTCCGCTGCGCTGCCACACGGAGTGCTGCAGTCAGCTGACGTTTAACTGCATTCCACAGCCGTTGGCCAGCACGAAGCGGGGCCATCTGAGCGACTATGTGCCCCATGTGGCGCCTATGGTGCCTGCGCTGATCGTGCACTGTGTGACGGAGATCGAGGCCCGCGGCCTGGAGCAGGAGGGCCTCTACCGTGTCTCCTCCACCAGGGACAAGGTCAAGCGCTTGCGCCACAAGCTGCTGCGTGGCAAGGCGACGCCGCATCTGGGCGACAAGGATACCCACACGCTCTGCTGCTGCGTGAAGGACTTTCTGCGCTCGCTGGAGCGACCCCTGATACCCATGTACCACAGGGCGGACTTTGTGCTCGCCACGCAGCTCAGCGATCCGCTGGCTGTCGAGGAGCACCTCTATCTGGCCATGGTGGATCTGCCGCAGGCTCATCGCGACACCTTGGCCTTCCTCATGCTGCACTGGCAGCGCATCGCCGAGAGTCCAGCCGTGAAGATGTCCATCAACAATATAGCCGTTGTATTTGCGCCCACGCTCTTCGATGACGTCGACTTGAATCTGAGCAACATTGTGCTGTGGCAGCAGGTGCTGCGTGTCCTGCTGCTGCAGTCGCCCGGCTTCTGGGCGCAGTTCCTCGAGGTGGAGCCGCTGCTGCCAGCCAGCTCGCTGGACGATGACGAGTGGAAGCGTGAAAACTACCATTCGTCCAGCGCCCACTGGCAGTCTGTCAAGACCTACTTCCGATCCATGGTAGGTTTGTATCGAGAACCTCCTCTTCCTATTCTTTCGATATCTGATTGCCGTCCCTTCACAGGTTAATCTCGCTGACTGAGTCCAGATTAATCCAAGTTCGTTGATAGCTGACTAATTGATAGCATAGACTAGCCCTGTTATTTTGTTAGCTTGTTTTGGTTAGTTGTAATTCGAGCAGAATGGCCAATTACACACACAGACACGCACACACTCACACACACGCACGCACACTACTATCACAGCTGTTTCCAACAGGCACATCTTAGGGAAAACATCAGTTGAGCAGAGATGTGTGAAATAGTGAAAACATCAGTTAACAAGAGATTTGGGGGATAGTAAACACTTGTTCACAGCTCTAAAAGAAATATGGTTTCTTAAAATTGTTATTCAATTTGCCGTTGAATTCAGTCATTCAGCAAAAGTTGAAGAACTTTTTTCACGATATCTAAAACCGTATTTAGGCTGATTCAATTTTTATTCTTAGAGCTGAGAGGCTCAATTAGAGAAGTTCATAAATATTAGACTTAAGAAAGGCTCTTAAGTTGATTTCTGTTTTTGAGCAGTAGAAAATAGAGATCTTCGATGATTTGCTGAACTCACTTAGCAGTGAGCTTGGGAATTTATCTTCGAGTTGATATCCAATAAAAAAAAATATTTAATATATTTTAGATTTGAGAATGAATATGCCATAAAATAATTTAGCTGTTTCTCTAAATAAATATGCTTCAATTTGAAAATGCGATTTTGTTTGCAATTTATCCATATTTCGTTCCTTTTCTTATCAAGTTACTTCTATTCTCAACTGTCTTTAAAACTTTTTAATTAAAATTGTTAAAGCTGTGAGAGACAACATGAAGCTAGATAAACAATTTGAGCTGAAACAATATTCGTTCGTAAAGCTTCACATTTTCATTAGAGGAGAGCTTCATAAATAGAAGAAATCATAAGTTGATTTTGGCTTTTGAGTAAGGAAGAGTGTAAATCCAAAACATAAAATGGATGCAAAAAAAAAAAAAAAAAAAAAACAATATAAACATATATATATTTTTATTAAGGAATAAATATGTCATTCAATAACGCAACTGTTTCAGTAAAATAAAGTGTGTATATTTAAAAACTTAATATTTTTTTCCACTTCAATAAATATATATATTTTTAAAAATAAATTTAAGTAATATTTAAGACTCTTATAATTGTCGCCAGTCTTTAAAGCCTTAAATTAACACTGATAAAACTCTGAGAGGCAACTTGAAAAAATTTATAAAATTAATAATTCGCTCGAACATATTTGCGGCATGTTGATTATTGATGTTATTTGAAGCAGCAAGCAAAACATCAACTGAATAAATTTGTATATAAATAAATAAGTTGCCCGAAGCGTTAATACAATAATAAAAAATTAATAAGCAAAGTTCTAAAAAAAAAAACATACACACACACAGGCATACACACACAGAGCTAACTAGTTGACGTTTTAAAAACCATTTTCGTATGCGCTGGCAAAAAAGCGCATGATTTCATGCAATATGCAAAATACAAGCAAAACAAAACAAAACACTTGAATGCAACGGACGAGTGCATAAATAGACACACACAACAAACATACACACGCACACACTCGCACACATCAATGCATTGGCAAAATAATGTACACATAATAAAATTAAAAATAAACAAGTTACAAACTGCAACAGTGCGAAGAAGCGAGACGGCCATAGCTGTGCGAGCGGGACAGCTGCCACAGATTAAAATTCGCGTATGTGTGTGCGTGTGTGCGTGTGTGTGTGCGTATGTACAGTTGCTAACCGCACTAAAAATGCATGTGAGGCATGCTTGTTTCGGCCGATAGAGGGCGACACGCGTTAACATTAACCAAATGCTAATGCTAAAGGCCGCTGACCAACACAAACACAGACGCACGCACACGTACACACACACACGCACATGTAGGGGCAATGGCAGCGCGCTGGGGCCACCAATACGCGTTTCAGAAAAATTGCAAAAATAAAATAAAAAACCAAAACAAACCAAAAATAACAAAAATCAACGACAACAATAAAAATAAATATAAAAATAGTTTACATAATTCATGCATTATATCGGATAAAATTTTAATACCGGCCATCCGTGTGCGTGCATGTGTGTCGGTGTGTGTGCGTGTGTGTGTGGGCCGCGCCGGTTTGCAAAAAAAGCGTTGCCTACTTGGGGGCGCGCGTTAAAATTGTTTAACAAATGGCACGCGTGCAATGTACGTGCTCGTGTGTGTGTGTGTGTGTGTGTGTGCGGTGACTATGTGTGTATGTGTGGAATGTATGCATAATCGCTTGCAGTTTTTACTTTTTTTTTAGACTTTTTAGCCTATTTTTATTGTTAATTAAATGAGGGGAATTACCGACAACAAGTGCACATGCGTGTGTGTGTGTGTGTGCGTGTGTATGCAGAACGAGAGTGCGCTAAATTTTTTTTTTAGATTTCTTTTTTCGTTTTACTTTTGTCATAAAAAAGGAAATGTGTTTTTACTTGCCTAACGTGGCAAAACATTTTGCGCTCGTTTTTCGCATGTAATTTTACTAATTGATAGTGTGAGCTATTTGAGCAGCCTACACGCCCCCTTTCGGGGCATGTCCAGTGCTTCAGCGGCTTGGCTGTGCGTGTGTAATTGTGTTAGTGCACATAGCAAACACAAAGCTGGGCAGCTGAGTGAGTTGAGTGAATGCAAAAACCAAAAAAAAAAAAAAAAGGAGAGATGCATACAAAGAAAAAACACGATAAATGTAACTAAAAAATTGCTGTGCAAAATTATAAAGGGGCATTACGCGTGTTGGCTAGGGAGCTGGCGCCGAAAAGGCAGCGACAATTTAATGCCCAGCATACATACACCCACACCCACACACACACACACTTGTGTCAGTCGCATGGGCGCAGAGAACATTTTCGAGTGCATTGTTGAAGCTGAATTTTTTTTTACCACTGTCTCCAATTTTGTTTCGGCAAAATGGGCGTAATTAAGAGTTTTTTAAAAATTCTTATTTACTATATATATATGTATTGGTGATATTATATTTTATTTTAAAAAAAGTTAAAAATTGTTATTATTAAAAGTAGTAAAAAGGGAAATGGTTAAGGCCAGTAAGAAAATTCAGTCCCTTCAAATTCAGTTTTGATGACTACATCGATTTCTTGGGGCAGAAAATGAAGATCATAAAGCTTTAACGTCTACCACCTGCCCATACGCTCACACATCATTTTTCGACCAACAAAAAAAGTGCAAAAATAACATTTGCCCCTCCTCTCGCACAGCCAAAAAAAAAAAAAGAAGAAGGGAAGTGAGAAAGCAGGCCAGCGCACACTAACATGATAGGCTGGCTGCAGCACACACTCACAGAGAGAGAGAGAGAGAGGCACTCACACAGATGCGCATGGACATGGGCATGCTGTGTGCTATATGGATACGTAGATGTGTGGCCAGTCAAAGGCATTAAAGAAGACTAAAAAAGTAGTTGCTGTTGCTGCTGCTACAACGCAGATGCGAGTGCCAAGTGAAGTAATTCCAATTGAAGCTTTAGCTGCATTGGCAACAACAACGGCCAGCACAACAAGGAGACTGCCAAAACAGCACCGAAAAAAAATGCCAAGTGTGGGTAATTAAAAACGTTGCAGCAGACCAGCAGACGCTTTTGAGCGTAGAAACGCACTAATTTCCAGTAGTGCAGCTTACACACACACACGCACGCAAACTCATACTCATAAATGCATGTGTGTAAGCTAAAAAAAGAAGAAACATAAAGTTGACACACACACACACAGTCGCATGCACACCCACACACTCTCGCACAGCAACTGTGAATTCACTCGCACGCAGCAGCAGCTGCAAAAAATTTGCAGCATACTTTTAGGCATGCTGCTATTTCACTTCGCCTCGCACAAATGAACACCTCTTCAGCCCCGCCGTAGCGGCTGAAGGCTGCTGCTGCTGTTGTTGTTGTTGTTGTTGTTGTTGTTGTTGCTATTGTTGCTGGCTTTTCAGCAGCGTCATCAACATCATCAGTCGCCCACTCACACACACACACACACACGCACTCACACACACAGAGTCTCGCTCATCAGCGCACGCTGCTGTTAGCCGTTAGCTCCGCACCACAATTTGTGGGCGTTCTGGGTGTGGCATATCTGGCCGACATATCATTCGTCCAATGGACAACAAAATTTCGTTATTGCTGCTGCTGCTGCTGCGGCTGCGGCTGCTCCCAGCAGCACGAAAAACAACAACAATTTTCTACAACTTTTTTGTGTATTTCGATTTTTGTTGTTCAATTTACTTTCATTTGTTCGATCTTCGTTAACACACTCACACACACACGCACATACACATGCGCTCCAGTATATGAGCTAAAGCAGCCATCTTTATAGGTGAGTAGAGTAATATCTGAAGGGAGACTCCTGGTATATATAGGCTCTTTCCTATTGTGTTTTATATGCATTCTTAAGGCTTTAAATTCAATTTAAATTATATTATTTCATATTGCAATATTAATTCCTGTTTGTTGTTAAGTTTTCGCCATTTTTAATCTCACTTTTGATAGCTAAATTATCTCCATACTGCTTAAATCTCATTATCTCTTCATTTGTGCTCCTCAATGCCAAGCAGTATTCCGACTTCAGTTCAACTTTCTGCCCACCCGTTGCATTATCCCACGCATATCATTGGCTACACATACGCTGCAAAAATCTGGCAATGCCACCTGCCGCAGGTCAGCAGAGAATCGACAAACAAAAGAGAACAAAAAAGTGAAACCGTTAAAAACAATAAGCTCAATTAACTGCAATTAACACACTGACGAACACATACGCGCACACACACACATACACACTTGCAGGTCGATGCATAATTGACTCTTATGAGCAGCATCTGTTGAGTGTCATTAATGCCGTTTTCTGTCCAGTTTTGGTCAAGTGTGTTGGCTGATGCTCAAGCTGAATGAAATGTGGGAAAAAAACGCACTTGACATGCCATCGGGCAGAGGAGGGCGAAGGAGGCGGATAGAAGAAGAAGAAGGGCATACGACGCGGGGACAGAAACCCGGCCTGTTTGGCTGAAATTCGAAACTTTTCTGGCCCAGGCAAATCAACTGGAAAATTGTAAACAAAAGCCGTCGCCGTCGCCTCGCTGGCCGTCGACGCGTTGTCAACACTTCTGTGGGCCAGGCCGACGGCCAAAATACGTTTAAGCCTTAACTTAACCGGTAAGTGCAATGCAAATATCAGTCGGCGTACAATGAAAGCGGCTGCCACCTACCTGCGGGCACATTTTGCATTGATACTTGCGTCCACTGCCGCCGGCCGGTGCATGGCCACCGCCAGCGCCCACGCCCGGCCCGCCCATTTTGCTGGCATTGATGGGCTGCGGGACGACGAGCAGCGCGGCCGCCGAGGCAGCTGCCACCGCATTGTTGTGATGATGCGCCGCGGCTGCAGCGGCCGCCGACACATGATTGCCATGATGCGAACCGCCAGCCAGGCTGGAGTTGCCGCCTCCCGGCCCGGAGCCGGAGCCATTGACAGCGCCGCCCAGTCCCAGGCTGCCTGTGAAAGAGAAATAGCTTGCATTGAATAAATAAATACAGATCATAAATATTATGTATTATACAATAAATAAGGATTGGATAATGCTGAAAGCTGAGCTGAGGAGAGTCTGATAAGAAGTGCGACAATTGCCTTATGGGTCCGCTTCGAAAATAAATATAGAACTTGAGACTTGCAATTTTCTATGGACGTGCTTAAACCAAAAGTAAAATTTAAGCTGAATTTCATTGGCCTAATAAGATGTGTATGCAGAAAGCAGAATTTGTTTATTTATTTATATTTTGGCATTAAATTGAAAACCTAAGGTATTCATAGAGTAGTAAATGTTGATAAATTCAATCAATATAAATATATCAATAACTCAATATATAAATACAATATAAACAATTTTTCACTAACAATAAAGTTTGCTAAAATAATATTATTAGTACTGAAATTATTCAGCATAAAATCAGAAAAAGTCTCTTGCTATGATTTTCTGTTGAGACTCAAGTTTCCTTATATAAATTTACTTTCCTCTTAATTTTGTATAATACATTAATATTTTATGTAATACAAGCAATCCATTGGCAATTAATTGAACTTTGGAAACACTTTTTATATGAAAAAATGAGCTAAGCATTTGTTTAATTTGATTTTAAATTGATTGGCTTGATTTATTTGTAGTACTGAATATATACTTAATATTTGTAGTATTTAATATATACTATATTAAATTCTTCTCATAAATATTTGATGTAAGACAAAAGAACATTTTGCCCACTTCCGGCCCCATCAGGAGACCTAGAAGATGTCAATTTAGCAGCCCTCTCACCCTCTCTAATCAGTAACTAGACTCCTGTCAATGTCATTGAAGATAATCTAAACCTGGCAATGTATATTAGAAACACGATTGATTCCAAATAAAGTTATGATATATTCTAGTATAGATACCTAAATAAAATGTTAATATTTATATTTTAGTGATTTTAATACTGTCCGTCTATGCGACTCAAATAAGTTCCAACAAGAGTTAGCCCTAATTATGTAGATTATTAAGAGAAGAACATTTAATTAATACACCGACCTAGTAGCCCCTATCATATTAGATTATTAATCATTTTTGTTTAAGCTGCATCACTCATTTAATAACTGCTCATACTCTCATTCTAAGCGGAGAGCGCTCCCTCCCTCTCTCCATCCTCTCTCATTTTCCCTATCCATGCCAAGACCTATACCAAGTTATTCAGTTTTCTCTCACGTTTCAAATTTATGTTGCTTAAAAAATTGCAAACATCAAAAGGAAAGGACAAAAAATGTATTAGAAATCTTGTTGACAAGTGTTGCTGGACCTTAAAAGGGAACAACTTTGACTTGGGAGCGTAAGCCTTACCTTGTCCGGCGACCGCCGCATGGTGCTCCAGACGATTGTCATCCAGAAAGTGACCTGCAATTGAGTTGTTTGCTTCAGTGGCTGTTGAATTGTGTCAGCCGTGGCGCCATCTAATGTGGCCACGGCTGTCTGTCCAATCAAATGGAGTCGAGTCGCGTTGAGTCGAGTTGAGTTGAGTCGAGTACAAGTCATGCCGCGCGTCTCCGTTGAAGTTGCCGACGTTCACTCACGTCAGCTAGCCGCCAAGCTACCACCTGCCACCTGCCTCCTGCCTCCTGCCTCCAGCCAGCAGGCTGCTTGCCCCTTTGCTACCAGACTGCTCCTCACTGGCTTCTCTAATTAAACTTGGCCGCTCTGATTGCCACTGGGAAATCGCGCTCGAGCTGATTTACAGTTTATGTGAAAATAGTTTCACAATTTTTTTCTTTTTTTTTTTTCAAATACTCTTTAATGCCTCGCTTCTAGTCAGCCAGCCAGCTATCCATCCATCTATCTTTCTATCCATCCATAATTGAGTGCCCAGCGCATTTGCGTGCAAAAATTGTGTGAATTTGTTGATGAGCTGGAAATGCCGAGGACTGGGGCCAGTCGCTGGCGAGGATTAGCGGTGCAACTGAGGGCGCCCTGCTGGCATGTCAAAAGCTTTTCTAATAAAACATTTGCAGACAATCGCTGGCCCCAAATTGCTAGCAAGGCCTACTCAAGTTGTTCAACATTTTTAGTGTTAATTACGGGCGGGCGAATGGCGCCAGCCTGGCAAAACTGTCCAATCTGAATGAACGATGGTGCACAAGCAGCCTAACCAACAGGATACACTCGGAGAAACACATCAGACATCTCGAGGGCAGAAAAGTGAGCAGATCGAGGTAGAGGAGAATAAAGAGAATGCCTAATAAAGGGAATTCCTAATTGTTTAAAAGAAATTATTCCTTGTGTTCTGCAGATGGGATCACTCTTAATAATAATATTTTTTTTTGCTTATATAAAATATGTATAAATCTTTCGCAAATTTAAAAATATTAAAATATTTTATATGCTAATAATGATTATTATTATTATTATTTTTTTTTTTAATTTTCATTATTAATATTATTATTATTATTATTATTATTATTATTATTATTATTATTATTATTATTGATATTATTATTCTTCTTATTACTTGTATTAATATTATTATTACTTTTTTTATGAATTTTTTATTTAAAACATTGTGTAATTTTGTATCAATATATTTTTTTATACATTTATTTATATTTTAAATTTTAAATTATTTCCTTTGTTGAAGAGAAAAATTTATTTCTTAAGCTCAGAATATTTGCCATAATTTCCCTATAAAAATATTCATAATATTCCTAATAATTCATAATATTAATGATTATTCATATTAATTTCCCCTAAATTTCCCTATAAAAATATTCATAATATTCCTAATAATTCATAACATTAATGATTATTCATATTAATTTCCCCTAACATTCCCATAAATATATAAAGACATTGCCCTAATTTTCTGAAAATTATTCGCAATTTCAATATACATTTTTCTTTGAGTGCAGCAATATGAGCTACAACATGTTTGCTGCTGCCAGGCCGCGTCTTGGCCCAGTCTGTGAGTCATGGCCAGCATAGCTGAAGTCGCTCGTATTGTTAATTTGTACAGGTAAAAGCCAACAGGCAGGCGTACAGGTAAAAGCCAATGCATCGCATAGATACATCTACATCTACATTGTTGGCCGCGATGTTGCTGCGATGCTTATCGCAGTTGCAGTTGCAGCAGCAACATCAGCAACAGCAGCAACAGCAACAACAACAACAACAATGTTATTGGCCAATTGCCTAGCGTTGACATTATCGGGTCGAGATCATTGCCGCCAACGGAGCTACTAACCCGATATCGGACCCGTTTACCGCAAACCCTTTTTGGAGCGTGTTGCTGTCAATGTTGCCGCCGTTGTTGCTGTTGCGCAGAGAGATGTTGTTTGCATTTTAGGAATTTATGTAAACATGTTGTAAGCAATTGTTGCTACTGCTCTGCCTCCTGCTGCTGCTGTTGCTGTTGCTGTTGCTGTGCCTGCAATTCCTTCAGCTAAAGGTCAATCTTTCGTGGGAGTATCTGTTCGGTGTCTGTCCTTAGCTGAATGGAGCCTTTGTCTTGGCCAACAGCATGCCGCACGCGTGTTGCAATTTAACTTTTATATGCAACGTATGCATTTTTCGTTGCCGATTGCAATCTGAACTCGCGCGCGCTCTTTCTTCCCCCGCCCTTCCTCTGTCTCCTCTTCCTCTTGCCTTGGCATATCTGCTCGAGATTCGTGATTATCGTTGGTTGTTTTTGTGAGCAATTAATTAAGCGCAGGAGGCTCAGGAGACCAGCCAACTGGAAAACTTGTTCGCCTGGGTCAGGTATTCCACGTTTTGGGGCAGGTCATTGAAAGGAATCGAAGCGCGGCAAAGGGGAGCGACAGTTCGTTTCAGTTCACTCTGCTGTCCATACTCACCTTTTTGCAGATTATTGTGATGGTGGTGATCGTTCATTTTGGCCTGAAAAGCAGATAGTTGATCAATTTTTAATCACGTCAAATGTTTGTATATTTGAAGTTGATGAAGTATTGGGCTGTTTATTTATATTGAATTTTTAGTGAACTAAGCAACCTCGAGAAGAATTTTGATGGTAATGTAATAGGAATATGATATTTTTTTAAATATATTTTTGTTATATATATTAATTATAAATATTTCAATAAACTTTTGAGGGAGCTGCATAATTGGAGTCTTTATTCCTATGCCACAGATATTAATTAAATGAAAAAAAAAAAAACAAAAATCAATAGACCATTATTTTTAATAAATTCATTTGTATTTTTTTATTTTTAGCAAAAACACTATTTATATACTTATTATATTATTTAATATGCTATAATCGGGCAGAACTAATAGCAATCATATATCTCCTTCGCTCATGAAAAGAGTGTAAGGTACAAATTTCATAATTGCATAAATTGCATAACAGAAACAAAAAGAACCGGCTCTTCTTACTCAAAGCAAGAGCGATTGAATATTATTTAGCTATATTTTCATATATACTGAAAAGACTAAAGACTAAAAAAGGCAAATGAGAAAAGCTTGTACTTGACTATAATTTATTATAAATATAATATAATAAAAGCAGCCACAATCAACTTTTAGAAAGAACGTTTTACATATAATATTTTGTTTATTATTGTTTATTATAACTCATAAAACTTAAAACTTATTGCTTATGTTTCGTTGTATTCTGACTCGCATTAATATATATGAATGTGCCACAATGTGACCTCTGTAAAGAGGAGAACTCTCAATTTTCAAAATGTGTAAAATAATACATTCATAAAATCAAACTGCCTAATGCTGCGATTGTTTAAGAATAAATATAACAATAAATAATAAATAAATGCAAAAATGTAAATAAACATGCATATTTATAATGCCTTAATTAAGCTTTAATTAAGATTATTAATACTCTTTTGATTTGCAAAACCAAATGTCAATTAAATATTTACTAACTAATCGCATCAAAACTCATTCAAGAGCAACTGTCAAAAAAGTAAATCCAAAACTAAACTGAATAGAACACATCAAATAAAACAAACACCAAAATATGGTTTTGATTGTGTAAATATTTAGAATCTAGCTGTCAAATAAAAAATAAAAAAACAGAATTCAACAAATATCTGACAAATTCTAAATGCAGAATCGAATGCGTGTTGAAATTCCAAAAAGATAAAAATGAATTTATAGCGTGAAAACATGAATAAAATTCTAAGCGAGAGTGCGGAAAAATATGTTGAAAAATGTAAAAATAGAGATAGAAATAGAAATAGAAAAAACTGAAAACATTGTGAAAAATATGTGAGCTGCGGCCTCTGCTTTCGATTGCATGTAAATTGTGAATATGGGTTAAAAGCCTCGAGACTGTCTCATACTCTCACTATCCGCCTCTCTCTCTCTCTCTCTCTCTCTCTCTCTCTCTCTCTCTGCCTCGCTGTTCACTCTTTGTCTGTGCTTCTTTTTCTATTGCCGTGCCAGACATGACAAAATAAAATGAAATATATATATATATATCAGGAAACCCCGTAAAAAGAGAAGCGCGCGCTACATAAAGCCGCGTCTGCTTTGGCCTAAACATTTTCGATATGTTTAGAAAAAATGAAGCAAGGCTCTGTCAAAACAACAACAATAAACAAATAGAGTTATTTGTATACTATGTTGTACAGAGCAGCAAGTCAGCAGGAGGCGTGGGCGTCGCGCGAATTTTAGGAATGTTTTTTATTGCTATGGTTTTTGTTTGACTTTGTCGCTTTTATTTGTTTTGTATGGGGCATAGAGTGTAACGCCCACACAATCTATGGACATTTAACGGCACTTGCTTGCACCACTTGCACCGCTTGCACCACACTTACCTCGTACTCCTGCTTCAGCGACATCGGATGATGCTCGCTGGCATGCTGGTGGCTGCGCGGCGTCGGTGGCCAAAGATTGTAATCGCTAATATCCTTGGCATGCTGCACGGCATTAGAGGATGAGAACGAGAGCAAAAGGAAGATCCATTAGTATAACATATAGAGATAACCACGGGGAAAATACCCGCATTTACCAAAGCAGAGAATTGTTAAATATATTTCATGTAATTTAACTGTACTTTAGCATAAAACTTGATTCATTTAAATTATTGACATATACTTGAAAATAAAAATCCAAATACAGAAATCTGGTTTCATAGGAAAAATATTTTTCTTGAATTTATTGAAAAAAAGTTCTTTGTGCCTTGGTCAGATTTCAATGGAATCTATTCAATAAATTAATTAAAGTCCACTTTTGAACATGCATTCCCCATTATGCTCGCACTCAGTTGGGGGTAATCGGATTTTTCAAATTAATAAATACTTTTATAGAAATCAAAGTGCTTCAGTTCTCACATAGCTTTTGACTTGCCACAAATGCAACAATGGCAGCAACAAAAATATAGATACGTAGCATGTGTGGCTGCATAGAAGGGGAGTGTCAATTGAAATAGAAAACCGCGTTACACACTATCGAAGGTGTCAAAGCGACGGCAAAAGTGCGCCGGCTTTCGCTGCAGTGGAGCTAAAACAAAGCAGTAAAAAAAGGTGGAACAAAAAGTGTTGCATAGCGCAGGGGGAGTTGCCACAGCGTGTGAAATGCAGCAACGTGTGTGTGTGTGTGGGTGAGTGTGAGTGTGAGTGTGAGTGTGGCTGTGGTAGTGTGTGTAAACCACGCAACGTTAGTTTTTGCTGCTTTATTTGTATTTTTTGTGGCAGCAGTGTTGGAAAGCGAGCTGCGGAGTGTGTGTGTGTGTGTGTGTGCGTGCAACAACGACTAGTTAGTAGGTGGACAAACGAAAAAGTAGAAGAGATGTCTACAAAAAATGCAAACACAGCGACCCACACGCACACACACACACACACACACACACACACACAGCAAACGTGCGATACTGCGTTTGCAGCTGCTGATGAAGATGGCCCAGACCCAGAGCCAGCGACAGCGACAGCGCCATGAACGGAAGCTCTCTCTAACCAACACGCTAGCAAGCTAACAACAACAGCAACAGCAGCAGCAGCAACAACAACAAGTTGCTGATGAAGGCGTCGCTTGGCCCACGCCAGCTTCCGGCCAGCCGCCACGCAGCAGAAATGGAACAAAACGAAATTTCGAAAAAATTTCCCAAAGAAAAGTGGCAAAAAAAGAGACGAAGAAGAAGAAGAAGTAGGAAATCAAATGGAATATTGGTACAGCGCAGCAGCAGCAGCAGCAGCAGCAGCAGCAGCAGCAGGAACAGAGTGCTGCATCACTATCTCTCTCTAACAACCGCACGGGCGCCCTCTCACTCCCACACGCGCACTGACCAAAACATTCTGAAGAGAAGGCAGCAAAAAACAAAAAAAAAAAAGCAAAAAGGAAGTAGAAAAATGGGAAAAAAATTGCTAGTGGAAAAAAATCAAAACAAAAATTTTTTTTAACCCCTTCGCTGTGGCGTCGACGCCGACGCCGACGCCGCCGTCGACTGCGCTTTGACCACCGGGTGGTGCAGTTTCTATGTCCAGCATGCTGTCTAGCGGGCAAAGAGGCAACAACAAAAAAATTAGGCGGAAAACGTGAATTTTTTCGCAATTGCCGCCCCCAACGAACGAACCGCCTTCCCGCCCCAGCTCTCGACCAAAAGCCCAGCGCGTTGTGCACATTGTAGCAACCTTTTGGCCATTCCAGACTTCCACTTTACATTTTGGGAACATTTTCTTTTTGTTAATTTTTTTTTTTTTTTATTTTTTTTTTTTTTTTTATTTAACTTATTTGGGCTTCTTCTCTTTATGCATGCTGCCGCGCTGTCTGCTTCTATTGATTTTTTTCTCACATTTAGAGGCTAGCTATGTGTGTGTGTGTGTGTGTGTGCTCAAATGTTTGACCAGTCGGACAAGCCCCGCCTGAGGTTAGAATTTCGTGGCTATTGTTGTTCTTGCTGCTGCTCAAATTTGCTCAACTTTATAGCAATTACTTTAAAAATTGAAGTTGGTAGCGGTTTTCGCGGTTTTTCCGACAGCCACCTTCCACCGCCCTCCCATCACCCACCCCTCGCGTCTTAATATCGTTTCGTATTCGCATTGTATCGGCCCTGGCGACTGGCCCCATTAGTCAGTTTTAGCCGCATGTCCCAGCCCTGCTGCGCTTTAGCCTTTCAATTTTCACTTTTCCCCTCGCATTTCATTTTTCATTTTCTTTTCGTTTTGTTGCCACTCGCTTTTCACTTCAGCGTCACGTTGACTTTTTTCTAATTGAAGTATATAAGTATTAATTGCAATGCTTTGTTGTGAGGCGTGCTGTGGTTTAGGGTTTCCTTTCCGTCGCCCGACCACCCGACGGCCTCACTGACTTTTTAATTGGAATCTTAAAGCGAATTTAACTAATGACTCACATTGTTTCGCAGTGAGTCCGGCAAGCAAATCTGATTTATTTATGTTTCTGCCCAAAGCAGAGGATTGTTTTCTTGTCATAATCGTATTCATAATTTTTGTAATATATTTATAATGCTAATAATCGCTGCAAATGAAGCTAATGACTCAAATTTATTCTCAATGAATTACAAGAGCAATTCTAATTTATATGCAATATAAGGCAAGAGAGAGAATATTATTTTGTAGTCATATATAAAGTTTAATTAACTTTGTTCTTTTTTTAATATTTTAATTTACAATTTTTCAAATATTTTTACTAATAATCGCTGCATATTTTGTTTCAAACTGAATACTAAAATCAATTATAATATATATACTTATATGTTTTTATATGTTTGCATTTCATATATTTACATTGACATTAAATTCGATTGATTCCTTTAGCATTTGCTAATTTAAAAATATTTTATAATAATTTGATAAGATTATTGGTCAAAAAACGTCAAAATGCTCTTGAAATATTTTCATAGTTTAAGCAATGAAAGCCATTTTATAACTAGCTTTTTATTTATATATGTAGCGAAGGATTATTTAAGAATGTAATTTTCTATATATATACATATATATATATATATATATATATATAGAATTTTAATTTATATAATAGCCAATTAGCCATATGAAAGTAGCAGAGCCTAAATAATCTATTGTTTATTTTGTTTAGTCACGGTCAAAAGATATCTTAAGACAAGTTACCCAGGAAATTCCCAACTAATTAACTGCTATCCAGCTGCTAACCTTCATTCTCTTGAAGCTTAAAGGAAAGAGTGTCTCAACTAAAACTCAAGATTTTTGTATTAAAATATTAAAAATCAAGGCCTTTTTAATTTTTTTTTTTTTATTAATTTCAATAGATTTATGTAATTGCAATGCTTTACGTCGAGATTCGCGGTGTCTATATTCAAATGTTTCTTTAAAATGAGATATATATATGTATGTATATTTTATTAAAGCAAATCTCAGATAAGTCAGTTTTAAATATATATTTTGACTATATATGTATTAGTCTTTGCAAATACTAAACTTTTAGTCTTAGTCATTCTATATATATTAGTCCTAGTAAATATTAAACTGTCTTTTCGTGTTTTGCACTTTATAGTCTAAGACTCTGCGACGCATTTTGCTCTAATCTATATACTAAAATAATTACACATATCATACTAATGCCCCCCCTTAATAATTGTGTGCATTGCTCAGCTCTCTGCAGCTGTTCCTCCGGGGAATTTACTCTCAGATAAAACCTTCTATTTGATAGAGGCGATTGGCCCGTTCGCTTTCTATGCGAAGTTAAGCGTTAATTAGTCTGGAATGGCGCACGCACCTGGTCGAAAGCAATTTCAGGTTGGGCTGTTTCTGAGCCCAACTTGAAGTGGAGAAAATTAAGTGCAATTGCGCTCAGAATTAATTAGTGAACTTTGCATAGCAAGCTCGCGAGGGATTGGCTCTTGTTTCTCAACTAATTTCACTAATGCAAGTGACAACAAGGAGAACTCGCTGATTGTTGACTGCGCGCTGATTGCGGAACTTTAAAAAATTAATTAACTGCGGATATCCTTTAAAAATCATTGGGCAGGCGCCCAAATTGCTTTTGCAAGGGCAAGGCACTCGTTAGCGACCGCGGAGAGGAGGGGGAGCACAACCTTTTCCAGACACTTTTTCTCACCCGCCGTTGTCCTTGGAGACAATCAATCTCCATTCAAAACAATCACGAAAAAGTGAAAAGCGAGCCATCGCAGAGCAGAGCGATTTCGAGTAAAAATGAAATGAAAAGAAAATCAAAGTAAGCAAAAAATCAAATCTAGACAACAACAAAAAAAGAAAACAAAAAAAGACAAAGTTCAACGCGCAAAGAAAAACTTGTTTACATCTTACAGGGCGAAAAAAAAGCACGAATAAAATAAAAAACACGCGTAAAATGCAACAACAAACCGAGAGCATAGAAAAACTCGAAGAATTTTTTTACGGCATGGCACGCGAGAGCAAAGCGCAGTCAAGAGCAAGGATATTCATGAAAGAAGCATCAGAAAAGGTACGAATAAAGAGCGAAATAAAAAAAAAATGCAAAATAAAAATGTGCGTTGCGGGGAAAAAAGGGATAACAAAAAATTGGAGGATTCTGCTCAAAGGACACACTCTTTTTTTTATTTCAGCGTCGCGTCCGCTTGTGCCGGGCAGAGGAGAAGGCAGCTGGACTTAGACTGGAACTGGCATGCGAAGGGAATTCTAATAAGGGGGGGTGGGGGAGGAGGCGAAGCTGGCGCAGGACTCGCGTCTCGTTTCCGTTCATGTGGCAACAGACAGACACAGTCTGGGTTTTGGTCAGTTGCCGGCTGAAGTTCGAGTCGAGTGAAAGTGCAGCAGTGTTGGACAGCAGCTGCCCAAGCAGCTTTGAAACAGGAGCTGGGTTCCTCTGAGCAAAGGCGTAGCAGCACAGGAATGAGTTGTCATGAAGCTGCTTCGCTGCCTGTTCAAGGTCCTTGCACTTGCTGCGGACCTTTGACCAAGCTTACGAACAGCAACTGATGCGTTTTGCAATATTGCATGGGGTTGATTAGTAAGAATCAAGGAAAGGTATTTTTTAATAGCTAATAGCCTAATATATGCCAATTGTAGGTGAGCCAAGAGAAACGTTTATATAGATCCTGGGCATGAGACTATACCTTCTTTCTAAGTGTTGAAGAATATCTACTAGCTAGGGATATTAATAAATAAATAAATAAATATATATATATATATATATATATATATATATATATATATATATATATATATATATATATATATATATATATATATATATATATATATATATATATATATATATATATATATATATATATATAACATATAAATAAAAATATATATGCATGTGCATACACATACAAATACATATATATACCATGATAATTTTAGCTATCTATATACCCTCTAAAAGATAGCTGATAACTACAGAAATGGTATTCCTAATACGACTGATAAGCAAGTCTTCTACCTTTCGCAACTCTCCCTATATATATTTCTCATCATCTACAATTCTATATCTGTTATAGATATATTTTACGCATATTCCAGTTAGCTTTTCTCTAATAAGCAATATGAAAGTTCAGCTAGAGAAAGAGAGCTGCATACTAGAGACCTTCACCCACATGTATTACCCTAGCCACCTCACCAATTAACTAGTTTCTCTATTGCAGTCCTTCCCCTTTACATTCAGTCTTTGTTACTCTCCCTCCCTCTCTGTCCCACCCTCTCTCTCTCCCCCTCGCTCGCTCTTTGCGAAGCGCTCATTTAATTCACTTAGAGCGTCAACTTTTAGTCGCTTATTAATTATGAAGCGCTGCTTTCTTCTTACACTGCTTCCCACCCTTGTCACGCCCACTCTGAGCACCGATGTAGTCCAACGCCTTCTTAGTGACTCCAGCAGCTGCCAACTGTACGAAAACTTTACACAAAGTTCGCCCAAATTGGGAGAAGGTAAAAAAAGAAAACCCGAAAAAAGTTTCAATTTTTTCTGTTCTCTTTTGATACTCGCTCAAGACGTATGAGGGGTATATTAGTTCTTCTCTAGAGACTTTTTAAGCTGCTATCATATCTGATCTTGCGTTGACTAAACGTAATTTACCACGTTTATTAGGTCCCTCACTAAATTGATGTAAATATAAGTAAATCTTGGTTATTGAGCCTTGAAGGTCTGGCCTGTAGATTTTCTAGTTTACACAGGCAGAGGCCCCACGGTCTCAGTCCTTCCTATAGCCTCCTGCTGTAGTCTCCCAGTGTCGTTTTCTGCGTTCTAAGCCAGAATAACTCCTGCTCCCTAACCTGAATAGCCCCAGTAAAGTTATTCCGAATTTGTAAAAGTTTCCTTTAAAAAGAGTTCCTTGGAGACTGAGAAATTCCCCATTTAGAACTTCTTTACAAGTGCAGATGTGGAAATATTAATTAATATCTTCTGCCTTAATTTTCGATATAAAGCACTAGTAGCTTGGGATATATATTCATGTTCGGGCGTGTTAAGGATACTCGATCTAGATCTTGGCCCCTACATATACTTAATATTTAATTTTTGGACAGTGAGCGAGTATCAAACAGTCGGTTTATGCATGTACTTCTTTTTTTTTCTTTCTTTCCTGCTGCTGTCAGATAGTGCTCAACTGCCACGCCCCCTAATGGAGAGCCACGAATGTAGGATACTCACATCGACATTGCCATTCCACATGTAGTGCATGCCGACCGCAGTGCTGGGATCGTGATGCGTCTGTCCGGTCATGTGCTCGGCCATCACGGCACTCATCCAGTGGACCAGGCCCTGCGTGGGGTTCTGGCCCTGGACGCCGCCGATCGGCATGTTGACAGCGGCGGCGGCGGCTGCAGCGGCTGCCACAGCGGCAGCAGTTGCGTTGCTGTTGCTGTTGTTGCTGTTGTTGTTGCTGTTGTTGTTGTCGTGGGCTTTGCAGGTGGCAGCAGCCGTTGATGGCTGCGCGCTGCCTGTTTCCGGTGGCGACTTTACGGAATTGGCGTAGTTTGCACGGCTCTGCGTCTGTGTTGCGGGTGGATTCAAATTAATTGCGGAACCGGCCTGGCTGGCGTCCACGGGCGGCGTTGGCGGCGTCGCTGGCGAGAGTCCTTGTCCAGCTCCTGCGGCGCTGGCTGCGTGTGAATTGTGCTGATTGTTGTTGTGGCTGTTGACGACTTCGTTGCCCGTTGGCCAGGCGTAGCCGTTGCCGTTACCGTTGTTGTTGCTGTTGCTGTTGCTGTTGTTGTTGTTATTTTGGGGTTTCTGCAAGGGAGAACAAATTGTGTTGTTTTGCTTGAAAAGGGTTTTCCATATATATATGTATATATTTTTTTTGCTGGCTCCTGGCCAAGCATTGAGCATGAAATATTAAATGATTTTTTGATGATTTGCAATGTTGTTGTTGCCAGAGAGAGAGAGAGAGAGAGAGAGAGAGAAAAGCAGCCAGTTTGTATTTTGTTGTATTTTTTTGGGCGAGCCATAATTAGCGTTAGCAAACAAACCGAATTTGATATTTTTCTTAGGATTCTTTTGTGGTTGAGGCAAAGGTTGAAAACGATTTGGCGACGGCTGAAATACTCTAATTGGATTTTAAAGCTAATTATGACAGATCGAATGGAGACGAGTTAAGAATGCAGCGAAGGGGCTTATTTTTGCCTGAGTTGAGCTCATGCATGGCGGAGTTTGATATAATGAGATGTTTTGAAATCCTACAACACTTAAAATCTTTCTAAATTATCATCATTAGCTATGCAAAACTTTATAAAAACATTGCTGGAAAAATCTAAGAAAATCAAAAAGGAAATTAGATAAATTTTATAGTGCTTAAATACATATTTATATATTTCTTTCAGTAAACTCTTATTATTATTATTTTTCTCCTTAACAATAACAAATTAAAGAAGAAATCAAGTCTTAATTTTTAATTAATATTCACATTTCAAGTGCAAGAAAAGGTAAAAAAGTTGTATTTATATTGATTTCTATTTATTTCTAATGTAATTTCTATATTTTTAAATATTTTTTGTATATATTTGTATGTATCTAAATCATTCCGTCTTTGAGGAACAGTTGACAACTGTCGTATACTAACATGTTCGACCAGCTGTGCATTGTGAACTTTGCTTGGAATGTGCTCCTTTTCTTTGGCCTCAGCCGCATCCTGCGGCTTCAGCTGGCTGCGCTTCGCCGACTCGACGGCGGCCACGCACACGGCGGAGAGCAGCAAGTTGCTCGACAGGTGGGCAGGTGGGGGAGTGGCTGCAGTCGCTGGCTTGGTGGGCGGTGTAGGCGTGGGCGAGGGCGTCTGCGGGAGCCAGCGATTCGGCTCGCATTGCTGCTGCTGCTGCTGTTGCTGCTGTTGCTGTTGCTGAAACACGGCGCTGGCAAAGAGACTCGTGTAGAACTCGGCGGGCATGAGAAAGGGCGCTGGCGTAGCCGTCCCAGCGCTAAGGGCGTCCATGTAGCTGCCCAAGTCCTGGGTGCGACGGCGTCGCAGCTGATCCTTGAGCATGCTGCCGCTCAAACGTTAGTAACGGTATTTTGCACACTTTCACTGTTGTTGCGGGCGACGCAACAAATTGTCTAACTCGTGCGGTTCGATTTACACATGCAAACAAAACTGCGAACGAGCCGCAGGTGAGCAACAAAAACAACGAGTAAAACCGAAAGCAAAAAAGAAAAAGAAAAACAAACAAAAATAAACACCGAAAACTTTTGTGAAGGCGTCGAGTGTTTTGGTTTTTTCTTTTGCTAAACTTTTATTTGATGGCCGGGGAAAAAGTTTTGAAATGTTTTTTGCTATGTTTTATTTGTAGTTAACGCGCTTTGGCCCCTCAAACTCTATTTTGTATTTTTAGATGCAGTTTTTTGTTTTCAAGTCCAAATGAAAATATAAACAGAAGCAGAAGCAGAAGCAGAAACAGAAATACAAATCTCGAACGACCTTGAAAAATGTTGCCAGCGCGCAAAAATATTTCTATTTTCATTTGGCAAGTTTTTTTATTTCATTTTCCTTTTCCACGATTTTTTTTTTTTTGCATCTTGTTTAGTTTGCAGCTTGTTGCAGTCTTTGTGTTTGATTTATTCGCAGTCGCTTTGGCTGATTTGTTGCTGTTGATTCTGCATTTTGTGGCACGCTGCTCGTTGAGCTCTCATTTATTTTATTGCGATCTCTATCGGATTTTGGCTATTTGCGTTGAATGTTTTTTAGATTAGTTGGTTCGTTTATTTGAAGAGCTAACAACAGATTGTCCAAAGGCAAAGAGCTTTACAATTTCACTGAATAAAATGCATAGAATATCAATTGAAAGCTAAATTTAAAAATAATTAAATAACATGAAACTGTATAACTTGTTAATTGAATATCAATTGAAAGAAAAATGTTTAGCTTTAACATAGTTTAAAAGATATATATAATTTAAAATATATTACTAACTATACTGAATTTATTTGCATTTAAATTAAACTTAGGTTATAAATTATACATTTTATTACATATTCATGGAATATATAAGAATTAAATAGAAAATGAATTTATAAAAACTAAAAATTAAATTTAAGTTTTATATATAAAAAAATTTAATAAATAAATATTAAAAAACAAAAAATTAAATAGGCCAACATTATGTAAAAACCCTTAATATTAATAAACATAAATATTAATGAAGCATGTAATAAATGAAAAATATTTAAAAAACATCTAAAGTATACAATAAATCAAAAAATATTTTTTTAATTTTACATAATTAAATGTATGCAAAGTAAAAATCTATCCTGAACTTAAAATATAAAAAAAAATATAATAAATACAAATTTAATTTTATATGTAATTATTTATATGTTATAAATACGTTTTGTTTTTTTTTTCATATTATAAATAAATAAATAATATTAATAAACAAAAAGTATTTATAAAACATACATTGACAAAATTATACAAAACTAAATAAACATATTAGAAAATTTTTTATTTGAGACACATTATTAAATGAAATATAAATAATAATATATAAGCCATTCTAAAATATTTTATTTTAATTTTTTTAGAAAACAAAAAAAAATTCTAAAATAACATTAGCTAAAAATATTAGAAAATTAAAACAAATCAATAAAATTATTAATGCAATATTTACTTTTAAGACTTTTTGCCATAATAATATTTATTAAAATTTGTATTGATTTATTATTATTTTTTTTTTTAATTTGAATACAAACATTATTTATATGTTGCATGTCAAATCCACAATGTATACATATATATTTTTAAATTATAAATATTATCAATAAATTTTATTTATTTAGAAATATTTTTCTTATTTTTATTAAATAGTTGCGTTAAATTTAATTCCATATATTTTGATTTTATTTATTATATTTTATTTTTTTCTTTCGAGCACTTTGTGCCTCTTAGGAACTTCACGTTGCAATTTTTTCACTTTTATTTTTAAACTTTTGCACTTTCTTTAGGAACTTTTGTTGCTGCTTTCATTTATTTCTTGTTGCATCACGTATACGCCACCGCTGGGCCACTTATATGGGAGCGTAACAGACACATAATATACACAAATATGTTATATATATATATTTATATATCTGTAATATATATCTGATGTTAGATCTTAGATAAATCAATTGCGCGGGCTCTGTTTCACACTGCAAGTGGAGGCTTCAGTTGCATGCGTATTACGCATACGCCGCGTTGCAGCTGCTGCTAAACGTAGTCATTGTTATCTTTCTCTGTGTGTGCGGGTGCGTGTGTGTCTGTGTGGAGTCCTTGTCTCAGTCCCGTCCGTCTCTGTCGTGCAGTCAGCGAGCGTGGGATAGCTTGCAACAACTGAACAACAGAAACTCAAACTGCAGCAGCTGAAGCTGAAGCCGCAAAAAGAAATTGCGAGCGCGCGCGAAGCAGTCAAATATGTATACAAAGAAATACACACATACACACACACACATATGTGTTTGTGTGTAAAAACTGTTTTGTATGTTGTGAATGTATTTTTGTATTTTTTTTTTGCTGCTGCTGCTGCTTCGCCTTGCTTTGCTCTGCTGCCTTCGTCTGCCAGAGATGTTGTTGTTATTTTATTTTTATTTTTCGCTCTCTGTGCTTCATTTTTATATTTTTTCTTTCTTATTTTATAATTTTTGCTCCTTGCTCCTTCCTTTTATGCACGCTGCCGTTATAAAGACATACATTTGCAGCGCACTGCAGCATTTTCTTGTAAGAAAACGTATAGGAAAAAAAAAATATATATAGCTGAATTTGCGCGATGTCCTGCGGACAGGCGAAGGAGCAGCGAGTGGGGCGGAGTGGGCGGCACTGGGACTGGAAGCGAGCAGGTCTAGTCCAGTAAGCTGTGCATTTGCTGCAAGGTTTGGGTTACAGCACGGCAGATTGATTTTCTTTTATACGGTTTGCTCATGTTTGTGATTTTTATTATGTTTTCTTTGCTGCTGCTCCTGCTCCTGCTGCTGCTATTGCACTTAATGGCTGTGTGTGTGTGTGTTAAAAAGTTTGTAAGTACTATTTCAGCTGAAGACGAGCTGGTGTTAAGCGTTCCGGCTACTCTACACAAGGAAACACTGAACAAATTCAAGTCCTAAGAGGGCAAAAGTTAAACTTTGTTTGAAGCCAGCAGCAAAAAAAAAAAGGCAAAAACTTTAAACGAAAGGATTAACACATTTGTAGTCCTCGACAGACATAATCATTATATATTGATTTGTCTAGGCACATGTACTACATGCCATATATTAAGTAGTTGATAAACCCACTAGCCGTGCATGCCCCATCTAAATCGCCTTAATCCCACATAATTTATCCCACAATTGTGTGCAAATTGTCTACGCGGCGTTAATTTATGCATCAGCCACATTTATCTTGACCAAAATAAGCGCACAAATTAAGCAACAAAATAAATAAAAAAAAATATATAAAAATATAAGTGAGCAAAATACAATTAAATAACAGAGCTTACAATTTAAGTAGAAATCGATATTTATATTTATTTTATTTACTATAATAAAAAAATGTTTTTTAAATAAATAAATAATAAATATATTTATATATATGTATATATTAAAAAAAAAATAAATACATAAATTAAAAAAAAAAAAAAAACGACAAAAAATAAATAAAAATACAATAAAAAATAAATAAACAAATAATGTATTGTTTTTAATTATTAAAAATAAGCAAGCAATAAAAGCAATAAAAAATTATTTAGATGTATGCGTGACATATTTTAAATAATATCTAGCTAAGAACTATTGTAAGCAGTATTTTGTTTTATAGAGCCCTTCTCTAATAAGTTATAAATGAAGTTTTTTGCAAATAAAGTCTTTCAATGTCTCTAATCAGCTTATATAGCCCAAAAAAGCGTAGCTTAATAAAGCATCTACGAGCCCTTTGAAGCTATACAGCCCTATTATAACACTGCTATACAACACTGGATATTTATAAAAAGAAGTTTTATTAGTATTGAGCAAGATTCACTATATATGTAATTGAAAGACAACTGTAAGCTAGTTTATCCCTTCAATATTGTTCAACACTGATGCATTCTAGTTCACTTTATTATAGTCTAATCTTTCAACATTGTACAACACTGATACACAATAGCTTTTAGCCTACTTTAACAAGTCTAGGCTGATGTATAAGGAATCAGTTGTGATAAATTGAATACACCAAAGCCGTGCTTTTCACAAACTTTGCAACACTGTAATGCGCTTTGGGCAAAAAGAGTGTTGATCCTCTCAGCGAGCAGCGAGCAGCGAATGCTTCACACAAGCCAAAGAACGATGCAGCAGGAGCTGGAGCTAGGGGTATGCCTGGTATATCCCAGGCAGGTGGAGCTGAGCTGATGTTTCCCACGAAACGTGAGTGGCCGCAAGTCAAGCTGCGGCTGGGCTGCACTTGTGGCCGTTGATGATGCTTCTAATTGGTTTATTCGTCTGTTTATGTTGTTTGATTTGCTGGTGTGGTTTGTGTTGGTTGTGCGTCAGTCACGTGGCGCCACCTGGCGTTGGTGTGGTGAATGAAACACGCGACGCGTACGCGCACGTCGCGCCGTCGACCAATAGATTTGGCCAAACGCAAGCGAACTGAAGACAACGACAGTTGCAGCGCGCCAAAGGCCACGGACACATGCAACAATCGTGAGCGTCGCAGTCGCCGTCGACTGCGCCGGAAGCGGCAGCAGGGAGACTTATGGCAGCAGCCGTAGTCGTTGCCATGTTTGTTGTAAGTAGCAGCAGCAAAAATGGCGCGCGAAGAGGAAACTCAAGAAATAGCAGCAGCAGGAGCAGCAGCAGCGGCAGCGGCAGCAACTAGGTCCTGGCCCAGGACACACACCCAGCAGGAGCATAAAAAAAATTCAAGTGAAATTGTATTCTCTTTTTTTGCCTTCACATGAAGCAGCGACTGAAAGAAAATACATTGCGAAAGGAGCAAAAAACGAAATAATAACAAAAAGTTGTAAAAGAAAAGCGAAAACCGTGTGATATCCTCACACACACACACACACACACACACACACACACACACACACACACACACACGAATATATATATCACACGGGCAGCGCAGCGACGACACATCGAAGAAAGGATAAAAACATTCAACATTCAAGCAGGCAGCGTCGCCGGCGTCGGCGTCGGCAGCGACGTGAGCGCTTGGCCGTTAACATTTCATGAGCATCAAAGCCTTTGCCTTCATTTGGTTTATTATATACATACACAATATATGCACATACATGCACATTTATATATAGATATTTCCTTGCAGACTCCTAGCTCCTGCTCTTTTTTGTATTGATATTAATTTTTATGTATTTTTTGTTTTGTTTCTTCTAATCTCATCACATAGTTCTCTGCGTTCAGTTATTATCCATAATAATTGCTCAATAAAGCAACATTGTTTTCTGTTATCCTTGCACACTTCCCTCTCCCATCCATCCCGTCTCCTGCGCCCGCTCCTTCTCATTTCTATTTTTCTAAGCGCCTTAAAAACAACTTTTCCAGCGGAACAAGAAAACTTTTTTGCCCACAACAGCAACGCGCCGGCAGCGCTGCCGGCGTCGCCGTCAGCGCCAGCGCCAATGCAATGCGCGCTGAGCAAAGGAGGAATAAAATAAAAATAAGAGAGAACAAGTGTCCTGTAACAGGAGCTGAAGCATATGTTTTTATATGCGTTGCCTTTTTATGTGCGAGGATTTTGTTGGCAGCGCGAATATTTGCTACACACACACACACACACACACACACATGCACTTGCAAGCTATGTGGCCTTGCTCGTGCATTCGCTGACAACGCAAAGGATGTGCAGCTGCAGCGAGAGCTGAACGTGGCCTTTAAGAAGCGCAGCAACGCTGCAGGATAATTGAAATGAAAGGACAAGCGTTATGCGTGAACGAAGCAATAAATGCTGCATATAACAATTGTCTCTGTGTGCGTTTCATCAGTGAAATGCTGAGGATGGATATTAATGGGAGAGAGAGAGAGAAAAAAAGAGTGTGGGGGGGGGGGGGGAGATAGAGAGAGAGCAAGATAAGCAAAGAATATGAACAGAACTAAAGATCGAAGTATTTGAGTGGGCGAAGGAAGAGGCAGAAGTAATAAGAGAAAGAAACGAATATAGTAAAGGTAAAAATCTTTAGACAATTACAAATTTAATAATATTAACGAAAGAAGGCGAGGCATGTAAGTAAGAGGAGGAGCTTCCTTTGAGTATGAACCATGCGAAATAGAATATGGAAATGGAATAAATATCAGAGACATTAAATTTCCAGAACTGAACCTCTTAAATTGCTGCAAATATACTTTATTTATTTATAAATTTATTACATTAATTTTTTTTTATTAATACTAGATTATTTTGAGGAATACTTCAATAATCAAATATAATATAAAAAAAATGCCAGATATTCATTTTATTTACTTTGTGAATGCTTGATAAATACTTTCATACTATAAAATATATAAAATATACTTCAATAATGAGCTCAAATATCAATTTCATTAAAAATCCATCAAATTTTTTATCCAGATCTGATAATTTTGAAATACGTTTACTTAAATATATATTGGAGGATATATCAGTAAACATATGTCATATTAATTTGTAATATATATCACTATATATACTATATATATGCTCCAATAACAACAAATCAATGACTTCAATCAAAAATCGTATCCCATTCAAAACTATTTCATGGGTTTTTTTGTATAACTTTTTCCCCCCATGTTTATGTTACTTTTCGTACAAATTGTGGATCGTGCTGCACTCTTCACTCTTCACACTTTGGCATAGCCAACTTTGACTAAAAACTTACAAATAAAATGAATTAAATAAACCAAAAATATGCTTCCCCTTTCCTTAAGTATTCCTCCATCAGACTGAAGCTCATTTCTACTCAGGAAACACTCAAACAATTCTCGTTAATCTTGACCTGCCCCTCTCTCACTTGCATCAGTCAACGTGAAGGCCTCAACAAGGCTCCACAGGTGGCCGTGCGCGCTGCCATAAAGGATATTTGTGAGCTGCCACCTGTTGCTGTGGCTAGCACCGTTATCTTGTGCGAACGGCTCGAGCGCTAGTTAATTCAATTGTGGAGCTTTTCGCTAAAAGCTTTCGGGCGCAATACTTTCGCTGCCTAATTATGGCATATCCTGTGCGCGAACCAGCGCCGCACAAAAAATGTCCTGCACCCATAAAAAGCCAGCGCAAGCTTTGAGCGTTTGCGCTCAAGAGAGCAAAAACCCGCTCGAAACATTTGCGACGCTCTTCAAACAGAGCTAAGAGCGAGCAGTTGCCGTCTCGCTCGCACGCTCGCCCGACTGTTCGCTCGCTCTAAGAGTGCGCGGGCGTGTGTGTGTGTGTGTGATTGTGTGCGTGTGTTTTGGGGGCGTGTTTGTTGTCATGTTTTTTACTCGCTGTCGGTTTTTTGCCGCTGCCCTTTGGTGACTCTCCCATTTTTTGTGGCTTTAAGTGTTATTGGACGATTTGAAGGAAATTGATTTGGGGCACGCCCCTTTCGGCGGCATGTGGCAACTCACCCGAAACTGATGCTCCACGGGACAGTCGAGGCTCAGGGCATAGTCCTCGACCAGCGTTGAGTGACCCGATGTCTGCTCCCCGAAAACCTGCTCGATTTTGATCGACTGGGCCGGACTGGGCGCAGCTCTGGCGGCTGTTGCAGCTGTTGCAACGGGATGCGCGGCAGCTGCAGCAGCGGCAGCAGCGGCGGCCGCAGCAAATGTGCCCTCGACAATTATTGGCGCCGGCTCGGCTGCTGCACTCTGGCCAAGTCCAACTCCAACACCAAGTCCAAGTCCAAGACCAAGTCCAAGTCCATGGTTGCTGCTGCTGCTGCTGCTGCTGTGGCAGGGCGTTGCGGGCGCTGGTGGGCAGGGCGTGGCCGCATGACCCTCGTGATAGGGCGTCACTACGAACGAGGGATACGATCGGAACTGATGGTAGTCGGTGTGTGGATGATGCGCCAGCTGTGGTCCTTTGTACCAGGTACCATGCATAATCATTTAGCCGATCGACTGCGGCGTTGTTCAACACTATCTTTCGCACTTGCAGCACTCTCTCTGATTCAGAAATTACTATTTCTGTGCAATTTCGTAATTTTCTATTTTTATTCTTCACTTATTAAACACTTTTTGCTTTAGGCAATGCATTTGAGAACTTTTTTCTTGGTTTCTTATCAATTGAATTTTCTTTAGACTTAGTTTTCATTTAGTTGGTTTCATTAAACTTTAATCTGTTTAAGACTTTAGTTGTTTCATTCGCTCATTTGTTTAGTTTGAGATGTCAAGTGAATATATAGGATTCGGCTTACAGCAGCTGAAAATTATGTCACTTATCATCGGATCTATTATAGTTAAAAATAAATTAGAAGTAAATTCGGATTTAAAGCAGAAATTCTTCTCAGAGTTTCGTTTGTTCAAACAATTCTAAGATTTTACCTTAGAACTGGCTTTCTAACGCCTTTTTGAATATATAAACATCTAATTTAACATGAACACAACTAAGGAATCGTATCTTGAAAATACGAACAAGATTCTAAAAACTCTCAACTCAAGCTGAATTGAATAGGCGGGTGAATCCAAATAGTTTTCACAAAATGTGTGAGAAATTTTATGTTTAAAAAGTTTTCCACATCAGAATTCTATGCAGACAAATCAAGATCAAAGTAAGAAAATATATTGTAATTAAATAGGTAAGATATAGTAACTAAATTTGTTAAATTCATTAAATGCAACGTTTCGATATTAGCGAATTAGTGGAATAAATTAAAAATCCAAAATATTTTAATTCTTAGAATTTTTTGAAAGGCAAACAATTCATTAGAGGAAATATTTCTAGTAGGATTTGTTTGACTATCGTCTGCAGACACGAACTACAGTCTAAACTATCGCCTGAAGAATCGAAATGCAGTTTAAGCTATAGCTATAAGCCTAGCCACTCAATCTGGACAACAGTTAATTCATTTCTATTTCGCTTCATATTCTATTTCAAATCTTCAGACCTTGGGCTCCTTTTGTAACTCCAAGTCCTCCAACTCTTTAATCTTTATTATTTTCTATTTACTTGAGACTTTCACTTTTCAGCAAGATGCTGAACAATTAGCCACAGCGTGGAGTTGCACTTGAATTATTCTGAGTGTAATTAGAATGGCGTCGCAGTATGCATTCACAATATTCATTCACAAAGAGCACTTTTTCGGTTTGGCTTTTTATCTTTTTTATTACATTTTTATTTTTATTTTTATTTTTTTCGTTTTGCTTGTTGTGTTTAACAATATGTTGCACTTGTTTGTTGTTGCTGTTGTTGTTGTTGTTGTTGCACTTTTTTAACGCGCTTGCTAATTGTGAATGCAGAGCAAAGGGCCAGCTGCAACTGCTGCTGCGGTATGGCGAAAATGCGTTGCAGTTGGCGACTGCAACAAAATTCTTGACGTAACGCGCGCTCGCACACAAAAAACGCACTCGCTTGCCACTCGAGCCTGCCTGAAAATCGTCCACTGTCCACTGTCAGATGCTGGCCAGTATGTGGTGCTGCTGCTGCGATTGCTGCTGCTGCTAGTGTCCACAGGGCTGGGCTGCTGGCCACTGGCTGCTACAGTGGCTACTCGATAGTCTGTGGCCCGCAAAAAACTATGCTGCCAGCTCGCAAGAATTCCGAACTCGAATGCTGGCTGAGCCGACGAAAAAAACATTCAAATGCCTTCGCCGCCAAATCGCAGCCACTGCGACGACGGCGACGTCGATAGCAGCAGCACACACACACACGCACGCACACACTTGGATAGAGACGTGCGCTCTTGCCGTGGCTGCTACGCGCTCTCGCTCTGACGTAGGAGCTTTTTGTGTGTGGAAGCGGGACGGGGCGGGGGGCCACTGAGACGCATGCGCAGCTTTTTGCTTCTTTTTGGCGCGCGCAAGCAAAGCAAACACAGCTCTCCTTCTCTCTCTCGCACTCTGGCAGTCTCTCCAGCTTACGCTCTCTCTGAAGCGCTCTCTGCACGGTAAAAAAGTTGTTTGTGGTTTTTGCTTTGCTGCGCTCTTGAGCTGCTTTGATTTGATTTTTGCTCTTTGAGCGTGTGTTGCACATTAAACGTAGGCGTGGGCGTGGGCGAGGGCGTGAGCGTCATCCGACTAGTAAAATGGAAAGTTCCAGCTCCAGTCGCCGCTGTAATTAACGGTTTAAGTAGGCGTGGCTTTAACTCATTGTTATTGTTGTTAATTTGGAAAATTATGAAAATCGTTTTGTAGGAATTTCTTTTCGACAGAAACTTTTTTAGTTTAAAGCAAGCTAAGCATGTCGGATGAAAATGATGCACTAACTCCTCCTTCTCCTGCCGATTCAGCTTCATCGCACCAATTCAGACGCAATAAGCCGGGCATTCGAGGCCTTCGCCAGGGCGAAGAGATTCCCACCCAGAGTAATGTCCTATATGGAATACAGATCGGTCGCGCCATCGTCCTCTTCGTCGTGGGCTGCTGCGTGGTCTGGGAGCTGACCGGAATCAGGCTTTGGCGTAGCCTGGAGAAGACCCTATAACGAGCCGCCTCTGAGTGAAATAGATGACTTATTTTGGTTTGTTTGTTTTGTCTTCTTCACTGCACTTGGGATTACTAAAATGAAAAAAATGTTATGAGAGAATGACTACAGAACAATTTATACATATTATTTACTTATGGCGAAGGTCTGCGATGAGAGATCATATAGTGAAATATATATATATGGTATATAGTGTACATACGATAGTTTTAGAAAAACTAGAAAGATGTTAAGGTGTTAATTAATGAGATTCTCAACTGGTGATATATAAAAATTGATATTGCAATAAGACAGTAGCCGATAAGGAAACGCTAAGTTGGGCTTAAGGTATTCCAATTAAAAAAGGCAATGTTTGTATTATTTCTTGAGAACTTTAAAATGGGAGCTCACAGTATGACGATTTTGTTAAAACACATATAACGTAGCATATATATTCTTGATCAAGGCGAGGAGCTGAATCGAACTAGTGCTGTCCGTTCGTCCGTTCTATTAGTTTAAACCTAAAAGTCAAACAAGCGATAAATATTTTCTTGAATTTTAAGTTCAATTATAAATATAGCCAATTTATGAAGTGTTGAAGTGTTTTCCATATTTACATAATAATATCGTAGAGAACTTTACTAAAATTCGGTTTCGAAATTGTTGAATACGAAATAAACAGAGCGAAGCATACGAATTTTTCCTATATAAGATGACAAAAGACATTCGAAGAAATAAAAGTCCTAATCACGTTTATATTACAAACATTATATAACGAAGAAAATTATATTATATAACGAAGATCGCATATTACCTTCAACTGCTCTTGAGAGAACCTTAGTAATGTGGAAATAAATCATATGTCGTTATTTACTACACCTAAGGATAAATTATCTTTATGATACCAAAGATTTATTATTTATTATTAAGTATCCTAAGTTTTACTCCATTGTAAATCAATTGTCAAGAATCTGTAATTTATCATTATTGATATATTTTGAAAAGTCAATCAAGTTGTGGAATACAAAAATAATTATAATAAATATTAACAACCGAAATGCTTAGCTCTATATGAATAGATCACAGAAGTAGCTAAACCAAATGAATATGAATAACTTTCCATTCGAACTTTATCGCCAGTAAAAACGTGGATCGAAGAACTGTTGCACGCCACAGTGAAGCCTCTCCATTTCAGGGTTGCTCGCTGCCAACAGTGGGCGTAGTACAGTAGTAAAAAATACACAGGCCAAAAAAAGAGGCAGAAAAGCATCCGCCGCGTTGGACGCACATTAGCCCATTGACCAACTTTTGCGGATCGGGCAACAATAATGAGTTTTTAATACATGTAATATTCAAATTAAAATCTTTTTTTTTTCTTGCCTGTTGTCTGCAAGAGCCGTTAGCAAAAACGAAAATCAAATACATAACCGTATAAATGCGTTTTTTTTTCAGCTTCGCTCAATTTTTTGTTTTTTTTTTTTCACACGCGGCCAATAATCGCACGTATTCATTTCAAGTGCACATAAAAACACTCAAACGAAAGCTCAAGAGCGAGCGGCGCAAAAAGCGCAGATGACGCTCTCTTAAGCGAAAAAAAGGAGACTGAGCGAGACAACAGGCGACAGCAGCTGCACAGCCAATGCTGTGGAGCGAGCAGTGCAGCGTGCGCCAAAGGCGGCGGAATTTTTATTGGAGCACTTGACGAAGCAATTTTTTTTTCATTTCGTTTTTCGTTTTCGTTGTTTTTGTTGTTGTATTGTCTCTCTGGCTGCTCGCCTTTGGATTGGCATTTTTTGTTTCCTTTTCGTGCAGCGTCTGGCAGCATTGGCAGTTTTTACAAGCAGCTGCTCTCTTCGCTCTTTGGCTATGGCTGCTTCGCTCGTCGTCGCTGTTGTTGTTGTTGCTGTTGTTGAAGAGGATTTTTGGGCTCGGCTGACAACTGCAACAATTCCGTAGGGGAAAAGCGCCTACATAAAATTAAAAAATTTAATGAAATGAAAATAAAGAGTCGAGCTGCATGGCATTATGCAATGGCAGGTTAGTTAATCAATGCAACAGCAGCAGCAACTGCAACGTTGCCACCTTTGGGGAATATTATGGTGCATGGGGGCCGCTGCAAATGGAATGCGAAACGCTCGCAGTGCTGTAATGTTTGCCATTTTTGCATTACTAGGAAATTGCTTTATTTAGCGCTACGATTTGCGACGGCAAACAATAATCATAATAAAGCTGCAAAGTGCATTTCCACCTGAGCGCAGGGCTGCCCGCCGCTTATCGGCTAATTTGATTATTTCATTCAATCAACGGCAACAACAACAACAACGCGATTAGCATACCCTTTTACATTTGTCACTTATTTCGCTGGCAAGCCCCGACTTTAGTTCGTGCTGAATTTCCATTTGTTCGGCCTCTATTAATGGGGAGCTTATCGCGTCTATCATTCCGGCTGTTTGCACTGTCATCAATGCAATTTAAACCACTTTCCCCATCCCTATGCCCAAAACATATTATTTGATTCTGTTTTGATATTCTGAAATGTCTTTTTAATGGCTCTCCAGCAGACAAATATAAAATCTCACTTTATGCACACTGAAAATCACATAAAGCAGAATTTTACTATTGGAGTTTCGAAATTTGTAGAGCGAAATAAGATTTCTATACAAGTTATTTCAAATACAAAATTGTATTGTTTATTTCATTTCTTAAGGTATATATCTATTATTATATATTTAAATATAGCTTATTCTGTTTAAAGTATTTGTTTCTAGCATTTCATATTGTGTACTGTATATACATATGTAGAAAGACAAATTACATATTTTTTTATGAATTGTTAAATATTACAAGTTTAATATTACAACAAATATATGTATGTAGATCATTGTTTATACAATTGAGCACACTTGGGATAGATATATTCTATATTTCTATGTTCATTCGAACAGTTTTTATTTTATTTTATTTTTTCATGTTTTTTTTTGTTTTATTTTCCTATTTTATTTTTATTTTTATTTTTATTTATTTTTTTTTTATGCAGCTCATCTTAGACAATTTTGTTCTTCTATGAAATTTTGTTTCTTTAGTTTTATTGTCAAGTACTATAATAGATAATTATAGTATTAACGTAAATAAAATATAAAATATATACTATTAATCTTATATTATATTATATTATATTGCTTAGATAATAGCTAAAAGATATGAGCTGAATACAACAAACTAAAACATGAATAGCTTCAAACCTAACAAAAAATTGCTAATAATTTAAAAACTCAATAACAAGGTAACATACATTTATTTTTTATATGTTTAAAATTCGATATGTATCACATTAACTTCTTTCAACTATATGCACGAAGCTCTTTTAGGTAAAATCCCGTAATAGATATAGAAAATATTATGGTATAATTTTAAAGCTTTGATAAATTAACAAATAGGTGTTAATTTGTCAATTTATTAATATTTTAAAATTATACTGTAACATTTTATATTTTAAGTAATTTTGCATTTGATTTTCGCTTCTAGACTCTAACACAAGTTAAATAGCTTAAATTATAGAAAATGAAAATATCACAAAATTCTCTATATATAATTATCACAAAGAGTCCAAACAATTATCGAATTGTTAATCAGCTTCCATTAATAACTTTTTATAATTTACGAAATTCAACTTAGACATGAATAAAACCAAATTTAGTTGTTTAAATATCCATAAGGTTTGTAAACTCGCATATTTGAAACATAACAAAATTCTTTAGCCAACTTCGAAAATAAACCGAAAAATTAAATCGATTTCAAATAGTTCAATAAACTAAACAAATAACACAAAAGCCGGCAGCAATAAAGGCTTTTACTTTGCTTAGTTTAGCTGCTGGAGAAAACGTGCAATTAGCAGTGGAAACCGCAGTGGGAAATCTTCGAAAATTCATTTCACATATTGCAAAACCGCAGCAGGACTCGAGCAGGCTGCAAACGGGAGCAGAAGGAACAGCTGTGCGTGCGAAATGTCAAAATGTAAAGCCGCAGCATTTGTTGTCGACGCTGGAATCGGAGTCGGAGTCGGAGTCGAAGTTGGAGTTGGAGTTGGAGCTGAAGTCGTCATGGTTGGTCATGGACGCCAAATTGGTTGACAGACAGGCTGGCAGCGCTGCTCCTCCGCCATTGCCGCGCTGCGTCATAGGGCCCGGGCACCTACGAACCATGTCCGTGGGTGCGAGGGAGCAAGGGAGTGCACTTGTGCTCCGCCTTTTTTGTGTGTGGTGCGCACATGGCGAGTCGCTTTTTGCCGATTGGCTGAAACGGGTTGAAACCAGTCGGCGAGCGAGATGGCAACGCCACACACGGACCAGCGCTCAGGTGCGAGCGAGCCACAAGACAAATGGATTTGAACAGGCAACCCAGTTGGGGCTGTGCAAGCGAGAGAGCGCAGGTCAGGCCTGTGGACAAGCAGTGCAAGCAGCAACGCGTTCAGTTTAAGAGAGCGCGCAGCAACTGCGCTCTCTCGCTCTTTGAGTAGTTTAGTTGACGAAGCAGCAAACACGTGTTGTTGTTGTTGCTGTTGCTGGCGTGCAAAATATGCGAGTTTTTGTTTGGCTATCGGTCGCGTATTTTGTTAATTTAATTAAACAAAAACGTTTTGTTTGTGTTTTTTATGGAGACGTAAACGACTTTTTGTGCGCGCAGAACTTGCAATTGGAATCAGCGCATTTGATTGCGCTCAACTTTGAATATGTTGAGCACTCACACAAACGCACACATACAGACACAGTTGTGTACATGTTGTATATGTCATTTAATGACTTGTGCCGTTAGTTTTTAATTGAAATATCACACATTACAATTACAACTGCAATTGCGATTGCAATTGTATTTGTATTTGGTTTTGTGTTTGTGTTTGTCTTGTGCTTCGCCTCTCTTTTCTTGTGGCTAACCGTAAATAAAGTTCGCTTTGCGTTTCTATTGACGCATTTTGAGTGCCCACTGATCAAGCTTTAAGCTGCAGTACTGAAAGTGTGCATTTGCAAAGGGAGCTTATTCTTTAAAATAAAGCTTATCAAGAGATAGTTAAGAACTAGAATTATTTCTTGTCTTTTTCCTTGACAGAATTACTTATGTATGTCTGAAAGGCGTACGATTTAAGGTTTGTAATTTGGAAAGACTTTCTTCTAGCAACTAAAGAAAAGACCTAAGATCTTATATGTATTCCAACAGTTTAACCTAGTTTGTGTAGTAATACCCGAGAATCATCATAATTTAGGCGGCACTTCATATAATAAACTTTAAAGTATTGTAAAAAATAAAAATTTGGGTTAACTGCAACGGAAAATCAAAGTGTGTAAATGTTAAACGGAAGCCAAATTAACTTTAATATAGAACTTGCATGTGAGTACGCGCTATAGGGCCGGGAAAGTCGGGAAGGTACTCGAAAATAAAGCAAAGCTTCCGCACGTGACTTCCGCAGGTAACTAACGAGTCGGCCAGGTAATTGGGCAACTCTTCCCAGGCAGGTGAGGCGTAGGCGATTAAAAGGCGATTAAATCAATTGCGCCACGACAGACGCTGACAGCGATGGATGGCCAGATACAGCTTAAGATAGAGACAGAGATACAGTCACAGACACAGATGCAGATACAGATACAGACACAGATACAGCTGCAGATGCTGCCACATCTTGGGGCATGCGTCAGCAGCTGTCAGCAGAATCGGCTTAGCTTCTATGTTAATGCGCCCCAAAAACGTTGACATTTATTGACAGTTATTTATGGTGGGCATGGTCACTGGGATGGGATGGTGCTTTAATGGTGATGGTGGTGCTGGTGGCTCAACACCTATTTGGTGGGGCAGCTGCCACTCCAAAACGAGCCACCGAGCACCGACTATGGAAAACTCTGGTAATTGTAGCTCGTGGCCTACGCGAGGTGCCGCATTTGGCACATGTGGCACGGCACGCGCTCTTGACGCTCATTAGAACCGGGCTCCAAAGTTGGTTCCGTCTCGATCCAGCTCAGTGCTCCTTATGGAAGTTCCCAACTGCCCAACTGTCCATAAATTTATTATTAATTATGACAATTTATGAGTAAAAGTGTTTGCTCTATGGCGCTTCCATATACGACCCATGCCCCAAGGGCACTCGAACCAGTTCCAGTTCCAGCAACAGTTCCAGCCTGCACTCGCTCTTCACTTTGATTCACTAATGAGTTCATTAGCATTCCTGCTCGTCGCGCATATTCAAATGCTTTGCGCTCTTTTGATCCCGTTCCAGGAACCAGCCCACATTCCCCTCTGCAGGCGCGTGCCAGCTCTTTAGTTGGTTCTCAATGGCTAGCCATGCCCATATAGGCTGGTGTTCGATTTGTCGCAGCCTCCATAATCAGACTCTGAATGTCCAACTAGGTGCATGCGTCCTATAGTCGTCTGAATACTCAATGCAGCGCACAGACTATCTATTCTATGGAGACGTTATTAGAAATCCGAAATATTTACAATTATAAGGAATCGTTAAGTTCAGATTTTTTTGAATTAGTGGAAAATGGGAAATCATATCAATTTTGATTCTGAGCGTGAAGTTCATGATTAATTCATAGACACCATTTTTTATTACTCATTAGTCATTAGTCATTAGTCATTAGTCATTAGTCATTAGTCATTAGTCATTAGTCATTAGTCATTAGTCATTAGTCATTAGTCATTAGTCATTAGTCATTAGTCATTAGTCATTAGTCATTAGTCATTAGTCATTAGTCATTAGTCATTAGTCATTAGTCATTAGTCATTAGTCATTAGTCATTAGTCATTAGTCATTAGTCATTAGTCATTAGTCATTAGTCATTAGTCATTAGTCATTAGTCATTAGTCATTAGTCATTAGTCATTAGTCATTAGTCATTAGTCATTAGTCATTAGTCATTAGTCATTAGTCATTAGTCATTAGTCATTAGTCATTAGTCATTAGTCATTAGTCATTAGTCATTAGTCATTAGTCATTAGTCATTAGTCATTAGTCATTAGTCATTAGTCATTATTATAACATAATATAATTTCTTTAATGTTATTATGGATCTTTAAGTGTGATGTGCTTGTTATCAAGCTATTCAAATAGTTATACTCCTCATTACATTTTCTATGATACTAGTACAAATTTGCATAGATTCTTATTAATATTTTATGATCTGTGTGTACTCAAAACTTTTCTCCTATTCCTTCTTCATATCAGAGCTCATCCCTGGCGAATGTATAGCGATGCTTCGAGGGTCTCAGCTCTTTGAATTTAGAAACGGGCGGCAGCTCTGAGGGATCCACAATATCACCAGCTGTGTCTTCAATAGCGTTCATTATCTCGGAGAAATGATAGTTCCAATGCAAATCACCCGTAGCGAGTCTGGACACGAACTCCTTCAATTTTCCCGGCTTGTGTAGATCTTCGAATTCGGGAAAGGGATACATATGCGCGAACGAGTCTATAGCTATGAAGGGTAGATCGGCCACTGTTTTGTTCATATGGGAGAGAGGAGTCGCAAATAAGTTTCCATCGGCAGTCAGAAAGCTCACATTTTCCAGATCATCCATCAGCTCGGCTTTTACTACTCTCTCGAAATCCTTTACAGATTGACTATCTTGAGGGTTATGGAAGAGTATCACAAACGGTTTGCCCTCTTCCGTGAGTTCCTCGGCGTTGCTGAATGTCAGCTTACGCACAATGGGTACACATTTCTTGAAGAACCACTCCATCAGCTCTTCCTGGCTGGACAATTTGCCGGTGAACAGGCTAAGCGACTCCGTGTGGTTCAAATGCTCTTGGAATGTCAAGGAATTCGGAGCACTACCGCCAGTAAACTTCACATGGAACTGACAGTGTTCCTTCATATTGCTCGCTGCCCTGCGATAAGCCATATACTCGTCATGCGAATTGCTTTCGTAGTGTCCAATCACCAAATACTTTTGGCTATTTAGATTATACAGATCATTCAGAGAGACAAACTCCTGTATAGGATCCTTCAGCTCCTCAAGTGCAAACGACATGATCGCATCTACGGAGCGTTGTCCTCGATACTCTTTTCTGTTGACGTATTTGTTCCGCACGATCTTTATGGTCGGATACTTGCCAATATCATAGTTGATCTCCATTTCAGGCTCCTTGTCGCAATCGACCTTGCCCAGAGCCAACTTGCCCGAGCCTCCAATTTTCTCGTGCAGTAGACCTGCAGCCGAATCATAGATGGGCATCATTTGTGTGCTGTATTTGCATCTATTCGAGTAGAAGAGGAGCAGAACGAGCTCGTTCGAGTCAACTAGTTCACTCACATTATGCATGCCCACTTGATAGGATTCTCCAGTCGCAGGCATAAGGAGTTGCGAGAGGGACACAACCAGAGCCAGACAGCTAAGTAGTTTTTGATGCATTTTCAACGAAACTTTTCGAAAGTCTAAAAATCATTTACCAATGTTAACGAATTTATCTCAAGTGTTCATTAGTTGCGGCCATAAACTAGTTCGTTCCGCATCCGTATCCAAAGTGTTTTCGTTACGCTTCGAGCCAAACATGTTGCTTATCGGAGATTTTGTAGTACTTTCTTATTGTTGATCGCATGAATAGATCGCGCAGATCAGTTGTAAATTGAAGCAGTTGATGATTGAACTGCTTGAGAATTATTAGCAAAAACTAGTTCGAACTGGTTTTTACTATATGTGAACTAACTCTGCTTCATCTCAGATATATTCCAAAGTAGAGAAGTGATAGAAATTATGTAGAATTAAATACCGTAATACAGCACATAGCATCATTTAATGAAATAAATGTATCTAGATATTTACAAGCACTTAATGCCAATTCTATTCCAATAAAAATTTCTAAATGCAATTAAAATATGCCATAATTACGACTTGGACTAAAGACTAGACACATTGGATGCCCCGCCTTACAGGGCTGGGATGGTAGCAGTGGAGCTATAACCAGAATGAGAATGAGAATCAGAATCAGAACCAGAACCAGTTCCTGGCACAAGTTGCAATGTTAATGACATAATCTTAAAAAGCATTCATGAATAGCCATTATCGTTAAGAGAGAGTTCGAATGAGATGAGATGAAGAAAGAGAGGGAGAGAATAAGAGAGAGAGAGAGAGCGAGAGATGTCGTGTTGACATAAATAGTTTTGATTTGAAATTCAAAGTGGGAAACATGAGGTACACAATCGTCTGGCATTGATGTTCATTAAGATCGTGTTTCATATCATTTATTCATTCATTCAGTTGGACTAGGGGAAAATGATTCTTTTAGACTCTTTGTGAAACTATTTTAAGCGAATATATAAAGCATTTGCTTCCGCTTTTTGTGCCCAAGCTCTGCGCTGGGATATCTAATCAGCTTGTAAAATCTGAGACACGCCTCTGGCTCTGTCGCTCCGTGCCAAAAACTATATTTTCAATTACAAAAGCTCAGCTGACTTGGTATGGCAGGAGGGGGCGCACATAAATACACCTCCGATATCCTGGAGCTGGCAGAGCAATTTAAACACAGCATGTGGTCGGCATATCAAATTTCGGTATCGAAAAGAAATAACTCAGCGCTCAAATGGCAACAGTCAGCAATTACTTAGCCTGCGAAAAGGATAATAGTGCTGAGGCCAACAACTTGTGTCTGGCTCTGGTTGGAATGTCGCTTGGCATATTTATTTATAGTAGCGGCATTTGCTCACATTGTGCGCTGGCATAAGACGCACATAAATCACTTGGCAGGACCTGCAAAAGAATGTAAATTATATACAAATAATTTGACATGCTCCACACACACAGTTGCTGGGGGGTAAGTGGGTGGAGAGCAGGAGACTGGCATGCGCCGCGAAGAAGAAGATGCCAGCGAAATAGATAAGCATAACTAGGAAATATTTTGGTGACGTTTTCTGCTTTTTGTTTATGAGCAGCCAAATGGAAGACGCTGCTAGAGAGGTGCGATTGTCGTGCTCTTGATCGTGACACGAACATCTATGCAATCATTTATTATTATTCTTGTTATTTGCCGTTGTGTATTCATTATATAAATGATATTTTAAATAATTGTTATTGAATGAGATTTTTATTTACAGAATACTATAATTAAGGTTTGTTTGAAAATGATTTTATTATATGTGTGTTTATATATAAAATAAATACATACGTATTTATATATTTACTATAATTAAGAATTATATGTATTTATATAGCTTTAAATACATTTCTGTTAATGAAATTAATGGAGAGTCCATATTAAAAAATTAATCACTTTGTATGTAAACTTAGTAAATAGATTTCTTTAATTTAATTTAATAACATATATTTAATGCATATTTATTAAGAATAAGAATAATATTTATTATTTACATTTTATGATCAATAAATATCTGCCTATTTATAGAATTTTGACTAAGATACATTATCTTATATAAATTATATTTATTTATAACTGATTCCATTATTTATTTTTCTTTATAGCCCAATCTATTCAACTTTAGTTTCATAATTTTATAATTTATTAATTCGCTTAGCCTCACGACATGCCCACCCGGGCTATGCAGCCTAGAAATATTTATCTCTTGCGCTATATCATTGTCCGATTCGCCTGCTGTGCCATATATCATACACACACGCACACACACACAGACGATGTTTCATAACTTTTAAGTAGGAAGCAGAAAAGTAGACGCAACATTTTGGAATGCAAATTTTAGTAAATTGAAAATCTGCGCCGCATTGCAAAACCGCAAAAGCCATCGACAAATAAGTTTCGTATGCTGTCACAGATGGGGGCGTGGACGAGGGGCGTTCAGTGTCCAGCTCGCTCGGTTCAGGTCTCAAAAACTTCAAGACGAGCATGTGCATTTGTCATAAATTAGAAACTAACTGTAACTGAATCTGTAACTGTAACTGGGGGTGTTACCTTTTTGCCATTTGGAGCACGAACTGGGCTCAGAGCATATAACACTTAAATTTATTGCAAATAACTCTAGCTCTGTTTTTAACGCTCCGGGCCATGCTCATTTTTTAGCTAAGCTAAGCAAACTAATCAACGCTCGTAATTTGGGTTGGCCAAATGGCACGCGGCTAAATGAACTGTGCACAGCTTCCCCTGTATGTGAGTGTGTGTGTGTGTGTGGTGTGTGGGTGTGCAGTCAAAAGTAAACAACAACTTGGCTATTATAAATCTTGGCCTAAGTGTTGTGGTCATTTAGCAAATGTCCAGCCATGTCCGGCAGCCAAAGTTGCGGCTGCAAATGGAAGGATACACAAGGATGAGCTGGCCGTGATTTATAAAATATATTAATTAAATGTAGCCCAAATGTAGCTTGAGATTGAGATAATGCAAGAAAAAGAAAGGGCAAACGTTGCGTTGCTATAATTTTATATAATTATTAAGTTTCTCTTTAAAGTCTAATGACAATTTCCGAGACATGACTGGATAGACGTACTTATGTGCACATATATAAATATTTATATATATAAGTTTACTTATTTTTATTTTTATTTTTATTTTGCATAAATAGCACACACACACAAGAGTTTGTGCTGTCAAAGTCAAAATAAACGCAACGACGAATAATGATTTATTTAACCAAGGAGAAAACGAATGAAGAAAAATGCGGAAAGGAAGCCAAGTGGCAGGACCCTTTGCAGAGGCCTTCAGTGGCGGGTGGTGGATGTCTCGGTTACCGCCGCAAGGACATAAGCGTATTTGTTGATATGCCAAAGTGTGTCTACTTGCCGCCTGCAGATAGCAGAGAGCGCGACAAATCTGTGTATAATTCGAATGGAAACCGCCCAGAATATGATATTGAAATATGCCTAGATTAAATTGCGCAGCAGAGACATAAATCTTAGCACAGCAATGGCTCACATCAGTGTTATATAATTAGCTGCCTGACGACCTTTAAGCAGAACACAACTTTAAGTGGCCCGCACTTCAGACAGTCAATTGGCAATCTAAAGTTTTCTCTTTCATTTTCCTTTTCTTTTCTCTCCTTTTGGTCAGACAATAAAAGTTTTGGCCCTTTGGGCGGCAAATTGTCCATGATGTTGGTCATAAAGCGATTTAGATATTGACCCGCCCATTTTGAGATATTTATTGAGTGGCAAAGAAAAGTTCGGGGCACACAGCTTGGGTGTGGTAAAAATATGTACATACATGTATGTATATGGCAAAAGTTCAAAATCGATCAGTTTGTAGTTTAGTTTTAAAGTTTTGCTGCACAGATTTTTATTTATTTTCTTTATTTATTAATTAATTTGTTTGATTTATTATAGGTTTCATTAAAACAGCTATCGAAATATCTCTCTATTTGGCGTACTCGCATTCCCTTGGGAGGTAAAGTAAGAACTTTATCTCCCTCTCTCTCTGTCTCTGTTTCTACGCTCTAACACTTTTACTTACTCCCCAACTTTCTTACTCCCTCTGACTGCCCTCCTCTCTCAATACTCAGCCTGCTTCTTAGACTTTGTTTTCTCTTTGTTATTTCTTTGCCATCTGCTGAATATCTATATATTTCTTTCTCTCATTTCGCTATAGATTTTCACTCTCTCCGCCTTTCTTCCTCTGTACCTCCTTCTCTTTCAGATTATTTCTCACTCTCTCTGTCTCTCTCTCTCTCTTTCTCTCTCTCCCTCTCACTCTCCCTCTCACTCTCCCTCTCTCTCTCTCACTCTCTCTCTTACCCCTCTCTCTCTCTCTCTCTCTCTCTCTCTGTTTCCCTCTCTCTCTGTCCCTCTCTCTCTCTATCTCTCTCCCTCTCTCTCTCTCTGTTTCCCTCTCTCTCTCTCTCTCTCTCTCTCTCTCTGCTTTTCTCTGCCCTTCTCCCTCTCTCTCTCTTTCTCTCCCTCTTCATTTTTCTCCGCGTCTCTCTCTATTTCGTTCTCTATCCGTCTGCCTCTCTTTCTGTCCTCTCTTTTTCTCTCCCCATCTCTCTCTATTTTTCTCTTTCTCTCTCTATCTCTATATACATATATATATATATATATATATATATATTACTCTCTCTCTCTCTCTCACTCTGTTTCTTTCTATCTTTTCTTTTTCACTCTCTCTTCTCTCTTTATTATCTTTATCGTATCGAATCTCTCTTTATATACATATTTCTCTTTCTCTTTCTGTTCCTTTCCCTTTCTATTCTAGCTCCAATTCATCTGTAATTTATGTGATGATATTTCGCGCAGTCTTGATCCATTTAATAAAAATCTATGCAATTAAGACATCAATTGTTTTTCCGTATTTATTTCCCCTTAAATTTCAAACACAATTTGAACAGTTTAAAGTACTTAATTGATTTCCTGAAATAAAAATAAATTCCAACAGCCATTACCAAAATTGAATTCGCATAGCAAAACACGCACACACACACACATCCGCACAAACTTGAGCTTCAGACCATGTAGATCCAATCAGGTCGGTATTGCCCCAGCCAGAGAGCAGGGTCCGCACCAGGCAAGGCTTCAGCAGCGACCCCTTCGGCTGGCGTGCCAGCTCATAAGGCACAGAAATGCAAAACCGCCATAATAAAGGATAATGTTGGCGCATATTAAATAAATGACTTCCGTCGTCGTCTAGGTCTAGGTCCCCCGCCCAGCCCAGCTCCTCCGCCTCCTGTGCCCCTTTCACTCCTTCCCCAACAGCATTTACTCAATGAAAACAAGCGAAAGGATATTGAAATGAGTTGCTGAAAATGCAAATTCATGCCAATGGGAAATGACGTGTGCAGAATTTCACAGGCCGATGATGAGGCGAATTGTATATATGGTGTATATATATGTATGTATATCTGCATACAAATATACTCTCAAGTGTTTAATTAAAACTTTTTAAGAAAACTTACGGCAGGCAACATTTAAAAGCGAATTAAAGGCACACAGGAAGTGAGCGCTGTTGGCCAAATTTCGGACTCCTTATTGACCTGTTGCCCCACAAATCGCTGCGCGGTTCTCACAGTGCTGGCTAATTGCGTCCAAGCCGAGGCTCAGTCGACTCCGTACCAGGCCTAATCGCTGTTTAAGTACACGGTCGTGGCTTAAATGCGAACTACGCCCAACTCGCTCACTCGACTTGACTCGACTTCATACAGACTCATGACCACTTAATGTAAACAATAATTAAAAGTATGAAGTGCTCACCTGGCCTGGCCCCACTCGTACCTGCCTCTCTAAGCTGTGCGCGGCTCATGGCCTAATAGCCGCAAATGCAGATCTTAAGCGTTCAGTTCTCTGCTTGATTATACGCATTTACAGGTAGCCGTAGTGGACGCCAAGCGGCAGTAGCCGCTGAGCTCCTCCATCGACTCCATCAGCCCCATCGGCTGCGGTGCTTTATTAGCCAGCCAGCGGAACGGCGGACATTTCTCTGTGTAGAGAAAGGCAAAGCAGCCGCAGCAGCAACAAATGCTTATTCTATGTTTGCTTAAATAACTGAGTAATTGTGCTAATTTAGTTATTCTAATTCAATTGAAAATTTACAAACTATAGGCATATATAAAATTTATTTTTAATAATAAAAATTATTTAAAAAATATTAAAATTTGTAAACACATAAAATCAATTTAGAAATGAAATAAAATATAGACATACATAGTATAAAAGTCTAAGAACTGATTACAAACCTACAGGGCTTTCCATATTCATCGGACCCATCTGGCAACCCTATATCTTCTGACAGAGACGGATACATTACGCCGTACAGGCTCAACAAATTCATGTGAACCAAATAAAATAAATATATTGTGGTTTTCTATGATTATAAAAAGAAAAAAATAAGTTCGCCGAATATGGACAGCCCTGTAATATGAAATCACTAAAATCCCAACAGGAAAAGTATGATGAAAATTTAAATACATAATTAAATAATATTTATAAATTTATATTTATACACATATATTATTCATTAATCATATTATAGAGTATATAACGTTAAGAACTTATTACAAACGTATATTATGAAACCTCAAAAATCATAATTTGTAAAGAGAGAATAGAGCAGAACAGCATAAAAATTAAAAATAAAAAAAAAAAATGTTCACTCATTCATATATATATATATATATATATATATATATATATATATATATATATATATATATATATATATATATTGATATTATATTATATATATAATAATAATATATAAAAATTAGTATTCTCGGCATTCTCCAACCTTAGAAATAAAAATTAAATAAAATAATTTTAATCTCTCTTATATTATATTATTATTATACATACATATATTATTCTATACAAATTAATATTCTCGACGTTCATGTTTCAGCGCGATGCTGTGCATTATCAATGTCAACTTTGTTGTTTGTCATCTACGTGCTCGCAGGATATTTCGAAATCTATATAGAAATATGGAGACAACGTTTTTGCTGCTGCGGCTGCTGCTGCTGCTGCTGCTGCAGCTGTTGCAGCTGGGGCTGCAACAAATCTAAATACGTTTATTAAATTCAACCCTGAATTCGGCTTTTCGCTGCACTTTCTGGGGCGTGGCCAGACGTGTGCTTAGCGCACTGCTTTGTGCGCAGCCCAGTTCTCCTCCAGGACAACGAGGCGTCTATGCAGATTTTGCAGACGCTGCAAGTGGCTCGCAGTGTCTGAGGCTCCGGGCAACGCCCACAACAGGCAGAAGAGGTGTAGTCGCTGCCACTTGAAGGGGTTGCACTTTATGTTTATTAAATTGCATTTTTGACATTCCTGAGTTTCTTTGTTTTATTTCGCTGAGCTACAAGCATGTCAGTTTAGTCTACGTGCTTGCACTCCTTTGCGAATTAAATTTTAACCACAAAAACCAAAAATAAATTGAAATAGAAATGCAGCAGCAGAAGTTTTTATTTAATTATATTTTATTTTTTATGAGAAACTTAATTGATTTTTAAATTAATATATTAACCTTGGTATATATGATATTAAATTTAGTCTTTTCAAATTATATGGGATAGTTTTGATTAATAAATGGTATATATTAATTTATTGGTATATATTAATTGATTTTTTTATTTTTATATGACATACTTTTGGTTAATATTAAGCTTGGCATATGTGAAGTCTTTATTGAATTGAATTTTTAGGTTTATATGACATACTTTTGATAAGTCTAAGTTTTTTATAAGTCTATGAGATTTTCATTAAATATTATTTAAATATTATTTATGAGCATAGCTTTTATTATAGCACATATTTTGAAAACCTAACGATTTTAAAGGTTTTCTTCTAAATATAATTTAGCTTCTCCAGCTCTGTAAAAACTAATGCGCTTTCTATTTAGTAAATCATTTAATTGAATATAAGAAAATATTATTTCTATTTCAATTCTCAGATACTTTTAGACACAACTTATTAACAAGTTAGAATTAATGTGAAATTAAATCTAACTAAGGGTTAAGCACTGGCAGCAGGGGCCTTCGGCTTGATGGTGAAATTTAGAGTATTCATTATAAATAATTTATAAATTAATATGTACCGTTTTTTTCCTATCGTAAGATTTTCAACATATATCTTCAGCTATTCTGCCTATGCTCAATATACCTTTGCACTCGTAGCAAATACAACATGCATAACCCTATGCCAAAGCCGAACTGAAAACGTGTGTTTTATTATCTCTCAGTGCCCTATCTACCAAGTGCCCAGCCAAGACAAGCCGACATGAGCTAACCAAGTAAAACATTTATCAAAACTATTCGTACGTGCTGGGCCGAGTGCTGCAGAGTGGAGAACGTAGACTGAGTTTCTTTTCAAATAGAGAGAGTGTGTGAGCGAGAGAGAGATAGCGGTGGGAGAGAGTGAAGGAGAAGAGTGCCTGTACCCAAGGAGCTATGGCAGGTCTCTGGTAATCGTATTTTTCAACGAAAATATTTTTGCATAAATTACAATAACAGCGACAGCAGCAGCAGCAGCACCAGTAGCAGCAGCAGAACAATAAGCAAGATGTCTACCAGGAATAACAACAGCAACAACAACAACAGCCTCAGCAGCAGCAACAATAAGAACAGCAACATTCTTGGCATATAATTTAGTGTCGCGTATGAAATAAACTTATCTAAGCGGAAATAAAAGCCCGCCATGAGTGTGTGTGTGTGTGTGTGTGAGTGCTTGTTGTGGGTGAGTGTGTACTAACAGGTTGCTGTAGCGTCTTACACATGCAAGCCCTCAACAAGCCCCACCCCCAACCGCTCTCCCCCCACACACAGCGCATAAATTTCAGCGCTATAGTAAAAAAGTATCTTAAAGATACTTGGCCGTATCTGCTGTATCTGTAGTGGCGCGGGCGTTGAAATTTAAATTCCTAAGCAAGTCGTAAATTATTTTTAGTGGTTTATCAAGTCAGCTTACATGCCAGCTGTGTGAAAGCGACCATTTCGATGGGGCTACTCCCGGTGACCCTTTGGGCTCTCTTTGGCTTAATTGCCATTGTGAATTGACGCTTTGGTTGAATAACTCATTACAGCTTCCGCTGTGACCGCAGGCGCTTGCGAGTGCATTCTATGCGCACTCCTTGACAAATGATATGAATGACCATCATCAGGCACAGCAGCCCATTCATCCAGCCGGCCGCGACTCTGGGCCATGCTGTACAAATAGAGAGACCTGGTCGGCGACTAGTAATTAAGGCGACAAAACACTCATAAGTGGGCGTGGCGCACACTAAGAGTGTCTGGCACGGCGCGCTGATGTATGTGCAGCAGCGGCTACCGACACGAACGAGCGCGGACGACCTGTACGGCCGCCTCTCGAGGCGCCAAGATTAAAGACATTTTTCTGTGATTTATTTTTCTGCAGGCGCTACTGTCTCCGCTCGGCTCCCGCGCTGCTCCTGGCACGCAAATGCCCAAGATGACTGCAACTTAGTAGCGAGTCTGCATATTCTGTTATGAAGTTATTATAGAGGGTATATTAATTACAGTATTGGAGATTATCTTAATCTATATGTGAGCGAAGTTCAATTAATCGATAAATATCGATAAGGCTCTTTATAAGAAATTTGTACAAGAAAATGGATTAGCTATAGTTTCTAAGAGCATCTCAGACATATCCCAGTTCTTCTACTACTTCCAATCCAAAATACTTCGCTTATCGAGCTTCATTTTCTTCCGGCAACTTATTCCGTATTCACAGCTAAATTATCCCATTTATGAGCTCATAACTTGAGCACTTTTTAACAATGCACTGATTTGATTTAAATTCAATGACACATTAAGTGGCGCTTTATAGCAGCGCATTTAAATCAGTTGCCAGCGTTCTCTGGCGCCCCCGAAGAACTCTCCCCCCAACTTCAGGCTGACAGACGAACCAGCACACAGCCAAGGAGTCAAGTCAGTCGAGCAGCCCAGCCAGTTTAAGAAGGTTTGGTGCCGATACCCTGCAGGCCTGAATTGAAATTGGGTATATAAGCTTTGTCGAAGTGCTCCGTATATTAAAACATTGCACTAAATAAGATTATATATTATTATTATTAGTATTGTTATTAGTATTATTTTTAATATTATTACAATTATTATTATTATTTTTAGCATTATTATTATTATTTTTAATATTATTATTATTATTATTATTATTATTATTATTATTATTATTATTATTTTTTTACTATTATTATTATTATTATTATTATTATTATTAATATTATTATTACTATTATTGAATAGCATACGTATAATGTGAAAATAATATTTTATTTAAATTGCATTTTATTATTGATTATAATATTGAATTTATATTAAAACTTTTTTTGATTATTATTTAATTATTTACATTTTATTTCATTTTATAGTCAAAATATTTTGTTGAAATATACATATTCCAGTAATGAACTAAGGAGTAAGTAATAAACTAAACTAGGAAATCTCAAAGTCTCAAGTCATATTCTGGTTAACTTATTTATTTTAATTTAATTTATTTATATTATTTACTTATATTATTTCTTGTATTATATTTATTTTAGTTTCTTTTACTCAATTATTTAATTATACCGAATATTTTGTTCTATTTGAACAGCTTAATTGCGCATTAAAAATATTAATAATATAACTATGTAAAGACTTTGAATAAATGCCTTCATTTAGTTTGCATTTCTGTTAGCAGCATCTGCTCTACTTCAATGCCAACTATAGGGTATTTGGTGGCCTAGCAGTGTTGGCTCGCACGCTGTTTTGCTTGTTTAACATAATCCCTGTGCCGTAAGGCTGACAAAATGCGTCGGCAATTTGTTTATTGGCGCTGTCCATGTTGTTGTTGTCGGCAAACATGCCACAAACTACGCGCTGCAAATAAATCACCAAAAATATTTCAACTACACTCGCTGCTTGAACTCGACTGGGGACTTGGGACTAGCTAGGGCTATAGCAATCTGTATTTGTATGTATGTGTGTACACTACATATACATACATATATACACACATACATACATATATACAGAGTGCTCTCTGCCCACACATATGCTCTCGCCTGTGCCTTTGGCAGTCGGAAGTTTGCAATGTTTCAACAGGAAGCGTTTGTTTCTTTGTGTGTGTGTGTTTGTGTGGTGTGTGTGTGTATCTGTTTGTCAGTTTGTCATTCTGCAGACTGTTTGTTTGACTGTGGCCTGACACTTTGACTTTTGCATTGAAAGACACGCATTGTATGCGACATCATTGCCCCATTCGGAGTGAATTGCGCTAATTCATTTGTCAAGTGCTTCGCAAAAGTCGTGAATCATCCATATTTCGATGATATCCATTGTCTGGCTATAGATATATTGAGAATTATGGCTTAGCCCAGTTAAAGGAGTTGGGGAATCGCTGACTCGCTTAAAGCTGCCATTTTAATATAGATTCAAGATTTCATGTGCTTCAGGCATGTTACAAATAATTTTCTGGCACTTGCGAAGCGTTTTTTAATCTCATAAATCAGCGCGAAATTCTTTGCGCTGGAATTTTCATGTGCTTTCAAAATTTTTCCTAGCATTATTTCCGTTCTTGCTGCTTTTCTTTTTTTTTTTTTTTTTGGCTTCTCATTTGTGAGTGTTTGTTACCTTTGTCAGGTAACATGTGGCACATAAATTAAAAGGTACAAGAGAAAGCACACTGAAATATGCGTGATTTAAGGCAGCGGAAAAGTAAATGAAAGGCGTGGTGGGCGTGGCAGGTGTGCCCCCGCTCTTAAAAGGGTTGACGATGCGGAGCAGTTTTTAATGAATGTGCGAAATCCTTGGAGTTCTTTCGTCGCAGATCCTTGGTGATAAGCTGTTGAAACGCAAAGAAGCTTATTCATAAAAAGGGGCCTTATCAAAGCCGCATAACGTCTGGAATTACAGATAAATAAACATACAATTTTCTTAAATATTTGAAATTTTGTTTACCAAATTTTCATAATTAAAAATTAAGTTTTATATTATTTATAAATAAAAGAAATAAAAAGTAATAACTAGTAAAAATATATATTTAAGTAAAATAAAATAATCAAATATAATATATATAAATATTTTTAACCTAAAATCTTATTTTGTATTTCATTATAATATATACCTACATACTCTTCTATTTGTTTTTTTTTTTTTTTATATAAATATGTGCATTATAATAAATAGAGCAATTTGCCAAAATGATATAATATTAGTCTATCGAAATTAAAGTGAAAAATATTTTATATATTTTTTAAAATTATTTTTTAAGTAAATTTAAATAATTAATTTCTATGTTTTACATTTTTGTTTAATATAACAATATATTAAAAATTATTTAAATTATTTAAATATATATAAAGTACTGACATAAAAAAATTCTTAAATATCTACTTGCTTGAAAAAACTAACCGTAATATGATTGCGTTTAGTATTAAATAGAGTTTTATTAATATTTATATTCTGTTTCTTATATTTTATGATTAGATATATAACTACATAAACTTATATCCAACTGTTAGCTTATTTTTATTTATTGTTAGCTCTAAACTCAACTCTTAGTTAATTTTTATAATTAAAGTCAGAAGTGTAGCTTCGATTCCATATTTGAATTTATGGTTATCTTAAATATGACTTACTTAAATAGTCAACATTATTTAAAGCCCCATTTAAGTCTCTTCTAATCCTAGGAAGTCCTGCCCCCTGAAGTTGTTATAGCTAACAAAAGCTGCTAGGACGGCCGCAGGCCTGTCAAGTGCCACACACACATGCTCACCTGCACGTGTGTGTGTGTGTGTGTGTGTGTGTAACCTGCCCCTTTTTAAACCGCTTAATAAAGTCACTTAAGCCCGACCTTTTGACTACGTTACAATTGACACGAGCGAAGAGCTGTTTGTATGTGTATGTGTATGTGTATGTGTGTGAGTGTGTGTGTGCTGACAAAGGCTGTCCTGTCGCGCTGCCATTGTAGTAGCTGTTACAAGACTCACACACACACACAGACACACACATGCACACTTGTAGCCACAGGCAGCGTGACATCATGTCTTTTGTTGCGGTCAACCGGAAAACTGCAAAACATGTCGCCCAAAACAGGCACAGGCTGCCTCTGCTGCCGTCCCTTTTGCTAGTCCTGGCTGCACGTTTGTCATAACAAATGCGGCAACAACCAAAAACAACAACAACAACAACAACAAAAAAAAAAGGATCACAAACAAGTCTGTCAAGTTTTCAGCTTACAAAATACCTGTCGCCGGCGTTTATGTGTGTGTGTGTGTTTGTGTGTGCGTCGTACACTCAAATGTGATAAATACGCGCTACATAAAATTGTGAATCATTAATAAAAAGCGCCTGCTGCTTCTGCTGCTGCTGCTGCCCTCTCACCCCCAGTGTGGGGGTTGCTTGGCTGCAACCCTCCCTTCTGGCTGCTGATGTGGCGTATCCTGCCAGTCCGACTCAATGTGCCTATATAAACAACAGAAGTTGTGTCCGAAATGATATCATTTTGCGCTGGACTCAAGTAATTTGTACAATTTTTCAGCAGCATCATGTGTTGGCCCGCATCATGAGCATTATCTGGCGTATCCTCTGCACTGTCCTTGCTCTGGTCCTTGTTGCTGTTATTGCTGTTGGTCATTACGGTCATTAAGCTGTGGCCGTAACTGCGGCCGTGGCCGTGGCCCTGGCTATGTGCCGGCGGCTAACGCTACACGCGTCTTAATCCTTGGCCCATTTGACGGGCTCGCTCTCCTCTCCTCTCAGTGCGCTCGTTAGCCAGCTGCACTTCTGCCCCCCCAGGTGCGAGCAGGACTACCTACTCCGGGCAACCTCTTCGCACTAGCAGCAGCCACTTTGTTGCTGCTAAGCCCTCATTCAACATTATGACGAATTATGCTCGATGTGTGTTACCTTTAATTTGATCAGATTCTGATTGCTCGAAAGTCTATGCTTTGTGTGTTAAGTGGAATCATTCTCGAAGCTTTAAGAGTAGAGATATGATGGGCAGAAATATCATTACAAGACAGTTTGCAATGGCGAACAGTATGAAGGGAAACCATTCAAATGGACAGAATGAGTTAGATATATGTATGTGAAATCAATAATGAGAGATACAGCTTTAATTAGTTGTTGTATTTAAAGTCTAATAAAATAAATAAAATAAATACATAAATAAAAAGAAGTTTAACAGATAATAGATCTGCTTCAATGTTCATTCTCGATGAATACTTCGAATTTATTCGTCCCTCCGTTCGCCTGACTGTCTCTATTCATTTAACTAAACGATTTTTAATTTTTTTTTCTATTTAGAATGTGGCTAGTTCTGAAATTCTATATCATGCATACCATAATTCTAGAGAATTGAAATTTCAATGAATGTAAATCGCCTTGCTAAAATGAATAACTTATGCATTTAAGCCTATTGAGACGGCAAAATAACTTATCTATCTCTTTATCTATATCTATTTATAAGATTTTGGCTGAAGCTCCAAAATAGTAGAGTGAAACAACTTCAAAGTCCTTCCTTACGTCTTTATTAAAACAGATTCCACTGCTTTTAGACTGTGAATGAGCATTTTGCACTCCTGGGCTCCTAAGTGGAATACTCCCAGCTTATTCTTTGAGCTTTGAAAGCGAGTGACATATGTGTATAAATATCCGTATTATGAAAAGATGAGCTGCATTCATTTCATTTATTAGTCACATTCATCTATATTCTTATATAGGCATAAGTAAACTGAAGCCGCATTATGAAAGCTTATACAAACTCTAAAGTCCATATAGCCATAAGTTTATTATTTCCTTACTTACATTGTATACAAAACAAGGGAAACATTTATTAGCGAATAAAGTTGGGGTTCGATAAACACCAAAATAGGCTTCTACTCAATTATCGACCATTCATGCACTCCACTCTACCACTCAGTTGGGTTTGATGTATAAAATTATAACAATAAAATAATATCAACTTCAGAGTAACTTAATAAAGTTGAGATCGATATAGAACTATATATCTGCCCTTGCTGTAGGAGCCTGCGAAGACAAATCGCCAGCTTTAGCAGCACTTAGCTGATTGGCCAAGTGCACATGTCGCTAGTATGACTGAGCAGCCAATGGAGCAGTCATTACTCAGTGCGACTCTCACTCGCTCTGCTGGCAGCTCACTTTCACTCAGAATTTCGCCAGAGCCAATTTGGGCATTAGTGGCTATGGTGGCTCTGGTGGCTCTGGTGGCTCTGGTGGCTCTGGTGGCAGCCAAGGGCAGTGTATGCCACAGAGGCTAACCAATAAATGTGTGTCGTGCGTGTCGCAAAACATCAAAGCGGAGCCAGAGCGAGTGCCGAGAGCTCGATTTGATCACAATCATGGGCCTCATCATGGGCATTGGCTGCAAAATGCTTTTGTGAGTGCCGCCATCAGCTACGCAGAGCAGCTGCCGTCCAGCAATAGACTTTGCGAGATGGAGCAGAGATCGGCTGACTGGCTGCCTGCCTGGATGACTAGCTCGGCTGGTAGCCCAGTTTGGTCTACGCATAATTAGTGCAATGTTTGCAGCTCATGATTAATTCGGTTTAATTAGAAATGCAGACGAATGACCAAATTAATTCAATAAACATTCCAGCTCCTCCACTTTTCTCAGCCTCTAAAACTTTCAGTCTTGCATTTTTTCCGTGGCTCAGTTGCTCCTCGTGCTGAGCCTAAAGATCGCAATCTAATAAATTATCATTTGCACTGCAATCGTCAATGTCCTCAGCCTCCAATCAAGCAGCGGCCTTTGATCAGCTGCCGTGGCTCAACATCTCTCTCCCTCTCTCTCCTACTCTCCCGCTCAGTCTTGGGTCCTGCTCTTTTTTGGCCTGATCAAAATTCTGTCCAGATCGAGTCCGAGTGACAGACGTTTACTTAGTTGTTATAATTCTGGTCGTGTTGATGTTTTATTGCATTTCGTTAGCTACCTGAGTTAACTTTGACTTTTTTCTGAGTCCACCTTTATTTTTTCTCTTTTCGCGTTTTTTTTTTTTTTTTTTTTTTTTGTGGACATTCCTGCCTCCGTCTGGGACCGTGGGCAATACCCAATACGTCACTGCAAAATTTGATGATCCTTTGATGGATTTCTGTGCTGCGTTCCAAAGCGCCGTTAGCCGCAGCAAAAGTTGTGCTAATCTAAAGCAAAATATTTCAAATATTTGCGCAGCTAACAAAGGAAAAAAACTATATAAAAAATCGAAAATAATAAGGCAAAATGTGTGGCATCCATGTGAAGGGCAGCGCGCGTTTTGAGGGTCGTTTTACTTTCCGCACTATTTGCGTCTAATTTGGGATAAGAGCTTTGGCCAGCTCTTTAGTTCGAGCAGCGAATCAACAGCTTTTCCAGCCAAAAGGGGAGCTTGGCCTTAATATAACAATGATTTCAACACCTCGCTCTGGCTCTGTTGCTGCATCGCTGGGTTTGCTTACCCCGCAGCCCCCTCGCTCTGGGCAATCATTTAATTGCCACACTTCCTACTTCCGTTTTGCATTTGGTATTATTTCTCACTGAAAAGTGGATTTGCAGCGAGTTTTGCCTAACGAAAGTGGTTGAGCACGTTGGCAATCGTTTTCACATAGAAAACACTTTCATTTTCATTTAATATTTTGCATATGTGAATAGCATCAAGAGCTGGACTCTGATATTGCCATTTAATTGATATAATTGCCAACAATTTGTCGCTTTTATCAAAAATTGATATGCAAATGGTGTTTGCAAAAACATAATTATAATCTTTAATAGCCAAGCCAAATATATATAGTAATAAATATATCTCTGTATAAAAAAAGAGCCGCAGTTAAATAGCTTTACAAATTTGGTGGGTTATTAACAATGGCTTGCCTTGGTTAATTAAATGCCATGAAGAAAAAAGCGAAATGAATTCAACAATTAATTTATTGATTAGCACAAAGCGCATAATATTAAACTGAGCTGCTTCACACAGTCCTTTTATAAGCATTTTCACATGTCAATCGACAATTGAAACTCTATAATTTACCATGTGTCACTCCACTCGACGACGAATAAGTCGGATACTCATACTCATACTCGAGCTCATGCTCGAACTCGAACTCGAGCTCGAACTCGTAATCGAAGTCGCATTCGTCTAGGTAAAAGTTTTTGCCTCTGTCTGCGGCAAATATAGCGCCGACTCATATTAAGCTATGAATTTTCATGTTATTGCAGCTAATTTTCATTAAATGCATTTGCTGCCATAAAAAACGCCAAAGGTGTAGTCAAAAGGGGGTTTGGATATAGGCCTTAGATATATTCTTTTGTATTATTAATATTATTATTGACTTTAAATCTTTTTTACACTTTTATTATGCATAAACATTGACGCCCCCCTTTTTCTTTATGAGCCACGCCTCTGATCTGCTACACTGTTGTCGCACAATTTTAATTGTAGACCATAAACTATCGAACGTATCGCATGCGTATCGCTGCAGTATCTAATGCCGGCTGGAAACCCGTTCGCTCAGGAAACCGTTCAGACATTGGACATTAGATTCTCACAGTCAGCGGCCGCCGCACCGCCACCAGGCGCGCTCCTGAGCCACCAGCCAACCGGCCACGTCCAACGGACGTCGAACGAAAGTGGCAGCACCTGATTTGAGCGCCAGTTGTCCACCGTCTGTCACTCAGGCACTCAGCTACTCAGCTACTCAGCCGGGCCACCATTCAGTCAGTCATTCAGGCGCTCATTCATGCGTGCTTAGATACTTATTGGAGTTCCAGTTGGAGCCAGAGTCGGAGTCGCAGTCGAAGTCCAAGTCCAAGTCGGAGTCGGAGTCAGAGTCAGAGTCGAACTGGGGGCATAATTCAATTTCCGCTGCAATTGGATTGTTGGCTGGCTGGGGATCTCTAGTGTATCAGTTACCCATATTGACACATTGATTTAGTGCTTACATGGACCGCTGACCATTTGTTTTGATATTGATTTATATTTTTAAGTTATTGATACGTTACAATTTTTTCGTTTCTCTTCGATTTGGTTTTTTGTTTTCCGTTTTTAAGCTCACTGATTGAGCGATTAACGTTGCATTCACTCGTAAACTTTGTCAATTTATGTCAGCCAATTGAAAGCCTTCAGTTTAAATAGGAAATGGCAATAGCTAAGCAAATAGTTAAGCTTCTCAGCGATAAGTTTAATGAGTCTTTAATAGCAACATTATTCGCTTTTGTTTAGCCTAAATTATTTAAGATGTATTCGATATATATTAATTGAATTATTAAATGTTTTATGCCTATTGGTTGAGTGAAATTAGTTTAAACTTTTGGCCAAAATGTGAAAATAATATTGTTCTCTCTTTGGTTCTCATCTTGCCAGCTTTGATTTATCTTTTACTTTCTCTTTTGTATATTTATTTATTTATTTTTTTTTTTTTCACTAGACACCCATTATAATTATAGTTCAATAATATCTCTGACTATACTTTTATGTAAATTGGGCCCTAGCTGGTAAATAAAATATCTCTATCTACTTGATATATAGATGCCTATATTTCTTTTGTATTTGCTTAGGTTGAATAATGTGTAAATTTTCACTGGTTTGATAAAAATTAATGTATGAGTAGTATGAGATTCTCTAGAAGAGACGCTATTGATGCACTGCTAGCAAAAATGTCAATGAGAAGTAGCTGAAAGTAAACCCAAAAATAACGTTAAATCAGAAACTAAATGTAATTATTGCCTATTGCAATTAGTATTTAGCTGACTTTAATAAATTTACTCTTTATATGTGTCTCTCAGTACACTACAATTAAATATGTTTGTAAGCTCTACATTAACTAACATGATTTCAGAGTTCTTCAAGCATCAACCTCTAATTCTATCTGATTTCAATTATAATATATATGCTATCTATGCCCCGCTGAGCTTCACTCACGCATAATTAAATCCCAAACATGAATCTAATTTAAATTGTATCTGTGAGATACTTCGCTTTAGCTGTCCATTGGTAATGATTAGGCTGCAGTTAACAAAGCAACACCTCTGAACAACTATGATTGCGAGTACCCCAGCGCCTGATTACTGTATGCGTGTGTATCTAACAGAACGTCGACAGTAACAACAATAAACAACAATCAACAAACAACAACAACAACAACTTTATCGCGTGCAGAGTGAGAGACTCGTGCTGTCTCGCTTGGTCCGTAGTTTGGGGTTTGGTAATGATGATGATAGCTTTTTGATGGTAATGATAGACGAAGCAGCCAACACTCAAGCATATGTGTGTGTGTGTGCATATGTGTGTGTGTGCACCATGTGTGTGTAATTGTGCTCAGCGCAATCCGCAGTCGGCAATCGGCAATCGGAAGTAACTGCGAGAACATTGATTGAAAGTGAAATTTTGCATAGGCCAGGCAAATGATAATCGTTCAATCAATTAAGGTTAATTGCAATTTAATGCAATCGGCCAAAAAGCAACCGAAATTGGCAACATGCTTTTAGCAACAAAAAATCATTGAAACTAAAAAAAAAAGGGGAAAAAATCTTTTGACGTCGATTATGCAAAGCTCTCAGCAAAGAACAGTTAGTTGTTCAGCTCAGAACGCGATGATCGGCGGCAAATTCGTACATATATATATATATCTTTTTCCTATATATCGGTTATGTGTATTTATTATAGGCTTTGCCTTTCGTGTCGGGCCATAATTTCGGCTGAAGCTCATTTTCAAATTGCAGTAGCCCAAAATGTTGGGCAAAAACTTGGCTCGAACCAAACAACAAAAATTCCTTTATGCAAGATATATTCTAATTTCGGTGCGTTTTTATGATTTATAATTTGAAATTATTGGGCTACTGGCTTTAGAGCCTGCGGGCAGCCAAGAGAAGCCACATCACATGCAAATTTATGAATACACTTACGGAAAGGGCATCAGTAGAAAGACATTAGCTATGCGCACATAGGAGGCAGATTGACCAATTTATTTATTTATTTAGATGTTAAGCAATAATATCAATTTAAAAGCAATTGATAGAGTAGACATAATATATGAAAACATATAATATATGAGAATACTATAGTTCTTAAAGTCTAAGCGGTAATTTGAAGATCCGGCTAAATAGACTAAGCAATTAAAATGTATAAAATAATAATCTTAAAATAATAAATAACAATAAAAGAAAAATTCAATTCACAATGTATAAAAGAGCTAGCCAGAGAGACAGATGGAGAGAGAGAGAGAAAGTGAGAGAGAGGGAAAGGTAGATCCAGATCCCATTCTATATATTATTCATTTATCTAATGCAGTCAGGTATGTATAATGTATTCATTTATATATAGAATGGGGTCTGCTTATCATGTATATCTACCTCTCTCTCTCTCTCTCGCTCTCTCAGCACAGCATGCTTTCCCACTTGAAGGTATTCCTTACAAGAGGTTTTTCAATACTTTTGATAGGGTATTTACGAGTTCATCACTTCATTTCATTTCATTTCTCCAGAGCTCATTTTTTGATTACCTTGATTAGGTCTTTGGCGCTTCTAACGGTATTGTGAATCGGCCAAGTCGCTGGTTGATCGCCGCGTAACGTTTATAGGCCGGAATATGTGTGTTTATCTGTCTGGGTCATTTGCATATGCTAAATGATAATTGAGTTAGGCTAGCTCTGGCTCAAACAGTGTTCAAGGTTATTCCGGCCAACAATCACTGTGAGTGTCTCTCTCCCTCTCTCTCTGTCTCTCTCTCTCTCTCTTTCTCTCTCTCTTTCTCTCTCTCTTTCTGCCTTTCTCCGTCGCGCGCTCTGACATTGTTGATTATCCCGTCAGAGATAAACCACTTCCCAGCTAAATGCCACAAATGTGAACCGCAAAACAAATGTAGTTGCAACAATGAGAGCTGAAAACCGCTGGCAGTGCCACAGCTGCTGCCACTGAGCCTGGAGCAGTTATTTGCAGAGTTTCTGGTTTTCGTATCGCTCGATGATTGTCAATCAGCGCAGATTTAAACGAAGGTTAAGAGTTGCATACGTTTAATCTGGCGCAACGAGGCCCGCAGTCGAATCGGATCATTGAAGCGCGTAAAACGTAGCAGCGGATGCTGCGAACCTGCCACGCCCTCTCCCCCTTCTCGTAGAGCGGCAGCAAGGTAATGATGTGCGGGCTGTGTGATAGAGATGCGGCGCCCGTTGATTGCAATCGCCGTTTACTGTTCTGCTGTTTACATTTGTGTTGCAAATTTACAGCTGCAACTGCAACGGCAACCGGGCGGCATCATTAGCTGGCCAAGGTCGTGGCGCCCCACTGCAACAAATTAGCTGAAGTGATGATGCGTTAAGTGGCAAAAATGGTGCAACCACCAGGCAACCACTGAGCAGCCCGCACCACCAATACGGAAATTGGTTTTAGCGGTTTGGGCAGACCTCTCCTAAGCCGGCAACAGCTGCGCGGCTCGGCTCGGCTCGACTCGTTGCGATGCGTTGCCCACGCCACGCCCACATTTTGGCACATTTAGTCGTTAACCAATTAAAATCAAATTTCATCAAATTTTAGACAACTTTCCCGGACACTGATGACACTTTAATTGTGCAGCCCCAGCAGCTGCTTTCACTTGCTTTGGGCATGGCTATCATCAGCCAATTGATGCCACTTGATAAGGCCGAGCACTCCGCAGGACTTTGGCATAAATATCCAACATTAATTAGTGCCCATCATTTTGTGGCCAATTTTATTTCACTTTTTGGCCACGTCATTGCCATTATATTTAAGGGCAGCTCATGGGGTGAACTCTTAGGGGTAAACTGTTTTCTTTTTTCTTTTTATATTAACTCATATTTGAGAGTGCAAATTTATGACTTTATAATTATTTTAGAGTGCATATGCCATTGGCATGATGGTGAGATGGGTATTGAAATTGAAATTATAAAATTCTTTTTTTTTTTTTTTAATATATTAGGAGTAAGGAATATTCTTAAATATATATAACAGCAGTTTGACGCTTTAACCCGTTATTATGCCGAGCAGTGTGCATCATTGATATATTCTTAAATATATATTATATTGCTCATTTATATTAGACTTTATTATTATTATTATTATTATTATTATTATTATTATTATTATTATTATTATTAATATTACTATTATTATTATTATTATTATTATTATTATCATTATTATTATTATTATTATTATTATTATTATTATTATTATTATTATTATTATTATTATTATTATTATTATTTAAATTATTATTATGATTTGTATACAGTTTTTTATAATGACTATTTAATTAAATACAATGGAGCTCCAAATGCTAAATAAAAATCTTACAATCCTATGGAGTTTTTCAAAACAAACTCAAATCCAATATTTGCTAAATTTCAATCATTTCAATAACATCAGTAACGTGTTTCTGATAATAAAAGACCGACTTAAGGATAACAATTTGAGTTTATATTTATTTAAATATTCGTGGTTTTTAAATTTCAATCAGACAAAATTTAATATAATTATTTTATTTAATTATTTAAATTTACTACTACTATGACTTTATTATTTTTAACGATTAATAATCTGAGCTGCATTTTAAGATTTGTATTTATTTAATTAATTTTTATACTATTTTATATTACATAATTATTTTTGCTAACTTTGAATATTTCTATTTTTTATAAATTTACTACTAGTGTGAATTTATTATTATTATTTATTTTAATGCATATCTCTAAAGTCGTAAAGAGCAACCAAATTAATCCCAAAGCAATTGGATTTTTACCTAATTTCTTTTTTTGCATTCTATTCGTTCTTCTTTTTATTTTTAACAGAAAAATTAACATTTCTTTTCTGTTTAATGGGCCACCATTATCATTATCATCTTAAAAAACTGTACACAAATATATCTAAATATGCGCTCTATAATACATTCACTTATTAATTATATTTCTGTGAAATTATTTGGTTTCTTTACATTGAGAAAGAGTAAAAACTCTTGTTCTCTATGCTAAAATCCAATATTTCAAGAATGCATAGGGCCCAAACGGCTTATTGCCAAAATACAATTGAGCATTTGCACTGAGATATTGATTTGGGTTTCTTGGTAAAGGAAATGAAGTGCCCATCACTCGAACAATGAGGAATACGTAATGGCAGCAGTAGTCAAACCCATAGGCTCTGAGACATTATGGAAGGAACCGCGCAGTCAATGCCCAAGTCCATTAGCATGTCAGGGACTGGCGGACAGAGGCGACTCTGAGGCACGTTTAGCTCAACTTAATTAGCCAAGTGGAGATCAAAGAGGCGAAACCACCCAGAAGCCCAGCAGGCACTTAAACAGTAGTAGCTACCGTCCATGCTTGACACAAATTACCAAGTTTAATGCGACAGCCAGCCAGCCAGCCAGTCCAATAGCCAGTTAGCCAGTTAGCCGGTTAGCCTGGCTGCGAAATTAACATGACAACGGCAATACTTCAATAGCCCAAAACTCAAGCGCAAGCGGAAAGAGACTCTGTCGAGAATACATACACATACATGCACATATATATTTTTGGTGTTAAAATGGGTATAGCTGCATTTTATTATGATTATTATGATTCTCAACTGGCAAACGGCGAAAAATTACAAATCATCGTACTGCGAGCGGCACTAAACTCATCAGACGGGCCAGTCAGAGAGACAGACAGACGGACAGGCAGACAGCCACTGGCCATCAGCAGAACCATCAACGGACCCATCAGCAGCAGCTACAGCAGCATCGCCATCAGCAACAGCAGCAGAGGCAGCAGCAGCAGCAGCAACAGCAGCAGCAGAAGCAGAAGCAGAAGCCGCCGCTGCCTTAGCGGTTGCAACGGTAGCCGATCGACTGCAAAACCAAACAGCTTTAATGGCCAACCTTTTGGCTTGTACACTCTAAGAAAAGGTGGGTGTAGAGTCTACAAAATAGATATGAAATCAGAAACACCATAAATAGAAGAAGAACTATAATGTAAGTGAAATCTGACAATCTTCAACGTAAACAATTATGGCTATCGCATCAGATGAAAACTGTAATATTTAATGAATTTTGTTGGTAATAAAAATATAAAAAAGAAGCGCTTACTTGAAATAAGTAAGTAGTTTTAGATTGTATGTACTTTAAGTAAAAAAAAACAAAACTATTTATATTGGCTGATCTAATTTTGTTTATATCAAAGTCTATAATATGAAATATATAAAAGTTTAGCTAAAATTGTGAATATTCAAAATATTGTTATTTATATTTAAATTATTTATGAGCACTTCCATATAGTTTTTATATATTATTAGTCATTAGCCTTCTGACAGTGATTTATTGTTCATAAAATTAAAAATTATATACCGATAATAAGCCATATCCAAGAGAATGAAGAAATCATTCGAGTTTGAAGTAAAGTTAAATCATGTTTGATTATAAATATATTTTTATTTATAAAATTAAACCTATTTTAGCATATTTCAGAAGAAATCAGTCTATGATAGATCTGTTATTGACTGCTTGCTAATGATGGCTACATTTAAATTTCATATGGAAATACATACACTTTTTTCCCAGTGCAGCATTGACTGGTGGGGGCTTGCAGCAGGCTCGAATGTGAATTCTGTGCATTTGCAATCGCACTTGACTGCAAGCACAATGTCCGGTCGTTGGGTCAGTCGCGGTTGCCGCTGTGGCAGTAGCTGTTGCTGCTGTTGCTGTTGGTGGTGGCTGCTGCAGTAGCTAATGCCGGGTGTGGCGGGCGGTGAGGCAGTTGCTGATGACGACGTTGCAAAGTTTAACGCGTTTTTCGCTTTTGTATGATCATTATCGCAGTCTTCGTTTTACGCAACGTCTTCCACAGATCATTTGGCATTTGTTGCTGATGCTGTTGTTGTTGTTGCTGCTGCTGCTGCTGCTGCTGCTGTTGCCCCGTTGCTTTTTGGTGATCCATCAATAGCAACTGTTGCTCCTGCTTCAATGAAATACGCTCATTGCAGTCGCTCGGGCTTGCGCTGAGCTGCTACCATTTGTGGCCCAAGTGGGGCTTGATTGCTCTGGCTCTGGCTCTGACTCTGACTTTGGCTGTGGTTCTGGCTTGGCCTTTGGATAAACAAATAAAAGCTTAAATTGTTTTCAGATCATAAAGCAAAAAGGGTTCGTCTGATTGTCTGATTGCCATTTTTATTGCCCAGCCCTCCGACCACAATTGCCTGATTTTTGGTGGTTTTACAGCTTTACAGTTACAGTTATTGGGCTAATGAGGCGCAGACCGAATGAGTTTTGCAGTCCATCGATGGCCAGCAAATATTACGTATACGCAGCGCATATAATTAAAAGCGATCCGACATTTACGAGCCATAAACTCATGCCACATACATTGTTAGCCGCACTCAACTAAGATGCCAGCTAATTGGGTCAGATGGGCCGGTGGGAGGGGCGAGGCTCGAGTACTTGGCACACCTGTTTGGCAGGTGCACACAGTTGATGTTTCACTTAGGGTCTGCCGGCGGCCCTGTCATAAATAAATAAATAATATTTCTTCGCTTTTGAGTGACAATAGACGACGACGATGACATGGCACATCAGTTTTGTAGCTGTGTGTTGCACCTTTCGCTTGGAGTTCAACCTGTTGCCTAATTGCGTCCTGCGCATGTTTTTGGGGCCAGCAGCAAATGGCATAAATTTAAATTTTAATTTACTGCGCTGCCTCGTCAATTGAAGCCACGCAAACGGAGCGGGAGCCGTAGCCGGAGCCAGATCCAGTTTCAGCCCGTTGCTCTTTTATTTCATTTCATTTATTTATTTTGAGCTACTTGCAAAATAATTGCATAAATAAATATTTTAAGCCAAAGGTACGAGTCGAACGCTCCCTCTCCCCTTGCCTGCGCTCCCCTGCCTTCTCTCTCTCTCTCTCTCTTTCTGTCTCCCTCGCTCGCTCTGCTGCCTCCTTAATTTGTTGCATTTTGATTACAATCGCTCTGCAGGCCATCCACTTGCTGCTGCTGCTGTTGCTGTTGCGTTTGCTGCTGCTGGGGCAGCTGTTGACTCTCTCTGCACTGCAGCCCGATTGAAGTGTAGTGATTATTTGTGTGTGTAACTGACATTTGCTACCTGTCCACCTATCAATGCAGCTCCTGTTCTTGTTTGTCATTCCGCAGACAATTTATCAATGAAACGATGGATTCACAGTCGCGACGCAGCTCAGCTCGGCTCAGCTGAGTCTGGCATTAGTTGCATGTAAATTTTGGCACAGATATGCTAAATCCGGCTGCAATTGGGGAAGACACTTTGCGTCACCTAATGATGTGAATAGATTAAGAATAAAAGAAAATGGAGTTTTCATCGTGTATATTTCAATATTATACAGTCACATAAATGCAAAGTCTAAAATAGAAACCAAGGAAACAACAATTAAAATTTATAATAGCTTTTATATATGCTAACACAAATATTTTCAATAATATTTTTAATAAAATAAATGTCTAAGATTTTGTTAATATTTTTATTATTGTCAATAAATATTTTAAGTATTATTTTGAATGAATTTCTATCATTTTTGTTATTAATTATATTATTATTAATCATATATAATTTATTATTATATTTTAATAAGAAAAGTTTAAATTTTTAAATATTATTATTATAAAAATTTTATTAATTTTTTGGGAACAATATTATTTTTAATCATATATAAATTATTATTATTTTGTATTAATTTTATTTTTTTAATATTATAATTTAAGCTTAAGCTAATAAGCTTATATTACAGCTAAACATACCGCTAGCTTGAAGCTATAACTTCAGGCCTGGGGCCAATTGACAGTCATAAGCATTGCCCGAAGACAACTTAATCCAGTAGCTAAAGAAAAAAGCACAGAAGCAAATCATACCCACACACGCACACACACACAGCGACAGGCAATTGACATATGCACACACGATTAACAAGTGTTTAAATCACAATAAAACTTTAAATCCCACAGATGAAGCTATAAAAAAACTTATGAAAACAAAGCAAGCCCAAAGAAAAGAAACGAACAGCAAAATAAACTGGCAAAGGCCCAGGGGCAGCAGCAGCAGGAGCTGAGCGCGCGGGAGCAGCATGCAAAAACTCTCAAGAAAAAAAGCAACTTACGCATCCAAAAATTGGTCAATAAAATCAACGACAAAACTTTTGTTTAGCGGAGTACAAAGGACACCCAGCCAGGACAGCAACACGCACATATACACACACACAATGGCAGGCATGTGAAGGCAGGAGAAAAAATGCTTGGCGGGGCGTGTACGTCTCTCACAATGGTGGACAAAAAACATTCCCAGGGCAATAAAAATGACAACAGTTACAAAGTGGCGGCGGGAGATACATATTACAAAGGCAAACAGACAGACAGTCAGAGGGACGCACACACACACGCAATACACTCACACACGCACACACAGATTAAGCCAATTTAACAGATGCTTTAAGTCAAGCGTTCCATAATCTCATGTTGGATTAACGCGTGGTAGTGCGAACTGCAAGCGAGTGGAAGCTGAGCTGAGCTGAGGATGCGCTTCTCGAATGTGTGTGCGAGTGTGTGTGTGTGTGTGTGTGTGGCAAGAAGGTGACGCACGTGAAGTGTGTTTGTGTAGTTTGAGAATACCCTGCACTGACAGCTGGGCATATATATATATATATATATATATATATTTTTTAAAAGGCTTATTATATTTTATACTTTTTTTATTTTATTTTATATATATATCTATAAAATAAAAAAAAATATATATATATAATAAGCCTTTTAAAATAATGAGAAATAAAATTATTGTTTTCACATTTCATTTTTCTATTTGAGTTCTATAAAATTAATTGCTATCAATAAGAATAAATAATATATAAAGCTTCTGAAAATTCCCAATATTTATATACCGAAAATATGAAAGATCAATTTATATATTTTTATTTATATGTTTATGTATATCATATATATATGTTTCTTCCTTTTTTCAAAGGAAATATTTACTGATATATATAACGAAAGTATTAAATAATAATTGGTATATATATAATCCATTTTTCTTTATTTGTTTTTATGAAGTATTTTGCAGATTATTATCCTACCTTTAAGCAAAAACAAAAGTATTAGCAAATATTTCAGAGCAGCTTTTCTGTTTATATGATTTTTTAATTAATAATAATTAAGAATAAAAAATCAAAAACTTTATTATTATACAAGTATATAAAAAATTTAAAAACTGAAAGAAAAACTCTTATTTAATAAAACTTATGCTATGTTCTGCAGTCAATTCACAACAATTTTTAATTTTCAAAATAGATATGAAAACTTGCTTTATAAAATAATATTTAAACATTAATTTGTATACACTAAAGTCAATTGTAATGAGTAAGGTATGTTACTTATAAGAATGTACAGCAGAAAGAAAATAAAAATAGAAAATTATTTAAATATATTTAGTAATATTATTAGCAATTCATTTTAAATAATTAAAATCTCGTTTATATTTCCTCAAAACATGATAGAATTATGATTTTTAGTTTATGCTTAATTTTATTTATTTATTAGATATTAGAATTTTATAGAATCAAAAATGAACACTGGCTACTTCGGCCCTCGGTTTAAAATTATGTTTAATTTACAATCTGTTTTATAGCTAATTATACATATAAAAAATAGTACAACAAAGTAAATTTAAATATAGAATTTAAGTAATAAATAATAAATATTTTGTATAATAAGTTTCAACAGCTCATCTGCTCTTTGCCGATATATTTAATATAATTTATATTGCACGACATTTGGCCAGCTACCGAATACGCAATTCTCTGACTTTTGCCGCGTCTTGCATTTTTTTTTCACTTTTTCTTAGCTGATTTTATTTTTGCTTTTCATTTTTTCAACAAATTCCCCAACACACACAGAATATCTTTTGGCATCGGCTCTGCCTGTGCCGGGCAACTCTTCAGATACTTTTTTTATGCCACAGATACTTTGTCTTTGCAGCGTTTGTCTGCGTTGGCAAATCCTTTGGACGACGTCGCATGTTTGCCTTTTTTTTGGCACTCTCCGCCTTCCATCCCTTCTCCTTCTCCCTCTTCTGCTTCTGTATATTTTTTTGTCTTATATGATTTCATTTCATATCGTTTTGTGGCTGCTGTTGTAGTTGCCCATTTGCGGCGTTTTGATATGTTACCCGGTAGCTGTCCCTTTTTTTTTGGGCTGTGCCCAACCCCTTTGTACCCCTGTTGCCTTTTCTTTCTCCTTTTTTTTTTTGTACGCCAAAATGAGCCCCACTTAAAGCGATGAGATTTTTGGCGTCTGGCGACGTCGGCGTTTATCAAATAAATATCTTTGAAACATATAACAAATAATGAAATGCAGTCGCACAGAATTGGTGTTATTAATTGTGGCCAATCGATTTGATTTGTTTATGGCTGGAGAATGCGAAGAGTGCTTTTGCTGCTTCGCTCTGCAATCTAGCCGGAATAGATACATCATCCTAGTCACGGGCATCATTAGCAGCTAACCCCAGCAGCCAAACGAATTAATTGAAGCATTACCTAAGCAAACGTCCGTCCGTCCCGTTGCTCTACCTACCCAGATCCTGGCTAATTGAATTTCCTCCGTCCAAAAAAGGTCGCGCCACGGTCCACGTGTCCTGTGTGCCACTGCGCCCCCTCTCTTCCTCTTCCGCTCTGAATGTTCTGCTCCATGTTTGTTCACTTGTAGAAAAATGAATGTCTCGCATTTTAAGTGTGCCTCGCATTGTCTCTGTTTCTGTTGTTTTCTTTTCTTTTTTTTTTTTTGTTTTTAGCAGGGTCCATGGGCATTGTTGCTATGTGTTTTCACGCATAAAAATTAAAGTCCCCGCGCTTTTGTTTGTCTTGCCCTGCTCCTGCTGCCTGTTACCCTCCTGTGCCCACCTCTGGCTGCTCAGCCTCAGCAGCAACAATTGGCCTTTGTTGTAAATGCGGCTATCATTAGTTTGCTGGCTACTTAACACGACATTGATGCAGCTTAATTATGCCTCAGCATTGGACAGAGATGATCTCGCTGTTTATAACTGAAACAGGACGGCCGAAAGGGGGATTGAACAGCGCAGAAGAGAGCTGTTTATATAGATAATGTGATGACGTTGCATACTTAAGATATATATATGTGTTATATAAATTATCTATTTTTAGTTACAATAATTTTAAAGAATTCGCCTTGACTATGAAAACCAGTATTAGAAGATATTAGCTCAGCCTTTATTGACTGTTATCAAGTTAATAGCTAAATTAGCTGTACAAAAAATTACGTTTTTTTAGCATTACTTTAAGACTTTCTAAAATTACCGCAGATGGTCGTAGCTTCGACTTGAGGCTTTAGTCCATTTTCTTATTTTTCATTGAGATCAACTCTAGCTTTCAAATGAAACCAAAGCTGTGATCAATTTATTTATTTTATAAGCACTCGGTTTGATTTCAGCTATAGCTAATTCCATGATTAATATGATATGTAATAACTCTGAATATTAAGAATTTTCAGAAGGCCCTTTTGGCTTATAAAGCTCTGATTGCCGTGTGATTTGCTCAGCAGTTAACAGACTTTGCTGAAGTTCAGCCCATTTGAGCTCACATTATCGCCGTCTCTGTGCGCTTTGGCTCGTCAGCGACAACAACGTAGAAAACAGCCGCAGACTGACTTTAATTACATTCAGTCCAAAAACTTTGCTTGGCAGCGAAACAATTCATTAAAGCCAAGCTGGGCAAGTGGACAAGTGGACAAGTGGACAACTAGGTTCATAACAATTTGCCTGTGATGAGAGCTCGCGGAGTGGGAGGAGCTGGAGCGGCAGCCACTCCCCGGCGGAGCCGTTAATGATGTGCAGCATGCTAGAAGATTGCGATTGAAGCTGACTGAAATGAGATGGATGAATGGTCGGATGGTCGGAATGGAATGACATGGAAGATGGCATGGAATGTCTAGCTGAATGGGCTGTCTGGCCCCGGGTTGACACCGAGTTCAAGTGCCGGGCTGCATCTCAAGATTGACTAATGGCAATGGCAGCGACGACATACCGTTGATTGATTGTTTTTCCATGTAAATCGTGCGACAAATTAATCAATGCTAATGACACGCTCAGACAGAGGAACAAGTTGCCATCTTCAGGTTGTGGACCGCCAAACAAATTGCATTTTAAGCATCGTTGTCCTTTTCGCAGGATCTGCGGGCATCTCTAACTCTGTATATGTGTGTGTGTGTGTGTGTGTGTGCAATTTTTCAAAATGGGATTTAGATAAAACTGATTTACACTAGCGCAATTGTTAATTGCCCCGTTTGATGTGACTCAAGTGTATCCCAGCGCTGCTTCTACTCATTAAGGCAACGCATTCGCTTGGCATAAATTGCAGTTATCTTAACTCGGATTTTATGCTAATGTGTCGCAGCGTCTTGCTAGCTGCAAGATTTAAGGATAAGCTGCGCCAAAAGATGCGAACCAAGTCTTGAGCTGGCCAAAACAGTTACCAGCACTCACACACACACACACACACACTCGCTCACACTAACTCACACACACATTCAGACATGGAGCATTGCATGTACTGTGCGTCTGGTTGACGCCCACTGTGTTCCGCATGGCATTGTCAACCCTTTGTGCACTTCACAGTTCGCAGTTCGCAGTTTGCAGTTCCCCTATGTCTCACCTCCAATACAATTTGCACCCTAAACTCCGCTTTTTGCCATGCTATACTGCAGGGGTTGCTCCGTGGCACGCAGTGCACTTTTGTGGGCTGGCTGTTTAGCCGGCGCTACTCGCAACTGCTCGCAGTACATCTATAATTACGTCACCTCGGCTCGGCACACTCAACTAGCAACAATGTGCTAAATACGGAATGACACTGGCTGCCAAATGCCAGTTGAGCGCCTCTTAGTCTTGTGAGCAAAAGGTGTATTAATAATAAATAATATTTTGAGAATTGGATTGAAAAGGCAGTATATGGTAGAAATTCAATTTAATCTAAATGCAAAGCTCAACTCATGACTTTTGTCAATTCACTTTTTATGGTAAACAACGAAAGCATTTTCAAGTCTTAAGTTCAATGAAATAGCTTTAAGGCTTCACAAATATTGCAAAGCTAAATGCATTCAAGGCTTCGAGCAGTTCTTATGACCTACCACTACAAACACAAGCTTAAAAAAATATATAAACTAAATTTAGTTAAATAAATATAAGTACACATATATTTTACAATATATTAAGAAAATTAATTAAACTAATTAAAGTTCATAATTAAAATACGAAATAAATGATAATAATAATAATAATGAAATAATACAAAAAAATATGAATGAAAAAAAAAAAAAAATATAATATATATACCTATAAAATATTCATTAATACTTTTATACTATTATTACACAAAAATATGTATTTAAAAAAAAATAACACACAATAATAACAAAGTAAATTACCCTGCTAACTTATTTAAAACAAATATGAAGCTAAATCTGATTTTAATTTTTATTTTAAATACCATATGAATATTCCACGATATTATTATATCATATTAATATATTATTGTATTATTAAGTTTTTATATTTTTGTATTAAAGTTGTATATTATTATATTATATTATGGAATGGTTATAATATTTACATTTATTATATAAAGATAAACATTTATAGAAGATTACACTTTTTTCAAACAAACTAAATTTGTTTTATTGTTTATAGAATATGATAGATTATTAATATTTATTTTTATTTTTTTTTAATATTTTTTATTTGCAATCTGTCTTATGCTATACCATAAGCAAATGTATTAAGAATAACTATCAATAGCCGGATGGCTTGAACTTTATTATTTAATACTAATTTTAAATAATTTATAACCAGGTTGTCTCTTGATTATTTAAGATTTGAAATATAACAACTTCCAAAGCACCATGTCTAATAGACAAATATTGTTCTCAAAATGATGTTTGCCTTATGAAGTTTCCAATTATTTGCCGTAAACTGTGCCCTGCATAATCTGTAAGCCAATGTCATTTGCTGTGCGGGCTGGAAATCTATCGCTTTAAGCCCATAACAAATGCTATGATAACCACAAGTAAGCGAAGACGCTGCCAGACTCAGACAACAACCTGACCGCAACACATCCAGCCAGAGGGGCTAGTGGGCGTGGCTGGTCTTGAGTGCTTACTTACCTATGGGTTATGCCTGGTCAATAAGCCGCTTGGAATATATTACTATGAAATTTGTAAGCCGCTTGCCAAAAAGATGGCCAAAATATTTTGTGGATGCAAGTCAACTTATGCGAGGCACTGTCCGCAGCAGCACCGAAAACTTTTTCTAGCCCATGATTTATATGTGGTCTAGATGTATGATAAAATATGTGTGTGTGTGTGTCTGTTGTGCAGCTGGGGCCAACGTCGCGTATACGCAACATTGCGTTGACACGTCTTGCGGTCAGGCAAAAGATAATAACAGCCTTGACTTGGAGCTGTGGATGGAGCTGGGTGGAGCTGTGGCCAGAGAGGGCCTAGTTTTTTTTTTTTTGCACTCATAAGTCGACACTCAGTGGTATTCAAAGCGTAGCTAGTGGCTGGCACGAATGCGTTCGTAGCTATCACAGTTTTTGCTGATTTTTCACACTGGCTCGGACCCCTCGGCCAGCTGTTGTCCGGCGCCCTTGTCGGCCAGCTGGCACGCCCTTTGCCGCTCTACGCTTCTCTCACACCTTTTTTTTTTTATTATTAACTTTTTGTCCATTTTGGTCACGTTTGATAAGCTGCAAGCAAATAATTCATGAATGGGCCAGCTGTTGCGCCTGCTGCTCGATGATTTTTAAATATGATTTGAATGAGTTTATAAGTTTTGTTTATTTGCTTAAGCATCAGCAGCATCAGCAGCAGCAGCAGCAGCAACAGCAGCAGCCGAATGACAACAAATGACTCCCCTTCAGCCCGCACTCCCCTCGCTGGCTGTGCGGGGTTGATTCAATTCAATTTGATTGATGTCTTTGCTTGCCAGCGCTTGTAGACAGTCATTAGCTGCGCCTTCTCTGCTTCCGTTGTCTGCTCTCTGTTCTATCCCAGCCCAGCCACGCCCCTCTCCCGGCCGCTGTGTGCCCTGCCCCCTGGCAGTGAGTGGCGCTGACAGCTTGCCAAATTGTCTGCTAAAATTCTCAACTCTCGCACAGCCACTGATGTATTACTATAAAGAGCGCTCTGCAATGCATCATTAGCACTACATACGAACAGACCTTCAATCGAAACTATAAATATATTTATTATATTTTCTGTTGACTTACAGGATTTAAAATGTTTTTAAATATTCAACTTCAGTAAGATTGTGTATATTTATATAAGTATATTTTATTAATTTTTATAATACACAAAATAAGACATAGAATATGAGCAAAAACAAACTTTTAAAATATGGTTTTGTATCAATTTCTTGTTTACCCTGAAGACGGTTATATAAACACACTTGATCTGATTACAATAAGCATTATTATTATTTTTTAGTCTTCAACATTTTTGGATCCTGAGCTTAAGTATGCGGACAGGCACTAAATAAGGCCGGCAGATAAAGTAAATATGCAATGGATAGATTGATGCACTTTAGAGGAATATTTTAGTTCAAAGAAGCTTTTGATTTAATTGAATAAATAATTAAGTGATAAGTATAAATAAAGTATAAAAAATTTGTTTTTATATCAATTCCATTTCAATTTCATTAATTTAACTTATATGATAATATAATAAAATATCATAATAATATATAATATGCCATATACTATTTCAATTTTGGCCCTACATTGTAGATCGATCATAGATCAATGCTAATCTAGCATTGCTAAATGAATTTTAAGATTTCATATTTACTGATACAAATGCTATAGAAACCAACAACGTATCCTTAAAATCACGTATTTCTTATATTCTAGATATATTTAAAAGCGCAACTTTAGCCTAAAGAAAATAAAAGATGGTTTAATTGGACGAGTATCAAGGCAAATTGTCAAGTTCTTTAAATATAATCATATAATCCCTTTATCAGATGCATGAAATCAATGCTCTTAAGCCAAAGATACCTTAGCCAAGTCATCCTAAGTCAATTCTTGGCCATTGCAAGCAAGCAAACCTTAAAAAATCATATAGCACTTACTCCAGAGAGACTTTTACTAGAGTCTGGGCGTTTGATTAACTGTGCTAGTCAACTTGAAGCGATAGATAGAGAGAAAGAGCGAGAGAAGGAAAGAGCAGGACAGCCATAGGAATAAAGTAGAGTCGCAGCCACATGCGGTCGCGGTCGCGGTCATATTTGGCTTATTATAAATGACTGAATGTGAACTGCCTGTCATGTTTTATCTTTATTTTCGTGCATTTCTGGACACATTTCACTGGGACTACAGCGAGCTGCAGATGGGCGTGGGGCGTAGGGGCGTGGGGGGCTGTTGCTGCCGGCGTGTCTGCACATTTTCAACATTTTCCGATGTTGTTTTTTCCTTTTGCCTTTGGTCTTTCTGTCAGCTTCTTGTTCTTTTTGGCCAGGCACAATGTGATGATAATGGCGCTTGCAGGCCGACTGACGTTTCTAACAAAGTGAGTCGCATTAAGGATAATCGAGGCAACTAAAAGCAAAGCCAACAGCAGCAACAACAACATGAAACAAAGCAGAGACAGCGACAGCGACAGCGACTGCTGATGGGGCTCGATTTGCGCGTCATTATCCTTGCAGGCAGCCAAGTGTCTATTGTGTGTGTGTGTGCGTGTGTGGGTGTGTGGGACACACTGTTTGGCCGCCAGGCCTGAATGTCCATCAAGAGCAAAGGCGCTGCAACGCCTTGCGCCCGTTGCCCTTGCCCCTGCCGCATCCTGCGCCTGACATCTTCGTCGTCATCGCTCGGCGTTACGAATGATTTATGGCCCGCAACTCGGTTCGAGCTGAAGAGCAGCACAACCCTCTGGCAGGCTGTGAGAAGCGCTCTGCAATTGACAATTGTCCCAGCCAGGATACGGCTAGAGTCCTGGCCAGCTACACCTACGCGATGGCTGAACAAATATTTATTAAGCAAATTAAAGGCGCGCCAGCAAATCCCGCGATACAAATGACTCGAGCTTTTCCTTCTGCCCGATGATGGGGCACTTTGCTCTAGCCTTTGGCCAGTCGAATTATGCGCTCTAACGCCCCGATTCCCATTAGTCAAAGCCATGCTGCTTTAAGCCCAATTTCGGAGCCAAACGGCACTTGGCTCCTGCTCAACCCAAGCCGACTTGCGTGTCCTTTTTTCGGCCACAAAATGATCAAAATTAAATGGAATACCTCACGTGCCATATGCAATGTGGCAGCTGCTGCGGCTGCTGTCTCGACAGCCATGATGCCCAAAAAAAGAGGACGCTTTAAAAACGCTTGACCTTACGCAGCCAGTAGGTGCGAGCGGGACAGCACCAGTGCGACTTGCTCTCATTAAATAATTAAAGTTTTTTCCCCATTTTGGTTACTTCTGTTGGCTCAAATCACACTTAACTTAGCTCGTCTGCCACAAATGCGATGTCTGCACGTACCATGCATCTGGCCTTTTGCATGCACAATTCGCTGTCCTTTCCTTTGACTTATTGCTACGATTTTCGACTTGGTCGTACAGTTGGAAGAAATTCAATTTGGGTCGTGAAAGTAGTTCGATATTCCCAAAAAGATCGCGTGCGAATGAAATGCTCTAGTAGTAGCAGGAGTAGTAGTTGTATCAGTAGTGGTAGTAGTAGTAATATTATAAGTAGTAGTATTAGTATTAGTAGTAATAGTAGTAGTAGTAGTAGCAGTAGTAGAAGTAGTAGTAGTAATAGTAGTAGTAGTAGTAGTAGTAATAGCAGTAGTAGAAGTAGTAGTAGTAATAGTAGTAGTAATAGTAGTAGTAGTACTATTAGTAGTACTATTAGCAGTAGTAGTAGTACTATTAGTAGTAGTAGTAGTAGTAGTAGTAGTAGTACTATTAGTAGTACTATTAGCAGTAGTAGTAGTACTATTAGTAGTAGTAGTAGTAGTAGTACTATTAGTAGTACTATTAGCAGTAGTAGTAGTACTATTAGTAGTAGTAGTAGTAGTAGTAGTACTATTAGTAGTAGTAGTAGTAGTAGTAGTACTATTAGTAGTAGTAGTAGTAGTAGTAGTACTATTAGTAGTAGTAGTAGTAGTAGTAGTACTATTAGTAGTAGTAGTAGTAGTAGTAGTACTATTAGTAGTACTATTAGCAGTAGTAGTAGTACTATTAATAGTAGTAGTAGTAGTAGTACTATTAATAGTAGTAGTAGTAGTAGTACTATTAATAGTAGTAGTAGTAGTAGTAGTACTATTAGTAGTACTATTAGCAGTAGTAGTAGTACTATTAGTAGTAGTAGTAGTAGTAGTAGTACTATTAGTAGTACTATTAGCAGTAGTAGTAGTACTATTAGTAGTGGTAGTAGTAGTAGTAGTACTATTAGTAGGAGTAGTAGTAGTACTATTAGTAGTAGTAGTAGTAGTACTATTAGTAGTAGTAGTAGTAGTACTATTAGTAGTAGTAGTAGTAGTAGTAGTACTATTAGTAGTACTATTAGCAGTAGTAGTAGTACTATTAGTAGTACTATTAGCAGTAGTATTAGTACTATTAGTAGTACTATTAGCAGTAGTAGTAGTACTATTAGTAGTACTATTAGCAGTAGTATTAGTACTATTAGTAGTAGTAGTAGTAGTAGTAGTAGTACTATTAGTAGTACTATTAGCAGTACTATTAGCAGTAGTAGTAGTACTATTAGTAGTACTATTAGCATTAGTAGTAGTACTATTAGCAGTACTATTAGCAGTAGTAGTAGTACTATTAGTAGTACTATTAGCATTAGTAGTAGTACTATTAGTAGTAGTAGTAGTAGTAGTAGTACTATTAGTAGTACTATAAGCAGTAGTAGTAGTACTATTAGTAGTGGTAGTAGTAGTAGTAGTACTATTAGTAGTACTATTAGCAGTAGTAGTAGTACTATTAGTAGTAGTAGTAGTAGTAGTAGTACTATTAGTAGTACTATTAGTAGTACTATTAGCAGTAGTAGTAGTACTATTAGTAGTAGTAGTAGTAGTAGTAGTACTATTAGTAGTACTATTAGTAGTACTATTAGCAGTAGTAGTACTATTAGTAGTAGTAGTAGTAGTAGTAGTAGTAGTAGTACTATTAGTAGTACTATTAGCAGTAGTAGTAGTGCTCTTTATAGTAGTAGTAGTACTCTTTATAGTAGTAGTAGTACTCTTTAATAGTAGTAGTACTATTAGTAGTAGTAGTAGTACTCTTTAATAGTAGTAGTACTATTAGTAGTATTAGTAGTACTAGTATTAGTAGTAGTACTATTAGTAATATTATTAGTAGTAGTTGTAGTAGATAAAGATAATAAAATCATAAATGGGTGCGTCTAACCTATGATCAGCAGTGTATCTAGGCTATATCTAGGTTTTACGACAAAATCATATATCTTTCCCTACTTTAGAGTTACGTGACTCACTGCTGGGTTCCTCCGCAGATAGATCTAAATAAATTATAATCAAAATATAAATTGAGAAATCTTTAGTTTTGAATAGATTTGACTGTTCTAAATAATTTTGTAATTTGGAATACCTACAAATCTCTCTTGCTAGCTTTTGGTTTTACAGCCGTTTACCGTATTATGACGCAAATTATTGATGTTTTTTGAAATGTTAGATTGTTTTACTATCAGCGTGAAGAATGGTAAAGAGCTTCACGGGCTAAAATGTTTTTATTTTTACGTTCTGCTCGGTGCTCAGTCGAAAAAGTAATGAGCGTGCTGCTGAGGCGTGGCGTCTAAAATTAAGTTATATTTTCGTGATGGTAAAGAAAACAACTGTGCAAATATTTGATCGAGTCTAAAACAACATTCCGACTTGTCGCAGTTGACTCAGCGTGATCTCAACTCAGAACTTATCCAACTGCCGTGTGCGAAACGAGAAGAAAGAATTTTGAGATGTGCAGAGCTCAGCTAACCAAAGTTTTATTGCTGGGAGTGCTGCTTATCGGGGGCAGCCAGGCGTATCCAGTGGGTGGACGGAAGCGCGCCTTTGGTAAGGAATTGTCGATCTATTCTTCAATTCGTAGCTGAAGATCCCTCTCTCGTCACAGGCTTGGGTCTGCTGGGTGGCGCCTTGGCGGGCGCTGCAATTGGCCATGCGGTGGCTAAAACACCGGGCTCATCGAATGCAGCTGCTCCAGCCGCTGCACCCGTTGCCCAGGTGGTGGTGAACGGTGTGCCAGATGCCAATGGCTGCTACAAGCAGACGATCAAGGAGCCCGTTCCTGGTCATCCCCATCACTACACTGAAACGGTTCACCTGGTCTGTCCACCGCGCCCGGGAGCAGATGCACTACAGCCTGCGACGCCTGTATCTGTGCACGTGCTACCCGTTGCCCAAGCGCCAGCTGCATCCGTATATCCTGTGCTTCCTGCTCCGGCGCCAGTGGCTAATCATGTGGTGCCTGCCGCCGTGCCAGTTGCTAATGTCACGCATTTGAATGGAACTCTTACCTTTACCAGCCTGGGGCATCCTAACCCAGTTCCAGTTCCAGCTGTTTCTGCTCCTGCTCCCGCTCCTGCTCCCGCTCCTGCTCCTGCTCCCACAGCGGCTGCAGCTGCTAATCCGCATTCGTCAATAACTTTTGCCTATGCAACTGCTCCAGTAGCGCAACCTGCACAGCCAGTTCACATTGCCCCACCTCAAGTGATTCTGCTTTCCAAAACCGTGAAGAAGCAGAAGTCTGCAGCTAGTTCAGTAAATGTTTCATATGGCCTGTTGATGCTCGTGGTTCTCTACTGCCTTCTAAGCAAATAAATTTTAAATATGTAAATGCGATGTCCTAACAAATAAAGTATGTGGAGGAAATAAAGCTCTCAGCTACTTTTAAAAATTTATTATATAAGCATTAAATATAAATAAATAAATTCAAAATTTCCGCCACAGCTAACTTCACACCACTTTGGACACACCAAATCGCAGCCAACCTAACGGCTGTGCGCAATTTTGCGCGCAGCTAACTTCACTTGACGCACTACTGTTAAAGTGCTGTTATTGGTAACAGTGTAAAACTAGATTTACATATAGATGGCGCTAACTTCCGACTTCATTCACAGCGCTTTCTATTGATAATTTAAATGTTGCTCAAATGGCACCATTAGCCTGTTATTTTGCAAATCTTGTAACAGTGCATCTTCTTGTACAGATGACAAACGGTCACACAGTATTTGCGGCCGGCGTTTTTTCATTGCTTTGGTTGTGAAATTCGCGCGATTACAGTCTAAGAGCAAATTAATATTCGAAATGAGCACTTGGGACCCCGATCGGGATGTGGAGCTAACCGACTCCGAGGATGAGATTGCAATGAAGCGCGATTTCCATGGACGCGAAGCAATCCTCTTTGTGGTAGACGCGAATCTGGAGGTAAACGGGAATACACAGAAAGAAATGTGCATATTAAACAGAAACTTTATAGACAGAGCGATTCATGGACGCACTTAGGCTAATACGCGGAGCTTTCATCTCTGGCATGCTGGTGAACGGCAAGGACCTAATGGGCCTCGTCTTCGCCAACACCAAGCACAGCCCGCCGCCGCAGGAGGTGCAGTGCCTGGAGAACATAACGGTACCGGCGAACTGTGCCATCTTCCTGCCGCTGCGCCAGCTGACGAAGGCCATAGTGGAGCACTTCATGGACTTTATGCAGAACGTCGAGGAGCTGTTCCCCAAGGAGTACGGCTTGGCCGAGCCGCACGGTCGGGGCAGCTTTGCGCAGATGATTCGTCTGTGCATAGAGATGCTGGAGAAGTGCGGAAAGAAGCTGAACAATGCCAAGATCGTGTACATCACGGACGTGGAAGAGCCGCACCCACCGTCCAGCCCACAGTTTCAAACGGCTCTGCAAAAGGCCAGCGATCTGGAGGGCAAGGAGTTCGAGTTCCAGGTGATTCCCATGGTCGATGACTTTGACTACGAGCCCTTCTACAAGGAGTTCATAACGCTATCGAGAGGTAAGTCGTAAGTATATAAGTCTACCTACGTATGCGGCATTTGTTCCCCTTGCTGGCGCGCAGCTGTAGCCAGAAAGGTTTCAAGATGTCGCAGAGCAAACAAAGCAAATGTTTCACCCGCACCCAACTGAAGTATTATTGGGTTGCGCTTTTGAATTTGCTCACAAATTTCCCAAATTTATACTTACGGAAGCTCCATCAGAGCTGGTACTAGAGCTAATAATAGCTAGAGGCAGAGAGAGAGAGAGAGAGAGAGAGAGAGAGGCCAATTTGTCTTGAGATGATCACATACTTGACGGATTGATTCGTTACGCTCTGTTCGCGAAATCTACCGAACATTATTCTACAGACTCGCTATCGCTCTGAGCAAGACCCTTCGCTCCTTTTCGTTTTGATTTACGCTTGAGTTGAGAACATCGCTTAATAGAGTTACGATCGACGTTTGAGGGTCAGTAAGTGAGTGATAGATGAAAGACTCATTGCAAACGATCATCACGCTCACGTTCGCATGTACACACTCCAGTCACATACGCTATCCATGTGTTTGGCGAGCACAATCCTCTTATACATCCCATGGTTAACTCAACCCAGCAGTCGGGGAAAACCGATTCGTCCGACAGTAAGAAGTACCTATGTAGGCATCAGGAAACGGTCAACAGCGAGTTATGGATTACCAAGAACTCATGTTTGTTTAAGGCAAACTTTTAGAAGTCTGTGGGTATTATAGATATATGAGTAGGTACAGATGGACAGATGCTGTCTTCGATGAAGGCAGGGGCGAACGGAAGAAATATGGGGAATGGACAGAAGGATCCATCGACCAACGAACAAACGACAGCATATTTTGTACGATTCTTTGTGAGGGTTGGACAAGTGTAAGGAAGGGCATGACTTTCTGTTTGTTTAGAGCAAAGTGTATAAATGGCCTTGTTAATATTTCTTTCATATCTTTTAGCCATCGAAATAGACGCCTTTCGCGTGCCGGACGCGCAACTGCAGCGCGAGATTCTGGAGGATCGCAAACTGAGGCAAGACTTTCTGCGCCGGTGTCTGGGTCACTTTACGCTCTCGCTGGGGCCCAATCTCGATCTATCGGTGCAGTACTACAATTACTTCCAGCGGCGCGCCTATCCGCAGAAGGTGCATATCATGCGGCGCGACAATAGCGTCGTGCGCAAGCGGCGGCAGATTATGGTGCGGCAGCAGGATGGGGAGACGCAGGAGATAACGCATGAGTATCAGATCAAGATGACGGGCGGTTGGTACGAGTGTAAGATAGGCGAAGAGACAATTCGTGTGTCCACGGAGCAGCTGAATCGCGTGCGCAATTTGCATCCGCCAGGCATGATGCTGCTGGGCTTCAAGAACCGCTCCACGCTGCCTGTCAATTCTTACAGCAAGCCATGCAGCTTTATGTACCCGGACGATCAGAAGATCATTGGCTCCAAGCGACTGTTCCGTGCGCTCTGGCAGCGTTGTTTGGAGCGCGATAAGATCGCGGTTTGTCTGTTCATGTGCAAGCGCAAGTCCGTGCCGCGCTACGTGGCGCTGGTGCCCGTGGAGGCGGCCCAGCCGGACGACAAGAACTATCGCTCGCTGCTGTCGGGCGATGGCTTCAAGATCGTCTACTTGCCCGCGGCCAAACATATACGGCAAATCGACATGTGCGACTGGAACAGCACGGCGAACACGGCAACGGATGAGGGCGTTGACTTTTTCCAGAAAGTGATCCGCAAGCTGAGCGTCGACTATCAGCCTAATCTTATCAACGATCCCAATCTGGAGGTGCTGCAGTCCAATCTACTGGCTCTGGCCTTGGACTTCAAAACCGAGGACGACGGCGTCAGCCAACTGCCCGATCCGGCGATGCAGAACAAGCGCATCGAGAAGCTGCTGCCGGCCTACGAGACGCTGTTTGACCCCGAAGTCGAACCGGCCAAAAAGCGTGCGGCCAAGTCCAACGCCGACGAGGCCAGTGCGCCAAAAGTGGCTAAAATTGTGCAGGAGCAGCTGTGCAGCTACGACTTCGTGGAGCTGCTGATCAAGGATAAGCGGCTGGGCGCCTGCACCGCCCAGCAGCTGCGCTACATACTCGATGAGCATTTCGACGTAGAGCTATCCAAATCTGCAACCAAAGCTGTGCTCATCGAGCGCATCAATGCGCTGAGCGCTGAGCGCTCATATTGAATTGTAAAAAAGTTATTTGAGAAATGTTTTTGTATTAGTATTTAGAACTATTTAACAGGATTTGTAAATGCATTGCTATAAGCAGAAAGAGTGAGAACAAGCTAGGATTTGCTGAGCCTCAATTTTATATTTTAAATATGCAAAATACAGTCGATATATTGCTGGATAATATTTATGTTACGCCATTACATACCCTTAATACCTAGTTTACTTTTAAATAGGATTGTTGAACCCCAACAGGAAATGTGAATGCATTGTTATCAGCAGGATACGAACAAGTTTAAATTTTTGAAAATCAGATTTATATTTATGGATATACATTTGACTAATATTTATGCTTACAACTTGTTATAATTTAATGCCTTGATGATTGTTATACTGCACCCTGGAATTGTGAATACATTGTTATAGGAGTTAATGGAACAAATAAGCATTTTCTATGGATCAGATTTATACAATATTTATGAATATGCAAAATACATTCGACATATATATGCCTAATATTTATGTGTACATCTTTAAATACCTTTAATACCTTTGCTATACCTTACAACAGGATTGTTGAGCTGCAGCAGAAATGTAAACGCATTGTTAGAAGCAGGAATATGCTGAGCATCAAATGCATATATATTATTAAGAATAATCGACCGATCTTTCGTTCTGAGCTAGAGTCTTCGGTTCCTTTGCTTTTCAAATCGTCTTGAGTTGTGTTGGATTATTCGTGTGACGCCTCTTAATGAACATCGTTTAGGGAGAGATCCGACGCTCGCACATTGCGATGTGTTGAGCGAGCTTAAGCCTTGCAGGCACACTAATACATACACAATCAATCATCCATCGGCTGCACTCCGAGTCTCGCCTAATAACAATGAGGCATTCGGCTTGAGCGCCTAATAATGTTTGAGTACTTATGCACATATATAGGGTATACGTGGTATAATAATATTAATGCTTACGCCTTAAATAATGAACTGAGCATAGCAAATGCGTGAAGGCTTTGTGGCTAGCTCAGGCCGTGTTTCCTAACTTTCATAATCCACTTTAGGTAAAGCCTTAAGTTCGTTTTCGCGGTTGCCGGACATGGTTTATTTCTTCAGTCAGCGTAAATTGCATAATTTGACTCTTAACCTGAATAGCAGCAAATGTCCTCATGGTGTATGAAGGAGCTCGCAACTTTTGGGTGACTTTTGGGCCAGGCAGAACTTTGCACTCGCCTTTGTCCGATTCGAGGAACAAGCGTCAAAAGGTGAAATGTTGTAGCGTTCGCGTCAGTTGTTGTGTTCCTCGAGTGCAAAATGAGTTAAAAAATTATTAAAAGTGCAGAGTGAGCGAGTGAGCGAGTGCGCGAGGCGTGGCAGTGCCAGGTGGCAGGTGGGCGAGAGCCAGAGCGAAGGCCCATTTACGCACTTGCAAACAGTGAAACAGTAAAGAGCTAAAAGTTGCACCGAAGAACGGAAGTTGCGAGTTGGCCGAGCTTTGGCTTTGCTGCTGGCCAACTTCAAGATGGCCAACACGAATGTGGCCCTCCTTTTACTTTCTTGGCACTTTATTTTAATTTCTGCGGAGCCGCGGCTTGCTCCAAACTTTCTTTCTTCAGCTTTTACGTTCTGCTTCTGCTTCTATGCTGGTCAGAGTAACTTGTGGCTAAGTCGAAATTACTTTGCCAAGCGGTTAGCCGATACCCTGTAAACAGCTACCTTAGGGAAGCACTGGATGCACTGCGAATTTGTCGAGATGTGGCAAATAGATTAAGGTAACTAAATCACGAAGACGACGATCTACATCTGCTCTTTCCCTTTCCGCGATATATTGAAAATCGTTGAGTTTATCTATTGAAATTACGGCATTACAAACTATTGCGTCTTTATTACAAATTCAGGCTTATTACATATTCAACTTTAACAAAATTTGGTCCTGCTGGTCATACTAAAAGAACAGATGACACTTCTTTGTTTACAGTTACTTGGTTGGGATGCGCATATCCTTAAGGGCATTAACAGCTTGCTGGTACAGCTCCAATCCGTTGAGATGGGGGTTAACTTCTAGATACTTCTTGAGCTTCTTCTGCTGCTTCTTCAGATACCACGTACTCTCGGCCAATAACAGTTGGTATTCCCGTATGAGCTTCAGGTGCTGGACTTTGCGGTCATCAGGCGCCGACTTGTGAATCGATTTGATGAGCCGCTGTTTCTCAGATCTGATCTGGTGCACGTGAAACTCCTGCCGACTTAGCATGAACAGCATTGTGTGGACGAGCTCCTTCAAATTACGTTGCCTCTGATCCCCCATTTTATCCTGCCTATTTTTCTGTTTGAATTAATTGGGTACGTTGGAAATACAGTGCAAAATACGTAAAAAAAAAAAAAATTGACACATGATTAACAAAACAACAACAACCTGGAAGTGTTGAAATTCGACTCATAGCTTGCTGAGATTGCTGGAGGTATTAAAATTTGATATGAGGCACGTAATTAATTCGATTGCTGCACAGCCAGCTTGAGGCATCTGCAAATTTTCTTTTTCAGCTATCAGAAAGCCAGCTAAAAGTTTGTGCAATTCAACAGTAATTTGAGATATTAAAATCTGAAGCATTTTTTGAAAACTTTAAAGACATTAAAATATGTCTATATTAATTGCAGCAGCTTAAGCTAAAGGCCAGTGCTTTATTTTAATTTAGTTTTAATTTTATATAAATAAATAAATAATTGCGGTTAGCTTTGATTTCAGAATATGTGCGTATATATAACCTAGAAATTGCTTCCTCTCATATCTGCTTAGCTCTCCATCAATATATGAATTAGCTTATTCAAGCAGACAATGTGAACTGTTTTGGTTTTTGATATTTATTTAAAGAAATCCTTTTGCTAATTATTTAGCAACAGCTGCAGCCGTCTTGCCACATCAAACCGCACAGCACGCAAACTTGGCTTTAATTTTAGTAAATAAATACAAGAGACAAACACAATGACCGCAAAGCTCACAAACACTCGCATTAATATGAATATATATTTATAAATGTGTGCGAGTGTGCATCAATTGGGTCAAGCGGAAGTAACGCTGAAATTCATTTCCGTTTTGCTCATACATAAAGGGAAAGAGGGGGGGAGAGAGCTGCGATGATAGCAAAAATGCTTAGCCAATGATATTTCAATTAAATAAGCAGCTAATAAATATAATTAGCCATCAATAGGCCAGCTCATCGCAGTAAGTGTTAGTTGAGAGTCTTCACTGTGCAGCCTAGAAAAACAAAATTTTAATTGGCTCACTTTACAGGCTAAAGAATCTAATTAAAGGCGAACCGAGCTGCTTCAGTGCTCAGCTGGAGTCGCATATATTTTGCCATTAATCATCATCTTATTTGTCTTTCGAATTTGGCCTGGCATTAATTTCAATGAGCGTAACCAAAACATGATCATGGCCAGGGCCTACGCCATCGACTTGACTCAGATAATAATTTTGTGTCAATTAATTACAATTACCCTGCAGCAGGTCGGCCGCTGTGCGACTTTGTCAATTGAACAGACACAGCACATAGGTAAAACGCTGCCCGAGGCAAGCAGACAATAGTAGTTTAATGTGGGTGTGTGTGTGTGCGTGTGCGTGTGTGTGGATGCACTTGTGCGTGTTTCCGTTGCTGCAACAAAAGACTGAAATATTTGTCAAGGATATTTGTTCAGAGTGTGGACAAAGTGGACCCACAAAATTGTGTAAAGTTTAAATTTAATCAACTCGCTTGCCCTGGAACCCCGTGGCGTATGCGTTATAAATGTGTCTGTACACATAAATTTAATATCACCTCCAAACAGGCAGCAGGCATTCGACTCAGCTGAGTCAACACGCAAACAAAAGTGACAACAAAACATGTCTCAAGCACCCTGCAGAGCACAGAGAGAGTCTCTGTAAATTGGTCACTAAATAGCAAACAACTGGGCTGCGGGGGAAAACTCTCAAGTATTTAGTTAACTAACTGGACTTAAATTTCTGAAAGTGTCTTTTGGCTCCGTTCCCACGTTTGCTTGCGCTCCTTTTAAATATCTGCTTGACATAAACAATCCCTTTGAGCAGCTTTTCGATTACGAATACTTCAGATAAAATTCATTTTCGGCTTAAATATGCCATACAAATACACATATGCATGCAGATACGTAAGCTGTCTATAGACTGCTCAGATTAGACGCGTCTTAGGCACACAGAAGCATAAAAGCTTACAGCTCAGCTTAAAACGCGTCTGGAGGTAGCAGACAAATGTGTTGCCTACTTATCTGCGCACAAATGATTTATATGTCTATTCGATGGCATCTGGTAATTTAAATAAAATCAAATTGAGTTCTCAGCAAATGCAGAAAGTATTTCATTTTAAATATTTAAAATTGAACGTAGTTATATTTATTTTATTACATAAAAGTTAATTAAATTAATTAACTTTGATTCTTACCTTGAAGGCTTAGAAGTCAGAGCGTAATTTATCTCTATTTAATGTCGATCTGTGCTCAACTGAAATTTTGCCAGCTGCTGCTGCTGCTGTTGCTGAATCATCCGTATTTACATAGCTACTAATTTGTGTGGCATGAGTGAAAGCCAAACCACAGCCGAGCCACCCAACCACCGAGTTGCGGCTGCTAACGCAACGCCGCCTGCCTAGCCACTGCAAATGACTGATACATGTGTGTGTGTGTGTGCGTGAGTGAGTGTGTGATGTGTGTAAAGATGAAAACATGGGATAGCATAAGAAAAAAGCGCAGCAAAGCGTTAAGCCGTTGGCGGTTGCGTTAAGCAACAGCTGCTGGCGACACCTTGCAAGTGTTGTAAAGTGTCGGGCGGCAGGAGAGAAAAGAAGCGTCACAAGGCTGACGTTGCTAATGCCACAATATGCGAGTGCAACCGCTGTCTATGTGTGCGTGTGTGTGTGTGTTGCTGTATATGCCTTGTCGCTGAGAATTCACACACACACACCTAAATGCATTGTGGTTAAGCAATTTGCGCCAACCGAAATGAAAGTTCTAAGCGCATTGGCCGTTACATGTATCAGCACAAACACACGCACACACAGACATACACAAGCATATAAAGCCTCAATTACCCTAAAGTATATATATATATATATATATATATATATATATATAGTATATTATATATTTACTTAAAACTGCAATGAAATTAAATTTAGATTGCCTATATAAAATTAAATAAAATTTTATTAATAATAATATTAAAAAATATATAGTAATAATAATAAATTTAAAAATGTTAAATTTTAATATTTAAAAATAAAAATCACTATGCAAATAAAAATGAATGAAAATTACTAGCAAAATAAGTTAAAATAAAAATAATTCCCATAGAACTAGAAAATTAAAGTAAACTTAGTATACAACTTACTACAAAATGACAAAAAAAATAAAATATAAATAATAAATAATAATTTACAATTGATTTAAATTAGCATTAATAAAGCTCGAGAAGCGCTGTAAGCCTGCAGCTGGCAGCTGCGCATTTGGCATGGCATCGAGTCCGCTTGGGCTCTATCGGTTTGTGTGCACCAGGTGCGATATGGCAAAGCTGTCATATAACTGCTTGTGTGTCTGTGTCTGTGTATGTGTGTCTGTCTGGGTGTGTGTATGTGTAGCTGTTGGTTGGTTTTTTGTAGCTGCTGTTTTGCGGCTGGCGCTAAATTTCATAATTTTTGCTGCTCTGACTGCTCCTGCAGCTCCTGCTGCTCCTGCTCGCGTAGCTGTTCCTGTTCCTGAATGTCTCACAGTCACGTGTCATTCATATCATATCGCACAATAAACAAGACCGAGCGGCAATGACCGACCCGTCCATGTCGGCGCCCTGCTGCCAGCCGCTGTCCTGTCCTGTCCGGATCCTGCCGCTGCTCCTTCGCTCCTGCGCCTTCCGATGCTGCTTGTTGGCATGGTGCATCGTTTGTTACTGTGCTCGCCTTATTTCGATTTATTTTTATGTGCACTTCCTTGTGCACTTTGCATTGGTTTCTTTTTTGTTTTTACTCATTTTTTTTTTAGCCCAACCCTCGGACTTGTTAACTGAAAATATTTTCTCATGCGTAAAATGCATGACAAGCGATGCAGACATAGACGTTGACGCATTGAAATCCCAGCTGGGTGGTTTGCTTGGTGCTTAGGTAGCCAGCTTTGGCTGCCAAATTGTCTGGCTTTACCGAGTGAGCCAAGTGGGCGGCAGCCGGGAGGAGGAGGAGATAGAGATGCAGGGTGAGGGTGAGGCGTGTGCTCTGTCAGGTGTGTTTAGCGCGCAGGTGTATCGATTTGTTATACGCGTGAACTTGATGAAGTGTCGGGCAATCGGGCAAATATTTCATACGGGGTTGCAAATAAAACAGAACGAGTTCAAAGCGTTCACTCTGGGGCTGGTACTATGTGCTCCATGCTCCTAGCTGGCTGAATAAATTGTGAATCAGCGTGAAACAGTCAGCAGCTCAAAATAATAAACAATGAAATAAATGGTAGACTTAATTTGAGCCAACACTTGATGCTTCAGTTTCCAATTGACAAGCTTTGATCGAGTTGTAAGCGAAGTCTTGATTGTAAAATGTATTAATGGAGGGAGAGACAGCGCACAGATCCTACTTCTGTTATAGCTACATAGTTCTACTGCATCTATTTAACTTTTTAGAGTAAGGAGCAGTGAAAAAATTCTTTGTTCGAGATCTTCTTTAGTTAGCCAGACTTAACGCTTGGGGAAGCTGCTTGCATAGCTTGCATTATCTGAAAGGGGGACTCTATGGAGCACTCACTAATATTATTGCAATTTAACTTTCTTTGAACTTCATAGCTTGTTGAGAAATCAAGTTTAATTAGCTTTCCCACTTCCATATTCTTAAGCAAGATTTGTGATTCGTCAATATGATTTATTTCTTCAGCACGTTCACTGAAAATTAAATTTAGAAATTGATTTAGACATCGGCTATAAATATTTTGTTCCTCCATTTAATTAAGCATTCAACAGCAGCTGAAGTGAAGTCAGGCCAAGCCTTTGTTGGAGCTCCGTTTGCACCGTAATTGATCGGAAATGAATACAAAACCGAACTTAAATAAAAACATTTAATTAAATATGCAATGTGAATTAGCCTATAAAACGAACGGAGAAAACAAAACGGAAAATCAACAGCCAATTGCCAGCACAATATCAATGGATAAAATATGCAACAGCAACAAACACACACAATTGAAACTTTGCTCGGAATATTTAAACAATGCTGAAAAAGCGGAATACGAACAGAAAAAGACAAAAAAAAAAGTGAACAAAGTTGAGTCGGACTGATATAAACAATTATTAAAAGCAACCCGGAGTCGGTGCCGGCAGACGGGGCCAGACGGGAGCTGCTCTGCTGTGAACCCAAGCAATATACATAACAATGGGGCATCGGCTGCTGATTGTGGGCAGCGGCACGGTTGCTCCATTGCTCCACTCTGGACACACGAGTCCCCTTTGGCCAAATAATTAAGCCTGCCATTCATTAACCAAACTTGGACCGGGGCGTTACAACGCAACTGAGCAAAGTTGCGGCCACTTTTGTTGCATAGTGTAATGCAAAACAAAAGTTTTTTATCGAGGTGTGCGTGAGAGTTTCTATAGATATATGAGTGTATGTGTGAGTGCGAGTGTGGGGTATGCGCTTGTGTGTGTGTGTGTGTGTGAAATCAGCAAATCAGGCAAAACGACACAATCGACAGCTCAGACGCTCTGTGCGTGTGTGTGTGGGTGTGTGGGTGTGGATGTGTGGGTATGAATTGCACACTTCCAGTCAGCCACCCATTGACCGAGTCGAATTAATTGTAGCCATCGGCCCATTTGGCACTTTGTGGCCAAGTCGAAGGCAAATTGCAAGCTGGCGCCTAACTAAATAAAATAAGAGTGCTTCAGTCGAGACTGCTCGACTAGGAGATACCCTGAACTACACAGGGATCTGATATTCCCGCACGCACTGTGCAGTTGACAGCGACTGGGCTTGGGCTGCAGTGAGGGCAATATTTTGAGAATTTATTTGTTGAATAATTTCTCTTGTAGAGGGACTTTCTTTATGAAACTTTCAGAACGTGATCTGAGCACAAGTCTCTAGTAATTCAAATACGTTTTATTCAAATTGGGGGCGAAGTCTTCGTTTCATCAAATGTATATACACAGTAAATATGAAGCCTCTAGCACTATTAGTATTCAAATTACGCTTAAAATATGAAATCAACGAGTATGCATGCAAAATTTCAAGTCTCTACCTCTTATATCTTCTCAGATGAACAGACGGGATTGGCTACATCGATTCAGCTTGTCGTTCTGATCAAGCATATATATACTTTGTGGGGTCTACCATGCCTCCTTCTGCTTGTTACATACATTTTCACGAAAACATTATACCCTGATTTCCCATTTTCAATGGGTTGAGGGTATAACAAAAATATGTGCACTATATATGAATATATGTACTTGAATGTGCTTGAGGCTTGTGGCACATTCTCAAATTTATAGAGATCTCCAAAGACTGATTTGCACAGGCTGGAAAAGGCTTTAATCATGAATATATATATGTTGTGTTAAGAATGAATGTGCAAACATAAAAAAGGCCAAGTTGCTTCTAGTTTAAATGGGTAGTAAGCTTCTAATATGAGGGAAATCAGATAATATTTATTAGAAAAATAGCTTGAGAGGCTTGACCTTGAGTTAATTTGCAGATTCGTTAAAGCAAGTTAAATGAGTATATTGATTTCATGTAATATTCGCCTGGTTGATCATATCCTCGATAATGAAGCTGGAATTTTGAATTTTTCTTTGGCTGAAATATTAGACCAAAAAGGAGTGGGGCAAGCTGTAAAAGTTTACATCCTTCAGTTTTAGTTCGAGTTACTGACCATTTTACGCTCTTTTCGGTCGTGACATGTTGAAAAATACCCTGTAATTTGCACTGCTTTGGAGCGAGAGCACCATTTTATAGTGACGTTACTCAAAGACTCCTCATAAGAAGCATCAATAGTTTTACACGAGAAGCGAGAAAGGTAAGCTAATAAAGGTTGAATTTGTCTATTTACTTATCAAATCGGGGCGTGGAAAATCAGAAAACTAATACTTTGCAATATTTTCGTTTGCATTTTGACCGTGAATGAGTATTCTGCAGTCATTTTCGACTTCTTACTTGTTCAATGTGCGTTTGATTGACGCTTCATCGTGCTTTTCTCAGGGGACGCTCAATGGCGTTTGCCATCGTGTAGTAGTATCATGGTGAATTACGATTCAATATCCAAAAACTCTATTCACATCGAGGTGCTTGAGTTCACAAGCCATAGCCAATTGTGCTTATCCAGCTAAATATAATGCAATTACACTATTGCGCTTGAGTTCCGGCGCTTCTAGCATTTTCTTTCGATAATTTGTACCAACATGAATTTGTGCGCTTCTTAACGATTCTCAGAACTGTCATAGCTGCCAGTCCGATGTCAGAAGTTGCTCACAGTTCGAGTGCCCAACTCTTTATCTTAGTTGTAGTACAAGAGCTCGAAAGTCAACTTTAATGGCATTGGCTATCGATTTGAATAACAATAGAGTAACCGAGCCAGGAGTTAGGTTGAGCTGTATTGAGTGCTCGTTTCTATTATAACTAAGCAAGAGATAAACTAAAGCCAAAAACTAAGTTAGTGTAGTTTTTTCTACTTTATTATTTCGCTCTTTTAAGCAATTTCTTTAGCAATTTTTTTCCATTTTCTGGAAAAATTTACAACAATTGCTCAATTTGGCAACACATTCATATATTGCCCACAGCAGCAAATGTTGCTCAGGCAGATAAGAGAAGGAGAAAGCGATAGAGAGAATAAGAGAGAGAGAGAGAGATAGAAAGAAATGCAGAAAAAAAGGAAAATTCTTGTATAAATGCATCACTTGACGGTACTCTAAGTAGCCGCTAGAGAGTTGACCAACACAAGTTTTGAAATTTTCAAAGGCTTCACGAACAAAACGTTGAACATGCAATGGCTGGAGCAAGCGAAAGGGAAAGGGAAAGGGAAAGGGGAGAGGCAGAGGCAAAGGCAGTGGCTGGACCAGTGGGTACGCACTGTGGAAAGGCGGTCAAGAGTTTATCAGGAGCCGAAGGACAAGCTAGAGCTTGACATTTCGCTTAGCTCCCAAATGAGCAACAAATAGTGGGCAAGTGGCACAGTGGAGACTCGTGTAGGTGGCTGCCTAGATAAGCAAATGCGCATTGCAAAATGTTCAATCATCCGAGAGAAAAGCCCGAGCGGCAGTTATTAATGCCGCGTTATCAGCAGCGCGTCTCCAACTGCTGGCCATTACTCGCATCTCCCATTTCCCGTCTCGCATTGCTTATAAATTTCAATGTCCTGTGGCAACAAAAACAACCGTTGCGCCAGCTGGAGCATTCTGCCCCACAAAAAGCCAAAAAATTAGCATAATTTCAGTCGCTGCGGCGAGCACTTGCAACACTTGCAACACTTGCGGCCACAGATAAGGCGCAAAATGAACGCGACTCGGTGTGTGTATGTTGCATCTCTCCTTGTTTCTCTACATGCGTGTGGGTGTGTGTGTGTGTGTGTGTGTGTGTGTCGCTCACTTGTTATTTCGGCTGCATCGTGTTAAACTTGCGTCATATGTGTGCCACTGGCTGCTGCATGTGAGTTTTTTGCGCTTGGCCATGAAGTTGTTTGGGCTGCTTGCGCCATGCGACACACACACTGTTGCAAACACTGGCTCACTAACACTAACACACTCGCGCTGGCATATAATTTGCATAAATATACAACGGCGATGCGATGCGAGCATCCCCAAGATCCTGAACAATGCATCTTTTGGAGCAAGCAGGAATTAAGCAAAATGTGATTGGTTCGCTGATATGCTGAGAAGGATTGAAAGAAACTGGGCGAGACAGAGAGAGAAAACGTAACTGGAGAAAGTTTAAAGGAAGAGCGAGACAGGGCAAAATAAAGCAGTAGAAGGTGGTGCCGTAGGGAAAGGTAGAGAGTCGGGGTGTGTGTGTGTGTGTGAGAGAGAGAGAGAGAGTGGGAGATCGGTTGAAAGAGAGATATACCCAACGAGAGAACGAGAGGGTGTGACAGAGGTAGAGGCAGACGTAAACAACCTGAGCTATGTAAAGGGGACGAACATAGTGAGAGAGAGAGAGAGAGAGAGAGAGAGAGAGAGAGAGAGAGAGAGAGAGAGAGAGAAAGAGAGACTCAGAGATGGAAGGTATAACAGATTAATTGAAAAAGATAAAGTCAGGAAAATGTAATGAGAGAGAGAGAGAGAGAGGTAGATAAATAGAGAGAGATTAAGAGATTATACAATATATGGAAACCAACAGAGACTGTTCCCATTGGTCGCATAAAGTTCGGCTGCAACGACCTCTACCTGGCACCGTGCTCAACATTTGAGCGCGTGAGTGAAAATCGCCCTATATAAAGGGCAGCAGCTGCAGCATTTCTTCAGTCGCCTAGGCCTGGGAAGGGTCAGACGTGGAAATGCGCTAAGAAATATCAGGCCTAGCAGCCCGTACTGTCTACTCATTAGACTTTCAGAAATTTCAATAAATTGAAAACAAATAATTCCGGTACAATAGAAATTTCAGCATCAGAACTACCATGTCCCGAACAGAAGCGACAATTGGTAATCCACTTGGATACCACTCACGCACAACTGACCAGCTGCCAAGCACCTTTATGGCCGGGATGATGCTGGCGACGACGCCACAGGCCTTGCAGGACTTGTTGGCACCGAGGATATCAACGGGCAGTATTCGGGAATACAGCCAGGTTGGGGACGGTGTGCAGTTGAGGCAGCATCCGCTTTTGCTGCTGCCGCTGGGGATAGAGCGTGTCCGACAGCGGCCACAAATGGTGCCCAAGGTTTCCGTGGTGGGCAGCCACGTGTTGCGGTATCTGAGCCGGTCGAGCAATGCGTTGCCGAGGCACCCTCAGTTCCGCAGCTTCCTGCGCGCGCGCTTGTCGCGTATCGATCAGAACCTAAATCACAGGAACGCCTCTACTTTCGATCGGGTTGATGCAGATGTCGACTTGACGAGGGACAGCTTACAGGCCCCATCAGAGTCTGGCCTAGGATTGTTGCGCATTCAACCAGAGTCCTATGCAATGCGCCACATGCTGGCGTCCAGCTCTGACGACGACTCCTTCTTGGGACAATTGAACTGGAAGGTGTATTTGGGCATGCTCTGTATCATAGCGATGCAGGCTTTTCTGAAACTGGCATACCAGCAAATATTCAAGAGTTGAGCTCCTGCTAAATTGCCTTAGCTTAGACGACAATATGTTGAATATGCAAGTTTAACCAATGCGTAGGACTTGGTAGCGTTGCAAATGGCAGTTTACTGATAGCTGTCAAATTTATGCTTCAACAAATTAATTACCAAAATCCAAAGAAAACAATAAACCCGACTTACAAACCGAAAAATTAAAGTGAGTCCAGAATTACAGAGCTCCCTTAAAAGCGTATATATGGATTCAATAAGGTACAAAGTATTTTTAGCATGAATATTAAGCATTTCCAGACGAAGATCCATAGCTAAAGTATGGACCATAATCAGGACAGATTTATTGTTGGCAACTTTTACAGCAAATCTCAATAAAGGCAAAATTTTACAAGTAAATTTTATAAATTGAAGTAGTACATGCTGATAGCTCCTCCGCTTTATTTTTAGCTTGAAAAAACGCTGACCAGCTGCGTGAGCGCGTATGCTTTACGAGCCCTTTGACTCCCCATATCAGCTGGCTGTTGGTTCACTTTCATCCAATTAACTTTCTGGCTTGCGCATATGCGCATATTCATATTACTTATTCATATCGATGTATATGGCGCTTATTAAACGCTTCGGCTCCTGTGCGTGGAGTCAAGTTCAGCAAGCAGGAGGGGAGGCATGCGAGCAGAAACAATTCATTTGCCTGCCACTCAGATTCTCAGCTGCTTATTCCCAAAGCTGCGTCATCCTGTTGTGCATGTGTGTTGTATGTGTGTGTGTGTGTGTGTGTGTGTTTGTGCGGGTTGAGGTGGCACACGCTGGCTTCATAATTCAAAGTGGCAACACTTTTGCCAGCAACTGAAAACTCAGCTCGACACACGCCGCCCCGCCGGAGAAAATGAATGATGGAAATCATCTCCCTAGGCACTTGGCCCCGACAATCTAATACGTGATATACAAAACAGACAGCACTGCGATCCGAAATGAATTGAAATGTCAGCAGGAAGTCTGGGCGGACTGGGCGGAAGGGCTAAAGGCTGAAGGACTGCGAGCAGTGCAGTATTCGCTTCTCTATTTTTTTCGTTCTTTATTTTTGTTCGTTTGCTGCTGCACTTGCAGTTGCAGTAGTCATTAATAATTGCATGCGCCACATGGGGCGTATGAGCAACTTGGCTAGCAATTTGCTTTGATCAACTCAATTGCTGACATCAACATTGTGCCACGCCCGTACCATGTGGGCGGCACTTGACATTAATTAAAATTTCAATGCCAGAGCATTATTCCAACTGTTGCCAACTCAAATTAAGCATTACCTGGATCTGCCCTGCCGAAAATTGCCTGCTGCATGTCGCATTTCATATTTGGGGCATGCAACACTGCGGTGAACCATCAGAAAAATCAAAAGTGGATTTTACAGAACAAAAAAAAAATGTTTAATATAAATTCTTGATGTTTATTATTATTTTAATGGCTTGTTGAACAACGTCTTGATGTCGTGCCTGAATTTATACAAGTATTTTTGGTTTGCATGTGAGTCATTGCGATCTGTCTCCTGGCACAATAGGAATTCATCTTCTGACCATGCAGGAATCACCCACCGATCCACAAGGCCAGCCATAGCCCAGGCTCATATCGTGCAAGTGTTCTATCATTCAAGTAAATTCCCAATTTATTTAAATTTTAACTTTAAAGTAAGCACGGGTCCCCATCTTACCTTTTTGAACCGGACCAATAAACATATTGTTGCTGGAAATAAAAAAAAAACAAATGTAATAAAAGTAGACGTTGCTGTCGCTGGGCTGAATTCAAAATATAACAAGTAAGGAAGCTCTAGTCGAGACTGCTCGACTAGGAGATACCCTGATCCCTACAAAGAGCTGATATTCACGGCCGCATAAGCACGCGCTCTGCTAACTGCGCAGTAAGCAGCGACTGCGCTTGGGCTGCGCTGCAGTGTGGGCAATACTATGAGAATTTTGTTGCTGAATAACTTCTCTTGTGGTAGGACTATCTCCATGATCGTGATCATAATGTGCAAATGTGTATACATTCCAAGGCACAAGTCTCTAGTACGTAAATACATTTTTTGCAAATTGTGGGCGAAGGGGGCGTGGTATCCAAAATCTGTAAATTACAAATCTTCGTATTGATCAGATGTATGTACGCACTGAATCTGAAGTCTCTAGGTGTTAAATTATCAAAATTACGCTGAATAAACAAAATGAATTTATCGATTATTCTCGATAAAAAAGAAATCGGATGAGTTTTCGAAAAGATAAATTTGTACTACGTATTGTACACACGAGTATGCATACAAAATTTGAAGACTCTAGCTCTTGTATCTTCTGAGATCTAGGCGTTCATACGGACGGACAGGGCTATATCGACTCAGCTCGTCGCCCTGATCAAGAATATATATACTTTATGGGGTCTGCCACGCCTCCTTCTGCCTGTTACATACTTTTCACAAAACCATTATACCCTGATTTCCCATTTTTAATGGGATCAGGGTACAAAAATTTTAAGCATGTCGAAGAAAATGTGATTAATTTTCCTTAGATTTGAAGAGATATATTTCATATTATACTGAATATTTTATCGTATTGTTTATGGACGAGTTCTTATACCTAAAAAAAAAAATTCATTCAGACTTTCTGAACCATAGGCCTTCTAACCATAGCTCATAATTTCTTTATATATTTTATAATATTTATCAAATTAGTAAAAAATGAAGCTTTAAAATATTCATTTTTCAAAACAATTTTATCTGCATTCCTGTAATTCCGAAACTCTTTTTCTGTTTTTGAGGGATCTGCAGTATTTAACTCCATTCCTTAGCTCACAGGTAATACAACTTGGATGTTTCTAATGATGTTCGATCTTTCAGCCTCACTTATTAAATAACAGACGGTGGTGAATGTATTTTGTATGTTTCTGCACATCAGTTGACATCGATCCTTACTTATGTAGTCCTCGTCCCCTCATTCAATGTTAACAGCCACCGCAGCATCCACCGCAACAACTTCCACAACAACTGCCGCAGCAACCGCTGCAGCAGCAGGGACCGCTCAACGACCCGCAAGGCCAGCCACAACCTAGGATCATGTTGTGCAGATGTTCTACAAAAGAAAAATATATATTATGCGTACAAAAATATATACGAATAATTATTTATTTTCTTTATAATTTTTTGTTTTTACCTTTTTGGACTGGACCGATGAACATGATTGCAGAGTTGAATTTAATAGAAATTTAGATGTTGAACTTTTGAGTAGTTGTGTGAGACTGAAGCTGTTGAATATGGAGCGAGCTCAGGTACTAAAATTGATGACAGGTTTCTCAATGCCAACTTTATCAGATACAAATTTCTGAATTACACAAATTTAGACTCAATTCGAAAATATAACTAAATATACTAATAAAGAGACTAAAAGAGATTTAAGTAGAGCAAATATTCAACAGGAAGGGTGAGTTGACCGAAAAGAAAATGTTTTGCTAGAGTACTTCGAGGAGCTAAGCTTTGAAGGCTCCTGCGGAATTTGCCCTGATTTCCATGTGGGCAGCAGCTGCAGAGAGCTTTACTTCTTAGTCAATAGGCAAACTGATTAACCGATTTTAGTGACAATCAGCCAGCGCACCATAGAGCATATAGCGCTGATACCTATCTAAACCAAATCAAATATTAGAGGGAGTGGGAGTAGAGTGGAGATAGATAGACGGAAGGACAGTCATGGCTCGATCGCTTATAGAATCCGCTTATAGTGCCTGTGCGGTTATTGCGACGAAAACTTCGGTCCCCAGCCAAACGTATATTAGTAAACTTATACAGCTATAGCGTTTTCCGGGTATAACGACAGTCTCTTGATGCGTCGTTATATATTCCATGTATAAAGCTTAGGTCTACTTATTACATGTATTTTCGTTTGGTATTGCATTTGCATATTTTCAACAAGGTGTGCGAGTAGCAAAGACTGAAGATTACTGTAGCTGCATCTGACTATGGCTGGCCAGTAGATTGTATATTCATCATTCATGGCATATATGCCAATATCTACTACTAAATTTCCCACAATAATATACGAAAATTATTCTAAAATCCTCACATCTTTATTAATTAACTACATATGTACATAAAATTGCGTTCGCCAGAAGATGTTGAATGTGGTTTCCTTCTCATGAGATTGTACTGGCAAAACGGCAGCTCATTGGTCTCCGTCCAAAACTGACATGATAAAAATCAGCCCGATTATCAGCAGCAGCCGCCGCAGCCTCCTCCACAGCAACCTCCACAGCAGCCGCCGCAGCATCCGCTACAACAACATGGCCCACTTAGAGATCCACAAGGCCAACCACAACCCAGGATCATCTGGTGCAGATGCTCTATAAAGAGAGATATTTATATTTATATACATATATATTTAAAGTTGTAATACTCTTTTATATTATTCTATATAAATGTGTTTTCTTTTGAATTTTATTTTATTTTATTTTATTTTTTTATTAAAATACCTTTTTGAACTGGGCCAATGAACATTTTGAATATTCAAGTTTTAAAAATTTAGGTGTTACACTTTTGAGGTAAGGCGGAAGACTAAGGCTATAGAAGGCAGAACGATGTGAGGTACGAACATTTTTGATTACTTTTTCAAAACTAACTCGATTATAAAAATAAAAATGTCGAAATTGATATTTGTAAATTGAAAAAAATGAAAAGACAATTTCTGATAATTCTGATTTATATTGCATCCATCCATTATAACGACTTAAGCCAGTAAATTACAGCCTCCATTTCCTCTTCTTGATACCTCAAGATCTAAAATCTTTGGTTACATATAAATGTAAGGCAGGCATACCTGTGGAATTTGGAATTATGTGAATATTAATTCTGTATTATACATATATGCAAAAATGATTTGTAGCGTTTTTATACCCTTAACTCAATGCAAATGGGAAACCAGGGTACATCCTGTGTAACTGGCGGAAGGAGGCGTATACATATTTAGCTCTGTCTGCTCGTCTGTGTGTCTGCCCACCTGTACTTATATATTTGTATTATCACTGTCTAAAAGTTTTATCAATTAGTCGATCTAGAAGAAGAAAAGAAGCGAAGAAATATTGAAATTTCAGTTCCTCGAAGTGTTCAGGGTATCCCGTAGTCGAGTAGTCTCTACTAAAGCTTTCTCTACAATTGAATATATTAAAAGTTCGTTTATTATATTGTATTATTCGCAATTTAATTTATTAAAAAGTGAAATTTTTGGCAACCGCGTTAATTTTGGCAACCTAATTAATTTTCATCGTCGGCCTCGTAGCCCATTTCCTGCCGAGGACTTAGCTCTTTGGGTGTTTCGGGCCACTCCTTAAAGAGTTTCCTGCGCTTGACAGTTCGCTCAGTGTACAAATCGGCACGTCGCTTGCGCTTTTTCTTCATAAGGCCTCGTTCAACTTCCTCGTAAGTCCAGTAAAGCTTCACCCGTAACGGGTACATTCGGGCATTTTCGGTTTTCCGCTGCTCTGCAAACAGCTCCGGCGCCGACTGTATGCTATCGGAATCGCTGGGCTCGTCGTAATACATCGGCATCGTATTCAAAGGGCTAGAGCCAGTGGTACTATCAATGCGCTCTGGGGATTTGCGAGCTCCAGCTTCGTCCAGACCCAAATTCGACATTTTTTCTTGGCATTCGTCTACATTCATTTTGAGAGATATATATGTATTTTAAAATTTATATTTTTATATTTTTTGAGCATTAGCTTTTGAGTGAAACAAAATAAAAGTGAAGTGTGTAGAGAATAATCAATTTTGTACAATGTCAACAGCTTTCCTATCGAACTTTGACAACAAAATCAAAGTACCTATGTTAAGACCTTAAATTTCTTAAATGTAGAAGGAATTCCCTTTATGTCCTCTTCGCTTTCAACTTTAAATGGATGTCCGGCTGAGCTCCGTTGCTTAACCTTCGAACAATGACAAAAAGCAATCAGCTCCACGCGGTCAGGCGTTGAGCTATGTCCTGGGGCGTGGCTCTGGGTGAATAGTTCATACAAACAAACAAACGCTTCTTTGTGTACTTTCAATACGCTTGCGTTGCAATTTAAATAATGCACCAAATGAATTAAGGCACCCAGCCAAATGCTTTCCACTGGCACAGCTGCCGGCGGGCGTGGTCATGTGAGCAAACTTAGCTAAAATAAGTATTTAAGCCAAATGGAGTAAATCCTTTCGCAGCTGCCATAAAAAACGAATCATGTTAACAAAGAAATGAAATGAAGCGCGGACAAAAAAGCCAACCAACTAGAGAGGGCGACTGACTCTGAGCTCCCTGCAGTAGGGAGCAACCGACAGCGTAATACTCGTTCGTGGTGTAAAATATTCAAATCTATACAGATATCGATATCGATTTATTTTACTGCTAAGCAGCAGCTCACTGATCTAAAAGGGATGTTTTTTTTTTCGATTTTCCTCGATTTACAACGAGGTTAGATATATCTAAAAAAAAAGTATTGTTTTCTAATACTTAAGACAATTAACTCATAAATAGCTAAAAAGTGTAATCTAACTTTATTTCACAGAGCTCTTCAATTATACATATATGATTTGAACGTTTATAAATACCCGCTGCCAAAAGTAAGCGATTACTACATGAGTGCGTGGCAGAAGTTTGGCTAAAGTTATAAGACCCTTAGCAAGTGTATTTGAAGAAGTATTAAACTCTCTTTAGCAATAGTTGTAAGAAGGATTTCATAGAAAAGTCAGCAGACAAAACGCTTAAGCAACTGCTCGATGGAGCACAGGGGGAGGGCGGAGGGCAGCAGAAAAATGGGCAGACGTGTGTGAAAGGCAACATGCGAATGAATGTATACATACATACATACGTGCATATAAATGTATAGGTATATGTATATATTTGTAATATTAGTTTATATGTATGTGTGTGTGTCGTCTGTGTCATTGATATATCGCTTGAGCACGAGTCGCTTGACTCGTCGATACAGGAAACACACGCAGACACTGAAGACGGCAATAAAAGTGGTAATGATGCAGACGAGAGCGAGACAGGAAGAGACTGTGGGAGCGGGAGAGAGAGAGAGTCAGCAAGAAAATATATCAAATCGAAATGTTATCAAATGTGAAATGCCGCGAGGCAAAAAAAAAAAAAATAAATAAATAAAAATAAATAAACAACAACAAAAAGAGAAGAAAAGAGAATGTGGGGTAAATGGGAACCACGATAGGTTTGTCTCGTGCACTTAAATAAAAGTATATGAATGAAGCGAAAAAAGTAACAACATTATAGTTGCAGCTCTTTGTTGCCACACATGCCATTATTGCAATTGGTATACCACATTAAAATGTGGCAGACCCCAGGCAGATAGAGGGGGAGGCAGTAGCAGAGGCGGGGCAGGAAGGCTGCAGAGCTGTGCGACATGTGTAGCCAAATTATAGCGAGAGACAGCATCCGACAGGTAAGCAAAACAAAATGTATTCGTATGCCATCTAATTAAATATATCCGCATGTAATTTTGCAGTTTAATTTCTGGAAAAAGAGGCAAAAACTTAAATACAAACTCCGCGTGCAGTCGGAAAATGGCGGCAGCCACAGTGGTGGCAGAAGTATGCTAACCGCTTAGAGCTTGAGGCGAGTTGTTGACTGTGACGGCATACTTTTGTGCAGTACTGTATGTGCACACGGCAGGCAGGGCACGTTAAGGGCACACACACACACACACATTCGCGTATGCAGCTTTCGAAAGCAGCTTCCGGCAAAATATTTCAGTTGAAAATTTTTAATGAGCTCGAAATTGTGTGCGAGGGAAAATGAAAATAGTATGCAACAGCAAATAAAATCAAATACATGCATGGAAAAAAGTCGAATGGATTTTAATTGCTAAATACTATATAAAACATGCTGGCCAATCAATAAGTACGTGCTTTGTTCCACAGACTGCCAGCTGTACGGAATAATTGTGCGATACAACTATATATGTATACACACATATGTTTGTGTATATATGTCGTGTTTGGAAATATTTGCAAACAATGCAACAAGGTAGTTGCTGCATAAAAAGCGTTCAAGTGTAATTTGAAGGATGCGAGGGCTTTAACAATACACTGCTAGACAAAATTCGTATAAATTTTTATTGAATGTTAAATCAAATATATTTTTATTCAATATATTAATTCGGTATTGGCGCCAATATTTTTATAAAATGATTGCACGTTATTAGATATGAAGAGCTCCCACTTAAATGCTATAAATTAAGAACAGTATTGAGTTATTAAATTACATTTTTAGAGTTATTTATTTATTTTTGCAATTATTAATATTTTTCCTGTTTATATTGAATACTTATTCTAATATTTTTCTCTTCAATTCATAGTTAAAAAAAAAACAAAGTTAATTTGAAAAAAAGGAAATATGTGAATCAGTTGGACTTTAACATTGGAATGGGAATATATATTCTATTGAATATTTCAATGTCGAAATAGAATTCAAAAATCCAAATAGTACTACAGAAGTTGAAATATGTCAGTTGAAAAGCTATAGCTAAACTCTGTATAAAATAAATTTGTAGCATAAGCTTTATATAATTTTTAAAATATGTTTAAGCTCAGTTAAGTAAAAATAAAAATAAAATAAAACAATACAGAAATTATAAAACAAAACGTTCAGAAAAAAGCTAAAGCTATATATTAGATTTCCAACTTAGGTGTTGCCAGAAGTGGCGAACGGGGTTGAGGCTCCTGCGTTCAATGTCTGGCAATATGTCTCTTTTTTGGTCAAATATTGTATGAGCTTACAGCGTTTTCTGTTTTGCTAAACAGATAACTACTTACATATATTTAAACACACTGACCGCACGGGGTCACAGGATCCTAAGCCGTTCATGAGACCTTGTTTAAAACCAAGTTGTTTGAAGAATCATCTTTTATTCATTTTTGGCTCCGTAGACCAGACAAAATTAATATTCATCTTTATTTTTGGCACTTATTTGAAGCTGTGTAGCAGATATTCAGCAAATATATGCATGTATTAAATATATGTTGTGCGCAGTTCATGAAATACATTTATGTATATTTATGAAATTAAAAAATATGTCCCGCATAAGCTTAATCCTTGTCCCTGCTGCAGAATGTCCTTCATACGCATAATTCTTTGCTGTGCAACATATCGTTGCATCTTCCGCCGTATCTTTTTTCGGTGTCAATGCAATGTATGCATAAATATGGCACTTACCCTCTCCGTGTGCGTGGGCGGGTGTATGTGTATGTGTGTGCTTATAAATCTCGGCAGTATAACATGGCAGCAGTCAGCAACAGAAGCAGCAGCAGCAGCAGAGCAGCAGCAGCAGCAGGAGCAGCAGCAGCAACAGGACCTATAGCATATAAATATAAGAGCAGACATACATATGTATATATATTATATATGTGAACGGCAAATACTGACGAATCTGCCTCGTCTGTCGTCTTGTTGTTTTTATGTATATATAAATTTCTTTTACGGACAGAGCCAGAGCAACGGCAGCAGTGGCAGAGGCAGTCAGTAAGAGCGTCTGTCTGACATTTTGTTTTAATTTTACAGATTTACTTGTTTTGCACAGTTCGGTGACGACTGAAGCACTGGAACCCTCAGGCAGCCATCAATGCTGCATGTTTTCAAAAGTTGTTAACGATTTCAGGCGGACCATTCATATATTCATAACTTACACACACACACACACACACACACACACACACACACACATACACACACAGTCATACTGATATATTTTTTTCAATATTTTGCCTCTGAGGCTGTGACATCAGCATTAACCCACCTCGTCCCTCCCTGAGCCCTGCGCCTTTCTGTCTGCACACTCCATAAATATCAAATGCAAATTTTCATAAATAATATATAGCTAAGCAAATTCTATGATTATTTTATTTCCACATAGCAAAACTTTAAAATGGTGATTAGAATTTACAATTTTCCACTAAATAATTTAATTGGCATGCGGTCAATGGCAACAGTAAATAAACATATATAAACATATATATAATAAATAAATTCTAATAATTGTAAAAATATAAATTAATCAATACAACCAAAAATATATATAATTTTCAATATATATTAAATTATGTTTTACTATTTTTACTCTCAATCAACCTTCGTGAGGATGTGGCTCGGAAATTATTTACTTATTATTGGACGTGTTTTACCTCAGCTAAAACAATTTTTTCTATATATTCATTTTTTCACATGCAGCTTGCTTTTCACCTGAACATCTCAATTTTGTTTTTGACTCTCTTTGATTTGTGATTTAACGAGCGTTATTGATCCATTCGCTGGTCGAGTGTAATGCTTATCTAAGTACATTTTTAACGAACAATTTCCCGTTTCCTGATTTGCACGCTTCAAAGCCGCTTCAAAGTCGAAGGGTGCAAAAGCTTCAGTTCCGTTGTACGCATCCGCCGTACAATTATAGCCCCGACCCCAACCCAATTAGGGTGTCACTTAAATGCTTCGCCTGACATCTTGAAACGGAAATGAATTTGTCAAATTGTCATCGCAGTTGTCAACTTAATTAGCAAACAAATGTTTATCATAATAAATTATTAACTGTCTGTGTGTATTGGTAAATGAAAACCTAATTAGCCGCCTCTCGCAAAAGTTAAATAAAAGGAAACTTTCCCAAAGAAATATCCACTCTTTATAGTATATACAAAAGGTAAGCTGACCCGCGGATGGATTTTGTGCGCAGATTTAATTAATATAGAGTGCTTTCGACCCAATGCTGACCATTTCATTTTTCAATTATATTTACACTGAGTGGACTTGGACTAAATTGCTTGCTGCTTGCATATTTTGGTTCGCAGCTACTGTACTTGATCATTAAGCGCTGGCTCTGGGCTTAGTTGTAGAGTTTGGGCATATTGCGTATACGCAGCGTGTGCCATGTCATCCCTAACGCCCGCTGGTTATTAAATGATTGCAGATCCATGCAGCCTGCCAGCTTAGTAGGCTAGCTTTTAACCAAGTTTCACACACACACACACACACACATGCAGGCTTTTGTAAGCGCGAGTTGACAATGCTCTGCGCTTCATCAGCCACTCGCAGGCATCGCTCTTCATTTCGCCATGGCAATAGGTTTTGTGGTCCGTTTTCTTTTTTTTTTTTTTTTGGTTCCGTTCGCTGTATCGGCTTACGTTTTTGGGCCGCATTGCCCTGCATTGTTCCGCAGTTAACTGGGGGGCAAGGTGCAGAGGTCCATCGATTGTGAGTGTGCCGTATGCGTTTTTATTTACAGCTCGTGCTCTATTGATGCGTTTTAGATTGTTCCGCTGGGCAGTTGCTTTGTTGCCCATTGGGAATTGTTGCGGTTTTTTTTTCAGCAATATGGCTTTGAGTTAGACCCAAACGGTTTAATTTAAGTGAATCGGACTTGACCCAAACTGAATAAATCGAGAGCCTACAAGGCGTTCAAAAGGTATACCAGCGATTTTTATTGAAGTTTGATTTGTGGATAATTTAGTTAAACTACTTGGAAGAGCATCTTAAAATTTGATTTGACAATTCTTAATTGAGTCTCCTTCGAATTACTTAGATTAGTCTGCAGGGTATGGTGTATTTTTTACGTGCTTCTCAAGGCAAAGGTGGCATACAAGAAGTAGTTTTTGATGTACCTTCTCTCATTTTTCGTGCTCTTGGCCGTGCTTTGTACTTTTTGCTACATCAATTTCCAATTACGTGGAGACTATGTCGCATCGGAGCGAAATCAATAAACTGTACACAAAACGCTGATGGATACCTGTGCAAGAACTATACGTCAGCTCAACACCTTGAGGTTAAATCGAGTAGCAGAAAAAGCTACAGCTAGTCAAACGCGTGGCCAACATGTTCAATTTAACCTTAGACTCCTAATGCCGGCTGCTGTCGAAGAAGGAGGCGGCCACCAGTGCGAAAGATACAGAGCGTAAACCAACAAAAACTTCTTGGTCGAGAGAGAGGGCAGGTCAAAAATAATGGCAGAGCGAAACAATTCACCAGCACTTAGCCATTTAAACCCTAACTGAACCGAAAGCGCACGTATGACCCTGGAATGTGGAGCAGCCAAAGCGAAAACGAAAAAACAAAAGAGCAAAAAAATGAAACCCCCCGATTATAGAAGCATGAGAACCCTGAGACAAAGCGTAAGCGCGTGTGAGAATTGAACGGGGTGTTAACCTAAGATTTGGCAGGGGTTTGTGTTCGCACCAGCCGAAAAAAAAGTATGAAATGGATGGGGCCAGAAAGAGGCTAACCGCAAAGGGTTTAAATTTATAACCAACGCGCTGGGCGAGGGGCGAAGGACGAAGGGCGTTTTGTGGGGGCGTCGCTAACAAGCAGCAAAATAAAAGCCACTGCGAAATGCATTTTCAAAGTTGTTGCGCGGCGCAAAAACTACGTCGCCCGCTCGTGTGACGGCGACGATTTGAGGTCCTGACCCCGCCTGCCATGCTGTGCCATATACTCCTTCCGTTTTTTTTTTTTTTTTTTCATTCTTGTTGCTCGTTTTTGTGTTGTACTCTGGTCAGCTGGCACCCAGTTTGATATAGCAACTGCAAAAATGGCAGCTCACCTTAACGGCAACTCAACTGAGCTGAACGCTGAATAGTTTTTGCTGCTAGCAAAAAAAAAAAAAGAAAGAAAAAGAAAAACTTGTCACATGTGCAACGCAACATTTCCTCTGTGTGTTTAGGTCTGTCTGTGTGTGGGTGTATGTGTAAGCCATGCACCCTCCTCCCCTCTGTTTTCTCTCTCTCTCTGTCTCTCTCTCTCTCTCCCTCTCTCTCTATATATATATATATATCTATCTCTGTGCAGCTTTTGGTCGAATTTCAAATGTTGCTTACTCTGCTGAATAGTTGGACATTTGGACATTGCATGTGTCGAGTTGCTCTTTTTCCACTTTTCCAACACTGCCAAAGGGTCCCAACAATTTGCCAATGAATGTGCACAAATAAAAAACTTTGTTTTCAACTTTTTTATGATAATTTCTTGAGGGCACGAAGTCTTCGACTTGTGCCCCATTCCCATTTCTGCTATTTAGAATTCCCTAGCTTTCGTTTTCGGCTAGCAATCAGAGCTGGCAGCGACACTGAGTGAGGCTGCCACACACTAACAGCTATTTGCCACACTATTATTAAACCTATAAATTTCGGACAGCACCTGTGCAGCACACGTGTCGCATTAACAGCAACAACACAAAGTGGCTTAATCTGAGCGACACGCAAATCTCGCATATTTTTTTCCTATTTACGCTGCTGCTACTTCTGCTACTGCTGCTCCTGCTGATCCTCCTCCTGCTACTACTGCTGCTGTTTGAGCATTCGCAGCAGCTAGCAATATTTTGCGCATTTTACAAATGTACATTAGTTCTTGTTGAGTGTATTTTAGTTGAGTTCAGAGCGACGCACGTGATTTGCCTTGGGAATTAAATTGTCAAATTAAATGTTGTCAAATGTTGGCAAATTGTTGCCATTAAAGTATTTCATATACATATAAATTCTCTGTCTGATTAAAAATACGCTAATGTTTGAATCAACAATTGATAGCCCTTAATAATGTGTAGCAAAGTTGTTCAATCTAATTAATAATTTATATAGCTAAGAGTATATAAACAATTTGTTTTACTTATATAATGGGTTTGATTACAAATTGATAGACTTGACTATATTTTAATAATGCACTTATGTCTTTGATGATCTTAAATTTTTTAATTGCACTATATAAGGTGCAGTTTAATTTTTGAACTAAAAATGTATTATATATGTATAAAATATATATAGTAAATATATAAAAAGTATATATTCTTCAAATTTATAATATATATTTAATTATGTTCATATGAACATATTAATATATTAATTTATTGTATATACCTCAATGTATTTTTAAAACTTTATAAATAAACTTATTGTTGTCTTCTATCTGCTCAAAAAATAATAGGCTCAAAAGCATGTTCAAAATAAGAAAAAAATTCTATGTGATAATATGATCAAAATAAAAAAAAAGTATATATATTCATATATATATACAAATATTGCGTAGGCATATACAGCTCAGGTGTTTATTTATTTTATTTTTTACAATTCATAAAACATTTTTGGTGTACAACAATTGTGACTAAAGTTCAATAAAATAAAAAAATTACCTCAAATTTATCAAAATTATTAAATATAAACAAAGGAAAATATTTCTTTTAGAAAATGAATCCAGCAAACAACTGCCTAGAAACGAAAGCGTGTGACTATATATATATATATATATATATATATATATATATATATATATATATATATATATATATATATATATATATATATATATATATATATATATATATATATATATATATAAATGTGTGTGTGTATGTGGGTGAGCAGAAATAAGAATCGGATATCGCAAGCTTAAATTTTTGATAGTCGAGCTCGTCTCTCATTGCAGCACCCAACACTATCGAGTTTTGCTGCTGCTGTGGGTTGTACGACATAGAAAACGCAATGTTGGACAGACCAATAGACAGACCAGATACAGCACGCAATGCCTGCCTGTCTGTCCGTCTGTCTGTCTGTCTGACTGCTTCCCAACAGCAACACACGCACACACACACGCACACAAACAAGTGCGTGTGTGCGTGTGTGCGTGTGCTGTGTGTAAAGTACTTTTTCTTGCTGTCTTGTTCACTAGCTTGGTTTTTCCTTATCGGAAACGAGCTTATTCCGTTCAGTGAACTGCAAAATATTGTTTACCTCTGGCTGCCTCTGCCGCCCCCTCCGCAGCAAGCAACTGCAAATTGCGTATACGATTCGTTTTTCCGTATGGCACTCCTGTTGCACACAGCTTCGTTTTTTCGTGCTCTACGGCCGCTACTGCTGCTGTGCATTGATATAGCACTTTGATAAATTTCTATGAGATGACCGTTTGAGACGGCTGCTGAATTTGTCATTAGCACATAAAAAGATAGTTTCCCCCATTACTCAAGCGCCCCGCTGGCTGCCAGTGTCAAGCGAGCTCAGCTTGAGTTCATATCAACCAATTTCAGTGCCTGCAGATGCTGTGGAAAATATTTAAAAAATTCCTTATGGCTCGCCCGGCCAACTTTTAATTTGGAGCGCATTTGTGGCTTGGATGTCCGCATTTTTCTGTCACTGACCACAACACACAGCCAAATGCCACAGCAGAAGCAGCCGGCAGAAGAGCAGGCGGAGCTTCCTCACAAACACGACATTTGACATATTTTGGGCTGAGAACTTTGCTACCCTTCTCAATTAGGCTGACGTTGCGTATGCGTAATGTGTGGTCAGAAGGGAATGGCCGAAATAAAAACTAAATGCACAAAAAACTATTATGACGATGACAAAAAGCTTAGCATGTGCGTTACTTTTGAGCTTTGCCAAAGCAAAAAGCAAAAAGCAAAAAGCAAAAAGCAAAACACCAATCCAATAGCCTTTGTCAAAGTCGAAAAAACTGTTATTTATAAGCATTTTCAGTCTTGAAGAATGAAGTAAGGACAATGGAGAAAACTTGATATAAACGATATAAATATATTTTTACTTTAATAAGAATATGTATATAACAAACAAATAAAATATGAACAGAATATTGGGAATTAAATATTTAAATGTTCATTGAATGGAAAATAATAATTAATAATGTATGTAATTCACTCAACAGCATTTCTTCCGCAATACAATTTAACTTAGTTTTATTGCTTTTATTTGAAGGTATTTTCCCATGGTAATTTCTATATATTTGCCTCTTTTGATGGAGATCAGGTTAGCATAGTTTTTTAGCTGGGCTGCGATTAAGTTTGAAACCAGCTTGATGTGGGCGATAAAGGCTTAAGCTTTAATGGCAACTTTGAGTGCTATCCTAGGGCCAAGAGTTGTCTGAACTCCCTAAATATTTGTGGTTAAAATGCAGACCAAGTTCTCAAAAAATTAACATATTATTAGGCATATTCTTGCTCAAGTACTCCGTATTTGTTGGCGCTGCTCTACGACTTTATCTGAAACGATAATTTTATTGGACATTAAAACAGAAACGTGACAGCACATCAACGCCAGCGACATAATATTAAAAGGCTATACAAATGTCACATAAAAAATGAATGAAACAAAAGAAAAACAGAAGAAACAAAAATCTTAAGGAAGGGCAGCTCCTCCGACTGTAACATGAGGCCAAAACTTGGTGGCGGCTGCGTGCCTGCAATGAAATTATAACAGCAATGCCAGCAAACTTGGCCAACAAATACACATGTGTATATATGTCAGATAAGTATCGCATATCCACACCTATCGTGGCCATCAGTCATAAACTACTGGAGGAACTGGCTGTTTGGCATATGTCCACGACAGGACGATCGACTTTGCTTAACGCCGACATGACATAAAACATAAATGGCATAAAATGCTATAATGTGCCGTTACTTGTAAGATAAACAATAACAAACCGTTGACTTGTTTCTTATGGCCGCCCAAAAGACAAAAGGCCGACTCTGCTGCCAAGCAATAAGTCAGGCCAAGCATTCTACATGCAAGAGCCACAGTCGCAGTCGCAGTCGCAGTCGCAGTCGCAGTCGCAGTCGCAGTCGCAGTCAGAGTCGTAGTCAAAGACAGATCTGGAGCTGAGCCCTACCCGAAAACCGGAACAAGACACGAGCAACGTTTGGCCAATTGATGCACGACCGTACTCCACATGCTGATGCCACGGCGCCCCACGTGCGTGTCCCCGTTTGTGGAACATGGCAGCTGACGTGACTGGATATGAAGTTCTCATGCAACTGTTGGATTTCAAGTAATTTATTCGACGTTTTCTTCGGCCCAGCTTTATTTATTTTACATTCAATTATTATTTTCTGCTATGGGCGTAGTTTATAAAATATGTATGAGACTACGAAATGGATAAATAAAATGAAAGTACATTTTAAAATATTAAGTTCTAGCTTACTCAGTCAACTGTGGGGTATTTAATTTCAATAATAATAATAATAATATATATATATATATATATATATATATATATATATATATATATATATATATTTATATAGCTACTTTAATAAGTAACTACAGCTTACAAAATATTTATGAGTCTACAAAATTAATAAAAAAAATAAAATAAATAAATAATAAATATTAAATAATTATATTAATATTAATATTAATATTAATAAATAAATTATAATAAATATTAAATATTAATTTTCAGCATACTCAACCAACTGTTAGCTCCATATAAATAATAATAAATAATAGTATATATTATTTTAAATTAGTTATTTATTATATTTATATATAAAATATAAATATATATATAAATAGTTAAAGCTTTATTTAAGATGATAATATATATTTTATATATTAACATCTACCCTGCCCTAATAATGTAGGGTATTTTATATATATATTATAGATATATGGAGCTGTTTGCTTCCTTCTGCTTCTTCTTCTTATGTGAACATATTTTTTATCTAGCTTTGGCAACATCATGTTTACAAATGTAAAATTCAATAAAATTTAACGATTATTTGTTTTCGACGACGATATTTCGATTGCTCTTAATATATTCTTGCGATGCTTACAATTTGTTTATGGCATTTCGTGCCATTTCGGCTGACAACAACAACAACAATACGACAACAACGCGAGCAGCGCTCCTATCAATGACAAATTGCGATTTAATTCAATTGAGCACATTTCTGATGCTGGAGGTCTTTAAGTCCTGCTTTTGGGTAATGGGTAAAACTCTCAGTTAAGTCGCAGCAAAGCCTCGCCTGCCCCTGGAAGCTGGTTAATATACGTATTGACAACGGCAATTCGCTGCTGAAGCGTGCAAATTTATTGCGACATCTGGGCAAGCGGCCAGAAATAAGAAGCAAATCATAAAGCGATAGCAAATAGAGAAACTTTTCGCAAGACACGATTTAATTTCAACTGCGCACAATTATTTCTTCTTCAAGTTCAATTTCATCTGGGAAATCAGTTGATATGCTCGGTAAAAGTGAATGCGGATATTTATGATTGCTGCCATGTGGTGTTGTCCTTGCTCTGTGGTTGTTTATTTATACGCTGCCGGCAAATGTATTATTGAAATAAAATAGATTTGCATGGCAGGTGTGACACCCGCTGCACTACATATTGGCATATGTAAGGCAGCACTACCACTCGACCCACTGACCACACTTACAAGTTGCGTCGCCCGCAAAACCAGGGTACCATAACTTATCGGGCAGCCCTCGCCCCCTCCCTGCTTCGACCGCAATCCGTCCTGCACGTAAACATTGCTGTAGCTGTAATATGCCCTGGGCAGCAACAGGCCTGCATCATTCTGCGTGCGGTTATTGACAAATGTATTTCCAATTGTTTCACCTTCTCTCTCTCTCTCTGTCTCGCTCTCTCTTTGTCTCTCTTTCTCTCTCGCTCGCTCGGCATCAGCTGGCTGCTACTACGTGACGCTTATTACAATTTTACTCACCTGCATGTTTGCCCACATGTTTTATTGAGCTGCAATAATTTCCGTTTTGCTCCTCGCACACATTTTTTGCTGCACACAGCTCTCTAACACTTCATTGAGGTCAGCTGGCATGTGAGGCTTATGCGAAAATGTTTATATAAATAGCATAAAAAAAAAAAGAAAACAAATTGGCTCGAATGTCAGGTAGCCAGCCGAATGTGTTCTTCAGCTCTCACATCCATTCAATTGAAATAATTCTTAAATACATAAAGTAAATATTTGAAATAGATTGCTTTTAAATACTCTTCAAATAGTTTAGTTTTGTTTTACTTCAATTCCCGCCGTGCATGGAATATGTAAATGCCGTGCACATATTTTTTCAATTTCGGATTTTTCGTGCCATAAAAATAATCAAATATCAACTATAAATGCTGAGTTATAGTTCGAAAGGCTTTATATTTCAAATGCCTGACCGATGCTTGGCTACGGCGCACGTCGCGTATACGTAATTCCTCGAATTTATCCCATGTGCGGCCTCGCGGGCTCTGATCTGAAAATCGAAGCTCGTATTTTTTATTT